>CM076569.1:23944317-24577114 GCA_034641835.2 Pinus albicaulis | reverse complement strand
TACTATATTAAAAATTAAAAAAAATTAAAAAAAATTAAAAAAAAAAAAAATTGTACAATTATTGTAATTGCACAAATATCTCTACATTATTTAACAGAATTACTATTGACTACAAATCAGCACTTAACATTCCCCTTTTTAACATTTGTTATGGTTTTCAAACATTGCATCATATAAAGTTCCAAAGACTCTCCACTCCTTTCACATTAGATCGACAAAGCCATTGATTTCCTATATAGCAGTGAGAGACTCGGGATCCAATATCACTTGTAAAGAGATTGAGATTGAGATTGAGAGTTGTCACTCATATAGGAATAGCCTACTGCTGTGAGGTGCTCCATTTTGGCAAGAAAGTGGACATTTCTTTTCCAGTATCTATACAGGCCCCGGGTTGAGAAAATTATTTACTGAAGTTTCCATGAGTTACTTCTTCACGTCCGCTGGTTTGGCTCTTTAGAATCTCTGTTTCAGATTTCCTCATCATGCTTCGTGTCTGGCCTATACAACCAATTGATTTCCAATTTAAAAACTAAGTTGCCCAACATTTTCCACTCTCATACTTTCAGAGAATCCTTCAGAAGACTTTGAATCCCACTACAGAAACACTGTAGGATTTGTCATTGCAGAAAACAAAAACACAGAGTGAAAGAGAGAATGGTGAAAAATGTTTATTTTTACATTGTGGGCCTGCAAAAGTTCTGTTGATTTTGTCATCGCAGAAAAAAAAAACAGAGTGAAAGAGGGAATGGTGAAAAATGTTATTTTTGCATTACGGACCTGCAAAATTTCTGTATGCTTTGTCAAACAAAAACATAGTGAAAGAGGGAATGGTGAGAAATGCTTTTGTTTTGCATTATGGACCTGCAAAAGTTCTGTAGGCTTTGTCTTTGCAGAGAAACAAAAACACAAAGTGAAAGAGAGGGGTGAAATGCTTACTTTTGCATTATGGGCCTGCTAAACTTCTGAATCAGATTCAATAAGTTTTGCTCTAGTACCACTTTCATAGGCTTTCCCTCATACCCAATTAAAAAAAGAAATCGGTTGGTCCCCATAATAATTATTAATAAATTAATAAATGTGTGCTATGGAGTGTTTTTGACCGTATATTTTTGTGTTTTGATCTTGTCTTGAAAATGAATCACAATGATTGGATTCTGTTTTGAAAATAAATCACAATGGTTGGTTCTAAAAGGTTAGGCAAAAATTTTGTCATATGCAATTATTACAAAAAAAAATTATTATACAAATTATGGATTATGGAAGCCAAATTTCTAAAAAAAAAAAAAACATAATCACAATTTAACTATTTGTAAAAATTTTTTAAGATTGTAATTTTTTTGATGTAAACTACAAAATTCAAACCAAGGCAATTTCAAAATTAACCAAAAAAAATTTAGAAATACCAAAAATAGAAGAATTAGAGTCCTCGATTTATTACCCTCCTATACTTGCCTAATTTGGCTGAGTTTTCTCTAGGCAAGTAAGTTCAATTTGTTTCAGCGGCCAGCCAAGCTGAGTCAGAACTCCTAGTCCTACTATAGTGGCATTTATTGTTGAAGAATCAACCAGAAAAACAATCTGTACCTTTTTGTGTTTGAGAAATTGGTGTCAGTAATTTTGGGGGCACTGTTTGTGTGCCTGGAGAGCTTAGTATTATACAGTGGGTTCTCAAGGTATTAATGAAACTCATGAATGCTGAATATAATGAGATAAGGAAATTCTTAAAGGGAACTACTCTTATTTTTTCCCTTTTTGTATTTTGATAGAGTTACTGTATGGGATCCATACATACCGTGACTTCAATAGGGACCCTGGTGTCAATACGATGTTGGTAATAAAGATCAATGCACTCGATATCCAGTCTCTTCAAGCTTGCCTCGCAGCAGGCGCGAACATATGCAGGATCTCCTCGGACATCCCGTTTTCCATCTGGATAGCCGATTCCGAACTTTGTAGCTAACTGGACTTTGTCTCTTATCCCTTTAATGGCCTGCAATTGCAAAAAAAGTTAAGATCCAGAAAAACAGGGCTAAGCTATATAACATTCACTGTTAATTGTAAGGGAAATAGAAAAGATAGGAGGCAGACCGTCCTACCTTTCCAATGAGGATTTCGTTGGTAAAAGGGCCATAAATGTCTGATGTGTCCAGAAAAGTGATGCCCCTTGAGACAGCATGGTGAATGAGAGATATCATTTCTTCATCTGGTTTTGGAGGGCCATAGAAAGCAGACATGCCCATGCAACCCAACCCCTGCGCTGATACTTCAAGTCCTTCAGACCCCAGACGCAATCTACGCACTGTGGATGCTTCTGCCGCTGCTGCTTGCGCCATTTCTCTGTTATGCGATCACTCTAATCCCGTTCTCCCAGTCACAGCAAATGTGTGGACTGTGTGTAGAGATATTACTGTGCTCCCTCTGCCCCTACAGGGATTGATGATGTCAGGCGTACACACCAGACACTTGTGATTTCTTACTTTACTTTCAAGGTTAGCTCAAGGGTTGTATACGGATAAACCTTCGTGTCGAAGGTTTGCTCCGATTTGACTCCATTAGTTGAGAGGCCACGTCATTACCAACAACTTTATTATGTAACGGTCACATGCTTTACATTTCGTATTGAACTTGCTTTTACCATGATTGATATCTCCTCAACCTAACTAGTAGTTTCACCGGTAATTTCACCAATAGGTGCAACTAACTAGTAATTTCACCGAGAGGTGGCAAGTAAGCCAACCGGAGGAATGAGAATGTGGAAGGTAACAATTACATGGATTTAAATACGAGGTATTTATCATATGTTTTTTGGAAATATATCAAGTTCATATCATGTAAAAATAAAAAGTAGTATACAGATTTATTGAAACTATTGAAAAGAGGGCAATTAAGTTCATTGAAAAAAGGGCAATCAACACTCTACACATTCTATACACAATAATAAATATGAATACATTCTATACACAATAATAAATATGAATACATTTAAGAATTTGATATTGTTTCACATAATTGTAAAGACTAGTGAAGTTATGAAAGGTGATAATATATGTACTTTGGAAAATTGTGCAAATGATAGTAATAAATATTGCTAATATTGGCTTGACAGAACCAAGTCCTTTTACAAACCAATATAAGTTCATTGCCAAGACCTTACACCTTACACCTCAATGTCCCTCACTTAGGGGTTGGCAAATATAGCTGGTGGTTTGGGTCATTTTGCCCCCAACAAAATTGCATACCATGTAAACTCTTGAAAATACAAACACAAATGGTAATGAAGTAAGTTGACCACAATAAATTTTTATGTGAGGGAGTGCACTTGGTAGTCCAGGGACCACAGTTGATCGTTTTATAGAAGCAACCGTAATGAGATTTTTGTAATTTTCCTTTTCCTCGAAAAGCTTGGAAAAACAATGCTTACAAAACAATATACCTTCTAGTGCAGCATAATTAGAAGAGTTGATTGAACACCTTGCATGAGAACACTTGAAAGAAGACTTGTGGTAGGAGAAGCGTTCCACGATCACCTGAGAAGGAGAGAACAAGCATCAACAAAATTCCCCAAGTTTTAGAATAATCACCGAAAGACTTAGGTGAAATAAACCCTAAAATACTAGATTATTCTATCGAAAATTACAAGAGGTGAATATATTCTCTACAAGCAATTGGCACAATGTTTGTCAACTGCTGAAGAATTGAGGTGAGTAAGAATATATTATGTCAAAATTAGAAAGGGGCCATACAACTTTGTGTTAATGCATGAAAATGAGAGGAAGATTTGTCTAGACTATCACCAAAATCCAAAATGCAAAATGAAAATTTAGCACCTCTCATACAAATAACTTTGTCCCTATAAGAAATTCCCATTATTTGAATATACATCTTGTTTCTTGCTGAAGATACATAATTTACCTGATTCCAATAAAAACAATCCATGTATGAAAAGAGTTTGTGCAGCGAAATGAATTTTAATGGTGAAGAACATTATGCTTAGCGAATTTTTAATTGAATCAAACCATCAATCCTCACAGAATGCAATGTGTGATTTGCACTATATATGAATGTGAGAACACCTGACTGAAAGAACATTCATGGTCCAAAGCTTGCCTAGATTTCTCCTCTTATGCAACAATTCCAATGCAACAATGAGATAATGGATGCAAAAATGCTAATAAAAAAATCAAAATATAGGGATGTAGAAATAACGATATGGAAATAGACTACTATCAACATAGGAACTGAATTTTTTTAGTAAGCAATTACAGGTAATATTCAATTGCACATAATCTCCATTTTATATTCTTCTTTAGGACAATGACTAATGGTGAAACCAACTCACTACTTGAGATTGGATAGATGAATCCAACATATAATGTTTTTTGTAGATCTTCTTTTACATTGTTCTTTAATGTAGGGTTCAACCTCCTTTGAGGTTGCAAGATAGGTCTATAGTATTCCTTGATGTATATGAGGTGAGTATATATGGAGGGATGGATGCCCTCCATCTCCTTACAATCCCATGCAAAGTATGATTTTTCAAGACAAACAATAATTTCTGCTCTTGACCAATATTGATATTGGTGTCGATTTTCAAATTTTTAGACAGGAAAATCATTATCATTTCAATAAGGGGATTATCAATCTCATATGTGAAGAGTTTTTCCATAAATCCCCTTGATAAAAAATAAAATAAAAAATAAAAAAAATAAAAAATCCAACCTACTATTGATCATTTAAGCCACTTATTTTCACAATAACAGGGTACTAATTTTGCAAAATAATAGAGATGAGCATGTCTTCTTCCCTACCCTATATGTTGCTTAAGGCTTTGTTAATTGTGAAAATGGAATAGGTAGAGCTCTAAATTGGGTCCTCTTCCTATTCCTCTACCCACACTGGAGAATATTCTTTTGTTAGAAATGTAGCAAGAAAAGCCTCCATTTGACGTGTGCCTTAGTTAAATGGAAAAAAATTATTCTCCACATCAACAAGATGACTTGGATTGCAGTTAGCTTGAGTGACATGGCCTCGTCACCTAGTTAAATCTGTAAATTTGAGTTTTTAGGTTTGGAGTAGAGTTGTGCATGTAGTGATTGCTAAAATTTAGCAATCTAGTTCAATTATTTTCAGTTGAACTCAGTTAACTAAGCTCTAGTCATTAGTTAAGTCGTTGAAGGTCAGTTGAGTAGTTATGACTATTGTTAACTCATTAATCTCTCAGTTAAATAGTCAATCAACCAAAAATAACCTACACATGCATGGAATTCAAATTTCCTAGTTGGAGTGGAGGAAAAGGCACATTATAATCACCAATTGTATACTAGTTGAGTGTATAGGCTTGGAAATTAAGTAAGCTATCAATTCTCTTGGATTTGCGCAAGGAAATAGGGAATTCCCCTATTATTTAGGAGATCAATTTATCTAGGATTGCACAAGGAAATAAGAGGTTGTATTGGGGATTGAAAAGGCTAAGTGTTGGTCAAAGATATTCATTCAGTGTGAGAACAATTTTACAGTGCACGGTGTGCTTCAGAGCTTGAAGCTGACATTATAATAGTTTCTCATTCTCATCTAGTTAATGAAAAATAGTGGAGGGTTTTTTCCCTATTGGGTTCCCTTGTAGATCATTGTGTTCCTTGTGTTTTGATTATTGCATGTCATTGCATGTGTTTCTATCTTATGGTTTTATATTCCAAAGATTGTAGAGTAAATTTGTATCTCTTGTTTTCAGTTCGAATTCATTAGTAGTATCAAATTTCTTTCCATTTCTACATGGAATCAGAGCTTGAAAACATAATTGAAACTAGTCAATAGAGCTTATCATTTAGAAATTTTAAATTGTAGATTCAGTGAAGTAGTTTTCCTTTCGTGTGGGAAAATTTCTTTCAATGGATTGAGATTTCTAATGGTCCAGATTAAACTTGGTAGGCCCAAATCCTTTGGGATCTACCTCCCCATCAATAAATCCTGACCGTCCATTCCCTGATCCAACGGCCCAGATCAAAACCACCTTAGCTTTCCGAACCGTTTTCCGCCCGCGCATCTCGTCTTATTGCGCTCTCATCTCCACCGTCGGATCTCCCCGCCTTTCATCCAACGGCCAAGACTCCATATCGCGTAAATCTGAATCTGAAAGTTAATTCCTAAAAATTACGCGATATGGGCGGTTTCTAAAGGACACGTGTCGGCCGGGGATCCATATCGCGTTTTTTTGGGGAAATTTTGGAAACCGCCTCTTAGCCGCATGACACCAGTGGTTTTTATGGCTGAAACCACCTTTCTCATTTCCATTACATTTTCTTATAATAAACCTCTGCCATTGATCTCTGAGATCTAACAGTCCCAGTTTAATCTCGCCGTTAGTTCATTGCCCTCCACCCATCCTCCAAAGGACTTCATCAATGTATCTTCGTCGTTGATCTCTGTTGGTTGATCTAATCCGACGGCCCAGAATCTTTCTGAAACCCCAAATTTAATTCAAACCCATTTCGCCTCCACCAAAGGTTTTTCGCCCCATTTCATTATATTTTCCTCCATTTCATTACAATATTACCCCTTTGCATTTTATAAATCCCGATTGATCTTGACCATTGATCAATCTGATCTAACGGCCTGGACATAATCCACCACCATTTATTCAACTGCCTCCCCATCTGACCCCAGCAAGCAATCCTCGTCGTTGGTGGCTTTCATCCAACGATTATGATCTAACCTAAACCTCCAATGCAGTTTTAACCTTATCCCGCAGGATTTTTTATAATTTTGTTTGTTTATGCAGGTTTTAAATAGTTTTTCCATTATTTTTCAAAGGTCTGGGATGACGATCCCTCAGGCCACTATTCATGAAGGGGATCATTTTGCAGAGTTTCACATCATGTTTGTCTGTGCCTCATGAGCACTAGCGACATTATAAAACCCTCTGTAACGCCTGCGCAGCAACAAATCACAACAAACATTAATCAAACAAAGAGTATCAAAATCCAGGGATGAAATCAAAGCAGAAACATGTTTGAAGATTGTTAATACATTTTTTGAAGGATTAAGGCATAAACTCAGAAAATCAAATGCCTGATCCACAGTCAGCAGAGTATGAAGACCCGAAGACAAAGATTAAGCCTAAAACACAGAACTAAAGTAAATTAAACGTGTTTTAGGATAAAACAAGGAAATCTATCAGTACGAGAAGCCTCCACTACCACATCAGGGGCTAATTGAATCCCCCAGCTACCAAAAGAGCCACGTGCAACCTCAAATCAATCAAAGAAGGCCTACTTATTGCCGAAATAGAAGATATTTGCATAAAGACACCTGAAAAATTATTACCAAAGAAAGAAAAAATTCTAAAAGCTGTCAGTGAAGTTATTGTAAAGGATAAATAGGCCTCGAAGTCCACATTTTTTCCCATTAAGCCTAGAATAGCATAAGCAGAGTTGTAAATGAAATACATTCCTTCCTTAAGCCTTGCATGGTTTTCGAGGCTAGGAGTTGCAGTTAGTGTAGAATTTATTACACTTCAATCCTAAAACTCTTCCACCTCCTCATTTCTTCTATAAATACTTCTGAAGAAGATGAGATACAGGTTGTTTGATTGTTCACTAGTTGTAATACTGAAACTCTCTGAAATAATACATAGTCTGTTCGAAGTTGAGGAAGAAATTGAAGTCTTGGAAGCCTGATGATGTTGTTGCATGCTTGTTCTTGAAAAGGCTCTATCATTGGATCCATGAGCTTGGTTGTTGGTGAGGTATTTTGAACTGTTTAGTGTTTTCTCCTATTTTCATTTTGTTCCGCAAATGCTTACTACAGTAGGATGAAAGTTTTAGGCTAAGAAATGACTCCTAGAAGCACCTTAGACCTGTTCATCCTTCACTGTTTTATGTTTTCTTCTACTAAGGTATTTTAGAGTCTTCAATCTCTCTCTTTAGTCCTCATGATTGTTTATTTCTATAATAGTTCAAATAGTTGGTTTCAGCATGATTTGTGGTTTTCCCTACTTGTCTGCTGCCACTTGAAAGCTATTATTGAAGTATCCCTTTGAAGTACCATTGTTCTAAGTTAGCCAAGGAGGTTTGTTTTGATCATGCCCTTTGTCCTCGCTTGAACAGTTGTTTTGAAGGTCTTTATAGTTGTGATCATAGATGTTTTTAGGTGTTCCCTCTTCTATGATTGCAATTTTCAATGAATCTTTTATGTTTTCTAAGTCATTTCAAATAAAATCTTTGAGGAAATAGGATGTGCTCCCGAATCTTAGATTTCATTTTAAAAAAAAAATTGAAGTCATTATTTGTTTAAAGTGCAGTTTGTATAATTCATGGTTAGCCCTATCTATCAAATACCTCTTTATTGTTCAAGTTATGCTTTCATATTCCCTTTGTTGAGAATTCAAACTCTCTTTCCAAATCATTGATGTCCATCTCATTCACAAAACCAAAGGATCCTGTGGCCAAGTTAGATTTTCCCTTTGATATCCCATCTCCATTCATTAGTTTGTTATTAGCCTCTTCTTGACTCCATTGCCCAATCAATCTGATGTTTCTCCTTTCTACCTATCTTTCCTAGACCTTTCATGTTTTGCTATATCATTCAACCAATCAAACAAACAAACAAACACTTGCACTTAATAACTAGTCTAAAACCAATACCCAAAGCAAACAAGATAAACCTTTGCAAAACAAACATTTGAGAGATCCCTCTCTAAGAATAGGAGGACTAGATCCTGGAACTCTAAAGATTGGTTTGATGTTGCCTTGTCTTTTGTGTTAGCCACCTATAAATTTGTTATACCAAAAGCTGGCTAAATCATTTTTGGAGCCTTCAAGGAAAAAATTTTATTGCTAAAAGGTGTTGGCTCTTGAAGACTCTTGAAGGCCTCAGGCCTCTATCCAAATATTCACTACTGTTCCTATTTATACTTAGAATTTCTGTTGTTTCCATAAGTGAAAAAATGCTGCAAATTCATCATTTTTCCCTTCCTCCCCTCAAAAATAACCTTCATTTGCTCCCCTTTTTCTCCATAAAACTCCTCTATTTTCGTGATTTCTTTTCTTCCATTCATGAAAATCATTTTTACAAGGTTAAAAACTCACTTTTTAACCTTACTGAAACCCTCAAAATCCTTTGAAAACTATCAAAAAACATAAAAATTCATATTTGTTGTGTAAGGGTTTAAGCCCCCTTGGGCAAAAATCATAAACCACTTCCCCCAAATGCTCGCACCCTAGAACCAGGTGCTAAACCCCTCACAGAGCTTATCGCATCGCAAAAAATCCAAGTGCGTAAGTCTTTTGCCGTTACAAAAACTCCGATGCGATTAAGCCCCAGGTTTATGAACCCCGAGCATATTATATTTCATATAAGCCTATGGCCCCGCAGACGGGCGCCTATCCATATCAATAATATATATCCCACCCCGAAGCATTAAAAACTTTGTGTTTTATTAAGTTTTTGGGTTTTTTATAAAGAGATAAAGGGTTTCTGCCAAACCGAGTGCCGACTCATTTTCCACCATTGATCTGATCCTCAGATCAATGGTCCGCGCTACATCGCATCGCATGTTTCAATCGCTGTGTTGTGTTTCCTCCCCTGATCGGCCTTTCGCCCAATTTATTCTCCACCGTTGATCTAATCATTAGATCGATGGCCTGCGCTACATCGCATCGCAATTTTCAAATCGGTGTTTTTGCTCGCCACCCCCGATCGCAATCCCCCAATTGCGATCCTCCGATTGGATTCCGACCGTCCATGTGTCCAGATCGGACAGTCCAAAATCACTCCGACTTGTTCATTTCCCCGCTCTTCTTTAACCTCCTCTTAATAAATCTCCACCGTTGGATGCTTTCATCCAATGGCTATGCTCCTTCCCCGCCTTCTGAAGCAGTTAAGCCTAAAAACGCAGGATTTTCTAATATTTTGTGTATTTTTTCAGGGATTAAATGTTTTTCCATTTGTTCAAAAGAAATTCCGAAGGCCGGGAAAGACGTTTCTTGTGCCTTTGAATCATCAATGGAGACTATTTGCAAGGTTTAGATTCAACATTTTATCAATGCTTCATGGGAATTGATGCCTTTAAAAGCCCAGCGTGGCCCTGCACATCGACAAGACACTGTTTTGTAAAAAAAATAGTTAAAAGAGTATCAGTGTTAAAGAACAGAGCGCAGCGGAACGAAGGATTGAAGACAGACTTGAGAATTATGGCAAAGAATGATTATCAAAAGCCCTATTCCCAGACTTAAAACAAAATTAAAGGAACATCATAAGTGTTTGACTTGCAGAAAGGCTTCCACTGCCACATGTGAGGCGAATTGATTCCTCAGCTACCATAAATGCCACATGTGCCTCAAAGCATTCAAAACAGAGGCCGAAGTTATTGAGCGGAATCATATATTCGTCTCGACGCAGCCAAACAGTTACTTCTGCAAGCAACTTAATGCAACAAATATCTGCAGAGTTACTCCAAACATAACGAAGAGCGTCAAAGTCAACAAAAGCTCCCACTGAGCTTAATTCATAAATTTAAAACAGTTAACACAGACAGAACGTTTGTACACTTCTTCATTGAGCCCCTCAAAGGCCGAGAAGTCTTGAATCTGTATTAATTGTCCTGAGAGATATTTTATCAGATCTCACCTCCTCATTCTTCCATAAATACTTCTGTAGAAGATGAGAAGTTGTTGGTTGGTTGGTTGATCACTATTTGTAATATTGAAACTCTATGAAATTATACATAGTCTGTTGAAGTTGAAGAAGAAATTGAAGTCTTGGAAGCCCTGATGATGTTGTTGCATGCTTGTGACTGAGAAGGCTCTATCATTGGATCCCTGAGCTTGGCTGTTGGTGAAGTATTCTGAACTATTTAATGTTTTTCACCTGTTTTCATTATGTTCCATAACTTGTTACTACAGTAGGTTGAAATTTTTAGGCTAAGAAATGACTCCTAGAAGCACCTTAGACTTGTTCATCCTTCACTGTTTTATGTTTTCTTCTGCTGAAATATTTTAGAGTCTTTAATCTCTCTCTTTAGTCTTCATGCTCGTTTATTTCCTTAATAGTTCGAATAGTTGGTTTCAGCATGATTTATGGTTTTCCCTGCTTGTATGTTGCCACTTAAAAACTATTATTGAAGTCTCCCTTTGAAGTTTCTTGTTTACAATGAATCAAGGAGGTATGTTCCAATCTTGCCCTTTGTCATTGCTTAAACAGTTGCCTTGAAGGTCTTTATAGTTGTGATCATAGATGTGTTAGGTGTTCCCTCTTCCATGACCGCAATTATCAGTGAATCTTTTATGTTTTCTAAGTCATTTGAAATAAAATCTTTGAGGAAATAGGGTGTTCCCCGAATCTTAGATTTCATTTTAAAATTTGTTTTGGAATCATTGTTTGCTTAAAGGTGTGATTTGTAGAATTCATGGTTAGCCCTGTCTATCAGAAAGCTCTTTATTGTTCAAATTGTGTTTCCCAATTCCCTTTGTTGAGAATTAAATTTCTCTTTCCAAATCATTGATGTCCATCTCATTCCAAAAACCAAAGGATCCTGTGGCCAAGTTAGATTTGCCCTCTGATATCCCATATCCATTGATGAGTATGTTATGACCTCTTTTTGACTCCATTTCCCAATGAACCATATGTTTCTCCATTCTATATATCTTTCCTAGATCTTTCATTTTCTGCTATGTCAACCCAACCAAACAAACAAACAAACACCTGCACTTAATAACTAGTCTAAAATCCATATGCTAAGCACACAAGATAAACCTTTGCAAACAAACATTTGAGAGATCCCTCTCTGAGAACAGGAGGACTAGATCCTGGAACTCTAAAGATTGGTTCTGATGTTGCCTTGTCTTTTGATTTTCCAAACTATAAAAACACGGAACACCAACATAATGGCGATCACAGTGGGACCTACTGAGAATATAGTGGTTTGAAAATCCTTCTTCAAACTTTTTAGGCCCAATATAACATAAGTAACCTTCTTCAAGCACTACCTAACAAATGGTAATCAAGATAGGACTTAATTGAATCAGTGAAAAACTAAGTAACCCTTAGGATTCTCATTGAACCTTATCAAACCTTGAAGATTTCAGTTACCAAGCCATAAAGAGTGAACTCTGTATGTTTGACACCCTAGCTAAGTGTTAAATCACATTTAGGACACTCTCTTAACCTGTAAGATCGAAATAACTCATAAAAACCCAAAACATTTCAGTTTTGCTTCATAATAAACATGGTGGTGGGACCATCCAATATTTTATCTTCACAAAAGCTAAAAATTTTCCACTTGGCGACTGCATTAGCCCCAGTAGGCCTATTACTCATCTAGTTTCTCAAATCTCTTTAGGACTGTGTTAAACATCCTTGAGGAAGTTTAGAAGCCTAGTCCCATGCTAGATAAAACATCCTGAGAGGTGAAGCTCCCAAAAAAAAAAAAACAGTCCCTAAAATTCTCAACCTCTCTCATTTTTGAAAAGTAGTCTAGCTTCACATAGGATCAACGCTAGATCCCATCCAGACCCTAATCCTCCTTTAATCGTTGACAATCCTAAGAGAATTATGTGGCAGACTTCTAACTCTGGAAAATCAGCTGCTAATAGGATCCTCTTAAGAACAAATTCTGTCCCTGAAAACCTTGTTGTCTTAGAGGATTCACACTATGATTTACATCATACAAAGAACATCTTTAGAACTAGATCTCAAGGTGACTTAAAAAAAACTGACCTTGATATTGCAGATTTGCAACAAAGCTTCAGTAGAGAAGCCTCACCTTCCACTCCTCCTGATTCCCAGCTTCTTCATCAGTTTAGTATTTTCCATAACAAGTCTGCTCAAAATTAGTTTGCTGGACCAAGTATTTCTTCCACTCCGATTCGTACTACCACCGTTCAAAACACTCCATTTCAGCCCACTTTCACTTCTGTAAATCCACCTCTTGTAAGTCCACCCTTATTTCCAACCATGGCAACATGGTATGCCCCATTAGTGTTACCACAACCTCTACTTCCCCTACCAAACGATTACCAATCCAAAATCTCTCATTTCACTGGAAAAGAGTCTACAACAGCTCAACAACATGTAGACAGGATGGAGGATGCGTTCGATTACATGGAGATAGAAGAAGAAACTGTGAAGATGAGAATATTCGCCCAAAGCTTAGGAGGGGATGTAAAGAAATGGTTTAAAAACTTACCTCCTAACAGCATAAATGATATCCCCGCCTTGCATCAAACATTCATCAACAAATGGGAACTAAAAAAGAATCCTCTCCAAATACTAGCAGAGTATAGCAGCCTCAAGAGAAATCAAGGGGAGTGTGTTCATGATTAATCCACTAGGTTCAATAGTGTTTACAATGCTCTTCCACCTCACATGAAACCTCCTCAAGGCATGGCCTTAGTAAGATATCCTGAAGGCCTTGATGTTGACATGATGTATTAGTTAAGGGAGAGGGATTACTCAACCTTATAAGACATGTAGAAAGGATCTGTGAGCGTAGAAGCAAACATAATTGAGAAAAGAAATAGGTTGAGATCAGAGAAGAGGGTAACTTATAAATATGACCTACTACCTTCAACCTCAACTTATGACACAAAAATTGACAACCTAGTGAAGGTGATGGAGAGGATGCTTGAAAAGATCAATTTGAATGAGAGAGTGCCACCAAGAGAACCTCAAAATAACCAAAACAGAAATAGAAATCAGAATTATAGAAGAGAAAACAATCAAGATAAGCCAAAAGAAAGTGACCAACAGATTAGACCTCCCTTCCAACAGAACTATGTAGATCAATATGAGGAAGATAGAGAGATGGAAAGGTTGGAAGAATCTCACAGAAACTTGATTGGATCAGAAAGTGGAGATGATGTTTTCCTCACTGAGGAAGAACAAGGCTTCTTCTCTGATCACAGTACAAACACCTATGAAGATTCTGATGACTATAGATTGGGGTTTGAAAATGCAATAATGGAGGTGCACAAACAATATGATCTTAGGAGCAAGGGGAATATAGATAAGTCAAAGGATAAAAACACTAATTCTGCTGTCAAGAAAAACACAGAAACTCAGCCCAAAAAGACAGTAGAAAAAACCAACATTTTGACCAAGAAACCAGACATAAACAAAGACAAAAGTGTTCAGCAAGATGTTGAACAGAGTACCCCTAGCACTTTAGCTAGTGGTCCTAATAAAACTGTCCCAATTACCAGTCCAAACAAGGTTCAACAAATCAAAATTGCTGAAAGGAATTCAATTGAAAAGACAGATGTAAATATGAACAAGTCAATTGTTCCTTTCAGTATTGAGGGAGAGATTGCTAAGATAAAAATTACCATTCCCCTAGTGGAACTAGTAACCCAAGAAGTGTACAAAAACCAAAGTTTTGAAAGCTTTGAACCTAGGAAGTGATACTGACACCTTAAACTTGACAGATGACAAACCTGAGTTGTTGTTTGGTCCAGAAGTTGAAGGAAAATACCAAGAAGGGGATGTCCCTCCCTTTTATGTTAGCTTGAACATACATGAGAAAATTTTACACAATGCCATGTTAGACTCAGGAGCTTCACACAATCTAATGCCCAAGGTAGTGATGGAAAGCTTAGGCTTAGAAATTACTAAACCATACAAAGATTTGTATTCCTTTGACTCAAGCAGAGTCAAATGTTTGGGTTTAATCAAAGATTTATGTGTTAACTTAGCTCAAATTCCTACTAAGAGTCTAGTAATGGACATAGTTGTAGCTGACATTCCCCCTAAGTATGGCATGCTCTTATCAAGATCATGGGGAGCCAAACTTCAGGGAATCCTTCAAATGGACATGTCTTATGCCACCATCCCTGTTTTTAACCAAAACAAAAGATTATACAGAGAATCCCACATGAAGTACATGGTGAGCAACATAGATAAACCAAACAACTCTCCAATCTATTCTATTCAATCAAGTCTAGATTCTTTTATCTTGTACAATGAAGATGAAATCACTCAACAA
Organism: Pinus albicaulis; assembly: GCA_034641835.2. Classification (NCBI taxonomy): domain Eukaryota; kingdom Viridiplantae; phylum Streptophyta; class Pinopsida; order Pinales; family Pinaceae; genus Pinus; species Pinus albicaulis. Next base: position 24,562,137 of record CM076569.1, on the reverse strand, counting down.
GAAAAGGAAAACATAGACCCAATCAGTTTACCAGAACAATCAGAATTTCCCTCAAATCAGATACAAAACATTGGCAATAAACAGCAACAAGAAAATGAAAATGAGGCAAATACTCTTTGGACAATAAACTTTGATGGATCTTGCAATAAAATAAGTGCAAGGGCATGTGTATGGATTCAAAATACAAATCAGGGTTATTGATATAAGCTAGATTTTCCATGCACCAATAATATTTCTGAGTATGAAGCACTTCTCCTCGGCTTACAGTTGCTTAAACAATTACAAGCCCAGAAAATATCAATCTTAGGAGATTCTGAACTTATCATAAGACAAATCAAAGGAGAATATTCAACTAACAACCCAAGACTTAGAGAATATCGAAATGCTGCCCTTGATTTACTAAAGACCTTTGAAAAATATGAACTCATTTTCATTCCTAGAGCACAAAACCATTTAGCAAATTAACTTTCTTTCAATGCCAGCAACTACCAAATACCTGAGATAAATGAACAGCTTAGTGTAAAGGTAAAACACAGGCCTGCACTGCCCGATAACGAAGATCACTGGCAAGTGTTTGATTCTAACAAACACATAGATTATTTCTTAAAATCAGAAAATGATTTTTCCATACCAATATCAGAAACCAACCATAAAGAAAACTATTTGTATATTGAACAAAGCCTAGAAGTTGAGATAACGCATTCTGCTGATATAAATCACTGTGAGAATCCTTTTGAAGTAGAATTATTTGACAACGTATACCGGGAAGACTTGGAAGTTTTACAATGCAAGAGTGATACAATTCCAAGAGGTCTCACACCTTTAGAACACCTTTTCGACTTTAATGATGTAGCCAAAGAACCAGGAATGGAGCCTGTGGAAACAGATGTAGAGGAACATAACATAGGCAGCCTAGGAGAACCCAAGATGATTAAACTGTCCAACACTCTCCTAGCTCACATAAAATTGCAATACATAGAGTTGTTCAAAGAGTTTAAAGAGATTTTTGCTTGGGGATACAAACATATGAAATCTTATGATACTAGCATCATTCAACACAAGATTCCTTTGAAGGAAAATCAAAAGCCTTTTAACCAAAAACTAAGGAGAATAAACCCTATTTTATTACCTTTAGTTAAAGCAGAAATTGAAAAGATGCATGATGCTATGATTATAGTACCAATTAGATATTCAGAGTGGGTATCAAACTTAGTTTCTGTTAGAAAAAAGACAAGGGAAATCAGGCTCTGTATTGACTTTAGAAATTTAAATAGAGCCTCCCAAAAAGACAACTACCCCTTGACCAAGATGGACCATATACTTCAAAGTGTAGTTGGGTCAAAAAGGATATCACTCTTAGATGAGTTCTCAGGTTACTACCAGGTGTTAGTGCTCCCAAGTGATCAACTCAAAACTGCTTTCACTACACCTTGGGGCACCTCTATGTATGTCAAAATGCCTTTCGGTTTGATGAATGCAGGGGCCACCTTCTAAAGGGCCATGACATAGCCTTCTCTAAAGACATTGGCTATTTCATAATCATTTACCTTGATGACATAACCGTTTTCTCAAAAACTAATGAAGAACATTTGATTCACTTGAGAAAAGTTTTTGAGAAGTGTAGGAAATTTGGCTTGTCTTTGAATCCCAAGAAGACACTCTTTGGTCTCCAAGAAGGTAAACTTCTTGGTCACATAATTTCATAAGAGGGAATCAAAATATACCCTAAAAGGATAGATGGCATATTACAAATCAGCCCTCTAAGAAGCCTCAAAGAATTACAATCTTTCATTGGAAAGATTAATTTTCTGAGGAGGTTTATCCCCAACCTTGCTGAGCTATTAAAAAACATTACAAACATGCCTAAGAAAAATTCAGGTGTAAAATGGACTTTACCAGCTAAAAAATCATTTGAACTGGTCAAACAAGCTCTTACTCAAACATCAGTATTGATTAGTCCAAATTTCACCAAAGACTTCTATATCTTTTCTTTTGCATCTGAGCATACAATGGCCGCAGTTTTACTTCAAAAAAATGACTTGGGGCAAGAACAATCAATATCCTTCTTTAGTAGGGCCTTAAGGGATGCTCCTCTCAAATATAACATCATGGAGAAGCAAGCCTTAGCATTAGTGAAAGCATTAAATGAATTTAGAGTCTACATTCTACACTCTCACGTAATTGCTTTTGTTCCACAGACTGTTGTCAAGGATATTCTAAGTCAAGACCCTGATGGTAAAAGGGGAAAATGGATTGCAACCATTCTTTAATATGACTTAGAAATTAGGCCCACCAAACTTATTAAAGGGCAGGGATTAGCAAAACTGATGGTAGAATCAAACTTCCAAGCACTAGATATGAATATGGTAGGTGTGTTGGAATAAGTAGAAGAATTCACTGCTCCTTTCATTGAAGAAACATTTCTGAATTCTGCTTGGTATGCTGACATTATTTATGTGCTTTTGTATTTGAATGCCCCTCCTTCTTTGTCTAAAACTAAAGCTATATTTTTGAAACAAAAAGCTTTAAGTTATTGCATCTTAGATGGGGTATTATATTGGAAAAATGTTGTTGGAATTTTGCTTAAATGTTTACTTGAAGATGATGAAGGAAAAATAATGCATGAGCTGCATGAAGAAGAATGTGGAGGACACCTCTACTGGAAGACCACAGCAAACAAAATTCTTAGATCTGGTCACTATTGGCCCACCCTTTTCCCAGATACTCAAAAGTTAGTCATGTCTTGCCATAAATGTCAAATTTTTGATGGCAAAAGAAAACTCCTTCCCTTACCATTACATCCTATCAGTGTTGAGACACCCTTTCAACAATGGGACTTGGACTTCATTGGGGAAATTCACCCATCTTCCTCAGCCCAGCATAAGTGGATCCTCACTGCCACTGACTACTTTACCAAGTGGATAGAAGCTATACCATCCAGGAATGCTACTGACTCAGTCATTATCAAGTTCCTTGAAACAAATATCCTATCCATATTTGGTTGTCCTAGAAAAATCATAACTGATAATGCTGCTGCTTTTAAGTCCAAAAGAATGGTTGATTTTTGTCACAAATACCACATTACCTTGGGCCATTCTACTACCTATTATCCCCAAGGAAATGGATCAGATGAATCCTCCAATAAGAGCCTCATCAATATCATTAAAAAGCTATTGGAGCATAATCAGAAATCATGGCACAATAAACTGGTTCATGCCTTATGGGCTGATAGATTAACTACCAAAAAGTCAATAAATATGTCCCCCTATCAGCTGGTCTATGGCATGGATGCAGTATTCCCCACCTCATTAGGAGTTCCAGTCATGAAACTCCTTCAAGAAGTGCAGATTGAAGAGAATGATATGCAGAGGAGAATCAACCAAACAATCCATTTACAGCAGACTAGAGAGGAAGTCTATGAAAGAACACAGTTAGTCCAAGAAAATATAAAGAAGCTATTTGATAAAAAGACTAAGGAAAACAATTTCCAAGTTGGAAATGTTGTTCTTAAATGGGATTCGAAAAGAGAAGAGAAGGGAAAGCATGGCAAGTTTGAGAACTTGTGGAAAGGACCCTATATTATTCATGTTGAGAGGGGTCACAATGAATTTTTCTTGAAAGAACTGAATGGAGAAGATTTATATGGAGGTCCTGTCAATGGAAGGATGCTCAAGCATTACTTCTGCCAAGAGTCATGAGTTTCAAATCATTTTATTTTCCATTGTAAATATCATTGTTAAACATTGTATTCAAAGTTAGAAAAATAAAAATACAAAAACAATAGAAAAGAAAAAGAGCGCAGATTGTAAAATAAGAAAGGTACAACCCTATACCAAAAAGAGAAACAAAGTCTGGAAGTGTGCAAGCTCAAATGCCACTCCTAAAAACACACTTCTAGTTAGTCGTACAGCCTAATCATGGCTAATTAGCTTTTTCAATTTATTGCTGATAGTTTAGTAGATCAGATCAGCCAAACAACATAATCTTGGCTTATCAGTAAGGTAGATTAGGATAGCAAAACAAAGGTTCAAACAAGCTCAAAATTTGAACCTATGAGATTGATGAAAAATTGGTTCTAAATAAACTCAAAACTTGAACCAGGAAAGAAAGAAATATAGCTCAAACAAATTCAAAATCAGAGCTGAAGAAAAAGAGAAGGATGTTCTTAAAACTTTTAGATCTTACGCCTTCATAATTTTGTTTTAAAGTTTCTGCAAATTTTAATCTATGTGCATTTTGTTTTTATGCCATAGATCAGCAACAAGTTAGACTGTTCAATCCTAGCTTGTTTGCTTTTAAATTTCTGTCTTTGAATTTAGAGAATAATAGTCTGTTAGACAGTCTAATCCTGACAGACAGTAGTTAGGTAGAGAAACTTATGGGCTCAACTGTTTAAAATGAGTTCATGGAGGAATAAGATTAAACTTAGATTAGTTTTTTGTTTTTAAAAAGAATAAAATGTTGTTGAAGAAATTTTTCCAGTCTAAATGCACTCTGAAAAGAAGAAAAAATGTTAGGATTATTAGGAATGGGTAGGTAGACTCGTTGTTTTGACAGAATTCCATTGTTCTAAAATTGCCGCAGAGATCATCAAAAAGAAAGATTGCTGCCCAATGGATTAAGGCACTAGTTTAATGAAAGCCACAGAGATTTGGAGCTGAGGATTCTAGACACCTAAAGAACCAGCTATCTTCCCCAAGTGGAGCCACTGTTAGCCACTGATAAAATCTATTATACCAAGAAGTGGCTAATTTTGTTCTTCACAAAACTCCAAGATATAATTTCCTTTGAGAACCTATCATCCTTGAAGTTTTTATGAGGATAACTAATTCTTTAGTTAATCTTCATTGCTATTTCCCTTTAAAAAAAAAAAATTATGTTGTTTACTAAGAGAAGAAACTGCTCAAGAGGCCTCATTTTCTCTCATTTTCACTTCTTCATTTTCCTCCTTCATTTCACCCATAACCCTTCCATTTAACTCTTATTCTTTCAAATTTCCCTTTTAAAGCCTTGTAAAATCCCTTTATAAGGTTTAAAACCCCTGTTTTGCTCTTATCGAAACCCCCAAAATCCTCTAAAAATCCTTAAAAAATCCTAAAAAACAATCTTATTACATTAAGTCTTTAAGCGCCTTTGGCTTTAGCCCCAGCTCTTTTTCCTACATAAAACCCGAAGCTGTGACCAGCGCTAAGCCTCAATCGCAATTGCAAATCGTAGTTTCTATTTTAACGTTTTCCCTTTTTTATTTTAAAAAATCCCCGATGTGATGGGTTTTTCCTCTCCACCCCGGATCCAATCTCCACCATTGATTTTTATAATTCCAACGGCCAGTGCTAAAGTCACATCAGGCCCATAATCTTCCTCCGTCACCCCTCCGATTAAATCTCCACTTTCGATCTTACTCCCAGATCAACGGTTAGCGCGTAATCGCATCGCATCATTTCTTCATTGTGTTCCCCTTCCCCTCCTCGGATTGAGATCTTGTGTTCCAATCTGGACCGTCGAATCCACAAGAACCAACGGCCCAAACTAATCATAACTCCGACCATTTTTCTCCATATTTATCCCTCAGATTAAATCTCAATCGTCGATCTAACTCCCAGATCCGACGGTCAATATGTAATCGCATCGCGAATTTTCTTATGTGCCTTCCTCTCTCCTCCGTCGATTGGCGATCCCACGATTAGATTTGGACCATCCATTTCATAGATCCGACGGTCCAGATTAAAACCTGACTTCCTCTATTAATTCATAAAACCTCGCAGTGTAAATCGTTTGGTGAATACCCATCGTTGATCTCTGCAGATCAACGGTCCACAATCACCCAATCTCCGCCCGACCCCTGCCTCATATTTCGTTTCATTTGCCCTAAGAGTAAATATGGGCCGTTTATTCTGAACATCTAACGGTCCAGATTAAACCTGGTAGGCCCAACTCCTTTGGGACCTACCTCCCCATCAATAAATCCTGACTGTCCATTCCCTGATCCAACGACCCAGATCAAAACCACCTTAGCTTTCCCAACCGTTTTCCGCCCGTGCATCTCGTCTTATCACGCTCTCATCTCCACCGTCAGATCTCCCCGTCTTTCATCCAACGGCCAAGACTCTATATCGCGTAAATCTGAGTCCGAAAGTTAATTCCTAAAAATTACGCGATATGGGCGGTTTCTAAAGGACATGTGTCGGTCGGGGACCTATATCGCGTTTTTTTTTGGGAAATTTTGGAAACCGCCTCTTAACCGCGCGATACCAGTGTTTTTTATGGCTGAAACCACCTTTCTCATTTCCATTACATTTTCTTATAATAAACCTCCGCCGTTGATCTCTGAGATCTAACACTCCCAGTTTAATCTCGCCGTTAGTTCATCGCCCTCCACCCATCCTCCAAAGGACTTCATCAATGTATCTTTGCTGTTGATCTCTGTTGGCTGATCTAATCTGACGGCCCAGAATCTTTCCGAAACCCCAAATTTCATTCAAACCCATTTTTCCTCCGCCAAAGGTTTTTCGCCCCATTTCATTATATTTTCCTCCATTTCATTACAATATTACCCCTTTGCATTTTATAAATCCCGATTGATCTCAACCGTTGATAAATCTGATCTAACGGCCTAGACTTAATCCACCACCATTTATTCAACCGCCTCCCCATCTGACCCCAGTGTTGAGCCGCTGATATGACCACTTTTTAACACCTATTTCATCCATTTCTACTCTTCTTTATCATGTAATTTATCATAATTTATCATATAAATCCATTTTATAATTATTTATTCTCTTATGGATAAATATTATTTCTTCTCATTTATTTTTAATAAATTGATGATTATGATGCATAATTTTATCAATGATGGTTTATTAATATATTTTGTAACAGCACTCACCATTTTAGCCTCCAAGATATTTGCTAGATTGCAGATTTGATCTCCAGCACATCATTCAATATTCTAACTCAGAAATTCGCTGGAATAAGAAGTGATAGTTTTGCGGTTGATATTCTGGGCAAATGGAGAAGAATTTGGAAAATCTGGAACATAGGTTTTGTCCAGAACGGACCGAATTAACTTTTGTTAAGAATGGTTTGCCCAAATTAGGCATGTATTGAAAGAAACAGAAGGTTATTTGAGCATGATTTTCTCAGATTTACTGTTGCGGTCGTCTTCCAAATTATCTCAGCCGCAAATCCAAATTTAACTTGTTCCTATTGAAAGATTGATGGAAATATCTTTTCTTGCTGATCAAGTTGTTGGGGACAATCCAATATTGTTATGAGGGATCATATTTACTATTTAATTTCTCCTCTTTCTGATTATAAAAGGAGAGCATGTATTATGTATTGGGAGGATGATTATTGAATTTCTTTTGTAACTCTGTAATTTCTTAACTCTCATGATCAGAGTATGACTGCTATAAACGTTGTTTATGTCTGATTAATACAAGAACGTGTTGCCGTTTAATTTCTTAACTCTGGATTAAAGCCCAGCGGCGCTTCACTGGTGGTTACGGGCCCGGCCCTGGTGGATCGATCTGCTGGTTGTATCATTACCTTTCAATTATCTTCGTGTGATAGTTTGTATTTGTTTTCATTACATTTGCAAGTTAATTGGTTTGCTGTTTCATTGCTTATTTGATATCAGTGTGTTATATTAACGAATCGCGTTACTGTTCCTTTATGATTTAACAAGAATCTTAATACTGTATAATTTATCTTGTTAATACCTTAATAGAGCTTCACTGTTCTATTTCCATTATTGTTTCATTTCATTGGCTGTTCCAATTGATTGTTGTTCCGTTTGACTGTTATTCATTTGTAGATTGTTGTTCAATAAAATTTTCCATTTGATTCCATTAGTTAAGAGTTTGTTGTTCATTTACATTTCCGTTCAATTCTAGAACCGTTGTTCATTTCAGTTGATTAATTGCAAAGAGTTTGGTTTTGAGAGCTTTCCTAGTTTCCTTTCATTAGCAGCACTTAGTTCAAGATTTATTTCCACTCAATTGCTTTAAAACAGGATCATCAACTGTAAAGAATACTGGTTATTGCTCCCACGTTCTTAGATTGATTATCTTGTTGCATCAATTTCTAGAGGAAAAATTTATCATTACTATATCCTTGATTGATGTTTACTAAGTGAATGAATGGATTTCAGAGCATTTGAGTTTATGTTATTGTAGTTAGATTTCTTTTCCAAGCATCCATTTACTCTTGTATTTAGAACATTGTACTACATATTACAGGGCATTACTCTTAGATTGAATTGCAGCCTCAGACAGAGTACACTCTTGAGATAAAAAGTCGTTCTTGGATTGATAATTAATGTGAGATAAATAGGTGTTAAAAGATACCTTTTATACCTCAACATTTTGGCGCCGTTGCCGGGGAGAGTGTATGCCATTTATAAAGAGTGATGCATATTTGATTTTTTCTGCTTGCGAAGAATTGGGTATTAAAGACGGAAAGTAAGAACCTGCACATCGAGCAAGGAACACACTTTTTCACTGGCCTGCTTCACAGCAGAATTGAGTGAAAGTTTAAGGTAGGAATGAATGCTTGCATTTTTTTGAATTTTAGAGGTAGATTTTTTTTTAAAAATCTTGTAATTCCACTCGAGTGGTGATGTAAGCACCACCCATTTCACTAACCAATTGACAAGAACATTTGAAGGAGGATCCTCAAAGAAACACATGAAGAACATATTCTATTATGGTAAGAAATGGCTCACATTGCAACTCAGTTGAATTCCCTATCAAAGATCTAGGAGGAGTGACACAAATGCACATAATTCCCCCATTGTTTCTACCAAATTTTCATGGTTTGACAAATGAAGATCCAGATAAATTCTTATTTGAGTTTGAAATACTTTGTAGAGGATATGATTATTGTACTAATGATCAAAGGTTGAAAGTGTTTCCTCTTACTCTAAAAGGAGCAGCTCTCCTATGGTTCATGAGCCTAGGAGGGAACTGCATCCAAACATCAGAGGACATGAAGAACATATTCTTGAAGAAGTACCAAGACTATTGCAAATCCAATGAAGATATTTTCGGTATGATACAAGGGGAAGATGAAAGCTTGGAGGACTATGTAGATCGATTTCAATATAACCTTCAAAAATCAAAGCATAAGCATTTGAAAAAAGAGATCTTGAAAACACTCATTCTTAAAGGAATCAAAGATGAATTTTTAGAACTCTTAAATCTGATAGGAAAAGGTGATGTTTTTCAATTATCATATGATGATGTTTATGAGTTGTGCATAACGTATTCAAGATGAATTTCCAAGGCTGGTAAGAATTCTAGAGAAGTTTCTTCTTTCTTTTCCAAATTTACTACAAGAACAAGAGACATAAGAGTTGAAATCAATGTTTTATTTGAAAATTTTAAATATGATTTTATTAGCTCTCTAAATTCACAATTGAATGTTTTGCAGGTTCAGAAAAATAAAAAATTTGATGAAGTGTTTTTTCCTCATAACCGAAAGGAGCATCCCATAGACAGTTGTTCTTCCTTAACTAGGATGAAAGTAGCATGTCAAAGAGATGGGGAAGCTGAAACAAGGTCAAAACCATGGAAATCATGGCCTACAGGTATGGTTCAAAACACTTCCTCTCCAAACTCTTACTTGCATAATTCGTTATGGAATACTCATATGTTAGGGCAGCCATGCCAATCTCAATATAACTACCACCAATCTTGTCTACAAGTTTGGCATGGTTCATCTTATGATTGCATGACTACTCTCCCTCATCTTGTAGCACAAACACATATTCCAGCTCTTCCAAAACACCTTGCTTACCTATCAAAATCATCCACTCAACCCAATCAACTACATCATCAAGAGGCTCCATTCCCTACACAATTTCCTGCGCAACTCATTCCACACCCTCACCATAATAAACCAGTACAACATGCTTACAGTTTTGAACTGAAAAATTCACCCACCCTTCCCACCCATTCTATCTCACATGCACCATTGGAGAAAACTTACACTGAGACACAGAATGTATCAAATCCAAAAATTGTAGAAGTTATGAAAGAATATGAGGTTTCTTTTAGTTTGCACCAACAAACCATTTTAAAAGCTCAAGAACTTCATGATACGATGACTATGGGAAATCAAGAAAGTAAAGGATACATTGAAGATTGGTTTCACTTCATTTGTTTGCAGCATCATTCCATGCTTCAACAACTTTTGGCACCATCTTTTCAAGGGAAGTTGGCTTCTCATACCCTAATTTTTATTAACATGCATTTTTCAAATTTAAGTATGTACATACTTGAAGCCTTATTTAGAAAATGGTTACAATGGAAATACTATTATATGTAATCATATTCATTTTCCAAATCAGAGTAGGCTAGTGAAAAAATAAAATAAATAAGGAAATAAAATAAACACATTTTTTTATTTTTGTAAAAATAGTTGTTTTTGTTGCAACACACTGTGGAAATCAACATCGATGATAAATATTCTAATTTATTTATGTATGTAGATGAATTATATTGCAAATAACAATTCTACAAACAATTATATTAATTTTTATCATCAATATGGAAACATTTCTTGAATATCATATTTTTTTGGCTTGCGGGCTTGATGAAATTTCTGAAAACACAGTTGGGAAAGTCATGTTTTGAGGGACCAAAAGTGAATATTTTTAAAACTTGTTTCTATAATAAGTATGTATTGATGTCTAATTTCCAACCCAATTTGAATCACTCCATTTGGATTTGAAACGAAAAATTTAGAACCAAAACATTGACAGGGATTCTAGTAGGCAGCTCAGGAACAGAGTTGGGACAGTCAGTTTTTGGAGACCTAAATGACTATATTTTTAAATCCTGTTTCTATAGTATATTAATATATGAATATAGTTTACAAATCAATTTTAATCACTCAATTTCGATATCGTATGAGGAATTTATGACCAAAATACTGACTACTTATCATAAATCAGCACTCTTGAAACTATGTTTTCTCGGCTGTTCACTAGCGTATTTGACCCATAAATTATTATTATCTTCAAAAATTGTTTCTATTTGAGATAAATAAATGAATCTACTTTCATTTCCAATTTTAATCAGCTTAATCCGTCATCAAACAAAAAATTTATGCTTGAAATATCAACTGTTGGTCGGAGCTGGAAAATTGAAAATGACTTTATTATGCAAGTTGTTCTAAGAAAATTTGACATATCATAGCATTGAATTTTTAAAACATGTTTCTATTGGAGATAAAAATTTGAATTAGCTCTCATTTGGCTTTGGAATCACTCAAATCGGATGAAAAACAAAGAATTTATAATTGAAACATTGCTGGTTAGCATGATTGGCCACTGCTCTTGCGAGGTAATAAATTAATTTTAATTTTTCCGTGGATTTGTTCTACAGAGTAACTACTTGTTATTTTTTTTGCATAATTATTGGATTAGGGGAGCCGTGCGCCTCTCTTTCTCCATGATTTAATGTTTTATTGCAGATAGACACTCGTTTTTTTACAGGTCTTAGGAAAACAAAGAAGGTCAATTTATGGACGAGCGATTTTTGAAAGAAATTTTAGTGAAACAAGGGCATTTCATCCAGTTCATTACCTAACAGATTCATAACAAAAAGAAATGAAGAATTGGTTTCCATTTGAAGATTCATGTCACTGCTGCCAAATTTTTTTTCAAAAAGATCATTTTTTTTCCATTGACAGATTGATATTCCCTTAGGAAATAACATCATAGTTGTTGTAACTTAATAACGTGTTTTTTTCTTTTCTGATTTTTTTTATGTTTTTGTGTTTCAGGTGTTGCTCCCTTCAAATTGTAGTTTCCGCTCCATTGACGATTGCATAATAAGGACCCCACCATACAAGTTTCAGGAGGCAATTCTTCGGCAGCACAAATTCTGTAAAAAATTACTTTTTCTTTAGACCTGTACATAAATTTTCCTTTCTAAGTTGATTAGATTTGCTTGACTATGGATTTGTTCTTTGCTCTATTTTTTTTCCTTTGCTGTTCCCTACAGCAATTTCTGCATGCATTCTTTGCTGTTCCCTATAGGTAACAACACTTTTTTGTGTACCGTTATTTTTCATGTTGTTCCTCTTAAGGAATAGCTGTTGTTCCTCTTAAGGAACAACAGCCGTTCCTCTTAAGTTTTGATGTTCCTTTCAAAAGGAACATGTTTTTTTTTCTGACTATTCTTGTTGTTCCTTTCCAAAGGAACAACATTTTCGTTGATTGTTTTTGCTGTTCCTTTTGAAAGGAACAACATTTTTGCCGATTGTTTTTGCTGTTCCTTTCGAAAGGAACAACATTTTCGCAGATTATTTTTGTTGTTCCTTTCCAAATGAACAACACTTTTTGAGTGCATTTTTCTTGTTTTTGAACAACATTTTGAGGACTTTTCTGAAATCTTCATGACTCTTTGAAAGGAAAACATACAATTTATGCAAAGATACACAAATTAGAGGTTATTGGAATCAGCAAATCAAGAGAAATTGTAATTTTTAAGAAATTGTTTTGTAGTGATAAGAAAAGGAAATGACACAACCATCTATATCACTTTACTGTCTTTATTTTCACTAAAATTAATATGATCGGTTATCTTTATCATGTTGGTTCTTCCCTAAATCTTCATAACTCTCTTTGATTTTTATTTATTGAATAAGAATAATGGCATACTTTCTCTTTTGAGATATTCAGACTTCTTCCACCATCCCTACTCTTAAGGAGTGTTGAACTACCTCTATACATAAATAGGAAAGTGCTACATGAAAAAAAATATCTATATGATTACTAACAATTCTATGATATGGCAGATGGAGGATAGGGGGTCTCATCAAGAGCCAGCCTACCATGATCATAAGGGAGCAGTGAAGTGGCATTCCCATTATGGCCACCACACCAGGGATATGATCCAATGGACAACTCAGAAAAATAAAAAGTCCTTGGAACAAGAGGTCTCATCACGAGCCGGCTTGCCCACCTTTCACTCCTTCCTGGTAAATAGCATTGTGATTTATCTGGTTCTCAAGCCAACATAGTGGCCTCCATCATGACATCACATAGCACTTCGCTAGGCATAAATAAAGGATAATGGATCCAAGGATGAGAAAGCAACTTTGTCAAGGTTATAGACACCTGTGGGCAACAGAGCTCTGTTGATGGTATTGGAGTCATATTTTTCACAAATCAATAGTAATGATAAACCCTTTTCTTATATCTTTATCTAATATCAAATGAGACTATGCTCCTAAACCCTTTGTTCGGAACCTCTTATGCATGAAATTTATTTATAAATCGATCATAATGGTTTATATGGATAATGACCGCATAAGTACTTTTTCACATCAGCTATCATTTTCCCTTATTTTTGAATCATTACATAAACATTTCCATGTCTACTTACGATTTCAAAATATGCATTGATTTCAGTAATGCGATAATTTGTTGATCATATCACAAGTATGTATGCCTTTCCATGCTGTACAATTGCTGTGCAGTACGCTGCTCTTCTATTTGTTGATTTGCCACAATATTCATACTGCATTTCTACAGAAGTTTTTCTGATTGAGCTTTTGGCATACATCTTATCTGTTGCTCTTCAAAATTAAAACTATGGATTCAAGAAAATTGCATGTAGAATTGTGATTTGGTTACAGGAGAACAACAAGTATGGGGGGGAACTTCTATTGCAACTAACAGCAAAGGCTCGCGCAATTCGCGAATGCGCACAATTCTTCAGACATGATGTGCTTGCATGGCTTCCACCTTTTGCATCACTTTTAGTATTCGCTCAGCCTACATCAGCTTCAACAAAGGCCAATCCCTACATGTCATTCCACATTCTTTTCGAAGGTAACACTTGAGGTAAAATAGCATAATTTTCTGATTTATTACGAATTTAGGAGAATTTCATGAAAATCCATTGAGCATTATTTATCATCATTCATTCCACATCTTTACCACTTCCCATTTTTTTAGAGACATCATCTTTCAGTTTGGGGAAGTGTTACTTTCTTTCATTTCTTTCTTATGACCATGTCAGTAATATTCTTTATCATCCATTGATATTCTTATTCATTCTCAACACCTCCCTTATTCCATGTTGTTTTACACCAAGCATCAATTTCAACAGATTGTAGCAACCACCTCTCTTTGTTTTCTAGCATTGCATGAGGACATGCTAATTATTCAGTTTGGGGGAGGAATTGCTACACATGATGGATGTTTTCTACTTTCTTTCTCGTTTAAGTCATACAATTTCATTTTTATACAATGTAGAAATTGATTTGCATATATCTTTAAAACTATGAACTGAATTCTTGTGATTTCTGGATAAAAAAGAGGTATCATTAAAATACACAAATCCAGATAATTTCACGCTAAATTAGTTCATAAAATTTCGAAAATTATGCACTATCACCTACAGCCATTTTGTTTATATCTCATGATCCGTGCATCAAAACGATCTGATTTTTGAGAAAATGGTTAATGAAGTTTGTTGTTACTTATGTCACATCTTTCTGCAACTTCATATACATATAGTTGAACGTCAACTGTAAAAATTGTTATGCTTTCATCAAGATTGCTAAAATTGAATATTCATTATTTGAGGAAAAATTCATTTGTTTCATCCATTTCATGAGTTGGAATGAACAATTTTTTTGCTTGGTTAACACATGGGTTTTTTTTTCTTTGGGTTGCATGAGGACATGCAATATATTCAGTTCTGGGTTGCATGAGGACATGCAATATATTCAGTTTGGGGGTATGTTGAGCCGCTAATATGACCACTTTTTAACACATATTTCATCCATTTATACTCTTCTTTATCATGTAATTTATCATAATTTATCATATAAATCCATTTTATAATTATTTATGCTCTTATGGATAAATATTATTTCTTCTCCTTTATTTTTAATAAATTGATGATTATGATGCATAATTTTATCAATGATGGTTTATTAATATATTTTGTAACAATACTCACCATTTTAGCCTCCAAGATATTTGCTAGATTGCAGATTTGATCTCCAGCACATCATTCAATATTCCAACTCAGAAATTCATTGGAATAAGAAGTGACAGTTTTGCGGTTGATATTCTGGGCAAATGGAGAAGAATCTGGAAAATTCGAAACATGGGTTTTGTCCAAAACGGACCAAATTAAATTTTGTAAAAAATGGTTTGCCCAAATTCAGCATGTATTGAGATAAATCGAAGGTTATTTGAGCATGATTTTATCAGATTTACTGTTGCGGCCATCTTCCAAATTATCTCAGCTGCAAATCCAAATTTGACTTGTTCTTGTTGAAAGATTGATAGAAATATCTTTTCTTGTTGATCAAGTTGTTGGGGACAATCCAATATTGTTATTAGGGATCATATTTACTATTTAATTTCTCCTCTTTCTGATTATAAAAGGAGAGCATGTATTATGTATTGGGAGGATGATTATTGAATTTCTTTTGTAACTCTGTAATTTCTTAACTCTCGTGATCAGAGTACGACTGTTGTAGACGTTGTTTATGTCTGATTAATACAAGAACATGTTGTCTTTTAATTTCTTAACTCTGGAGTAAAGCCGAGCGGCGCTTCACTGGTGGTTACGGGCCCTGCCCTGGTGGATCGATCTGCTGGTTGTATCATTACCTTTCAATTATCATCGTGTGATAGTTTGTATTTGTTTTCATTACATTTGCAAGTTAATTGGTTTGCTGTTTCATTGCTTATTTGATATCAGTGTGTTATATTAACGAATCACATTATTGTTCCTTTATGATTTAACATGAATCTTAATACTGTATAATTTATCTTGTTAATACCTTAACAGAGCTTCGTTGTTCTATTTCCATTATTGTTTCATTTCATTGGCTGTTCCAATTGATTGTTGTTCCGTTTGACTGTTGTTCATTTGCAAATTATTGTTCAATAGAATTTGCCATTCGATTCCATTAGTTAAGAGTTTGCTGTTCATTTACATTTCCGTTCAATTCTAGAACTCTTGTTCATTTCAGTTGATTAATTGCAAAGAGTTTGGTTTTGACAGATTTCCTAGTTTCCTTTCATTAGCAGCACTTAGTTCAAGATTTATTTCCATTCAATTGCTTTAAAACATGATCATCAACTGTAAAGAATACTGGTTATTGCTCTCACGTTCTTAGATTGATTATCTTGTTGCATCAATTTCTAGAGGAAAGAGTTATCATTACTGTATCCTTGATTGATGTTTACTAAGTGAATGAATGGATTTCAGAGCATTTGAGTTTATGTTATTGTAGTTATATTTCTTTTCCAAGAATCCATTTACTCTTGTATTTAGAACACTGTACTACATATTACAGGGCATTACTCTTAGATTGAATTGCAGCCTCAGATAGAGTACACTCTTGAGATAAAAAGTCGTTCCTAGATTGATAATTAATGTGAGATAAATAGGTGTTAAAAAATACCTTTTATACCTCAACACCTAGCAAGCAATCCTCGTCGTTGGTGGCTTTCATCCAACGGTTATGATCTAACCTAAAACTCCAAAGCAGTTCCAACCTTATCCCGTAGGATTTTTTATAATTTTGTTTGTTTGTGCAGGTTTTAAATGGTTTTTCCATTATTTTTCAAAGGCCGGGGATGACGATCCCTTAGGACACTATTCATGAAGGGGATCATTTTGTAGGGTTTCACATCATCTTTGTCTGTGCCTCATGAGCACTGGCGACATTATAAAACTCTCTGTAACGCCTGCACAGCAACAAAACACAACAAACATTAATCAAGAAAAGAGTATCAGTATCCAGGGATGAAATCAAAGCAGAAACATGTTTGAAGATTGTTAATACAATTTTTGAAGGATTAAGGCCTAAAATCATAAAATCAATTCCCTGATCCACAATCAGCAGAGTATGAAGACCAGAAGACAGAGATTAAGCCAGATTAAGCCTAAAACAGAGAACTAAAGTAAATTAAAGGTGTTTTAGGATAAAACAAGGAAATCTATCAGTTCGAGAAGCCTCCACTGCCACATCAAGGGCTAATTGAATCCCCCAGCTACCAAAAGAGCCACCTGCAGCCTCAAAGCAATCAAAGAAGGCCTACTTATTGCCGAAACAGAAGATATTTGCATAAAGACACTTCAACAATTATTACCAAAGAAAGAACAAATTCTAAAAGTTGTCAGTGAAGTTATTGTCAAGGATAAATAGGCCTCGAAGTCCACCTTTTTGCCCATTAAGCCTAGAATAGTAGAAGCAGAGTTGTAAATGAAATACATTCCTGCCTTAACCCTTGCATGGTTTTCGAAACTAGGAGTTGCATTTAGTGTAGACTTTATTACACTTCAATCCTAAAACTCTTCCACCTCCTCATTTCTTCTATAAATACTTCTGAAGAAGATGAGATACAGGTTGGTTGATTGTTCACTAGTTGTAATACTGAAACTCTCTGAAATAATACATAGTCTGTTTGAAGTTGAGGAAGAAATTGAAGTCTTAGAAGCCTGATGATGCTGTTGCATGCTTGTTCTTGAGAAGGCTCTATCATTGGATCCATGAGCTTGGCTGTTGGTGAAGTATTCTGAACTGTTTAGTGTTTTCTATTGTTTTCATTTTGTTCCACAAATGCTTACTACAGTAGGATGAAATTTTTAGACTAAGAAATGACTCCTAGAAGCACCTTAGACCTGTTCATCCTTCACTGTTTTATGTTTTCTTCTGTTGAGGTATTTTAGAGTCTTCAATCTCTCTCTTTAGTCCTCATGCTTGTTTATTTCTATAATAGTTCAAATAGTTGGTTTAAGCATGATTTATGGTTTTCCCTACTTGTCTGCTGCCACTTGAAAGCTATTATTGAAGTCTACCTTTGAAGTACCATTGTTCTAAGTTAGCCAAGGAGGTCTGTTTTGATCATGCCCTTTGTCCTTGCTTGAACAGTTGTTTTGAAGGTATTTATAGTTGTGATCATAGATGTTTTTAGGTGTTCCCTCTTCTATGACTGCAATTATCAGTGAATCTTTCATGTTTTCTAAGTCATTTGAAATAAAATCTTTGAGGAAATAGGATGTGCTCCCGAATCTTAAATTTCATTTTAAAATTTGTTTTGAAGTCATTATTTGCTTAAAGTGCGGTTTGTAGAATTCATGGTTAGCCCTATCTATCAAATACCTCTTTATTGTTCAAGTTATGCTTTCATATTCCCTTTGTTGAGAATTCAAACTCTCTTTCCAAATCATTGATGTCCATCTCATTCACAAAACCAAAGGATCCTGTGGCCAAGTTAGATTTTCCCTTTGATATCCCATCTCCATTCATTAGTTTGTTATCAGCCTCTTCTTGACTCCATTGCCCAATCAATATGATGTTTCTCCTTTATACCTATCTTTCCTAGACCTTTCATGTTCTGCTGTGTCATTCAACCAATCAAACAAACAAACAAACACTTGCACTTAATAACTAGTCTAAAACCAATACCCAAAGCAAACAAGATAAACCTTTGCAAAACAAACATTTGAGAGATCCCTGTCTGAGAATAGGAGGACTAGATCCTGGAACTCTAAAGATTGGTTTGATGTTGCCTTGTCTTTTTATTTGCCAAACTATCAAAACACGGGACCCCAACAGCTTCCATGCATGCTTCTAGAAACCCTTAAGGCGTTTTCTCACCAAAATTGAGCATTTTTTGACATGATCTTGTTTTTTGTGATTTTTGGGCCTAATTGCACAAATTCGTGGGCACTGCCATTTTTTCTTGGAGCATCCTTAGCTGATGAAAGTTATATTTTTGGATGCATTAAATTTGAGGGAACATACTCATAAATTTTCAAATCAAAAGAAGATGGTTTGATCCCTCAAAATGGCAAAAAATAGTCAATTTTTACCTTTCTGCCTCACATATCAGTAGGCGCGACACTCCTGGTTTTTTTTATTCATTTCACTTTTTGATAGACTTCCCATAATAAGTTTGAAAAAAATCAAGTAGATCTAGGAATTATACATCTAGGGCTTTCCAATGAGCCATTTCGGGCCTCATTTCGACATCGGGAAGTCCCTCAACAGTCCTCTACAAGACAGACTTTTCTGCTGCTACGTTCCTGTAGAATTTTGCTGAAAAGCAGTTTTCTAAGTATGACTTGTCAAATGTGTGGTAGGCAAGCTTATTTCATATGTCAGGCCTAAAAAGTGATTCCTTTTTTCTATTTTAATCCGAAAATATATTTTTAGAGGATATTTTGTGCCTTGGACCTTGTAAGGCCTCAAGGACAGTTTTAGATATTTGTTTTTGGCCAATGGCCTTCTAGTTGCTCTAGGTGGGTTTCCTCCTCCTTGGCCTATATAATCCAAGAGGATTCATTGTAATCAGGAGGGAGAATTTGAGTTATAGAGAGCAATACATAGCACTATGAGCTTTGAAGAAATACTTGTTTTATGAAGTGGATGATCTCTTACTTGGCTTGATGGTGGAGAAGCATTGTGTGTAGGATACCATGGCTTGGTGAATGGTATTGTGTTTCTTATTTGTTACGTTTTCTTAGTTTCTCATACATGTTTTCATAATTCTTGCTTGCTATAGTTCAGTAAATAATAAGTTTGAGATATGCCCATGGAGGTACCTCAAATTTCCTGATTCATTGCAGCTTAAATGTTTTCATCTTTCTTGGTTATGTCAAAAAAATTTTAATTGCTCATTGGTTCACTAAGAACTTGTTAATTGTTTCATTAATGGTTATTATGTATGCTGTCTAGTATGATTCACGGTATGCCCTGCCTACTCATAGCTAATAAAAACTCCATTTCTGAAATCTCTCTCAGAATTATTGGTTGTTTTAGTTAATTCAAAGAGGTCTTGTTTCGATCTTGCCCTTTGTCCATGCTTTGCAATCTTATTTCAAAGTTCCCGATAGCTCAAGATGTGATGTTTAGGAGTTCCCTCTTTATAGATTGAGTTTTTTGTTAATCTTATTTGTTTTCCCAAAAGTCTGAAGGTGATTTTCCCAAAGTTAGAGGGTCTTATACTTCTATGTATCACTGGATTGTTTATTTTCTGCATCTATCAGTTTGAGTTTCGTTCATAGAGATTAATGGTTAGTCCTAACTCATGAATGCTTGCTGTTTAACTATTTATGCTTAAAATCTCTTTGTCTTTCACAAACTTAATGTCCATCTCATTTTACTTTCACCCAAAGAATCCATTTACCTCGATTAAATCGGCCTTGTAGTAATACCTTGTCCATCATTAAGACAGTCTTGACCTTATCTGACCCCATAGCCCAGTTGATTTGACGAACTCTTTATCTATTTTGTCCTTTTGATCAGTTCCCCTCAAAAAACCAAAACATACTTAACAACTAGCCTAAAATCAAATATACAAAAGCAAACAAGTTTACATCCTTTGCATAATAGAGATAGCTCTCTCTGAGTCCAGGAAGGCTAGGTCCTAGGGCTCCAAAGCTTGGTCTGATGTTACCCTGTCATTTGTTTTACCAATAAGCCAAATTACGAGACTCCAACAATCAGCTTCATTTGGCCCAGGATATTGTTGGCTGAAAAATCCTTCTCTACCTTCTCCAACTTCTCAATCTGCTTTTTGGCTATCTCATGGGCAGTTTCTGATCTTGCCTTTTGATCCCTCGGGATGCCTATCTATGCCTCCAGCTTCTTGATATCCTGTGACTCGAGGGTCATACTTTCCATGGCCTTGAATAATTGATCTATCCCACTGGATTCCCCAACACTTGCTGGAACAGCTGATGGAATTGATGAAATGGGCACAACTTCCAATGGGATGAGTGCCACTCGAGTTGCTTCTTCTTTCTCCTTCAATAACTTCTCCATCTTGGTCTCCATTTGCTTGATTTGGGCAAACTATTCCATGACTAACTTCATTAACTCAACCCTCTATGACTCATCTTCCTCAATGCCTTTAGCCAAGGGGTCTTCTGTTGCTGACATCTTGAGTTTTTTCTTGAGGGCTACTATGTCAACATTCTTTTTATTCAAAACCTTCTCCATAACTTGAACATTAGTTGGGTCATACCCAAGCTTCACTATCAAAATTTCTAAAGATTTGATTCTTGAGTCCATTAGGCGAATTTTGAGGTCTAAAATGGGCCTCCTAAAAAAATGTACAACAAAAATAAACTTTATAATAACCAATATGATTCAAGATGATGATGTCAACCATGGGGGTGATTCAGCATTTTTTAAGTAAAAGGGTAGAACGATTAAAAAATAATAAAATAATAAAACTACTTTTTCAAATCGTATTTTCAACTTATCTCCCAAATTTTTTACTCAAATTTTGAGCAGGAGTACTTGTTGGGTGAAAATTTTGATTCCTCATCCAAGGAGTACCCATGTTGCATACTTTTGATGGACCTTGCTACACAAAAAATGAGAAATACATGAAAAAACGTGATTTTAATCACGTTTTTCATGTATTTCTATTTTTTCGTGTAGGAGAATCCATCAAAAGTATGCAACATGGGTACTCCTTGGATGAGGAATTAAATTTTTCATCCAACGAGGACTCCCACTCGAAATGTGGGTATAAAAATTGAGAGGTAAGTTGAAAATACGAGTTGAAAAGTAGTTTTTTCTTTTTTTCCCTCTAAAATTTGATAATGTAATCAAATATTATTTTATTATTTCCACTATTATTTTACAATTTCCTTGGGAGGCCCATTTTAGACCTCAAAATTCCCGTAATGCTTTGGCCATAGTAGAGATTTTCTCCATCTTGAGCTATGATTGGGTATTGGATAAAGATACCTGAACTTTTGACAAGCTCATGGCAGTACTTGTCAAAGTGAAGGCCACCATTTCTCCGGTCTTCTTGTGTAGTTCCATTTGGTCAATAGGATGGATGAAATTGGTACTGAACTCGAATGATGCCTTCTTATAATCTCCTACCCCTTGAGGTTGTGGGACTAGGGCTTCTAGAAATGCCATCTGCATCCTCCCTTTTTCAGTATTAAAGGCAGAAAATAGCCTGCTTTGTGAACTTGAGGTTTGATTCCAGAATTGGTTGTAGGTGTTAGTCTTCAAAACCTCATTCCTCAACTTTATCTCTTTGAATGTGTCAAAAAATTATTTTTTTTGGCTTTCTATGACAGGCATGGAAGTAGATTTCTGCAGGCCTTGTTGCTGAATAGACAATGTGGCTGAAGATATAGGGGAGTCCATTGTTTGACCACCTACTAGAGATGACATAGGGGTGTATATAATGTGAATCACTGTCTTCTGCTCTGATTCACCTCCTTGATCGATATCCATTTGAATTTTGGCCCTCTTCCTATATTTCAGTTTGAATTATTTGCTAGAGGTATCAGTCACCGAAGGTCACTGATCCTCTCTTGGCCTCTTGCTCCCTATCTCTTTCTTTT
Source organism: Pinus albicaulis (assembly GCA_034641835.2). NCBI lineage: Eukaryota > Viridiplantae > Streptophyta > Pinopsida > Pinales > Pinaceae > Pinus > Pinus albicaulis. The sequence continues at coordinate 24,539,770 of CM076569.1, read as the reverse complement.
GCTCTTTCCCCTTGTATTATTTTTCTTCTGCACTCTTCCTTTCTTGTGGGGTTGGGGTTTGGATGCCTCAAGTGGAAATCACCAGCTCTTCATCCTCTTGCAGGGTGTTGGTCACCCATTCTGCTTAATTTTCATAATGATCTATTGCAGTCCTGTGTGTGTGGACATATGGTGTGGACTTGTTTTCCACCCTTTTCTTGGAAATGATCAATGCAGGGTTATAATACCAAGTGAAACTGTGGTTGAAACCCATCCCCTTCAGTATATTATCTGCCTCCTCTCCTGCTGCTCTGCTATTACAGATGAAAGGCCTAATTTGTGCCTTGATTTTGAACTAGGACTTATTCTTTGCAGAAATAAAGTGAAACTCATATGCATGTATCATTTTCCTTATATAATCCAGTGCAAAGACCCTCAAAGAGAGGAACTTTGGCAATTTTTAGGGGGATAGCTCACACCCATAGACTCAGATCTCTGTGTAATTTTGGTACAAGTACCAATATGTTGTCTTTACTTGATCTGTCAGCTGCATGGTTTTTCTCATTTCTTCATTTATCCTTGGGTCTGCTGCACTACTGAGTGTGCTGATGGTTGGACGCATAAATAGATCCAAAAAATCCTTGTATGTATAATTCTTCTTAACTTTAAATAGAAGAGTGGTCCATAAGATGAAATATTGAGGCTCAACATCTTCATTGACCTTGGTCATATGAAGTTGAAACCTGTTGGACTAGAAATAAACGAACATATACACCAATACAAAGGTGTATTTGAATACCTCCTTTGTATTAAACTTCAAGAATTGGTCCTGTATAGCATCATCCATGAATTGGGCATAGTTTAACATGACTGAGGGCTTGGAATCTGATGAAAGGATGGATAAAGATCCTATCATAGCCTCATCAACCCATTGGTCTATGTGTTACCCTAGCAGATATGACAAGACAATGACTATATGTTGGGTCTTGTCAAGGAAAATAGAAGAAGGATATGGGGGATTCTTTGTAGGAATTGGGGCATCAGTGGCCATGAAAAGTTGCAAAGTTTTGGCTATGCTGGCAAAGTCAAGCTTCTGATAAACTTCCCTAAGGGCTTCATAAGAGAAAGGAATTGTTTGTTCAGGAGTGGGGGCCTGCATCATCTGCTGGATGGATTGGGGATCAATAGAAAACAATATTTCTCTTGTTGGATTAACTATGGCTCTCTGGTTAATGTCATAACAAGACTAACATTTTCTGATGAACTCTGGGAAACTATGGGTTTTGGGAAAGATGTAAAAAGGTAATTGGGTCTCCCATAGGCCTATATCATCAAATTCTTCAAGGAATTTATCCTCGAGCCAACAGTAGACATCGAATAAATCAACGTCTGACTCTGTGACGTGGATTTTATAGTCTCTGTCTGCCAGGGCTATATGATCTAAGTCTACCTGAGGGTAGACAATGGGGTTGAAAGGCTCCTGGTCTTTCTTAGGAGGCATGGTTGTCTTCTGTAGCTTATTTCTCTCTGTGCAATGAAGAAAGGGATGAAAGAATAAGGGAGAAAAGAAGGGGAATTGCTACAAATCATCACTGGGGAAGGGAGATAATAGAAGGGGATTGTGATCAGAATATAACAGTTTAAAGAAGGACTGTGAACAATTATTTTGATGAACAATGGCTTCTCTTCAACAATAGTCAATTGCGATTTCTCTGCAAATCTCTCCAAATATCTGCAAATCCAATACCTGCAATAATTTAACAAAATAAGAAAACTAAACTCTGCTTCAAACATGAATTCAATTTTTAAGTTGTGATTGGTGGACCGTTGAGTTGGCGCAGGTCAGTTGGATAAAATCCTGACCATTTATTGTGCAACGAGCTGTTGGCGGGAAGGGATGTGATAGGGTGGAGTGGACATGTTGGCGGTTGTGTATGTGGTGTAACGGTATAGGGAAACGATTGTCTGAATGGGTAAATGCACGATGGTTTTGTAAACAACGGAAATCGTTTTGGAGGGGGATGATGGCGGTGAACAATATCGGGGGGGTGGGTGCGAACAACTCTGGGAGTGACACATTGCAGGTTCGGTGGCATCAGATACCGCCCATTTCAGACCCCCCTTTGTTGTTAAAGTTCGGAGGATGAGGGGGGGCTGAAAGGAGATGAGTGTTGTTAGATGTGAAGCGATGTGTGGGGATGACGGAGAGATGGGGGTTAATTAATCATGGATGGGACGTGCAATGTGACGGTGGGGTTGGGAATTAATGGATGTCGGGGGTAATGTATAACTTACGATAAATGAAAATGTGAATTTTTAGAGGTTAGGAATAAAGGGAATAACATTATTTTCGGGACTTTGGGTATAATTAAGATAGAAAGTATGCCAAAATAAGTTTGGAATATATTTCAATTTCCAAACTTTAGAACATAACCCCCTTTTGCAACCTTTTGAGTGTAAACACCCTCTGTTTCAACCTTCTTCCACCATAGGAAAAATTAAATTTTGATTTTGTACCTTGTAGAATAAACTTTACATTTTCCTTTCATTCTTTCTCCTTAACCTCTCTACCTAGCCAAACTACAAATCTAGCATTTTTTCTTCTTTTGTAGGGTGCATTTGGACTTGCATACCCTAAAACATTTTTCCTTTGAAATTATAACCTAACCCCTATCCATTATTTCTCCTACTGGTCCAGATTAAATTGTTGAACCAATTTAATTTCTACCTAATCTATTGATATGCCAAGATAAAATAGTTTGGAAAATCCTCATTTTCTAACCAATCAACAAAAATTCAAAATTGTAGAATCATGCTTAAACTGTATGATTGAACAAACCTTTCTAAAGAGTAGTGGCATTTTGATTTGCAGCACTTTCAGAGCTATTCATTTTTTTTAGGGTTTTCTTTTCCTTTTTTACACCCTCTTTCCCTTATTTTCATTTCTTTTTATATTCTTTGGAAATGCTTTGAATATTGAAACTTATATACAATATGAAAATCTGCAAGTAAGAAATATTCAGTCATCTTGTGATACTGTAAATTACAGGACTCTAACAGGTCGTCAGTGATATCTATCTGAATGAATCCTTACCCCTTAGTAGGTATTGGTTCCCATTGTGTCATGTTCCCTCATTAGATGGGGAAACTTCTAGTGAATTTGGCTCTTGGTGAGGAACTTAAATTGGTGAAGAATCCAAGTTGCTTTGACAATCTAGTAGATTTTTATATTCTACCACGACTACATTTGGCGGAAATTCCGACACCTGTTTCCGACGCTTTTGACCAAATGTCGGAAATTTTCCCAAATTTTTTCCATCCCGCCCGAAACCGTCGCTATACCGACGTCTATAGAAAAGTGTCGCAATACCGACACTTAAACAAGTGTCGCAATTGCGACGTTTAAAGGAAGACGTTGCAATTGCGACACCATGGCCCAAAGCGTCGCTATTGAGACGACTCTAAACGTTGCAACTGCGACACAATGTCTAGGTGTCGCCATTGCGACGTTTGGAGGCATCGTCCTAATAGCGACGCCTTTTCCACCGTCGGTATAGCGACAGTTATTTTCGCGCTACATAAAAATACCAAACTTATATGGGCCCTACATAAAAATTCGAAACTTATATGTGCGCTACATAAAAATGTTTCGTATTTGTCGCAATAGCTACGTTTGATATCACGTGCGCATTCGCTCTCTGCTCTTGCAGAACAGCATTTGCCCTCAGCATTCGCGCTCAGCTCTTGCAGAACAGCATTTTCCCTCAGCATTCGCCCTCAGCGTTCGCCCTCAGCTCTTGCAGAACAGCATTCGCCCTCAACTCTTGCAAAATGGTAAGTTCTTACTGCAGGCCCTTCCTCCTATAGTAGGGTTGACTCTATTTGGGTTTTTTTGGTCAATTCCATTGGATTGTGTTAGGCTGTAGGGTTCTCTGTAGATGTCAAGAGTCAAGATTCAATACCCTCTATTATCTTCATCACCCAATACAAGATTAAAATTTTTCCCAAAGAAACGCTTATTAATTTGGCAGCCATTATTTCTCCCTGCTTTAAAAACCCTACATTTAAATGAAAACAAGCATTGCATTTCAACTACAAAAATCTATTAGTGTTCAAATGTACATGTGTGCTACATTAACTTCTGATATCACGCGCGCATTCGCCCTCCGCTCTTGCAGAACACCATTCGCCCTCAGCATTCGCCCTCAGCTCTTGCAGAACAGCATTCGCCTTCAACATTCGCCCTGAGCTCTTGCAGAACAGCATTCGCCCTCAGCATTCGCCCTGAGCTCTTGCAGAACAGCATTCGCCCTGGATTCGCCCTCAGCTCTTTCAGAACAGCATTCGCCCTGCATTCGCCCTCAGCTCTTGCAGAATAGCCTTTGCCCTCAGCATTTGCCCTCAGTGTTCGCCCTCGGCTCTTGCAGAACAACATTCGCCCTCAGCGTTCACCCTCAGCTCTTGAAGAACAACATTCGCCCTCAGCTCTTGCAAAATGGTAAGTTCTTACTGCAGGCCCTTCCTCCTATAGTAGGGTTGAATCTATTTGGGTTTTTTTGGTCAATTCTATTGGATTGTGTTAGGCTGTATGGTTCTCTCTAGATGTCAAGAATCAAGATTCAATACCCTCTATTATCTTCATCACCCAACACAAGATTTAAATTTTTCCCAAAGAAACGCTTATTAATTTGGCAGCCATTATTTCTCCCTGCTTTAAAAACCCTACATTTAAATGAAAACAAGCATTGCATTTCAACTACAAAAATCTGTTAGTGTTAAAATGTACATGTGTGCATCACTTGTGTAGGGTATTCCTTTTCCACTTTCACATTATCCAAGAATGTGTGCAGTATAGTTCATATTTTTTGTGATTTTGATTATCTTGAAAAAGGAAAGGTAAATTATTTCCCATGGAAAAAGAAGGTTTTCCCTTTTTATAGGTTGTTTGGACTTACGTGGAAAAATTTATGGTATGCCTTTCATATTATGTAGTTTAAATTTGAATTAACAGATTATTCTACATGAAAATATAATTACCTATGTGATGTCCTTCATCACTAATTAAAATTATAGGGTTTCAATTTCCCAGACTCTAACTCATCTGATGCTAAATTCTAGGTTCTCATTGGTGGATCACTCTTCCATTGATTTCCTTTCCCTCTGGATCTTGTCATACTTTAAAAGTCATCAATGATATATATATTATTTCAGGTATCCCAAAAGGCTTTATAGTAGAACATATTGTGAATTTTTTTTGACACTTGAGGATTCTTTTTAGAACTGCAACGTGGTCTATGCTATCGAGTTATATATCAAGCAACTTGTCCTTAATAACTACACTATGAGGTAGGTTCAACCAGTTTGAACTTGTTGGGACATAGCATATGAAGTTGTGTGATGAGTCCATATCACAGGTCTATTATGGTGAAAAAAGTGAAGACACGTAATGATAGTTATTATGTTAACATTACTAGAAATTTTTTTGAAATTATCCATGCTATCAAGATGTCAAAATTCCAGGCATTAGGTGTCAATACTCGTAGCTAATAGATAATAATAATAATATAAAAAAATCACAACTTTATTCTTGAAATATGATTGTTACACATTGGTAACCTAGTTCATGAGTTATTATCACCCAAAGATTGCAAAACAAACTTAAAATATAAATTAAACCAACATGAGAATCCAACTAAGGGTTTTTCGACAAAATCATGCCATAACCTGGCATTTTGAAACCCAAATTTGAATCCATCATAAGTAATACAATGCAAACTCAAATGGATTTTCAATGCATGTTTGCATGCTACACTTATTCTCTGTCTAGATATCATTTTTAAATGGAACCATTAGTCAAGCCCACAATCCTTTTTATGTGAAAAATTTCAGCTCTATTTGAGCTCTTTTTTGCTCCACCACCTCCATAAACCAGTGTTACACGGGGTCTCGCCCCCCCACCTAGGGGTCTATATTCCTCGCCCCCTCGCGCTCCGGGGTCTTGGGGACTTCTAGGGGATGTTTCCCTCACGCCCCCTCACGTCCCCTCACCGCCCCTTTTAGTTTATAGTTTCGTGTTAAAAGTTGATGTGCCACTTAGCATATTTGAGAATCCAAGTGATTCTGATTCAGATGGTGACATGGTTGATCTTGATATATTCGTGCAGAAGTTGGATGCAGAGACTAGTGGGGCATTAACTTGAGCATTTATGCTCATTTATCAATATGATGATATCATTTGATATTCATATGTTATGTTTTATGTTTTATGTTTCAGACATAACTTATTTGCGTTTAAGTTTTATGTTTCAGACTTGAGTTGTAAACTTCAGTTTAAACTCTGTTTTGAATCTTGATATAATATGTCATATGATATCTTAAACTTTATTTTCATTGTACATTGTTAGTAGTTACATTAATGATTATATAGTTACAAACTTACAAACTTACATGCAAGATTGTATGATGTATGTTTTAACTTTTAACTTTTAAATTTGTTTCAATTATATGATTCATCATTCATCGATTTGTAATTTTATCATTTATGATTTATCTTTCATGATGCAAGTGTATGATGACTATATATACATTCTTTGCAAAAATATAGTTACATTTTAAATATTAAATTTTATAATTTTTATGACCCCGACGTCCCCCCACGTTTCCTGAAAATTGGTAAGGAGCTTTTGCATAGGCCGCTCCCGCGCTCCCTCGCCCCCTCGCTCCCACCTCCAGGGGACTTGGTGGAACATTGCCATAAACATATGCAAACATATATCATGATCTTGGAATTCCATTACATATGTATGTGCCAATTTTCCATAATCATGCCCCATCATCAATTTAAGAAATTTCCATTGAATATCAAATTATGGAGGGGGGGAACTTTTTGCTGCAACATTTGGCTCAAAATCAGGGACCATCTCCGTATGAGGTGAATGAGAACTATATATATTTGAAGAAGTAGATTAGTGCCTTTTCCTCTGGCCATGGAGTCATATACAGTCATCCATCACAAAAAATTTTCTTTGTTCATTCTCACCTTGAAAGTTGCAAAAATTCATGCCCTAATTGAAACGACACTAAATTTGAAAGATATAATAAAAATGCAAGCTAGAAGTGCCCCATTAATACAAAGGGAAAACCTTCCTACCTACCCTAACTGAGATAAATTTTGATTGAATAGGAAACATGATATTGCCAATGGAGTTGATCCAACAACTTTTTAAATGTATGGGACTAAATCATGCATTTGATTTCCAGGGAAACATGCGCATGAAGAGAAAAAGTGCAAAATTAATGGAAAATCCATACATGCCACTTATAAAAACTACACCGAAAGGTCAAAAAATACTTAAGGCGTTAACTTAATTTGAATCCAAAAATGACAAAACAGGATTAGTGAAAACACGAGAGTGGTGTGGGTGAACAACATAAATAAAAAGTGAAGATACCTTTCCCCAAGATGCCTTTGTCACCGTTGTATGAAAACATGTTTTCCTTTCTCTTTATACATGCAAGTGAATGCATTATAGGTATGGTGTTTTCCCAGAATAGGAGAAGCCTACTTAAATATATCATTTGTGGATTGAATGTTTGGGTGCCTTAATGTGCAATGACATGTTTCCAGGATTGAATTCAATGCAAGGCATATTTGAAACTCTAACTCTGTCTTCCGGTGTCTTATTAGAAATTATTTCAATTTTCATTTTGTGTTTTCAAGTTAGATATTGTTTTCAAGTTTTTACATTTATAATTTTATTGCAATGTGGCAGACTGATCAGAGCAGTGCAGGAACAACCCCGAGACGGGATGATCGCGGAAAGAGGCCAGCGGAAGAACATGTAAAGTGCCAGCATTGTTCTATCTTTAGGTATTTTAGTTATTTACATAATTGAAATAATATTAATTTTGTTCAAATATGCAGACACCTAGCCATGGTACGCCTGATGATTCCCTCTTTGAGGAAGAGCTTTTTTCATCCCTATCTCCAGTGTTGTTGTTGCAAAAAAGGCACGAGATGCAACGTCGGAATTTAATGCTTTGATAGATGCGCCTCAAACACCTAAAACAGAAGAGAGGATACAACATCTTATGAGGCAGCTAAATAGATATCAGGTAATAATAAAAAGTCAAAAGGATATTTTTTTTGTTCTGCATGAGATGAATTGTGATAGTTTGATTTTTAATTTTTACATTGACTAAACTAACAAAAAGTTCTTTTGTATGTAGCGTTTTCTGGCATTTGCTGAACCCCGTGTTGGTGGTAGTGGGACACAAGGGCAAGAGATTTCCCAACAACCCTCTCGTACACCTTCTACTCCTTTAGGTGCTAGCCAAGAAACACACCCTGCCCAAGCAGACACCCAGCCAACCGCTGAACGTGTTGGCAATGATGAGGCCGATATGGCCAACTACATTATTGCGTTTCCTGGAGCTACACGTGTCAGCTCCACAGGGACCATTAATGGCACGTTGTTGGTGAACGATGAGGGTGTCCCTATAAAGCATGTACAACTCCCAGGTAAATTTAATATTTTAACTATTTCATGTACTTTATCTAAAACATATTTATCATGATTTTTATTTTTAAATTAATGATAATATCTTCTTTTTCTTTTGGTTTTATTCTGTGTAGGAAACAATGAGTTCTACAGGATTCTGGAGAGCCATGCGTTGGTAATTTTTGGCCCAACTATTAAGCGTACGTGGTGGACTTCTGCACTTCCAAATCAAAAAAGAACCTTCTAGATTATCTAGAAGCTCCTTTTTGGCTCATGACATTTGGATTTAAAAGTTTTTGGCTCGTAGCTGAAAATATTTGAAATATACCAGGGACACCTATAGGACGCAATTGCAATTTAACCCTAGATATGAGCGTCCTCTCGCAGTTTCAGAGAGTGAGTGGAGAGCACTCATCCATGATGGAAAAGAGAAAAGGGCAAAGAAAGAAGGAAAAATGCCAACCGGACCCGCAAGGTAAATTACAACTTTAATTCAATAGCTTTAATTTTCTTTATGTCTAAAATAAAAGTGTGCTACGTCATATCTGACTTCAATCTTTTGATGCTAGGTTGCCCGACACCTCAAAGGCAACCAAAGCTAGGATAGAGAAAAAGGGCCATCACAAGCTCGGCCAGGGTGGCTACTTGAAATTAGCTGCAAGAATTGTAATTAAGTAGCTAAACATCTTATAATTAATTGTATCGCCTTCCAACGTTTTTGTAATCCTATCAGATATGATTAAAAAATACACAATCATATATAATGTAGGGTGATGACTTTGGAAAAATAACTACAGAGGAAGATAAAAATATTGCTTTCCGTTTTGGCTATCAAGCTGTAGTTGAACGTCGCAGAAGCTTGGGGCAGGTCCCAAGATCTACAATGCCTGATAAGGTAAAACATTAACCTTTCAATATTTTTGTTTTCGTCCATAAATTTAATGTCTAACAACTTTGTTTAAATCAAGGGAGCAACACTACCGACGAGGTAAATAACCTAGTTTTAGAGCCAGATGTAGATGATCCTCTCGTGCAACCTGATCATTGTAGTGGGGACCAGGCCGACAATGCTGCTATCAGTGAGGGCCGTGACGGTAATTAATTTCCACTTATAATTTTTTCTAATTATACCTCGATGGTTGTCCTTATAACGTTTTTTGTTTATATGACAGAGAATGTTTCCCTTGAGGATCTTACCACCAGAGAGGAAGACAGGGCAACAGTCCCAACGGCGACAACTGGTGCACCAGGTAAATAATCTCATTGCAATTTTTTTTATTAATATTACTGAACTAGTTCAATGATATTTAAAAACTGATAATTAAAATTTAATTATTATCTATTTTTGGAGGCGATGCCCCGTCACTGGATGAGACCAGACATCGTGACAATGCAACTAGGTCAGCGGCGACAACTGGTGCACCAGGTAAATAATCTCATTGAAATTTTTTTTATTAATATTACCGAACTAGTTCAATGATATTTAAAAACTGACAATTAAAATTTAATATTATCTGTTTTTGTAGGCGATGCCCCGTCACTGGATGAGCCCATACATCGTGAATACGCAACTAGGTCAGCAGTGCGGGTTGAAAGGCACGAAACAGGAGCAGAGCACGATGATATTGATGATGTAATTAGGAGCTTTAAAAATAGGAAGAAGAAAAAAGAAAATTTGACAATGTAAAATATTGTATTATTATAAGACAAACGTTACCATACTTGGAATGTTTTTTGCGTTATATAAAAAACTCATTTATCATACTATTTTTATGTCAAGCATTAATTGCAATGTTTCCTTGCGTACTTTTTGTTGAATTGTTTTTTTATTAGTTATTGAATATTTTTTTATGCTCATGAAAGTAAAAAATGAAATATAGATTGGGTATTGGGGAATTGAGAGTGATGTGAGGGGGGAGGGGCCATAAGAGCTTCCACCTTCACGTGGTTGGCCCTGTTTAGTAGAGAATAATTTATTGGAGCGATTTAATCTTGGAGCAAACCTCCCTCGATCCAGTGTAGCAACAAAAAAGTCACCGTTGACTTAGTTGCTACTCTTTCAGATCGTGGGAGGCTTGTTCCAAGTTCATGCGACTCCAATAAATTTTTCTTGAAACGAAGAGGAGCTTATTCAGGTATGTTTGGAAATTTTCAACATATGTTCTAACATTATCATAAGAATGCATCTTAGAGTAAAAAATACTACATCAATTACTTGTATTTATTGTATAGATAATGATGGATTTTGATTGACTTGGCAGTGCAGGTACAAATCCTCTTGCATCATGAGCAATACAACTTGTCAACCAGTCATGTCCAGGATATTTTTGCTTGTGCGCTTGACCAGGTTTGTAATGTCACATTTTGTAAGTTCCTTTACAGTTCATAATTCAATATTAAGCTTGTTCACGATTATTATCTAGGTTTTTTGTATGTGTTTTTTCATCTATTGATTGTAAGCAACTATGCATGTTTCCTGTTGTTCACTATGATTTCTCCCATTACCACTCCCAGGATGAATCCGACTTTATTGTTACATAGGTTACTTTATTGTTACTATGATTTCTCCATTTACGATTTCATAGGTTACATCATGTAAATTTGTCAATCTCAGGTTGGTGATGAGCTTTAGTTCTCCATATTTGGGGCTTTTCTGATATTTTCTCCCTCATGTCATTCCTGCATCACCTCGTTGTTTGAGCATGCCAATTTTCTACCACTTGTACTAATTGGCACATGTCAATCTCTGAGTGGTGCCACATTTCACCTATTTTCAGTGAGAGTTTAGGGTTTCTCTAACATAGCTTAAGAAATCCGATTCAGTGCCTGCTTGAATATTGTCACATAATACTTATGGTTTGGATTGATGAGCATGTTCTGAATGGTTGGTTGATTCATAAGAACCACCCATAAATCTTCCTTCCTCTAACACACAGAAAATAAAAATTTCTTTGACAGGAGACAGAGTTTCAATACTTTGAAAACAAACTTCTATTCCCTTCAATAACTCAAAAAAAAACTATTACACTACTTCCTCACCGAGAGGGATTACAAAATTATGACTGCTACAAAACGTAGTGCATAAAACCAACTCAATGTCTGTTCAAAACAAACATACTCTGTCTCTAAGACACTCTGTTGTGTTTTTCCCTTTCGCACTGCTGTGCATACACACTTAAAAAGTTACACTCAGTTTTTCACTTTTTACACACTGCTATGTAATAAAAAATTTACGTACTGTCTATAAAAAAAACTACCAAGCTTTTTTGACCTTTTTATTTTTATATGCTGGAACATATAAAACATATTATAATAAACCCTCTTTTAAAAAAAATAAAATTAAAACTAAATTCTATGGCCCACCTTTCATTTCGCATATGATATATATATAACATATGTATATATTAAACTATCAAAACATTAAAGAACCCTTTCCGTCGGACTTCGAAAGTCTAAATAGATTGAATTTCAAACCAAATTCGCGTTCCAAAATGGGATGCTGACGTCTGCCTAATTTTAACTCGAATTCTCAATCCAATGTGCCCTATAAAAAATTCGGGTCCGGTTTTCAGGTTTTCAGATTCCCTTCAATTTCATGCGATCCAATATTAATGCTCCACGTGTCCTCCTTTTTAATTTACAAAACTGTCGGGTAAATTTCTGTTTGTTTAATTTCTGGTTGGTGAATTGCGTTAATGCTGGCTGTTGTGTTTAAATACAATCCTGTACAGAAATATGGCCGTGGCCGTCTACAAAAAAAACTTGCAGGAATTTTAAATGATGAATTAAATTTCTGGATGGCATGCAAGCAACCTCCAAAAAAAAATGTTGCTGCTGCATCCGTCCTTCTGCTGCAGCAGTTGAAGTTAAAATTCAACAGCACAGGGTTTAATAAGTGAGGGTGTAAAGGTAATTTTTTGTCGATAGTACTGGATTAAGATCATCTATTCATTTTTGTAGGGTCTTATGGTGTTTGGTTTTTTAGTTTTGGGTTGGGTTTATTGAGTCTAAGATAGTTTTTGAGTGAAAAAATTGCTATCAGGTATTAAAAAATTTTGGTTCTTTTGTCAAAATTTATGAGCTTGTTAGGAAATATAAAACTGAAAATGGTTGTATCTTAAATTTGTGGAAAATAATTTGAAATGAAACCTTTTTGTTTAGGTTGTTGCAGCAGGTGCAAACCCCATTCAAATTACTAGGGGCATTGACAAAACAATAAAGGCCCTTGTTTCGGAACTCAAAATTTTGTCAAAGGAGGTAAACGCTTGCCTTTTGAGTAGGCTGGTTTTCCTTTTTGCTGATGGTTTGGTGTATCTAATTGAATTAGTTGCCCAAGGTATTTTTGGTTGCAAACTCCTTTTCATTTTTCATACAGTATTGGCCTTGTGGAATACATTTGATTGTGTGGTCTTGTTAGATCTACAACATTTGTAGTTGTTTAGTCTTATGGCCGAGGTGCACTTTTATTATGGAAATACTTGATGCAATATTGTCATTTAATCCTTACTGCAGGGTAGCATGTTGAGAAGTTTTTTGTGAAACATTTGGTATTCAAAATGACACTTGATCCTATACAGCGTCATGCACTTGACTTCAAAATTTATATTCAAAGTGTGCCAGACAATTCTTGCAAAATTTCAAATATTTAGGTTGTTTTAAACCATTATCTTTTTCATGTATTGGATGCCGAAAATGTGAAAAAGACTTTGGTATGAAACCAACTGGTGAATAATTTCCAGCACAACAACCACTTCCAAGACATGATTTAGAAGTAGAACAAATGTGCTTATGAAGCATAGAAAGATATCCTTGATGCATCGTCAATGTTTGGCTAGGGTTATTTTTGGAGAAAATAACTCCTTATTCCTAGAATAGTGATCTTCAATACAAGTAAATGCCAGAGAAGAGAGATCATCGTGTGACGCAACAAAACTGAAATTGGACCCCCAAGGAGAGCTGGTGTGTCTACAATCGCTCTGTCAGCATTTTCCCTTGGTTTACCCTGTTCTTTTCCTCCAGCCCGAGTCTTAATTGACTTCTTCTTTCTTCGGGTTTATTTATCAAATTCGTAGAATTTGATAAATAAATACTATCCACAATGGTTGGAATTTAATTTATATTCTCGACTTTATATTATCTCCAATCCTTATAACTAATGTTTAACTTTCAACACTTTGTATTTATACTCCACGTTTCTTTTTAAATAAATAACTTGTAATGAACTTTCGGCTCTATATTTCACCACCCAGCCTTACAATAATCACGCTCCAGACTTATGCTAATTATCCGCCAATCGTTTAATTAAACAATTTCATTATACTTCGGCCCCACCTATATATATCAATAACCAATCAAACACTCGTATTGTACTTGGCTATCCTCCGCACACCTTAGTTAACCTCCGGGCAAGTTCAACGTGCGACCACCGTCCGATGGCCCTTCTCCAAATCAACGACTCTTGGCAATTTCGCTTGGCTTCCAACGTCGGGCTTTAACGTGCGATGGCGTGGGTTAAACGGTTTTTTTCCGGGGTCACTTCGCCACGTGTCGCATTCCCTATGGAATCGCTCGTGAATAGGAAATACCGCCTACTCCGCAAAAGCGGTGCGATATGGGCAACCCGCTTTTGTGATTCCGCTCGTGGTTTTGGTAGAGGGCTTGACCACGGGTGCATGTCCGGTTCCGCTATCCTTTTGTTTGTTAACTCATGTCCAATCCTCGGGTCAGGTTCCGAAAGCACAACAATTTTGTCTCTTTATTAAGCGGGATTTTAATATGTGTATTATCAAAGAAAACCAACGCAAATTTTATAAGAAAATTGTTCAAAAGTCGAGCCCGCCGGACTTCAAACGGCGATAAACCATAATTCAAACCAAATTCGCGTTCCAAAATAGCCTGCTGACGTCGGCCAATTTTTTGACGCGAATTTCTTATCAAATTCGCCCTAATATTTTACAGGACCGGATTTCCACTGCGCGAGCGGCCCAAACAAAGTTCCGCTCCAATCAATTTTTGCCATGTGTCCTCAATAAAAACTTGCCCTGCTCCCGGCTGCGGGTGCATTCGATGGCGTTTAAGGTGATGGGACATGGATATGGCGATTTCATATCATTCGGATTAACATTTAACGCTGTTCAATTAAGTTTTCACATCAAATCTACATTAATTAATTTTTAACACAGTTCAAGATCGGACCTCCACTCCTCTGAGCGATTCCGCACGCTCCAATTTGATCCGGCCTTCGGCTCTCATTATTAATGATCAGAGATTCATTATGACGGCGTCCTTTGATTGTACTGCGTGTGATTTTTGTTGACACACAAAAATGGCGTTTAGCCATGGTTTTTCGGTGGCGTTTCTGCTGTCGGATTGCATAATCGTCTGCAACTTTATTTTATAAGCAGAAGTGTCAACAACTGCCTAGACTTTGCTGCATATTTCCATTTCTCTCGGTTCTGTCTCTGTCTGTCTTCCTCCGTTAATTGGAATTCTGCTTCTTCGTCTCTTGTGCCCACTGCGCCTGAGATTGCACCCATGCCTCGCGTGCGTCATAGGATGCGTTGCCGCAGGGGGAGCACTAGAGGTCAATCCCGGCGCGCTCCCTCCAGCACCTCAACAGAGATGACTTCCGGCCAGTCCAGTGATTATTACTTAGGTTGATATCCAAATACTAGGAGTGGGCGGGGTCGGCTTGTAGCATCTGGCCACCGTATGGATTCCCCTGCTCCTGGCTTCCCCACCGCTAGTTCACCTTCTCCCACGACGCACACTGCGCAATTTTCCTTTGATGGCACTCTCAACCGCCCGCGAATCACAGCTGTAGTCACTGTGGTCTTCTGCGAGGAGGCCCAAACGGAGGAAGAATGCACCGTCCGGCGGGTCTGAGCTCGGAAAAAGCCGGCCAGCATTCGGGCCTTCAGGAGGGGAGCCGTGGCATGCATGTGGAGGTAGCACCTAGCGATCCTGGACCTTCCGAAGGATGGTGCCGAATCATGGAGGAACCAGCGGAGGATTAGTTTGGTTAATTTGTTTTTCGTGCTTAGCAGGCCCAGTTAATTGGGCTGCTTTTAGTTTATTTTACTGTGCTGGACCTTTAAGTAATATTTTTGAATTCTGTAAATTAAACGTTCAAGACTGGTTTCCCCGTATGAGGGCAGTCTTCTTAATTTTTTGATTTTTGATGACAAATTTGCCATGAGTATGGCCAGGCAATGTTTTTGACTTCGGTGTAATTTTATTCGCAATGTTAATAGATTAACTTTACTTTGAATTCTCACATGATTAGCGTTTTTCTTGATCTGTTCAAGGATTTTGGGTACTTTAATTTGTATTTGGAACAATGGACGTCGGTACTCTATCTGTTGCTTTACCGTTCTACATACTACTATTTCACTTTCTTATAGATGCCTCGGGCATATTTGAATGCTTTCTCAGATTGTCGATAATCTCCATGTGGACCGTTACTGGATTTTATATCATGTCCCCGTATGTGACATGGGGTATTTTTCTATCATTGTCTGGGGTGGGACTTCCACTTTTCTAGATGGATATTTGGGTTCCAATCTTCAGATGTGAAAATGTAATGACTTCATGGACTGTTTTACTTCATATAATATATTCAAAACAACGTTTTTTCTCTTGTGAAAAAAATGATTAATGTTTATCACTCTGCCTTCAAAACTAGCTATGCTGGTCTATGTTGCTGGTTTATTGATATGGTCTGATGGTCTTTTTATATTTTGGACATATCACACTCCTCACATGATTAGCGTTTTTCTCTGTTCAAGGATTTTGGGTACTTTATTTTGTATTTGGAACAATGGACGTCGGTACGTACTCTATCTGTTGCTTTACTATTCTACATACTGCTATTTCACTTTCTTATAGATGCCTTGGGCATATTTGGATGCTTTCTCAGATTGTCGATAATCTCCATGTGGACCGTTACCGGGTTTTATATCAAGTCGCTGTATGTGACATGGGGTATTTTTCTATCATTGTCTGGGGTGGGACTTCCACTTTTCTGGATGGATATTTGGGTTCCAATCTTAAGATGTGAAAATGTAATGACTTCATGGACCGTTTTACTTCATACAATATATTGAAAACATCGTTTTTTCTCTTGTGAAAAAAAAAATGATTAATGTTTATCACTCTGCCTTCAAAACTAGCGATGCTGGTCTATGTTGCTGGTTTATTGATATGGTCTGATGGTCTTTTTATATTTTGGACATATCACACTCACATGATTAGCGTTTTTCTCTGTTCAAGGATTTTGGGTACTTTAATTTGTATTTGGAACAATGGACATCGGTACGTACTCTATCTGTTGATTTACTATTCTACATACTGCTATTTCACTTTCTTATAGATGCCTCGGGCATATTTGGATGCTTTCTCAGATTGTCGATAATCTCCATGTGGACCGTTACTGGGTTTTATATCAAGTCGCTGTATGTGACATGGGGTATTTTTCTATCACTGTCTGGGGTGGGACTTCCACTTTTCTCGATGTATATTTGGGTTTCAATCTTCAGATGTGAAAATGTAATGATTTCATGGACTGTTTTACTTCATATAATATATTCAAAACATCGTTTTTTCTCTTGTGAAAAAAAAAATGATTAATGTTTATCACTCTGCCTTCAAAACTAGCGATGCTGGTCTATGTTGCTGGTTTATTGATATGGTCTGATGGCCTTTTTATATTTTGGACATATCACACTCCTCACATGATTATGATTAGCGTTTTTCTCTGTTGCAGGGTTTTGGGTACTTTAATTTGTATTTGGAACAATGGACGTCGGTACTCTATCTGTTGCTTTACTATTCTAACATACGTTTATTCTCACTTTCATGGACCGTTTCTACTTCACGTTGTAGGGTTTTAGTAATTTTAATTTGTATTTGTAAAACAATGGACGCTAGCACTTTCATTCATGTTTTCCTTACTATTCTACATACTCATATTTCACTTTCATGGACTGCTTTTACTTCATATAATATCTTCACTTTCATGACCTATTACTTCATCATGTAGGGTTGTAATTTTAATTTACTTGGAACAATGGACATCGGCACTTGATCTGCTGCTTTACTATTCTACATACTCGCTATTTCACTCTCATGGACTTACTTCATATAATATCTTCACTTTCTCAGCAGACTGCTTTACTTCGCATCGTTGTAGCTTTGGGTACTTTAATTTGTATTTGGAACAATGGACGCTAGATTTATCTCTGTTTTGCACGTTATCTTACATCGCTATTTCTGTACTTTCACATGGACTCGCTTTACTTTATATGCAGATTTTCAAAATAAATGCCGCCTTTGAAAATTTTTAATTTTTTTTTAAATTGAACCTCTCCATGTATTTCACAAATTTTCACGCTTGTAGACGCTTTCAATCGCAAAGCAACCCGTAAAACGCCTAAGAGAGATAGTATGGTGTCTGCTGAAGATACACGTCAAAACGCCGGACCACATATCGCCGACTACGGCACTTCCGCACATTGAAGAGTGACGCTCCGGGCAACACGACCACGCTAGCCTGGAATGCGACACAGCAAGCTGCCGAAGAGCGACACAAAACATCGGACTAATGCTTAGTTTCAACGATGTTTATAAGCTGCCTTAAGAGCGCGATCAAAATCTCTACCACGCTATATTGGAAATTATATGGTTTATAAGTGTCGGAAGAGCGACAGCCCAAACGCTTCTAATCACATTTCAACGGAAAAGCGGCCAACTTTGCAACGCTGAGGCGACGCTTGTGAGACGTCAAGAGTATTTGTTCTTGGGAATTCATCAAGAAGTGTCGAGAATGCGACACTTTACTTGCTGTTTAACGTGCTTACTTGCATGACAAACCACAGCTGTCCTCTGCCTCTTTGAACTCTCTGCTGCTTCTCCTTGCGATTTAATTTTGTGTTTGGGGAATAGTTACTAATTGGTTGCTGAATTTCCGCCAATTTCTGAAAAATGCTAAGGGTTTCCCTTCATCTTATTATCTATGATTTGATCCACTATAGCCCAATCAATCTATTCATGATTTATTTTTATCGATACCAACTGCTCAAATGCCTCTAATGTTTCCAATAGAGGAGGAAAATATGGTCAAATCAACTCCACATCAAAACCTGGGTGCAAGCCAAGGAATGGCAGAATACTCAGTTCAAAAGAATTTTCATCCACATCATTTGTGATTGTGTAAGTCCCATATTAGAGTGTTTTGAGAGTCATGTGGTGGCATGTGAGGTGCTCTTTCTGTAAATGTAACCACACCTTATCACAAACTTGGAAATTGTGTGGACCCAAATGTTGGTCATTTCACTGCTTGTACAGTATTGGATTTCTGCAGGATATCATGAACATTTTGTTCAACAAATTTTACTTCTCTATATACCTTAGCTTGAGCATGAGAGAACTATTCTGGTGAAGATGTAATGGGAAGAGCTATATTAATGGAAGCCAAATGTTGGTACCCAAGCACACCTAAAAAGGACTATGACCAATAGAGCCATGGACGACTCTATGCTACAATGATCATTTTAAGGCTTTCATTTCATGTACATGGATGCTTGAGTAGCACATGTGCAAGATATTAACAATCATCTTGTTGAACAATTTTGTTTTTCCATGTATTTTGAGGTGAAATATGGTTTATTTGATCAACTTAGAATCCATCAGAGACCATTGGCTAGAAAATAAGTTATTGAGGAACTTGTTGTACCTATTTGAAATAATGGTCTAAGGTACCCCAAAATGAACCTAAAAATTTTAATGGTGTCTTCTGTTACACCAATTTTTGGTCATCTAACCATTTACAATTAGATAGATCGAAATACACCATGCAAGACCAATTTTACCATAGTAAAATTGCTTTCACTATAATAAATAATTTAATAAACCATAGTTTATTAAGTTATTTCTTGTCCAAATAGAAAACCCCATGAGGAATAATTAAATAAATCCTTATTTATTTGATTTTCTTCCAAGAATAATTAATTAAACCTCTGTTTAAATAATATTCTTGGTCATATTTAACCCAATTAATGAGAAATAATTAGATAAATCATTATTTACCTTATTATTCTCTAAGAATAGTTAATTAATCCTTATTTAATTATTATTCCTTGTTAAATTTGAATAAATCTCCTAGAAATACTTAAATAAATCATTATTTGTTTAATTATTCCTTAACCCCATCCTTGAAATAATAAATAAATCATTTATTTGTTTATTATTTCTAAATAAATGGATTTAACCAATTTAAATTCCTTTTCCTTCCAACAAAATATAATAAAATATTCCAAGGAGTTAGATCTAGATCTTGGTTAATAATATTTTATCATGCACCATTATCAAGGATAACTCAATATTTCATTATAAATAGGAGGGTTTTTCATTCATTTTTTACCTTTGATCCTTTTATCATGGTCGGACTTTGATCATCTTATCATTGTCATACTTTGATTAATTTTCTTTTCTTTTCGCATATTGAGCTCCCTTTGAGTTCTACAAGTCTTGGGTTTTCTACACCATTGAGAGAGAAACTCTTAAGCTAAAGCGTTTGAGGACAGCCAAGAACCCATCCCATTGAGGGGGAATGGTAACATCATTCTTAGTTACCTTCCCAGATATTCATATAATACAAAAAAATCTTTATAATTCTTGTTTTTTCCATTGGATATTTTAGAGAAACTCTTATTTCATTTTGCTATTTAGATGCTTTATTTGCATAGATATGGGTTTGTTTTGAAGTTTTTTAGACTGTCTATTGTAGATCTGAAGAAGTTATACAACCATCTTTGTTGTTAGGGTTGTTTTTCATGTGGAGCTAAAGTGATATCTTTTCGTACATTTGGGTTAAGAATTCATTCTAATAATTGGCAACTCCACTGGGTTTTATTCAAATTCTTGCGTGACCATCTGCTTCAGTAACTAGGGTTTTTATTTAGCTATTTTTTAGCCTCTTAATGTTGTTTTTTTACCTTTTATGCCTTAAAACAGTAAAAAATCTAACTTTTGAATGTTTCTGGGTGTTTTTTGTAGGTAACAGGTATCATTCGCACCACAGATGGAAAATTATTCTGCAACCTGCCGCCTTAGACTCCAGGAAGTGTAGCTCATACTTTTTATCTTATAACCTGTGAGTTTTGTCTTAGATAGCAACTGTTGGGCCAAAAAATGCGAGTTCAGCAGCCTACAGGTCAATACTTATGAGTTGCAGCGTTTCGCGGGGTTTTTTCTGTAATTTTTAAGGTTTGCCACAAGGACTGTTTAGGGTTGTATGAACTCTATCTCTACCCGTCTTAGGCCTGGTGCTCAGTTTTCCTCTTTGAAGTGGGAACAAGCCCCTTAGGATGTCAATACACTTTCACCTTTTTAGGAAGGGTTTAGCTGAGTAGGTAGTCTGAGATTTTGCAACACTTTCAGCCATTGTTAAGGGTCTGATCCCTATTTCTTTCAGATCCATTTAGATCGGTTATTATATCATCCAAAGCACCCTCTTGAGTCTTGTTTGACCTCTCCCTTAGAGTTTTAACTTGTCGCCTCCCATTTTGTAGCAGTTTTCCCTCTGATTTCTTGTTTTTTTCTGCACCTCTTTTCAGCAAATCTGAGTCATTAGCTCCTTGTCAATTAGACCTTAGATCTTTTGGCCACCTTGTATGTTTTGAGTCAATTTTTCCCGCTTCTTAGAATAGTTACTTGGGATCCCTTCTTTTTGGGTTGAATTTATGCATCTTTAGCTGTTTATTTTACTGTCGTTTCAGTTTTATTTACATTTATACATATTTTTTTATTTTTATTTATAGACAATCATCTGGGCTTAATTAAAATTAACAAAAATATCACACACATGCACACCTAAAGTGAAGAGTGCTTGGTTTACACCACCAAGCCAAGACATAAATATCGTAATTAATTTATATGCCTCTCCGCGCCTTTTTTTATCTCTCTTCATTATTGGGTTACTTGTCTCTTGCTATAATTGTGCCCACGAGGCATTTATCCTAGAGACTCCTAGGCCTTCATCCTCAGTTTCTGTTAGGAATACTTACTCTACCTCGTAGACACCGAGTTAGTCCTCTGCCAAGTCCTTATACCCACTCTGATTCTGGTCCATCGGGCCCTCCCTCTGATTATGAACTCGGTTCTCCTCTACCTCATTCTTCCACCATGTTAAGTGCTAATGTAGGTACTAGTCCTCAAGCTGGTGGTAGCCCCAGTCCTAACTCTGGAGATGCTAGTAGTGGAACCAATACCGGAACCCTCCCTGATTTCATCTAGTTAATCAACAACCCTATACACCATGATCCAGGTTGGCCTGTTATGCCAACTAAGCTTCCTTATGACATCCCTAAGTTCGAAGGAAACGTTGGAGAGGACCCTAACAATCATGTTCACTCCTTCCACATGTGTTGTTCGTCCAATTCTATCATTGATGACTCTATTCATCTTTGGTTATTCCAGCGTACACTCACTCGAGACACTGCAAAGTGTTATGTCGACCAGGCCTCTGCTTCTCATTCCACTTTTGCGACTCTTGCTAAAGTGTTTCTCTCCTACTTCCAGTTACCTCTCCGATATGATACCAGTATCGATTGGTTGACTGCATTCCGTCAAACTTATGCCACCTGCCTTTCTGACCACGTCCAAGAATGGCGTATAAGGAGGAGCTTATGTCGAGCTCCTAGATTCGACGACCATGTCTATATGGATTGGTTTCTCAGGATGATTTTTCCTTCTACTGGTAAATATGTCGCATCTCATTTTCCTCAGAAAGAGGAAGAAGCTCTCCAAATCTCATTGAAATGTGACTTGATCTACACCCAGGCTGGTTATTTTTATATCGTCTTACTGGATCTTCCTAGACTTGGTGGTACGAACACACCGGGGGAATCTCATGCTGCTGATGGTATCATTGGATCTCTTTCAGATCCATATACTCATTCTCCCATGGGTTATGGTTTCCCTTTGGGAGGGGCCAGCTCCTCTAGCACTTATCCCCCTCCCGGCAACATGTATCCAGGACAAAGCACATTTTCCCCATTACATCAACCAATGCCAGGGCTTGCGGTTTCTCAACCTGTTTACCCCAATGTCTCTCAACCTACTTTCTATCCTTATCAATAACCCGGTGTTCTAGCCCCTCTGTCATTAGCACCCCAGCCTCCTATGCCTTCTCAACCTCCGCCGTAGTAGCCACCTCCCCCTTCGAGTCAAGTTCATGCACAACAGAGTGGGATCGATCCTCCAAATTCCAAGAAAAAGAGGAAAGGCAACCAAAATCAACCAACACAAGGTAATCAAGGGCACCAAGAGAACCCACCAAACACTAACAACCAGCAACAGGGAAATCAGCCCAAGCAGGACATGCCTCTTTGTACGAACAAGCCTTGTTTTTTTTGTGGTGTCTGTGGCCATTATACTCACGAATGTCCCCTTTTGCCCCAAATGCACCAGTTTTGGGAAGCACAAGCAACATCTAGAGGACACCAACCCATGGGTTCCGCTCCTCCAAATAATGTGCTTGTTCAACCAGATGTTTTTACTGATCCTTTACCTCATCAAGGATATGTAGTTGCCTAAACCCCTCAAGGTCAGGCCACCCCTCAACCCTCACAATCTGATACCTCTGATTACTAGATTCTCATGATGAATCCCTAAGTGGTTAATACCATTGATGTCAACCTTCAAACTCGGTCGTACCAATATGGCAAGCCACCTGCTTCGTTTGCAATCGAGTCTCAAACCAAAGTTTCTACTGAGTCCAGTTCGACACCAAATTACCCTTTACAGATCACTCAGCCACGAGCATAGGTCCTTCCCAAGATACCCAAAGGGCCATTACCCTGAACCTCTAATTCTGCCAAGCTGCCCATAATTACAACATAATAGATGACTTAGCACAATCTTGTGCTACTATGTCAATGTTGGAAGTCCTCTAGTCGTGCCCTTCACAATGTAAATATCTATTACCTACTCTAGACATTGTGGATCCTTCAGATGATCATTTGATCATCTTTGATGTTGACAAGTCAGAACATCCCCCCTTACCTTCACCCGTCACCTTCCAAATACCAATCAATATTCGTAACACCCATGTCTCATGATGTATCATTGACGAGGGCACATCCACCTACGTGATGTCTGCCTCTATTTGGAATAAACTTGGATCAAATGAGTTAGCCCCATCCACCATCACTTTGCATAACTCGGACTGTCACTCTTCTCAGACCCTTGGCATGTACCGCAATTATCCTGTCATTCTTGTGGGAAAGACTGTTTTTATTGACATTGAAGTCATTGATGCCCCCTTGGATTACAACATTCTGTTGGGTCGTAGCTACACCTATGCGATGTTTATTGTTGCATATGTGGTTCACAGTAAGATGTGCTTTACTTATAATGGAAATATCGTTACCATTGATTAGTTGACATATTACAAACCGAAGTCTCAGATCTCCGCCGAGTCTATCATATCTTCGGTGCACGATAAACAAGTAGCCGCACCTCTTACCAGTGTTTCACCTAGAGTCTATAAATATTCCACCTTGATAGGTGCTTTCCCTAGTCCCTCCCCTCTTATTGCAGATCCCAACTCGTCGAATGTTTACATGATGAAATTGTCTTGGACTAGCCACAAGCGGTCTAGTTCAACCACCCAGCAGCCTACGCCTCCGCAACCTTCTAGTGATCACTCGATGAAGCCTACAAGGCCTTCCTTTCAAGGACCTTCCTCTTCTATTGGTGTCTCTTCTGTTAGACTCAGTCTTGTCAGTCCTCTGTCAGAGTCAAATTCACTAAAGTTCATTTCTCGTCATTTACAGTCTGGTTTTTGTCCAATGATAAGCAAAGAGTTAAACCTGGTCATTAGGTCTATGGTTTAAGGCCAGCAGGTCAGAGGGAAGTTTTAAAGATGTTTTTATTCCAGAAATTTCTCAAACTTGAATGTAATTAGTTTAAGAGAAACCATAGAAATATCTTTTCACAGGAAGTTTCTAAATTACACACATCATTTCCCTCGAATATGTCCTCCATGTGCCTATCCATCAGCTGAAACATGTCAGAAGAGGGTTCACAATTTGTCTAGTTTTTATCATAATACATTCTAGTTTCTAATGTTTATTTTGAAAGGGTGAAGTCATGTCAATATTATCCGAGGATTTTTTCTACAAGCACAAAACAAAGTAACGTCATTTCCAGATCAACAGTGGATCATTTATGAAAAACAAACTTCAGATTTCGAAGGAAGAAAATAGAGAAATCAGGCATAAAATATCACAAGAAGTTTCCCAGCGCAGTGGGGAAGAACCATCAAGGAGAGCATTGGTACATGTTGTTAAATACAAAGGCAAACAAATCATAGTGTTGAAGATGTGAAGATGAAAGCTGAGCAGTCAAGTAAATCTAGAACTAGGTCTGCTGCCATGATGGAGATGAAAATGAAGGCGACTACTTAGCCAGAACAAAAAGGTGGCATTTGATGAGTACAAAGAGTTTGAAAGACTGTTGGAACAGCTTGAAGGAGTTCAACAACAAATAGATTGGCTTATAGAGAAATACCAAAAGGAAATAACGTAGTGGTTCTGCAGGGCTTTATTTGCATTCAAGGTTTTGTTATTATCATTTGCAGTTTACATTCAAATTCATGGTGATGCAAACCGAGGATAAGGATAGAAGTTAAATCGAGCATCGGTATATTGTTTGAATCTTGGTATTGAGATTAACAGTGGCAATATTGATGCCATTTTCAACACAAGTTCCTGAGACACCAATTCAGAAGTACACTAACAGAAAATTGAACATCTCCACAATGCCAAATGAAATATGTTCCATGGAGAAATCAATAAACCTAGCAATAATAACTGAAGAAAATGAAATTTGTCAAAGGCTGGACAGGATCTGCAGCAACAAGTGCTTTTCGGCCAGCTGAACCTAGAAGAACTCCCGAGAGGCAACATGTTACTTCTGAAGGTCCACACTTGGATGCTGCAACCAGTGTGACTGCTGGTGAATTGGCAACAGAGATTCAAGAGCTTGAGAAAAAGCGAGCAGAGCTTAAAAATGTAAATGCTGCTTTTGCAGCTGCCAATGGTCGTCGCATCAACTTTCAAGAAGAGAGGGAACAGTTTGATGAAGTAAATGTTCAAATTATTTCACACTTGAAATTGAAAGAAGAAGATTTGGTAAGATTTGTGGCCGCATGGAAGACAGAAGCCAGCGTTGTGAATGCTTGGACAAATTTTCTTGAAGATACATGGAAATTGCAGTTGTCTCAAATTAAACAAAGCGAAAATGTTGTTGAGGACGCTTTGGAGGAAGTCAATCAGCAGTTTCTATAGTTTGTCATTTTAAACTTGTCCACATACAAGAAGGACTTGCATCATTTTCTTGAACAAATAAAATCATGTATAAAAGCTATCAATGATTTATCAAGCAAGAAATCACAGGTTGATAAATCAAATGATTCAGAGGTCTCATAAGTTTTTGAAAAGAGGAGAAAAGGTGAAGAAAACTATTTGACACTAGAGTCTCAGGTAATTGCAATTTTTAGTACAGTTGATGGAATGAAGCTGAAAGACGCAATTGTAAGTGTTGAGGCCGAGATAGTGTATTGATAGTGCGCGCGACGCATAGAGTGCGCGCGACGCACTGGGCATCAGTGGGCAGTGTAATTTTACACGCGCGCGACGCATAGAATGCGCGCGGCGCGTTGATTTCTCCGGCCCAGAATCATCAACATTTTGCGATTTTTCAAATTTAAATGACTGTTCCAAGTTGAAGATGCTGAAACATGGTCGTTCAATGCAGATTCGAAAAACCTTTTTTAAGCTCTATATACAGTGCGTGCTGAGCAATGTGGCGACTTATTTTCTTTGAACTGTCACAACGTCATATTTGAATTTGAATTATGGGCATATATTCAGTAGATTCAAGTATTGAATGTGCTAATGGACATTCTTATACGCCTGGGCCTGGGTATCAATCTTATATATGTCTATTTAGTGTTGGATAAACAACTGCAAGTGCTGCGTTGACAGAATACGAATAAAAACAGGTCAACTTTCTGAAATACAGTTGCAAGTCAATTCGTGTCCCGAGCAAATCCAAGGCCAACATGATTGGTCAGAAGGCATCCTGTTTACAAAATAGGAAGAATGCACCAATTGAATGCTCCAGAACATTTCAGAAAACACTACAATTTCCACTGTTCCCATAAAAAATGGCGCCGAGCTTATTGGGTATGAGCACAAATCCATGAAGTCTGTTCATATAAATCGAGTCGATGGACATGTTGGTCTAGAAACTGATAAACCTCTGCTATTGATATCATTTGTACCCAATAGAGTAGCAAACCGTAATGGCACAGATGCAGCTTCTTTGGCGCTGAATGAAACGGTTTTAAAGACACAACAGAATGGCTCTGTATCAGTATTAAAGCAAGAGATTGACATTTGTTGGTGACTCGTTGAATAGAAACATGCGGAGAATCTTGTTAAGCCAAAGGATATGTATTCGCTGGCAGTGGAAAGATATTGAGCCAGTCTTATTAAAAAAATAGTTTTTATTCAGAAGGTAAAGGTAAAGTGGCAGTCAAAAGGCTGAAAGTTTAAAATTAAAAAGAGATATCTACCGTGGAAGAAAGATAGGTTCAATTGCCCCATTTGGTTTTCAGTTGCGATTTCAAAGGAGTTACATTACAGATGTCACCTCTTCACCGATCATCAACAGATTCGAATAGAAAATGGGACGCTGCTTCGGAACAGATGGTCGGCTCTTTATCTTTTGTTTGTTAATAATGATTAAATAATCCCTCATTTTGTGTCGATCTGTTTTCCCACAGACAGTTCTATTTATTGTATGAAAAATCATTTGTAAGGGGTTGGAGAGTTCTGGCAGAGAGGTGGGGAGAAAAAAATCATAGCTTCATTGTACAGTTTTGACAGAGAAACTAATTGAATGGTATAGCTCTGTTTCATAAGATTCTTGTGGTACGAATGTAGCTAATGTGTCTTTCTTTGTTTTCATATGTGTCTTGTTATGTTTACAGTTCACCCATAATCATTTCTTAATGAATGCTTTTAAGTAGAAAGGTAGAATCCAGATAACTGCTCTGCCTTGGAAAGGTATTCATTTTCAATGTTTTCTTCTGTTTGATAAGGATTCATCACACATGCCCTTGTCAACTTCTTAGCAGTCTTGCCATTCCGTTTAATTTCAATTTAATTGTTAAACTTCATGCCTATCTCACCTTATGGAATAATCTGTGCCTTTGATTAGATCTTTTCCCACGCTGTTCCCTGGCCCCATACAGCCCAGAAAACCCAGTCATTTATCAAAAAACCTCATTCATATCAATTTACTAGCCTAAAATCAGTGTCAATTTTGAGTCATCTCGCATCCTATTGCTCATTTTATCGAGATTGACTGGAGAGAGCCCTCTCCTGTCCTCGTAGGGCTAGCTACGAGGCTAAGCTTGGTTTGATGTGGCCTGAATCCTCGCTTTCCTCCAGCCTGCGCACGGTGCTACCATAGCGGCGATCCATCGGGGAGTTTTCCAGCAAAACAGTTCGCTGAGGTGAACAACGATCGGAGGTCAAGGCTGAAATTCACCGAAAGATCCTTTTGGCACTTACATTATGTTTTAGTTTTTTCAGAGGTTTTGTTGTCATGGGCTTATCGGTAATCACTTTACTGAACGCTGAGAGGTAGAATTCAATTATTTCTCTGCCTTGGAAAAGTGTTCAAGTTCTATGTTTTCTTCTGCCTGAAAAGATATTTCGAGCGCTAACATAGAACTTGAACACTTTTCCAAGGCAGAGCAATAATTGAATTCTACCTCTCTTATTTAAAAGCGTTCAACAGAAAATGATTACGAATGAACTGCAAAACATTACAACACATACGAAAACCAAGGAAGAAACATAATGCTAAGTTATTACCACAGGGATCTTTCAGGTGAATGATTTCAGCCTTCTGATGTCCGATCGTTGTTCACCCTCAACGATCAGATCTGAACTTGATACACTTACCGGGGAAAAGTCCCCCAGTGGAGTTGCCACTATGTTAGCGCTCGAATCTGCCTTAGGCTGAAGGAAGGCGAGGTTCAAGGCCACATCAAACCAAGCTCAGCCTCTTAGCTAGCCCTACGAGGATAGGAGAGGGCTCTCTCCAGTCAATCTCGATAAAATGAGCAATAGGATGCGAGATGACTCAAAATTGACACTGATTTTAGGCTAGTAAATTGATATGAATGAGGTTTTTTGATAAATGACTGGGTTTTTTGGGCTGTATGGGGCCAGGGAACAGCATGAGCAAAGATCTAATCAAAGGCACAGATTATTCATGAGAAAAGATCTAATAAAAACTATTTTAGACCTATTTTAGACCTAATGACTACAGAAGATTCTTCTTCATATGTTTCATGTGTTGAAATGTTTTTACAAGAGGAGATCTGCTCATCCACCTGTTCAGAGTTTTTTGAAGCCCAGGAGCATATTTTTACTGAAGTACATGATGAAGACATATCAGAATCAGGAGAGAAGGACACCTTGTTTCTTCAGCAGGAGGTAAATCTTCATGTTTTTCAGGATCCAATGGCAGATTTTTTGCAGTCAACAGTGAAGGTGTTTATTGCAGTGTTCAGTGATGAAGGAGATCCTGGTAAATTATGTTTTTTGATGCCCAGTTACCAGTGTTTATTGTTGACCAGCAGATCTGATCAGGGAAATCAATCAAGAAGGCATCTGCTTGATTGGTTACATTGGCATTATGACATAGTTTGATGGTATATTGTCTTGTAAGAAACACAGGCGGTTATGTACTGCCAGCAAGCTCTAAGTTTTAAGTTCAGGTTTTGAGTTAGTTTGTTAGAGTCAAATTTTTTCAGTCATTTTGGTTTGCCATCAAGTCGGTTTGAGTCAAGCTTTAAATCAAGTTCCAGTCAAATAAATTAAGTCATCAGTCTTTTTTCGTTCCTTCGAAATAATGACTCCATAGCCCAATGGATGGAGGCACTGTCTGCTCTCCCAAAGATCTGTTGTTCTTGGCACCTCCAAGAAGCGGCAGCTGCCATCCCCATTGGAGCCAATGTTAGACTCAATCTTGTCAGTCCTCTGTAAGAGTCAAATTCACTAAAGTTCATTTCTCGTCATTTACAGTCTAGTTTTTGTCCAATGATAAGCAAAGAGTTAAACCTGGTCATTAGGTCTATGGTTTAAGGCCAGCAGGTCAGAGGGAAGTTTTAAAGATGTTTTTATTCCAGAAATTTTTCAAGCTTGAATGTAATTAGTTTAAGAGAAACCATAGAAATATATTTTCAGGCAGAAGAAAACATAGAACTTGAACACTTTTCCAAGGCAGAGCAATAATTGAATTCTACCTCTCTTACTTAAAAGCGTTCAACAGAAAATGATTACGAATGAACTGCAAAACATTACAACACATACGAAAACCAAGGAAGAAACATAATGCTAAGTTATTACCACAGGGATCTTTCAGGTGAATGATTTCAGCCTTCTGATGTCCGATCGTTGTTCACCCTCAACGATCAGATCTGAACCTGATACACTTACCGGGGAAAACTCCCCCAGTGGAGTCGCCACTATGTTAGCGCTCGAATCTGCCTTAGGCTAAAGGAAGGCGAGGTTCAAGGCCACATCAAACCAAGCTTAGCCTCGTAGCTAGCCCTACGAGGATAGGAGAGGGCTCTCTCCAGTCAATCTCGATAAAATGAGCAATAGGATGCGAGATGACTCAAAATTGACACTGATTTTAGGCTAGTAAATTGATATGAATGAGGTTTTTTGATAAATGACTGGGTTTTCTGGGCTGTATGGGGCTAGGGAACAGCATGAGAAAAGATCCAGTCATTTTAGTTTGCCATCAAGTCGGTTTGAGTCAAGCTTTAAATCAAGTTCCAGTCAAATAAATTAAGTCATCAGTCTTTTGTCGTTCCTTCGAAATAATGACTCCATAGCCCAATGGATGGAGGCACTATCTGCTCTCCCAAAGATCTGCTGTTCTTGGCACCTCCAAGAAGCGGCAGCTGCCATCCCCATTGGAGCCAATGTTAGACTCAGTCTTGTCAGTCCTCTGTCAGAGTCAAATTCACTAATGTTCATTTCTCATCATTTACAGTCTATTTTTTGTCCAATGATAAGCAAAGAGTTAAACCTGGTCATTAGGTCTATGGTTTAAGGCCAGCAGGTCAGAGGGAAGTTTTAAAGATGTTTTTATTCCAGAAATTTCTCAAGCTTGAATGTAATTAGTTTAAGAGAAACCATAGAAATATCTTTTCAGGCAGAAGAAAACATAGGTCTAAAATAGTTTTTATTCAGAACGTAAAGGTAAAGTGGTCATTAGGTCTAAAATAGTTTTTATTCAGAAAGACCTGGTCATTAGGTCTAAAATATTTTTTATTCAGAAGGTAAAGGTAAAGTGGTAGTCAAAAGGCTGAAAGTTTAAAATTAAAAAGAGATATCTACCGTGGCAGAAAGATAGGTTCAATTGCCCCATTTGGTTTTCAGTTGCGATTTCAAAGGAGTTACATTACAGATGTCACCTCTTCACCGATCATCAACAGATTCGAATAGAAAATGGGACGCTGCTTCAGAACAGATGACCGGCTCTTTATCTTTTGTTTGTTAATAATGATTAAATAATCCCTCATTTTGTGTCGATCTGTTTTCCCACAGACAGATCTATTTATTGTATGAAAAATCATTTGTAAGGGGTTGGAGAGTTCTGGCAGAGAGGTGGGGATAAAAAAATCAGAGCTTCATTGTACAGTTTTGACAGAGAAACTAATTGAATGGTACAGCTCTGTTTCATAAGATTCTTGTGGTACAAATTTAGCTAATGTGTCTTTCTTTGTTTTCATATGTGTCTTGTTATGTTTACAGTTCACCCATAATCATTTCTTAATGAATTCTTTTAAGTAGAAAGGTAGAATCCAGATAACTGCTCTTCCTTGGAAAGGTATTCATTTTTTATGTTTTCTTCTGTTTGATAAGGATTCATCACACATGCCCTTGTCAGCTTCTTAGCAGTCTTGCCATTCCGTTTAATTTCAATTTAATTGTTAAACTTCATGCCTATCTCGCCTTATGGAATAATCTGTGCCTTTGATTAGATCTTTGCCCATGCTGTTCCCTGGCCCCATACAGCCCAGAAAACCCAGTCATTTATCAAAAAACCTCATTCATATCAATTCACTAGCCTAAAATCAGTGTCAATTTTGAGTCATCTCGCATCCTATTGCTCATTTTATCGAGATTTACTGGAGAGAGCCCTCTCCTGTCCTCGTAGGGCTAGCTACGAGGCTGAGCTTGGTTTGATGTGGCCTTGAACCTCGCCTTCCTTCAGCCTAAGGCAGATTCGAGCGCTAACATAGTGGCAACTCCACTGGGGGAGTTTTCCCCGGTAAGTGTATCAGGTTCAGATCTGATCGTTGAGGGTGAACAACGATCGAACATCAGAAGGCTGAAATCATTCACCTGAAAGATCCCTGTGGTAATAACTTAGCATTATGTTTCTTCCTTGGTTTTTGTATGTGTTGTAATGTTTTGCAGTTCATACGTAATCATTTTCTGTTGAACGCTTTTAAGTAAGAGAGGTAGAATTAAATTATTTCTCTGCCTTGGAAAAGTGTTCAAGTATTTGAATTATGGGCATATATTCAGTAGATTCAAGTATTGAATGTGCTATTGGGCCTGGGTATCAATCTTATATATGTCTATTTAGTGTTGGATAAACAACTGCAAGTGCTGCGTCGACAGAATACGAATAAAAACAGGTCAGCTTTCTGAAATACAGTTGCAAGTCAATTCGTGTCCCGAGCAAATCCAAGGACAACATGATTGGTCAGAAGGCATCCTGTTTACAAAATAGGAAGAATGGACCAACGAATGCTCCAAAACATTTCGGAAAACACTACAATTTCCACTGTTCCCATAAAAAATGGCACCGAGCTTACTGGGTATGAGCACAAATCCATGAAGTCTGTTCATATAAATCGAGTCGATGGACATGTTGGTCTAGAAACTGATAAACCTCTGCTATTGATATCATTTGTACCCAATAGAGCAGCAAACCGTAATGGCACAGATGCAGCTTCTTTGGCGCTGAATGAAACGGTTTTAAAGACACAGCAGAATGGCTCTGTATCAGTATTAAAGCAAGAGATTGACATTTGTTGGTGACTCGTTGAATAGAAACATGCGGAGAATCTTGTTAAGCCAAAGGATATGTATTCGCTGGCAGTGGAAAGATATTGAGCCAGTCTTATTAAAAAAATAGTTTTTATTCAGAAGGTAAAGGTAAAGTGGCAGTCAAAAGGCTGAAAGTTTAAAATTAAAAAGAGATATCTACCGTGGCAGAAAGATAGGTTCAATTGCCCCATTTGGTTTTCAGTTGCGATTTCAAAGGAGTTACATTACAGATGTCACCTCTTCATCGATCATCAAAATATTCGAATAGAAAATGAGACGCTTCTTCGGAACAGATGGCCGACTCTTTATCTTTTGTTTGTTAATAATGATTAAATAATCCCTCATTTTGTGTCGATCTGTTTTCCCACAGAAAGTTCTATTTATTGTATGAAAAATCATTTGTAAGGGGTTGGAGAGTTCTGGCAGAGAGGTGGGGAGAAAAAAATCAGAGCTTCATTGTACAGTTTTGACAGAGAAACTAATTGAATGGTACAACTCTGTTTCATAAGATTCTTGTGGTACGAATTTAGCTAATGTGTCTTTCTTTGTTTTCATACGTGTCTTGTTATGTTTCCAGTTCACCCATAATCATTTCTTAATGAAATCTTTTAAGTAGAAAGGTAGAATCCAGATAACTGCTCTGCCTTGGAAAGGTATTCATTTTCGATGTTTTCTTCTGTTTGATAAGGATTCATCACACATGCCCTTGTCAACTTCTTAGCAGTCTTTCCATTCCGTTTAATTTCAATTTAATTGTTAAAATTCATGCCTATCTCGCCTTATGGAATAATCTGTGCCTTTGATTAGATCTTTGCTCATGCTGTTCCCTGGCCCCATACAGCCCAGAAAACCCAGTCATTTATCAAAAAACCTCATTCATATCAATTTACTAGCCTAAAATCAGTGTCAATTTTGAGTCATCTCGCATCCTATTGCTCATTTTATCGAGATTGACTGGAGAGAGCCCTCTCCTGTCCTCGTAGGGCTAGCTACGAGGCTGAGCTTGGTTTGATGTGGCCTTGAACCTCACCTTCCTTCAGCCTAAGGCAGATTCGAGCACTAACATCTTCCACTCCTTTTCAACCAGGAACAATTCCCCCTAGCCTTAACCAGTTGGGAGCTATTCTTCCAGGCCATTACCCCTCCAGTCAGATATCATTTCTCGTTCGCCCCTTTGGAGTATTTTCAGTGCCTGTTATGGATACATTGAGCCTTCCCAACTTGACCCTAGGGATCCTTGTCTGGTACATCGATCCCCCAACTAAAACCCCGCCTGGTCAGCTCAAACCTTATACCACTTTTATCCTGGTCCAACCGGTCCCCACAACTCCTACCTTTCCTTCAGTGCCTCAGCCACCTCAATAGGAGTCTACTCTTGTTGCGAAAGCATCTAGTTAGGGGGGTGAATCCAAAAAGAAGGAACCTAAGGTTAAGGCTGCTCAAACAACTCCTGCTCCTCCTAAGCCTCCAAAGAAGTCACCTCCATGCACTTTGTGTGATGTTTTTGGGCATGCTACCCAAAATTGTCCTGAACTTCCCCTTATCAAACCTGTGGTCAACGAAATGTTTCCTGAATCTGATACCCTAGAGGTCCATGTTACCTTACCCGATTCAGCTAAGAAACTAAAAATTTTGTGAACGAATCACCCTTGTGCTTTGTGTGATCTTTATGGCCACTATTCTCACCTCTATCCTCATCCCAAATATTTTCGGGACACCCTTCAAGCCGTCCATTGAATCAAGGCCGATCGTAGTGAACCCGCTGCTCCTCTACTTGTGCGTTTGGCTCAACCTTAACTAGAGGAAATTTTCATACCTCCACCCAATGTCGAGATAACGGAACCTTCAACCACTATCCTCTATTTTTCATCATCCATTAGATCCTTGGCGGAAAACCCCTCTGGGAATTCCCTTCTATTTCGAATGAACCTCCTTTGGCGATCACATTGGGCTCAACATCAGTAGATTTTTCATCTACTAGATCTTTGTCTACCCTCCGTAGCGATGCATATGTGAACGGTATCTATCATGATGATGCATAAGGTAGCCCTGCCGTGTCATGTGGTATTTCTTCTTTCATTCCCCCCATCTTTCACTCTGATGAAGACATTATCGAAGCAATGACCACCCATGAATTTCCTTGGGATGATATGCACCACCATGCGTACTTTCTTCCACATCAGTCCCATGACCAGTATGCTGTGGAGTCTAAAGACTTCATCTCATATGAGTTCGATCAGTTTAGAAATCCCATTCTTGCACTCGATTATTTCGAGGAAGAAAACATTACCTTGGGGGCACATAGTACCTCGAAAGAAATTGAGGCTTACACCAAGCTACTCAAATAATTCTGTAATGTTTCCGCCAAGTCCCATTCAGAGATGCCAGGACTTGATCCTGCCACTGTCGACCACCATATCGACACATGGCCCGATGTCTCCCCTGTTCGTCAAAAGTTGAGAGATTTCTCGACGAGAGGCTCTCAAAACCACAATCGATAAACTCAAGCAGGATGGTTGTTCCTATCTTATTATCAAGAAAAAAGGCACCATTCATGCATATATGGACTTTCGTGACCTGAATAAAGTTTTTCCCCAAGACAACTTCCCTACACCATGTATTGACCATATCTTTAACAAGTGTAAGGAGCATAGAAATTTTACCCATAGCATCCCCCATGTGTGTTTTATTTCTGCCATGCATTCAGGTAGGCTTGCATTATCCATAATATTCTCCTTTATTGTATTCAGATGCATCCTTCATCAACACTGTACATCGGTTATGCCGATGCTGCACGTCACTACTTGCGGAATCTAGCCTCGGCAGCCTGGGCCAGTTTTACCCCCATACACTAGTTAGCCCTTTCCAATGGCGTATGTATTGGATCTGCCACCAATAATCAGGCTGAATATGATGTAGTGATAGGGTTGTTAGTCAATTCCCTTGACCATCACATCCTTCATCTTCATTTTCGTTTATATTTCTTGCTGCTTGTCAGACAATTGAATGGCGTATATCGTGTGCATAACCATGTCCTTTTTAGAAGATATTTACAAGTGAAGCCCTTAATGCTTCAATTTGAAACCATTACATTCAGTCATGTACCTAGAGCCCAAAATCACTATGTAGATAACATTGCAAACAATATTATAGATTGGCACTTATCACATGCATTTAACACAAGACAATAACAATAAACAAATGGCGAGCCACATACTCATCATATATAAAAAGATGCATATCCATAATATGTGTCCACAAAATCATAAATGTTTTGGAGTCCTCTACTCTAATACATCTGACATGCCCATAGCATGTTACAAAAATAAAAACTAGGGGCACCTCATGCCCCTACATCTAATCACTATCTAGAGGGTCCCGAGCCAATGGATCAGCTCCTGCAACCTGCAGATCTCGTATACCCTGCTCGGCCATCGCCATGCGCCGCATGACCCCTCGCCACTCCGAGGGTAGCCCGATACATGGCTCAATGTAGTGGTCATCTAGATCTTGCCAGCCGTGCTCTAATACCTAGGTCATCAATAGCTCACATCTACGATAGACATCCTCCAATAGTGCCTCTAAATAAGCTCTATCAGCTCCTCTAGTTATGATAGACTCTGTAGACCCTGGCGCTGCAGGTCGTCCCATATACCCAATCGATTTCATCGGTGCTATATCTGCATACCAAAAGTAACGAATCAGTACCACATACATAATTCTAAAAATTTAAATCCACCATAAAATATAATAACTTGTCACTTTCCATCTAGTCCCCATGCTCGACCAGGCAGAAGTGGCAAGTTTGGGTCCCCCTGATATTTCATTCCACTGTATGGATAGTCATCTATATACAATGGCATCTGGTCCCAATGTGTAAAGAACTCGGGTCAGAACACCCGCTCAAATCCATCGCCTCCTCCTCTCCTCATTAGCTTCCTCCAGGGACGCATCGTCAGCTCTTGTGGGCCCCCATCCTGGATGTACATGAGGCCAAAGTGTGTGGATATTCTCGAAGAAGAATGAGCACAATGTTGTCCCGAAAGCACAACCATGGTTCACTTTTTTCTTTCATAACGACAGTTGTCGTTTCAGCGACAAAAACATCATCTGGTCCCACCCATAGTAGGTCCCACTCAACACACTCTCAACCAGCATCATCTGCCCTCCGGTGATGTGGTGGAAGGCCTAATTTCCCAAGATCTAAAGCACTGCTGTGGCGAAAACCCGACTCTCTAGTGTCTCTAGATCTCTGATTGGTATAGATGTTCCCTTGACCCAAACATCTAGTCGACATTGGCATTCCACATACTCATAAATATTCTGCCCTCATGGTAATACTGGTTGGATGTTTCCCACCATCCCCAATGGTGGGAGATCGGTCAAGAAATAAATGTCATGAACAGACAGCTCGATCTGGTCCCCCTGCACTATAAAGACCTCTTGGTTCGGGTCCCAATAGCTGACTATCCTAGCTAACAAGGGCTCTCCTGTCCTCATCAAGGGGTTCTCAACCAACTTGAGCACCCCATATATTTCTAGTGCACCTCGAATAGCCTATTCGCCCGGGATCTCAGAATGAAGTGCCTCAAGATATCTCTCTCTCTAGTTGATCTTTAACTCTGCCATACCTGCACAAAACCAACAATTTTTCAGTAAGAGGAAATAAAAACAGCCTAAAAAAAATCAAGGCCCATTTCCCAGCCAAAAACAAGACCAAACCAAAATTTTGGCAGCTCGTACTTTTTTTCAGCCCTGTACCTGCGAGGTCACAGTTTTTCCTCTAAAAACTACTACCCAGCTCTTAGAACATGCCCTAGAAGGTGTGAGCTAGCCTTGAGGAGGGCACATTGTTGTTCCCAAGCTCTAGGCACCTAATCATAAATTCTAAACCGCTGAAATTGAAGAGTATGGTTAGGCCACCTACCTGCAACTGACGGATCTTGATTTCGACAGTCAGTTTGTTTGCTATGAACGCCGCAAGATTTAGGGCCTTTTCCTCCTCTCCACATTCACCACATCTACACTTAAAAATGAATCAAATTGGAGGGAAATCACCCTATTAAAAGAGAAACCCTAATTTTTCTTTCTCCAATTGCAACCAAACCATAGCTCCGTTTGACAAACCGTCAACACCATTGGAAAGCTCTCTCCGAGCTCTAAATTGGGAATTCGTTCATTTTTCATGATTTGATAATTCATCTGGAAGCATTTTTTCCAAGAAGGGTCACTTAGTCGCCTCTCAAAATCAAATTTCTGCACTTGCACCACTTGTACTTGGGGGACCACTTAACCTGTATACTTGTTGATGCGTGTGTCAATTTTCGTCATGAGTAACCATATTTTGCTCATGTTTTTATGGTCCCCACCAGGCCTATTCTGTGTGGCAGCATCATCGAGTTGCCCTTGATCAAAGCATCTGAGTTGAGTCATCGTCGCATTCATGGAGTCTGTCCTGAGTCCCTTTTGCCTCCTGTTAAAGTATTCCATCCATTCATGATTTGTCCCTCTTGTGTAGCCCATTTTATCCTCCAATCTCACTTTCCCCCATCCCCTCAGGAGTCAAGTCAATCGTTGCCAGGTCATGCACACTTTTTATGCTTTGACAAGGGAATTCATCTATTTGCTACTCAGTATCCCCCATTCCATCATCATCCCTGGGGTCAGTCCATTAGTCACTGTTCTATGTTCCCTCGTGCCTTAGTTGAGGACCCTCATTGCCTCACCTATGGTGAACCTCTTTCTGTTGACATTAGCACATTCATTCTAGAAGACAGGTCTAGAGGGAGGTGTATCTTGGTTCCAACTTCCATTATTGTTTGGTGCCTCAGATTACGAACGAGACTCCTTATTTCCCTTTGACTTTATTGTTTCTCATCTGCTCCACTTCAACATGATCGAGATTCATATACTTGATAGTTCGTTGATCTAGCAGGTTGATCCGGTGATTCTCGTGTGTGTGAGAGATGTTTCAAACCTCGTGAGGGGGTGACCCTTCAGGTAGCCCCCCACATGCTTGAATGACTTCATTTTCTTCTACAGCCTTAGATGCATCTCCACATATTTCATGGGTTCAGCCCTAGCCGCTTGCAGCGCCTATAGCATGCATGTATCACTTAGATGATCCATTCATATTTTCATACCCCTTTCCTGTTTATCAGGGCTTCTCAGGTTGTTATTATATCTCATGTACTCAAATATTATTGTATTTAGTCCTAGATGTTGTCCGAGGTATTGTATATATGTGGGATCGATTATATTTTTGTTTGGCCCATGTTTATGCCAGCATATCATGTACTTTATAGCTCAATATCATTTTACTAGGCGAACCATTATTCTTTGTACTTTGTCATCTCGGCAAGCATAGGTATGCCTCCCCCGCCTCACTGAGAATAGGTACCAAAACATTAAAGGAGACTTACCTTTGTCAATCTCTCCCCCTCAGGGTTATCGTTCTATCTCGCTTCATGTTGGAACAGGGTCTCCTGCAAGCTGTAAAACTGGTCCATTTTGTGTATTTATTTATTATATTTAGTCTAGTGCAAGGGTTTTGGGGTGGGTCAAAGCCCCTAAAGCATTGTAAATGGGTCAAGTGTAGATGAAGAGTCCGCAAACCATGGTTTGCAGACCATTAGATGCATAGGCTAAAATAGTATAAGTAGTTGAACCTTTTTGAGTTGTAGAACAGACTAAGAATGATAAGGGATTGCTGCTAAGTGTGAATCGATAGATCTAGTCAGGGTTGTTGGGTAAGGACTCCTAATGCTATGTGCGTGGAGGGACCCTGTCTTGCTGTGTGCGTAGGTTGGGTTTTGGGGTATTGTAAGTAGATCATAAAGATTAATGAATGCGAAAGTATTGTTGACTATCTGAATCCACTGGAATTACTGTGATATGAATCTGTGATGTTTGATTACTTAATATATGCTAATGTGTTATTGATTTAAGCTGCTACATACTTGTGTTACTTATTTATGTTGTGATCTAGGTTTGCTCTATTTTACTTCATACAAGAATATCTGGAATAGCTGCGGTATCGTTATGTGAGTTCATGATCTGTTGCTTTCTGTGAGTATCATTGTTGTTGCGCACATGGATGCAAAGGGAATCAGTGGATATAAGCTTTGTAATACATGATATGTTCACTATTAGGGTGAAAAAGGCTCGGCTTGACTTTCCTACCCTCTCCTAGGGTGCAGAAACCTAGTTCCAACACCCACCCATACTACTTCGAGTGAGACTTTGGCTTGCGCAAGCAAGTCATTGCCGAAAGGGCCAGTAGTATAGGGGTTTGTTGGCAAACCTTGAGCATCCGAACCTGGGTCAGGACCCCTCAAGCCAACAAATGGTTTTTTTTTTGGGACCTGGAGCATTTTTGAGAGAGGGATCGGGTAATTCCAAGGCCATACTGGAAGCTTAAGAGAAAGGAAATTGATGAATGGTTTGAACAGCAAGTTCAGGAATTTGTCGTAAAAGAAAACCACAGTGAAAGTTTGACCACTGAAGAGTGGAAGAATATGTATATTTTTACATAGATCTACAAGATCGTCTTTGTAATGATTGCGATCGAGCTCCAGGAGTGGCACGCAAGACTGGTAGAATTTCAGAAGTGTTGGAAGGACGAGCGGGTCACAGAGTGGACCCCCGAACTAATCCAACAGTTAGAAAAGACCGATAACACCATCACTCACACAGTGGGCCATTGGGTAGACAGTGTGTTAGGAGGATTTGTGACATAATTTTCCATTGATCAGTTTGTCTCCTACTCTAAAGCAGAGCGAAGATTCTTCAAGGGGTTCCGAGGTAAGTTTCTGAAGACCTTACCATTGTTGATCAAGATATTATTATGTGAAAAGAGTATTCTGTGTAGCCATACCAAGTGAATGACCTCTGATCTGGAAGGAAGCACAACGTGAAGTGGAAAATATTACAGAACCAACCTAGAAGGAGATAGATTGGTCTAAAGTTCGGTAAGAGAAGCAGCTTCGCAGATTCCTCCAGCCACACCGCTTTCAAACTAGCCTAGAGGTAGGAATTCACCTACACCTCTGCCACCGGAACACGACATGGCTATGCACATGAAGTTTCCGACCTTTAAGGGTGTGGGGAATGAAGACATGGATCAGTTTTGGTTTGTCGCAGGATTGGTATGGACTGCGCAGAATGTAGCGAGTGATGCAGTGAAAAGGG
The DNA here is from genome assembly GCA_034641835.2 of Pinus albicaulis. Taxonomy (NCBI): domain Eukaryota; kingdom Viridiplantae; phylum Streptophyta; class Pinopsida; order Pinales; family Pinaceae; genus Pinus; species Pinus albicaulis. Next base: position 24,498,879 of record CM076569.1, on the reverse strand, counting down.
CACAGTTGTCCCTTGCCTTGGAAGGAAGAGCTTTGGACTGGTACATGGGATACATCAGCCAAAACGTAAATGCAACCATTGAAGATATTAAGAACGCCCTGAAACAGCAGTTTAAGAAACCTAAGTCCCACTCCCAAATTGTGGTTGATCTAAAGGATTTCAAGCAAGGACTTTCCGAATCTGTGTGGGAGGCCGACCAACGACTAAAGAAGGTGATCAGAGAAGGGAGGTTCCAATATGATGACAGACAACACATAGAATGGTTCATTGCTATGTTGCTACCTCACCTGCGCGTACCTATGGGGCACCAAACTTTCTAATCGGAGGAGAAAGCCTTGGAAGGTGCTATGAAGTTAGAGGCTACACCTCAGGACGAGACTCAGCTGGGTGTCCAACAGATCCAAGGATAGCTGGAAGTAATGCACGTAGAGATCCAGAACCTGCAAAAGGAACGGGGGGTTAGAGGCTAGCCCCAAAATATGGTGCATACGATGCCAGGTGAATGGCCATACCAAGGATAAATGCCCTCTGTTATCAGACTATATGCAGGTCGGGGGACCTAGCCCATTGTGCCCTAGGGAAGCTGCGGGAGCCAGTGGGCCAGCGCTATGGTGTGATGATTGTCACGTCACGGGGCTGCACGATACGAACCACTGTCCCTGCCTTGCTGCGTACATTCCAGAGGTAAATCAGCAATGGTGTAGGTTCTGCAGATCGGTGGGACATGATGAATAGAACTGTCGGACGTATGATTTGATGATTGATCAAGGAAACTTATACAGAGTACAATCAGACCCTGCGTCACCGAGAACCCTCGTAGGTATAGGTGGCTCCCCATCAAGGGAAGGGGAGGAGGGCGAGGTGGAAGTGCAGGACAGGGATGAGGTTAGCTAATCTGTTATAACTATGGAGAAGCAGGACACTTTGCAAGAGAATGCTCGAACCCCACTAGGCAATCCTGCTGATATTGCAGACAGATGGACCATGCGATTGAAGATTTCCCAATCTTGATAGAAAAAATGCAGGAAAAGCAATCGACACCTATGCAGAATGTGCAGAGAGTTAAGGCTGAGCTGTGAGACAAAGATCCAAGTGTGAATGTGGTGACACGCAGTGGGATGGCCACCAGGGGGCCTGAGGAGGAGGTTGCGATGGGACCTCTGATCCAATAAGCAGTTATCAAACAAGAAGGCATGGACCTAAAAAAAGGAAAAGAAACATTTGTCACAGCTCGCAAGGACTTTGCTGATGCAGAGGTAGCTACTGCTCGGCCACCAGCGAACCTCAAGGCAGATGAGGAGGTCGAGCCCTTCTTGCAGGAATGTATGAAGCTGCTGCGCAACCCAAAGGCTGTGGAGAATCTTCAGGCATTAATAGATAGCTGGGCAGCGTGACCCAATCTAACCTCGAAGGTCAAGGATGTGCACAAGCTATACAGGTATAAGAAACGCACTGGAAGAGAAATGCGCAGATTGGTGACTATGAAATGAGTCGGGTTATTTTAGACCTAGGATCAGATGTGAAGGTCTTACCTAAATAGACTTGGCAACGAATGGGAGAGCCTAAGTTGGAATGGTCCACTATTCAGCTGTGCATGGAAAATCAACAGAAAATCATCCCACTAGGAAGATTATCTAAAATTACAGTGGATATTGCAGGAGTAAGGGCCTAATCTGACTTCGAAGTAATTGAAATTGTAGAAGATGCAGACCCCTACCCTATGCTCTTAGGGCTGGATTGGGCCATGGATATGGGTGGTATCATCAAACTCAAAAAGAGAAGCATGGTGTTTGAGAATAATAGTACAAGGGTGATAGTACCATTAGATCCTGTGAAAGGTGAACGATACACAGAGTCGGTGCGCAATGAAGAGGAGGTGGATCACCTTTACAAGTTGACTACGTGGGACAAAGATTGGATCAACCTTACGGTGGAAGGAGTACTCTGCTGGGAAAAGGACAGTGTCTACTTCTCTCACTCTAATGGGGAGGTGGAGAATTGGCAAAACCGGTTGCATGATGTCTCAGCGCTGCGATGTCTTCGAGTCACAAGGGACTTTCGCTACATTTCTTCAGAGGTAAGAGACCTACCCTACTTTGATGGTTCTGGTAGCATTAAGGAATTTTTGTGAGCGTTTGAAGCAAAGGTTCCCAAGGGGTGAAGATTATGGGCCCTTAAGCTAGCCATGCATGGAACACCTGCGCACTGGTGGGAGACGCATGAGGAGGCATTCCAAGATTAGGAGGAATGTCGGGATATGAAGATCCTGCGATTTGAAGCCCCAAGTGGCGTGCGGGTCAAGACATTCCTTGGATCAGAAGATCCACGCGAATATCTGTTTGCATGGGAAGAACAATGGTGTGACAAGACGACTAAGGAGTGGGTTCACCTGCTGATTCATGACCTAGGGCCGCTTCCATCTGCATGGTACTTAGATGCGGAGCTACATCGGCGCACCTGCCACTAGGGGACGTTGAAGGAAGAGTTCCTGGGAACATTTGGGTTAGTAGGCAGGACCGTGGTGCTTGATGCAGTCCTGCGAGACATGGACAATATAGTGTGGGGAGAATCGCGCCTGTTTATCGCACCAGAAATACCCACATGGGAAACACAGATACCAAGCATGGTCAACTACCATAGCCTAGCAACAATAGAGGGTAAGGATGATCTGCGAGTTGCTTCAGACTTAGAATCAGAAGGGGTGTACATGACTACCGGGTCGCGCAGGCTGCGAATGGGTAGCAATGGGATGCACCCTATGTTGGCTAAGAATAGGGATGCATATACAGAAGGCAGAGTTATCACATATTCAACGACTCTCACAATAAGGAAGCAGCTGCGATCACTCCTCAGCCATACAAGGTATTACAGAAATTTTGTTGGGGAATATGCACTACTTACAGCACCTATGAGAGACTTGTTTACGCAGGGGGTCAGGTTCAGTTGGGATGACACCTGTCGGGAAAACATGTATTTGGTTGTGAAGTACCGTAGGAACAAGCCTGTGTTGGGGGAGGTTGCGCAAGAGGCGCGAGTGTTTAGTCCAAGCTTAGCAGGTACGTAGAGTGCACATAAGGAGTGAAAAGTGACAGTTGGAGCAGTAAAATCAGGTGAAGAGGCGAAGTTATCGTTGAGTGGAGCGGGCAGCTGGCAATTAATTGGGCGATTCCTTGAGATTTTTTACCGTTTACTTGATGGTAAGCTCCGAGTGACATTTACCCTACTATTGGATGACCATAGGCACTATAAAGTAGGATGGCTATCTTAGACAACAGTTCCATATTACTTCCGTAACCTGTATTTAGTTTTTCTATGCTGCACGGTTTTCTGGGCCTGTAGCGTCCTGTTCATAGAAAATCAACCTACTCCCGCTGTCGATAGGCCCCCAGAATCAAAATTCCCTGTTCCCACTAAAATAAAATCTCCTAGTTCCGTGGAAACTTCGGTACCTATAGAGCCCGAATGGGAGGAAGTCGTGATTGGGTCGGGGGATGAAGAAATTGATAAGATAATTGCACTCTGGCTCCCTAGGTGGAGGAGTGGCTTCATCCCTAGTGCACAGAACACTGAAGGGACCTGTGCGATAGAAGTGACCTCCCTTATCAACCCCAAGGAAACCACAGGACCAAGTGAGAGGGGTTCGGACGCAGTCGCAGAAAGGGACTCACAGTTGCCACAGATTGCCGATAAGGATGCCGGGGCTGGTCCACAGCTAGCACTGAGCGTTGATAGGACGAATAAAAAAGATACCACATCCCTCTAGAATACAAAGCAGCCAGGCGAGATTGACAAAGGGCCCCGAAAAAAGCAGTGCGCCCAGTGCCAGGAATATGATGCAACGGTCATGCTAACTGACGGTGACCTCGAACAAATCAGGACGCAATTACACTAGCCACAGAGGATAAATGGGCAGCCATAGAGGAACAATATAAGGCTGCAATTGACACCTTTCAGATTGAGCTCTGCGCCCTCCAGTGGAAAACAGATATGTTGCAGACCAGGGTAATTCAGAGCTGGGCTCCCTTGGCAAGCAGCAGTACCGTGCTAGTACAGAAAGAAAGCCATCTCTACTCTTTGCCTAGCACTGCCCTGGTAGGAATCCAACTCCAAGTAGATACAGGGGTACACTTGGATCTGGCTAAGTTTCCCAACGAGGCATTACATGATCTCCACACTGCCATGATCTGGGAAACCCATCGGCGAGACCTGGAGGTGCATCAACAGCTCGGTATGGCCAAGCGGACCCTCACGCAGAAAGACGCAGAAAAATCCCTCGCTATATCATAGCAGGTGGAGCTTGAAATAATGATCCACCAGCTCTGCACGGAGGTTCTGGACGAAATCCTGGTTGCAACTACACCTTGGGCCAAGGTAGAAAGTATGGTTGCAGCAGCAAAAGCATCTCAGATGGAAATGCAGACCATCAAGGCACAGCTGGAGAAGAAAATATATGACTTACAGGCCACATTGCAGCCCACCATGCCGCCAGAGGTTCGAGCCCAGCGCGTTGCGCTGGTGGCCGAAGCTACGAACACCATCACAGAGTAGATTGCTCAAGGCACCCAGTTGCTCGAATTAGCATGCAGCTCTAGACCACAGTCTAGTTAAACTTGGTCCTCTGAAAGGTCAACCAGGACTTACAACAACAGGAAGAAGCTTTCGTACAGGTTGAGGCTACATTGCCCACCTTGGTGCCTACACAACAGTTAGCACATCTGCGGACCAGCAGCACTCTCCAGGACGCGATTGAGAAACTCAAGCACCAGAAGCACATCATCGAGGAATGATTAAAGCCATGGGCTACCACAACCCTTCAACTCTCACAAGATACCGATGGCGTAGTCACGCGACTAAACCAGACAGTGGAAAACATCACAGCAGCAACCAAGGGCCAACATCCCAAAATCTTGTGGACCTCACGCAGAGCGCCGCGGCCCAGAGTCAAGAGGTGCTACCTCCAATAATTGCCGCCATCACTGCACTACGCACACAGGTGGAGAACCTACCATCGTAGTGACTCGGGACGAGTCACAAGATTGTGTTGGGGGACTGTTGGAACAGGGTTTCCTGGAAGCTACGAAACTGGTCCATTTTGTGTATTTTTTTATTATATTTAGTGTAGCGCATGGGTTTTGGGGTGGGTCAAAGCCCCTAGAGCATTGTAAATGGGTCAAGGGTAGACCAAGAGTCTGCAAACCATGGTTTGCATACCATTGGATGCATAGGCTAAAATAGTATAAGTAGTTGAACCTTTTTGAGTCGTAGAATAGACTAAGAATGATAAGAGATTGTTGCTAAATGCGAATCGATAGATCTGGTCAAGGTTGTTGGGTAAGGAATCCTATTGGTATGTGCGCGAAGGGCCTCTATCCTGCTGTGTGCGGACCCTACTGTTGTGTGCTCAGGTTGGGTTTTGGGGTATTGTAAGTAGATCTGAAAGATTAATGAATGCGGAAGTATTGTTGACTATCTGAATCCACTGGAATTACTGTGATATGAATTTGTGATGTTTCATTACTTAATATATGCTAATGTGTTATTGATTTAAGCTGCGACATACTTGTGTTACTTATTTATGCTACGATCTGGGTTTTTTCTGTTTTACTTCATACAAGAATATCTGGAATAGCTGTGTTATCATTATGTGAGTTCATGATATGTTGCTTTCTGTGAGTATCATTCTTGTTGCGCACACGGATGCGAAGGGAATCTGTGGATATAGGCTCTGTAATACAGGATCTGGTCACTATAAGGGTGAATGTAGCTCGGATTGACTTGTCTGCCCTCTCCCAAGGTACAGAAACCTGGTTCCAGCACCCACCCATACTACTTCGGGTGAGACTTTGGCCTGCGCAAACAGGTCACTGCCGAAAGGGCCAGTAGTATAGGGGTTTGTTGGAAAACCTTGAACATCCGAACCTGGGTCAGGACCCCTCGAGCCAACACTTCACTTCACCTGTGTATCTCTCTCTCTATGACTCCCCTTCAGTGTCTAGTTATTGTGTTCTTACAACGTACTTTGGTCACATGATTAGCTCCTAACGCTCACACGTTGGGGGGCAATCTGTTACACCAATTTTTTGTCATCTAAACATTTACAATTAGATGGATCGAAATACACCATGTAAGACCAATTTTACCATAGTAAAATTTCTTTCACTATAAGAAATAATTTAATAAACCATAGTTTATTAAGTTATTTCTGGTCCAAATAGAAAACCCCGTGAGGAATAGTTAAATCCCGTGAGGAATAGTTAAATAAATCCTTATTTATTTGATTTTCCTCTAGGAATAATTAATTAAACCTCTGTTTAAATAATATTCCTGGTCATATTTAACCCAATTAATGAGAGATAATGATAAATCATTATTTATCTTATTATTCTCTTGGAATAATTAATTAATCCTTATTTAATTATTATTCCTTGTTAAATTTGACTAAATCTCCTAGAAATACTTAAATAAATCATTATCTGTTTAATTATTCCTTAACCCTATCCTTGAAATAATAAATAAATCATTTATTTGTTTATTATTTCTAAATAAAGGTATTTAACCAATTTAAATTCCTTTTCCCTCCAAGCAGTTAGATCTAGATCTTGGTTAATAATATTTTATTATGCACCATTATCAAGGATAACTCAATATTTCATTATAAATAGGAGGGTTTTCCATTCATTTCTTACCTTTTATCCTGTTATCATGGTCAGACTTTGATCCTCTTATCATTGTCATACTTTGATTACTTTTATTTCCTTTTTTCTTATTGAGCTCGCTTTGAGTTCTACACGTCTTGGGTTTTCTACACCATTGAGATAAATTCTGAAGCTGAAGCATTTGAGGATAGCCAAGAACCCATCCCATTTAGGTGGAATGGTAACATCATTCTTAGTTTCCTTCCCAAGTGTTAATATAATTCAAAAAATTCCTTATAATTATTGTCTTGTCCATTGGATATTTTGGAGAAACTCTTATTTCGTTTTGTTGTTTAGCTAATTTATTTTCACAGATCTGGGTTTGTTTTGCATTTGTTTCGACCGTCTATTACAGATCTGAAGAATTTAGACAACAATATTTGTTGTTGGGGCTGTTTTACTTGTGCAGCTAAAGTGATCCTTTTTCGCACACTTCCGTTAATAATTCATTCTAACAGCTTCAACTGTGATACTCTTGTTGCATGGTGCCAAAATGGCCATATTAGAGAATTAATTGAAAACCATAAATAAACATTACCATGCTTGGTGGAGGGAAAAACTCACATGTAATTGATTTAGACCGACTCTTAGGGCTTTTCTATGGTAATTAAGGGAGTGTATAGCCCTTGCTTATTGATGACTATTTTAGCAACGACATGGACACTACAAAATCTAATCTACCAATAGACACCATTTCAAAGCTTTGGTCAATAAAAATACTTATAAAGTAACACTACTATCTTATCCACACCAAAGTTCCCTATCATTGTACTATAATTTTCTTCCCTACTTAGCTTGGATCACTCACTTGAAAGAAAACAAAGATTTCCTAGGCAGCACAAGAGTGCATCCTAGAGGTGGAACTATGCAATTAGCCTTCTTGTGATTAGGTGCTAGATGAGTTATGAAGTGTGTTAGCACTCCACTGGATCTCTGAAGGCTGAGAAGGATACCTACAAAGGAAACCATAGACCGCTTTGACCTAGTAGCTAGCCCTACTAGGCTGAGAGGGCTCTCTCAATAGGATCACATCCAAATTGACTAGATAAAGAATATTTTAGGCTAGGTGTAGCAGGCTATAGGGTTTGATTGATTTGGATTTGGTGTTGGATGGTAGAATAGGTCTATGAAAAACTAGGTCAGGGAACTAAAAATCAAACCTATAGAGATGTGATGGGGCAAGGAAGGCACATACTTCAGCACTTTAAGGTATCTTGGTAAGTATGATAGACTTGTTATCCCTAAATTGGTCCTGATGAGCTGCTCCACTAGACAACTTAGAGTAACTCTTTCAAGCCAACTTTTGACTGAGGATTAGCCTCTTCAGCCTGAGAGGGCTCTCTCAATATATCTAATGATTTTCTCAATTAGGTCTTAAAATAGATGCCTAACTCTGTGAGTGTCTCAGTGTATTTGATTGCAGGTGAAAAATGGGATAGGTTTCACTACCATTGGGCTCATGGATTCAGTAAGAAGGAATTTAATGACAAGTGTGTCTTCTTATGGAAACTTAGGCTTTTTCTATTTCAGTGAAAGGGCAACACTAACACATAGAAATAATAAATAACTCAATGCTAAAAGGAAGCCAGAGCATGGATAACATGAATTTTGAGTAATTTAACATCAAGATACTCGAAGAAAGATAAAAGGAAACATAATACATAAACTCATTGAAACATCTCAAGAATCTCAGGTTAATAAGAAACACAGTCATTGTCTATTACTGATATAAAAGATTTACAATAGTGGTAGTGTCAAAATAATTCACCAACCCTTTCTCATTCGATTTCCTATCTATAAATAGACCTAGTTTGTTTACATAGGATCTACCCAGTTGGCTAGATCATTGAACCATGACTTTGACACCTAATCATAACTAAAAACTGCATTTTTGGAACAGAAAAAGATACCTAGTATTTAAAGACTTACACTTCTAATAGGACTCTATTTTACATTTATTTCATTCACTTCTCCAGTAGTGGGACAATTACATGAATAAGGATGAGATGCTCGAGTGGAATTCTCCATCACTAAGACATTAATTTACCCCAATATTTAGGAAACAACAATCCTATTTTTTAGGAAAAGATAAGCACTATTTTAATCCTTGTCTTCATGCTGATTTGGATAACTGACATATATGTCAAGTAATGAATCTTTGTGTTACCTGCAAGTTGTAAACTTAATCGAAAATATTTTAGATCAACCCCTCAGTCTTTGGGTATTTCATCTTCAGCAACAACAGGTTGTACCTCTTCAGGTTTATCTACCAATCTAATCTTCAACCCTCTTTTCTTCAATTATTCTTGGATCATGTCCATTTTGTCTTCCAACTCATTACCCTACCCTTTGAGATTTTTTCTCTCAGACTGTAACCACAAATTTATTTTCCTTGTGTTTTTCACCACCTTCCTTAGAGGCAGACTTCTCTTCAACATATTTTTGGAATTTGACAAAGTTTTGTCATACTTGTCTAGTTGATCCTTCATTTATTTCTCAAAGTCTACCATTAGTTTTATGTCCACCTTGGCCTCTTTTAATTCCAATTTGACTTCAACTACTTCTTCCCTGACCTCTCTTAATTGCTCCTGTAAAATTTTCACTTCAGTATTTTCCTCGACCTGTTCTTTTCCTTTCCTTTATACAAAGACTTCTTCTGCTGCTGAAGATAGGTCTATGATGTTCTCTGGATGCTTAACTCCACTAATATTTTCTTCTCTCTTGCTTTCCATGGAATCCTTTGCAAGTTGTGACCTGGTCATTGGCTTCCTTGGCTAGAAAATGAAACCAACATCTTCTCCTGCAAAATCCAAATTTTTGACAGACTTACCTTTCTGCATTTTCCTTTTATCTCCTTCAATGTCTTTTGCCTGTAAAATTGGGGATTCTTCAATGTCTATTTCCTAGAGGATGTCTTCAAGATTTCCCTTGGCAAGGGTTTGCTCCTGGTTACCCTCCTGCTGCTGTGTTTACTAATTCTTTGTTTTTTTCTTGCAGGTGATGGCTGGGGGATATCAATCTCTGGCAGAGGGTTCAAATTCAATATCCATTGGTACCACAGGAGGTTGTCCTCCTTCTTCATTAATTTCTTCTATTACAGTTGGAGATGAAGTGTTATTTGGTTTTGAAATACTTTTAGGTGTCACTGAGACTACTTCATATCCACTCAAGAAGAGAAAATATGCCCAATCTCTGTTTAACCTTTTTAATTCCTCCAATACTAACAATTTGATCAGGCCATGGTGAAAAAATAATGTTTCACTACCCTCGGCCTTGGCTTGGACCTTATCTGACATTTTCCCCAAACTTCTAAATAAAAAGAAAGGTAGATCAAGTGGTTTCTTACTAATTAAATGCATAAGGAGTCTAAAGTGATAAGAATAGACCATGTGAAGCCTTCCTTCACAGGTAAAATATTTTTGGACCACCAATAACAGTTTTGCATAATTTTCTTTCATATAACCCCTAGGGATGCCATTTTTCATGCCAGCTGCTCTGTGCTATTGTTTGAGAAATTATTCATAGCTTTGCATTATGAATTTTGTACCTTTGAACCATTCCTCACCATCTCTGGCTATTTCTGTAGCTTGAGAGATAACATCATGTGATACTGTGAAATTCAATACACCAAACTTTGAGGCTGTCCTTGTGAAATTTGCTGCAAAGTCTTTGGATATCTAGGCATGAAAACCTTGCAGCTTCTGACAAAATGGTAGGCAACCAACCTTCCTGAAGGCATCCATAGCACTGGGATCTTCATTCAATAGTTTCAAATCCATAGGCTCGTACCTCACACAGTAACCTCCTTTGTTTAATTTCTTCTTCACTGCCATTGCTCCTTTATACTCTCGATGCCTCCTTGCTTGTGACACCTACAGAATCAAAACTAGATAGCAACCTGTTTTGCGTGGTGAACCAACTCTCCAAAGATGATACTGAGATGCTTTACATGCAATATTTTGAATGATTAATGATAGAGAGAAGCTTAGTGGGGAGATTTAAAAATTAATTCGGCAACTTGAAGGATAATGATGACAGATGTGACCACAAAAAGAAATGATTAGAGAAAATACCATCTTGCATGCTTAGTGATCATGATAACTAATTTTCTGACCTCACCTCTATCTTTGGCCATTGAAAACCTGACATCTCACACTGCTCAGTCTTTTCTACAATAAAACCCAATTTCGTAGTGAAATCAGTTAAATTTCTGATAGCTCCGCTACGGAATTGTCAGGCAGTTTCGTAGTGAAATATGTTGTTTTGTCATTGTATTCGCTATGAAATGGTGAAAAACTGACAAGTTGATCATTTTTTAATTTGAAGGCATGTGTGCGAAAACTAAATGATATGGGAAGGATTTGACTGATATGACAAGACTCATGGTGGGTTTAGACTTAGGGTAAACTAATGGGCCTCTAAATTAGACATAAAATAAGGCCCATATATCCTTTCTTAGGCCCATCTACCTTCCTTGTGCATATAAAAGGATATATTAAACCTCTCCTTCTACACTTAAAAATGTTTTCTTATGCTTCAATATTTTCTTAGGAAGGTTGAAAGGTAATTGCATATTTGTGCCTAATATTGGTTATTTTTTTAGAATATTGTGAGAATATTTGGCAGATTATGAAAATTTGGAGAAGGAGATGATTTAAGGACTTTCTCCCTGCCACTGGAAGATCAAGATTGGAGAATAAATGAGCACAATATCAGGAAATTAGGGAGAAATCTTGGAGAGATTCAAGGGGGTTTTCCACCCTCCTTAACTCTCAAAGGTAGCCAAGAAACTCAAGACCAAGTGCACTCAAGCCATACTTCACTTGGAGTCTCCAACAAGTCAAATTCCAAGAGGCATCCAAGCAACTGCAGACGAAGGGCACTCAATCTATGTTTATTGGGAATCAAGTGGACTCAATCACTATTTTCTAGGGAGCTATTGGTAGCTACCCTGTAGAATAAATGGATCAAAGATAGAGCTAGGAAGGAGTTCGTTAGCCAGTGAGTTGATTCTAGTCGACTTCCATTCCATCCCACTTCCATTCCAGTGGATTCGAATTTTTGTTGTAAATCCATTAGGCTCTGTTAAATCTTTTATGGATGTAACTGACTGTTCTTTTTTATGAAATGAGTAGAGAGATGCCATTTTATTGATCCATTTCTAGAGAGTTGGGCTCGTGGGTTAGGGCCAACCCATGTGCCTCAACTTCTCTGTTGTTTTCATTCTTTCCTTTCTGTCATTTAGCTAGTTTTATTTATGATATTTTCATTATTGTTATAGTTTGTTGCTGTATATTTAATCTGCTTATCTGCATTGTAGAATATTTGATGAACTCCATAAAACTGTGAGTGAGCCTTCCCCTCTCATCTCAATAGAGCTCGAGGAGGGTAGACCTTCTCGCAGACCAAAAATACTTTTTGTTTATGATTCGTTGCTTTTGAGATTAGAGTAGAGTGCAATAATAGTTTCAGTCTTTCTTCCATTGTTTTTATCTTGTAGTTCATATATATTTCATGCATAAATTAGCAGGGTTGATCGTAGGACGTATTTTTAAATCCCCATAGCAGTTCAGTGGCACCTTCCCGCTTCATTTTCCATCTCTGATTTCATGCCTTAGCATTGTTGTTACGCCCACATTTCCCTCCTTCCATTCTCTTCTTATCAGCTTCCATGCCTTTTTTATTCACAAAACACTTCAAAACATTAGAAGTTTTACTTCGCCCTTCCTTCCTCGACTTTCCCGCTTATCACATCTCAACCATTGCAAAATCCCTTCCCTTTCCTTTGCCATTCTTCAACATTTTAGAGATGTTCCCTTTTCACCTTACCTTTCTCTTTCTAATGAAAATATTCGAAAAACATTGGGTTCGATCCCTTTTCTTTTAAAAAGACTTACCGTACTTCGTTGACCACAAATCACAATGTTTAGTTCTTCCTTTACAACTTACCGCAACTCCGCTGCATCGCAATCACACGTCGCAACCTTTTTCCCTTTTCGTTAACATTTATTGCTCCTAAACCCCGATTGCGAAATATCACAATCACATTTCGCATCACCTTCCCGAATCATATTTCGCATTTCACACATCGCAATTCGCTCGTTCCATTTTCTTTTCGTTAATACTTCCACCTCCAAACCCTGATTGTGATATTACTGTACTCCTTTGCCACGTCACCCATCGCAATCGCTAATCACACCTTTTTCCTTTTCCCTTAAGACTTATTGCTTTTTTTTTCCGATTACGATATTGCGACATCGCATATTGCAGATTGCTCTTGGAAACCTTTTCCCTTTTTCATTAACACTTACTTCTTTATTTTTCCGATTGCGATATTGTTATCGCACTTTGCTGCTCTTCCCCACCGCACTTCGCACATCGCATTATTTAGCATGTTCCCTTTAACGCTTACTACTCCAACTTCGCGATATCGTGATTGCGATATTGGTCCCACCTTTACATCACATCTCTGCCATCGCATATTTCAAGTTATTTTGCTCCAAAGCTTTTTGCCCTATAATAAAGTCTTAATCCGGTTTAAACCCCCGCTTTCCAAAGCCTCCTACTCCGAAGCGTTTTTGTGATATTATGCGCTTTAATAAAATCCAAACACCTTTTTCACTCCTTTAAGCCTTGTTTCATGTGTTTAAGCCTTCCATGAGCACCTTTAGCCCTTTTTCCTCCGAACTCCAAAAAATTTTCAGTTAGAATTAGATCATGAATAGTTGCATGGTTAGAATCATGGTAGATAGATCATAAGATAAGTAGAGTGTGTTTAGCCGTTTGGCCAACTCAATGAAATTTAGTTTAGTTTCTTTTCTATCATTTCCTTTCTACAATTTAGCTTAGCTTCCTTCTTTTCATTTCTTTTCAGCGATTTAATTTAGTTTCCTTTCTGTCATTTCTTTTCTGCAACTTATTTTAGTTTCATTAAAGTGTGACAGACTTCACTGAGAACTCTTATAAATACCACCCTTTCGTAAAGCAGAAGAGAATTACATGAACATAATGCATCTGCTGTGTATATAGCACTATCACCTCCAAGTTTGTATGAACCTCGGGCTGATAAAGTAAAGTAGAGCAGCCCCTGGGAGTTTCAACACTCTTGGTGCAATACCAAGGCTCACCACTTTTTGGCGTCGTTGCCAGGGAGGTGTCTAGTAGATGCTTTGATTATGTTTTAGCATTATTTTATGCTTTCCTTTTTCATGTTGTTTCTGAAATATTCAAAAATACAAAAAAAAAACTAATTTTCATGCCTCATAGGAGTAGGGATACTTAGAATTCTTTTAAAAATACTTCTCAAATACCACCCCCCCCCCCCCAACTTGACCACGTGGTGCAGTAAGAACCACATCACCATACACTTTTGAAGGTAGAAGAGATGGATGTATATGATGACAATGACAAAGATCTTATTTGGTTTCCCATTCAAGATATGGACATCAACGTACATATGAAGAACATCCCTCCATCTTTTCTTCCCAACTTCCATGGTATGAGGATAGAGGATCCGGAAACATTTCTATTTTAATTTCAGATACTTTATAGGTCTTATGGCTACTTATCACACACTCAAAAACTGAGATTGTTTCCTGCAACATTGAAGGATAGAGCTCTTAAATGGTTCATGAGTATAGGTACTAATTCAATAATATCATGGAATGATATGCAAAATATATTTCTAGAAAAATATAAAGATCGTGATCTTAGAGAAGAAAATTTTAGAATGAACCAAGAAGAAGATGAGAGCCTTGAGGATCTAATAGAGAGGTTCATGTATAATGTTAAGAGGGAAAAATTGCATCATCTAGGATTTAACACACTGAAAACCCTCTTACTTAGAATGATTAGGGATGAGTGGATTGATCTCCTTAATCTCATGAGTAGAGGAGATGAGTACCAATTTTCATTTGAATTTTTTTTTGAAACATGCAAGCGCATATCAAGAGGAAGGGAAAGAGTAAGTAAATCAACATCAACATTGGTAAGGCAAGAGGAACTTGGAAACTTGCTTGATAATTTTAAAACAGAAATTCTTAGAAATCTAAGTGAACAAGTAGAAATGTTAAGAATGCAAAATGAACGAAAATAAGATGCTGATATTTTTTTTATCCATGCAGAATCATATGCTACTAAATGTTGTTCATCATTTCCCAGGTTTAAAGAAGTTTTCCAGGAAGAAAATGGAGCAAGGAAATCACCAAAGAAGGTATGTTATGTGACTCCAAGGATACCCTAGAAACCTAGTCAACTTGATATGATGCAAGGACCCAATTCACAATTTCAAGATTATCCACATCCTTCTCAAACTAATTGGGACACACTCCCTCCTTGGCAACCTTGGCTATCTCAACCCCAAAACAAATCTTGGCAACATGGTTGGCAAGGTCCTTATTGGGAAAATACTCAACATCCTCAATATTTCCCTCAATATCCTCCATACCCAACTCCATGCTATCCCTACCATCCACCTCCACCACATCCATCTCATATATCCACCCCCAGTCAACTACCTGTATCACCATTTCCAAACACACACCATGAAGTATCTCATCCCACTTACAGTGCTGAGGTACAACACTACCAAAAATATCCTCTTGATCTAAATGGTCTGCATCTTAGTTCAAGAAAGGTATTGCAAAGAAGATATTTTCTTAATGTCATTGAAGGACAACATCAAGAAGAAGAAGATCCAAATGAGGAGATCAAAAGATCAAGGGATGCACTTGATGAAGAGCCAACATCAGAATTAGATATTGAGAAATTTTCCTCATGTTTACCAGCATTTCCTCCATCTGTTCCAAAGAAAAATAAGCAAAAAGAGGAAGATTTGAATGTCATAATAGAAGAGGAAATCCAAGGTGATCCAACTCAGCAAGTGGACCAGGGACATCACAACTATATTGACATATGGTTCCAAACAATCATTAAGTTGCAGCAACACACTCTTCTCCAACAATACTTGATACAATCCCAATCAAAGAAATTCATCTCTCATATTCAGGTACATGTCAGAGCATGTATTCCAAGTGTGTACATGATTTTATCTGTCATCTTGATGTGTATATGGCTCCATTGGAAGTATTCCTATACTTGAAAAAGGTTTTTTTTTTCAAGTAGAGTAGGAAAGTTAAAAGGAAAGAATCAAATCTCAGATGAAAACCTCTTTGAGGCATCTGAGATTGGCTCACTTATTGAAAACCTCAATGAGGTGGTCATTGGGTTGAAAAAAAATAAAAAATAAAATAAAAAGATCTTAGGTGAAAACCTCCTTTGAGGCACCTAGGTAGACCTACTAGTTGAAAATATCATTGGGGAAGCTAGTAGGCCTTACAAAGAAAAAAAAAATGCATTTATCCATGTATCTCTCTCTAATGAATGTAGGTGCTCTCGAACCTTTGCAAGCAGAAAAACAACAAGTTGGCACAAAAATAAAATTTGGTTAACACTTTAATCAAAGGTAGTCAAACTTGGACTTCCTCCTCATGTGCTCAGATGCTCCAAAAGGACCTCAAGCAGACCGCCACATGCAACTTTAGTAGCAAATTTAGCAGCAACTTCAATATCACATGCAAAAACAAATCAATGGTAAGGCTCAGGTATGCAATTATCTAACCGTTTCTTTGAATCTATTTTATCTTAATAAAACATTAAATAGTGTGATAAGGAAAGTTTTTTTATAGCCAAAATTAGTAGCAGAGCAACCTCAGCCTTATCTAGCAACTAGCCTCACTTTTTCCACCAAGAAGAGGAACAAGAAAAAAGTAAAAAGGACTGGAGAAAGTGGGTAATAAGCAGTTCATGTAATGGAAGACAAGGAGTTCCAAAGGAGTAACCAAGGGGGAACTCAGCTGACAAAAAAAGAGCGGTGGGTTTATTCTGCATGCAATTAAAAATAAATAATAAAAAAAATAAAAATAAAAGGTGGCTCTACCACCTCTTGGCATGCAAAATAGATTTTCTTAAGGCATATGAGGACCTCCATGAAGCACCTACAAGAATAATTACAGATAGAAATGTAGCAATAAGATTAGCAGGGGGAGCAGCGCATGGCCCAATAAACAGAAGATGAATATGCCAGCATGTGGAAGAACAATAAGCCATGGAGGATGAATAGGTTGCTCAGAGGATGAGCAACAGTTTCAATAGGGGGGTGATGATGGGCCTCTAAATTAGACATAAAATCAGGCCCATCTAATCTTTCTTAGGCCCATCTACTTTCATTATGCACATAAAAGGATATATTAAATCTCTCCTTCTTCACTTGATAATGTTTTGTTATGCTTAAATATTTTCTTATGAAGGTTTAAAGGTAATTGCATATTTGTGCCTAATGTTGGTTATTTTTGTAGAATATTGTGAGAATATTTGGCAGATTATGCAGATTTGGAGAAGGAGATGATTTAGGGACTTGCTCCCTGCTACTGGAAGATCAAGATTGGATAATAAATGTGCACAGTATCAGGAAATTAGGGAGAAATCTTGGAGAGATTCAAAGGGGTTTTCCACCCTCCTTAACTCTCAAAGGCAGCCAAGCAACTCAAGACCAAGTGAACTCAAGCCATACTTCACTTGGAGTCTCCAGCAATTCGAATTCCAAGAGGAAGTCAAGCAATTGAAGACGAAGGAAACTCAATTTATGTTTACTGGGAGTCAAGTGGACTCAATCACTATTTTCTAGCGAGCTGTTGGTAGCTGTCCTATAGAATAAATAGAGTAGAGCTAGAACTAGGAAGGAGTTAGTTAGCTAGTGAGTTGATTCTGGTCGACTTCCATTCCATTCCAGTGGATTCAAATTTTTGCTGTAAAGCCATTAGGATCTATTAAAATTTTTATGGATGTAACAGACTGCTATTTTTTATGAAATGAGTAGAGAGATGCCATTTTATTGATCTAGTTCCAAAGATTTTGGCTCATGGGTTAGTGCCCAAACCATGTGCCTCAGCTTCTCTGTTGTTTTCATTCTTTCCTTTCTGTCATTTAGCTAGTTTTATTTCTGATATTTTCATTGTTGTTATAGATTTCTATTGTATATTTAATCTTGTTATCTGCACTGTAGAATAGTTGATGAACTCCATAAAACTGTGAGGTAGCCTTTCCCTATCATCTCAATAGAGCTCGAGGAGGGTAGACCTTCCCACAGACCAAAAATACATTATGTTTATTATTCGCTGCTTCTGAGATTAGAGTAGAGTGAAAAAACCTTTTCAATCTTTCTTCCATTGTTTTCATTACGTACTTCATATGTATTTCATGCATAATTTAGCAAGGTTGATCGCATGATGTATTGTTAAAGCCCCAAAGCAGTTCAGTGACGCCTTCCTGCTTCATTTTCCATCTTTGATTTCATGCCTGATCATTGTTGTTATGCCCTTATTTCCCTCCTTCCTTTCTCTTCTTATCAGATGTCGTGCCTTTTTTATTCACAAAACACTTCAAAACATTAAAAGTTTGACTTCGCCCTTCCTTCCTTGAATTTCCCACTTATCGCATCTCGACCATCACAAAATCCCTTCCCTTTCCTTTGCCATTCTTCAGCATTTTAGAGATTTTCCCTTTTCACCTTACCTTTCTCTTTCTAACGAAAATATTTGAAAAAAATTGGGCTCGATCCCTTTTCTTTTAAACATACTTACCATACTTCGCTAACCGCAATTTGTAGTGTTTGGTTCTTCCTTTACAACTTACCGCAACTCCGCTGCATCGCAATCGCACGCCACAATCTTTTTCCCTTTTCGTTAACATTTATCGCTCCTAAACCCCGATTGCGAAATATCGCAATCACATTTCGCATCACCTTCCCAAATCATATTTCACATTTTGCATTTCGCACATCGCAATTCGCTCGTTCAATTTTCTTTTTGTTAATCCTTTCCGCCTCTGAATCCCGATTGCGATATTACCATACTCCTTTTCCACGTCACCCATCGCAATCGCTCATCGCACTTTTTTCCTTTTCCCTTAAGAATTAATGCTCCTTTTTTTCCGATTGCAATATTGCGACATCACATATCACATATCACAGTTTTTACCACCCCACAGATCGCTCTCCGCAACCTTTTCCCTTTTTCATTAACACTTACCGCTTTATTTTTCCGATTGCGATATTGTTATCGCACTTCACCACTCTTCCCCACTGCACTTCGTACATCAAATTATTTAGCCTGTTCACTTAAACACTTACAGCTCCAACTTCACGATATCACGATTGTGATATCGGTCCCACCTCTACTGTTGGCAATATGATGCAATGTGTTGTCCTTGATGGAAACCCACTTGATGAAGATGATGGCAACCTACTTGATGAACTTGTTCTTGATTTGATGAACTTGTGAATGATGTAAATCTGATGTATCTACAATCAGTACAGAAGGTGCAGAAGAAATAATCTCCAGTATGTGCCAGATCAATGATGAAAAGTGTGTGTCAAAAAGCATACGTGGGTTTGTTAAGGATAAGTAGTGTATGTACGTGGAAAAGAACGTGCCAAGTCGTGTATGCCTAATTGTGCTCTAAATTCATAAAACCAGGAGAATTTACCATGGTTTTGACCCATTGTATTGAGCGCTGCATTGTCTATTTGATCCCATCCAGGAATACCATCGGAAGTGATGTGGTTTTGGCTCATGGTATTAACAAAGGCTAAATCTATATAAGGAGAAGAAAATCATTGTGCAATGGTAGTGCATGTGTCTGGGTTTTAATGAATACTTCACTCTGAAGTATATCTGAATGGTATGGGTAACAGTTTGCTGATAGATTTGAATTCTTAATGCACCTATGAATAAAATGATAAGAGGGATCTCTGAATCTGAAATGACAATGTATCTTCTAGATCTGTTTATGGAATGTTTAGATCTGAGATGAGGCAAAATACTTTCTAAAGTGAAGGGTAATATCTAAGCTATTTATCTGTTCTGAAGAGTTACACAGCCCTAAAATGTCTAAAGATCTATACGCATGTTCGTCGAAGAAAAAACGCGTATATACGTGGGTTGTATTCAGCAAAAGCGCGTATGGGAATTGAAGTCAGTACTGAAATGTGGGTAGATGTATACGCAGGTTTGTTTCTGTTAAAGCGCGTGCATACACAGGTTCAGTGAAGAAAAAGCGCGTATGTAATCTAGGGTTTGCTGAAGAATGAAATGTCTGATCTGTTCTGTTGTTTTACTGCTATCTGTCAATAATGTATTCATACAGATCTGAGTTGTTTGAATGATGAATATGCTGCTGATTATATTGATGAAAGATCAAGTTGTTGGTTGTTTGGTTGACAATTCAATGAATGAATTGATGGGGTTATGAGTTTCAGTTTGATGTATGATGAGCTTAAATGTGTGGAGTGGGTCCAGTCTGAAAATCTGATGAAAAGTGGCCTACAAGTTATGTTATGTAGAAGATATTGGATCTAGTATGAAAATTGATGAAACGTGGTCCATGGTGAACAAAGTCGAAGCCTTCACCAGGTTGTAGTTTCCCTTCCAGAGTAGGCCGGTAAATGGAGAATGTGGGTTGTAGTTTCCTCCAAGAGGGGTCGAACCAGGAGCAAAGGGCTCCCTTCCAAGAGAGGGGTCGGCAACCAGACAGGCGGTTGTAGTTCTCTCCAAGATAGAGGGCTGGTAAACGAGAGCATGGGGTTGTAGCTCCCTTCCAGGAGAGGCTGGTAAACGAGAGAAGGTTGTAGCCTTCTGCAGGTGGGTGCCTGCGTGCTGGTATGAGTCTGCGCCAGTACATTGTTGTAAGATGTTTTCTTTATAATAAAATATTGAAGACAGAGACGACGACAGCGGTGGTTTTCTCCCGACTTGGGTTTCCACCTTAAATCCCGGTGTTCATGTGTGTTGCTTATGTGTGATGGTTTATTCTGTTATTACTGCACATGCTTACTGCTAACTAAACATCTGATGAATGAATGATGCATAGATCTAAGTAAAGAACTAAATGCTTAATAAGATCTCTGTATGTACACGAGTTTTATGAAGGTTATCCGCGTGTATACGCAAGTTGTGTTCAGTCAATTAGCGTATGGGTTTTAGAGAAAGAAAAAGTAAAAATTTCACTGCCTGCGCACTAAATACCGATTCACCCCCCCTCTCAGTATTTTTCCCAACAATTGGTATCAGAGCAGGTCCTTCTGCAGAAGCTTGATCGCTTGAAGGAGATCTGTCGCAATGGGAAGTCATGAAGGAGTACTCTCTCTAAAGCCACCTCTATTCAATGGAAGTAATCTGTTATTCTGGAAGATACGAACAAAAGCATATTTAAAAAGTCTTGGTGCAGAAGTATGGGCAATCGTGGAAGAAGGTTATCAGTATCCGGCAAGTATTCCTACCGATGCAACAAAAAGGAAGAAATATGAAATCAACGCCAAAGCAGTTAATGTTTTATTAGGAAGCATGTCTGAACCAAAATTTGCTAAAGTGATGTAGCTAAATTCAGCAAAAGAAAAATGGGACAAAATCATTCTGAGCTATGAAGGAGATACAAAGGTAAAAAGTGAAAAACTCCAAACTCTCAGAATTGAATATGAAAATTTAAGGATGCATAGTGATGAGAGTATTGCCAATTTCTTTTTGCGTCTAGATGATGTTATAAATCGGATGAGAAATTTGGGTGAAACCATAACCGATACTACTCTGGTGGAAAAAGTCTTAAGATCTTTGACTTCAAAATTTGAGTCAAAAGTATCAGCTATTGAAGAAAGGCAAGATCTGCAAAATCTTACTGTTGTTCAATTACATGGTATCCTGACTGCTTTTGAAATGAGACAAGGAGGTCCCTCTCAAATCAGAGAAGCTGCCTTTAAGGCGTGTGCAAAAGGAAAAGAAAAGGAAGTTGTCAAGGAATCGAGTTATATATCAAAAGAAGAAGAAGCAAATTTTGTGAGAAGACTCCAACTAGGAACTGGAAGATTCAGAGGTAAGCTTCCCTTCAAGTGTTTTGATTGTGGAAGAGTTGGTCATTATGCTGCTAAATGTCCTTATGAAGAAATCATGATAAAAGGAAACAATTTGAAAAATGAAAGAGTTATTATACAAATGAAGATAATGATGAAATGTCAAATGAGGATGAAGAAGATTCTGACCAAGATTTGCAAGTGCTCATGGCAAGGAAGAAAAAGAAGAAGGCTACTCAAAGAAAGGAGATACCTCAGAAAACATGTGTGGCAAAAAATGAAGACGATGAAATATGTTTTGATTGTTGTTCTTGTGATTTACTTTCATGTGCATGCGATGGTGAAAATAGTGAAAGTAACAATATAAGTCTAGAAGAAAATCTCAAGATCAATGATGAAAGTAATGATTGGGATCTATTTCATAAGAGAGAATCTATCTACAAAGATATGATCTCTAGAATGAATGGACAGATAGAAACAATGAAGGAACAGACAGAAATGTACCAAAGACTGCAGGATAAAATAACCAATCACATTGAAGGACTTGAAGAAGAAATCATCTCTCTGAAAGCAGATCTCGAAGCATCAAATAAGAAGAATGAAGAACTCTTAAAAACATTTGAAGAACAAGAAAATGGGTTGAAAGAAGATATTTTAAATTTGAATGATCAAATAGAAGAAGGAAGAAGGGTCGAATAAAGCATGAAGAAGCAATGCCAAAAATTGGAGGTTGAGGTAAACATTTTAAAAGGTAAATTAGAAGAAAAATATAAACTCTTGAGGTTTCAAGATAGTACTAAGATTCTAGAAAATATTCTTAATAATCAAAGGTCTCCTTCTGTTAAATTTGGTCTTGGTTTTCATGAAACTGTTAAAGGAGAATCTAGTTCACAAGGAAGTGCTAAAGATTCAAAGGATATCAATGCAAAACCTGAAGTATTGGAAGAAACAAAAGGTCAACCGACAACCATGAACTCTCAAAAGAAATCATTCCCTCCTAGCTATAGAAGCATCAATAATGTTGAATGCTTTAAATGTCATAATTACGGGCATGTTGCAGCCAATTGCAGAAGCAGATTTCTTCAGTCACAAACAAGCATATTCTACACAGAAAGGTACTCTGGTTTCTTTAAGGGATATTGTTTTTCATGCAGCAAGTATGGTCATAAAGCAGCTGATTGCAATAAAAGAAAGAATAGAAAAACACATTATGATCCCTATGCTTATTTTTCTGGTCACATAAGATGTTATGCTTGTAACAAGTATGGACATGTAGAAAAAGAATGCAGGATGAATAGATCTGAGAAATTGGATAATTTCCAGCACACAATTAGAAAGTTCAAGAAAAGCTGGAAAAAGAAGGAAGCCCGGTCAGAAACGTAGGGAATATTGACCCTACTGCAGTCATCCGCTTCTAAAGCTTACTTCTCATAATGACTGTAGGGATGATGTGAGATACATTATAGAGATTAGTAATGTATCATCACAGGGGGAGCAATGTATGATGATTCCCATGGTTGGTTTGGTAATTCTGGTTATGTTTATTTCTGACAGTGCATCTGATGTAAAGAAGACAGGTACAGGTGGTACAAATTCAGGGGAAGATGAAGTTGTGGAAATTTTCAGTGTTTCACTTTCCATATGTGGGTTTCGTGAACAAAAGCCACATATATACGCTAGTTCCTTTGGAAACAGAAGCGTATGCTTTTCTGTTAAGGAAAACAGTGATTCAACTAAAGATCAGGAGCACAGGTTCAGGGGGAGCATCAGTCTGACTATTAATGACTGCATTATTGGCATTGTATCTGCTTATTTCTCAGTTCTAAATGATGATGACATGATACATGGTTTCTTTTGATGAGATTATGGATGAGCCCTGATTGCTTTTTGCTGAAGAGTATATTTTGTTTCCACACATGGATGAGATGGAAGTCTTATGATTCAGAGATAAGGATAGATCATGCAGAGTTTGTTGCTAATGACTTTTGTCACTGTTGAGACCTATGATGTAAAATTGTAATATTCAGTCATGTAAGGACTTGATCAAATGTGTAAACCCACTTGGTTGGGTAGTTGAGTCAAAATGTGTAAACCCACTTGGTTGGGTACTTGAGTCTCATATGTAAATCCACTTGGTTGGATATTTGATGTAAGTATGAGTCCTTGATGATAGGAAGGTCATAGATTCATGTACTTCATTGAAAATATGTTTGAAGATTCAGCATAAACTCAGGGGGAGCATGGTAACTTCAGTGCATCAGATCTACAGAGCTCTTCTGTCTAGTACATGAGAAGAAAAACCTTGTTTTGGTTTTGATCCGCCCTTTGCCCTTGATGTCAAAGGGGGAAAGTAACATGGTGTTTGACTAGGGGGAGAGCATCATGGTGTTTGAATAATGGTTATAATTAATGTAACTATCTGTTGTGGTGATCAAACACCATCGTGGTTGCCATCAAGTACAAAGGGGGAGATTGTTGGCAATATGATGCAATGTGTTGTCCTTGATGGCAACCCACTTGATGAAGATGATGGCAACCTACTTGATGAAGTTGTTCTTGACTTGATGAACTTGTGAATGAAGTAAATCTGATGTATCTACAATAAATATAGAAGGTGCAGAAGAAATAATCTCCAGTATGTGCCAGATCAATGATGAAAAGTGTGTGTCACAAAGCATACGCGGGTTTGTTAAGGATAAGTAGCATATGTACGTGAAAAAGAACGTGCCAAGTCGTGTATGCCTAATTGCACTCTAAATTCATAAAACCAGGAGAATTTACCATGGTTTTGACCCATTGTATTGAGCGTTACATTGTCTATTTGATCCCGTCCAGGAATACCATCGGAAGTGATGTGGTTTTGGCTCATGGTATTAACAAAGGCTAAATCTATATAAGTAGAAGAAAATCATTGTGCAATGGTAGTGCATGTGTCTGGGTTTTAATGAATACTTCACTCTGAAGTATATCTGAATGGTATGGGTAACAGTTTGCTGATAGATCTGAATTATTAATGCACCTATGAAGAAAATGATGAAGAGGGATCTCTGAATCTGAAATGACAATGTATCTTCTAGATCTGTTTACGGAATGTTTAGATCTGAGATGAGGAGAAATAATTTTTGAAGTGAAGGGTAATATCTGAGATATTTATCTGTTCTGAAGAGTTACACAGCCCTAAAATGTCTAAAGATCTATACGCATGTTCGTCGAAGAAAAAGTGCGTATATACGTGGGTTGTATTCAGCAAAAGCGCATATGGGAATTGAAGTCAGTCCTGAAATGTGGGCAGATGTATACGCAGGTTTGTTTCTGTTAAAGCGCGTGCATACGCAGGTTCAATGAAGAAAAAGTGTGTATGTAATCTAGGGTTTGCTGAAGAATGAAATGTCTGATCTGTTCTGTTGTTTTACTGTTATCTGTCAATAATGTATTCATACAGATCTGGGTTGTTTGAATGATGAATATGCTGCTAATTATATTGATGAAAGATCAAGTTGTTGGTTGTTTGGTTGACGATTCAATGAATGAATTGATGGGGTTATGAGTTTCAGTTTGATGTATGATGAGCTTAAATGTGTGGAGTGGGTCCAGTCTGAAAATCTGATGAAAAGTGGCCTACAAGTTATGTTATGTGGAAGCTATTGGATCCAGTATGAAAATTGATGAAACGTGGTCCATGGTGGTGCTGAAGGTCAAAGCCTTCAGTCAGGGGGTTGTAGCTCCCTTCCAGGAGAGGTTGGTAAATGAGAGCAGGGGGTTGTAGCTCCCTTCCAGGAGAGGCCGGTAAACGAGAGCAGGGGGTAGTAGCTCCCTTCCAGGAGAGGCTGGTAAACGACAGCAGGGGGTTGTAGCTCCCTTCCAGGAGAGGCTGGTAAACGAGAGTAGGGGTTGTAGCTCCCTTCCAGGAGAGGCTGGTAAATGACAGAAGGTTGTAGCCTTCTGCAGGTGGGTGCCTGCGTGCTGGTATGAGTCTGCGGCAGTACATTGTTGTAAGATGTTTTCTTTATAATAAAATATTGAAGACAGAGATGACGGCAGCGGTGGTTTTCTCCCGACTTGGGTTTCCACCTTAAATCCTGGTGTTCATGTGTGTTGCTTATGTGTGATGGTTTATTCTATTATTACTGCACATGCTTACTGCTAACTAAACATCTAATGAATGAATGATGCATAGATCTTGTTGGGGTTGTTCCCATGTTTTGGCCAGATTGGCAAGACCAAAAGATGAGACAACATCTGAACCACTTTTGGGCCCTAGGATCTAGCCCTCCTGGACCTGGAGAGGGATCTCTCCAATAAAGCAAAGAATGATATATCCTTAAAGCTCAAGATGAGATTTTAGGCTAGTTATGAAGCACAAAGGGGGGTTTTAAATGATTTGGTTGGTTGGTTGCTGGGTTGGTCATGAGATCATAGAATGAGAAAGTAATGGAAGGAAAGGAAAAAATCAGCAGGATGTTTCAGCAAAAGAGAATGGGTCAAAACTATGCCATCCATTGGGCTATGGAGTCATGAAAGGAAATTACTTGCATCCACTAGCCAAGGCTTCCAAAGGGCAAGTCATCTACACTAAAGGATCTTTTAGATAGATGATGGGATGGAACATTAAGGAAGGAAGGTGGAAGAAGGAAAGCAACCCAATTTCTGTCTATAGATTAGGTCAGAGGTCATTTAACTCCAGACCTACTTGGACATACTCAAAGGAAACTCTCAAAGGAGGGACAGAGGGGCAACTTGTCGATTGGACCAGAGGTCATTTAACTCCGGGTCAGCTTTAGCAGCTCCAAGGGAAAAACAGAGATAAGTTTAACAGAAGGGATCTTAGAAAGGCCAGTTGGTCGCACAAAGATTCTAGTGGACAGGGCTAACACTAATCCCCAGTGTTCCCAAATCTTCCAGCTGAATCCTAACAAGAACATCTAAGAACTGATTCATTTAATTCATACATCAGAGAGTAGGCAATATCATCCACTACACTCGTTAAATCAACTGAAGACAATTCTCAGATAGCACATAAAGCAGAAAAAAATAAAGGTAGGGAGAGCATGAAACATAGGGCACCTAACAAGGGTGAATCCTATGTTATACTTCTGTTGCCTACCAGAAGAACATGAAACAGTGTGAAAATGAAATAAACAGGGTTAGGAAAAACATCACCAATAGTAATAGACCAGGATCCTGTGAAATGTGCTTTGATTAATTGATGCAAAACCAGTCATGTAAAATAAGATCAATGGCTAATACAATCCAAAATTTCTCCTCCTAGCCTATTACATACAACTACTCTGCTACTCCCTCCCAAGACTGTTCTAACAGTCAAAATGAATCCCTCTAACGGCAAAAAGCCCAACAACTGAACAACAACCTTTACAATGTGTTCTTCTGGATTCTTATAGGAGAAAACAGGGAGGAAGAGGTAGGTGGAGAATTAAATGAAGAATTAACGCGCAGAAGAGGAGGAAGGCTGAAACCCATACTGCTTTAAATATGTGCATTTACTTCTGGCAATCTGGCTGCAATACTACTGCCATTCTCTGTTGACTGGACAAACTGGAGAAATAATGATGCTAGGGTCTCCATACCGTGTAAAAAATGCTTTTGATGGTGTAGGACTGCTGAAAGGGTGTAGGTCTTTATTTGAGGCACAATGTAGACTGAAAAAGGATGTGTACTGTGTCCTTTCATGGAAGAACGCTCTGCTGATATGGAAACCCTGAAAATATAACATCTTTGTGCATTGGATCGTCTAAGAGATCCACGGGTTCTTCCAATTTGTACTTTTGCCTTCTAAAAATCCCTGCAGAAACTCAAAAGTCCTTTATTTCTTGCCTTGAGCTCTTTGTTGCTCCCGTACTATCTCTGCCTGTGTAATTCGGGCTTTAATGGCGCTGGAGAGGGTTTGTAGAATTTACACTCTGACCTTTGATGAATTTATGGTGCAAACACCCCTCCAGACTCCTCCTGTAACATCAGGCTCTGGATACAACCTCTGCACATGGTTTTCTTCGATCCCTCTGTCACTAGGCATTATGGCGGTCATTCAACGTTGGACACCCTGCAAAACCTGAACACTATGATGAAAAACCACGGACGGGCAATGGATGATGTGGACAGATGGAGGAGATGGCCATGCAGACGAGATGGAGGAGAAATTTGCGGAGGAAATGGTGAAAATCGCTCTGGTAGAGGTTGACGGTCTGCAGAGCGAATATACATGAAAAACAAATCAAAACACATAAAAAAACACGAAACAAACCAATTATACGTAATGGAATGGGCGCATGTATGGAAGATGCACATGGAGAAGACGTGGCGGAACGGGAGATAGTGGAATAGTCAATAGCGGGTGGATGAATCTAGGCCGTTGATCATGGCGGAGAATGACGGAAGGCGGGCCAAGGGTACGGAGGTTGGAAGTTAAACAGCGCGCGGCTTCGAGGAGCGAAGACCGTCGGACGAAGCGCTCAAGATCGGACGGTCAACAACGATTTCGCTCGGTGTCCGTGGTCGAAAGATAACGCGCGGGGGATGGGCGGTTTTGGAGTCGTACAGAAGACACGCGTCGGAGAGTGAGTGGAATCGCTGGGCTACTAGGAAATACCGCCCAACGCGCATAAGTGGTGCGGAATAAACAGGTGGTTTTGAATAGTGTCAGCGGGCGGGGACCACCGTGGCGGGTGGATTCTGCACCGTTAGATCTGTACAGATCGACAGTCGAGATCATGCCCGATATGGTTTCACAGCGGACCGTTAGATCTTGCGGGATTGAATGGATGGCGGAGATGAACTGTGGGGGACCAAGGTGTACGGATGTGAGGATTTTGGACCGACCCCCCGCAGTGAATAACAGCCGGTGGATGGCGGGCAAACGAACGGTGGAGATGTGATTGGGCGATCGCATCGCAAATATTTGCGATGGATCGATCAAACATAACAACAAAACTACGATTTGCGATCTGCGATCAGCACCTTAAGGGGCAGCGCGCGGTCACAGCGCGGGGTTATATGGGGAGAAAAAGGCGCGGGGCTATCGGAGAAGGGGCTAGGCTTATCATAAGGTTGGAAGTGGGTTTTTAACCTATTTTCAGTGAATTTTAATGGTTATGAGAGGGTAACGATAGAAGGACTAGGGGGGATTTTGGTGAAACAAGGGTAAGGGTAAGAATTAAAGGGGATTTCGGAGGGGTTTAGAGGGTTGATAGGGGGGAAAAAGAGGGGAACAAAGGGACTTTGACAAAGGGGAAAAAGGGGGAAAAGGGACATTTTGTAGGGGTGCAAAGGGGTAAATGCAGACCTTAAGATAGGAAATCAGCAGAGGGGACTTGTATAAGGCAAAACACAGAGAGACTTCAAGGATGATGTGTCTTCAGGGGAGATGCATTCCTTGAAGGTCTCCAAAATGATATACCCCCTAGCTTGCTTGTCAAGAATTCATAGGGGGGCTAACAGTGGCTCCACATGGGGGTGGCTTCTTCTTGAAGGAGGCAAGAAACCAGAAATTATCTTTGGAGTAGGCCGGTTTCCTGCTGCTTGGCACATCCCTTTCTTTGATCAGCTACCACGATATGAACACGTTACATTAGCAGAAACATTTTTCCCAATCGGTCTACCTACCCTCACTACAATCCTAACAATTTTCCCTTCAGGGTGCATTTGAGCTAGCAGACCCTTTACATCATTTTATTTTACAGACAGAAAATAAACCTATTCTACATCTACCCTTATTACTCCATGAGACCAGATTAGACTGTTGGCCTCATATGTTTCTCTACCTACACTACTACCTGCTAGGATTAGACTGTCTAGCAGGTTTCTTCTCTACATTCTAAGATAGAAAATGAAACAACTAACTACATGCTCACGGCTGAGCTTTATTGAGATTTTCCTACCTACCCTACTCTGCTGAAATATTTACAAGTCTAGCTTACAAACATTGTCTTCCAATGTAACCAGCCCATCTAGTGATCCCATGACCGGTCCTTCTTGCTCAACTCCTTGAGCATGCTGGATAGGCAGGGCATCTCCCACTCTTTTTGTTCAATAACAAAAGCTTTGAAAATTTTTATTTCTGTCTGCAACTTGCTGCTCAAAAATACCTTTGATCCTTGTTCAAATGTATGTAGGGAATGTGCATAAGGATCATGAAAAGATACCTGGCTATGAATATTTGACAGGCTAGCTTCGACCGGGATCTCCTCTTCTTCCACTGGATCAAGGAAAAGACTCTCTTGGGAAAGAGAATCTCCTTCATCATCTTCATTTTCTGAACTGGAGGACTCATCATAGACTGTAGCTGTGTCCTCCTGGAGCTCTGATATATTCTGCCCTGGTGTGCTGAGCTTTGTGAAAAGATTCATGTATTCTTGAGTAGGGGTGTACTCCTTTGCTTCCTCTTTTTCAAGAGAAGGCTCCTTGCTTTCATTCTGCTCAAGAATCTCTTCTTTGCTTTCCTCCTCATTTTCTGAAAGGAAAGATTGCTGGTCTCCGATCCTATGGCACTCATCACTGATGTTTTCATAGCTTTCCCCATCAGCATCATAGATAGGCTGGCTGGTTTCACTGCTTCTCTGGAGTTGATGGAACTGATTGTCCTCCCATAAATATGTTAATGATGGGTCAGCAAAATCTACTTCTGTTTGGGAAACATCATCATCAGATAGATCAAAGATGGGAGAATCATGAATGTAAGTAGTGTTGCCAATTAGCTGAACTGGATTCTCAGTAGATCCTTCTTCATTCTGATCCACAGAGGAGTCTTCTAGATGTGTGTCATCAAACTCATAAGATGAATGAGCCAGAGTGTGTGTTCCATAAAATATGTTTGAGGTGGACTGCTGTTTTAATATCTGCTCTATCTCTTCTTCTGTCAAAAGAGGGGTTTCCCTTTCATCATGGACAGAAGAACAGCAGTCCTCTTTCTCTTGTATTAGCTGATTCGGAGGCATGATGTCTCCTTGAACCTCTTCTTCCATATCAGATTCTGCCTCTTCTGTGTGGTCTCCTGTTTCCTCAAGGCAACTTTCCCTATCAGCCTTTGCTAATAGGTCCTGATATTCTCTGGTCAGCGTAACACAAGGCATAAATAAGCAATCAGGCAGTTCCTAATCATGGTCCTCGCCATCTTCTACAGATTCTTGAGCATCATACATGTCTTTCTCATCATCTAGGTCTTGAGTTTGTTCTTGTTCTGAAGAAGGCATGGGCTGTTCTGAATAATCATCATTTTCATTCATATTAGCCATATACATCTCCAGCACTTTACAAACATTTCTGTCAATACATTTACTCGATCATACAAATAATTATACTTTGCATTCCTGTCCATGTTTGGATTCATGCTTTTGCAAAGAAGGCTACTGCTTCTTCTCAACCAGTTTAGAGTCTTCTACCAGTGGAGTCATTAGGTCTTTGGATTATAGGGAGTGTGGAGTCGCCAGGTGGATGTATATGAATGTTTGAAGCAGAATGTTGTCCACCATCAACAATGAAAAGCCAATCTAAAGGCAAAGTGGTCTGTCCCCATTGGAGTCGCCATTATGTTGGGGTTCCCATGTTTTGGCCAGATTGGCAAGACCAAAAGATGAGACAACATCAGAACCACTTTTGGGCCCTAGGATCTAGCCCTCCTGGACCCGGAGAGGGATCTCTCCAATAAAGCAAAGAATGATATATCCTTGAAGCTCAAGATGAGATGTTAGGCTAGTTATGAAGCACAAAGGGGGGTTTTAAATGATTTGGTTGGTTGGTTGTTGGGTTGGTCATGAGATCATAGACTGAGAAAGTAATGGAAGGAAAGGAAAAAAGCAGCAGGATGTTTCAGCAAAAGAGAATGGGTCAAAACTGTGCCATCCATTGGGCTATGGAGTCATGAAAGGAAATTACTTGCATCCACTAGCCAAGGCTTCCAAAGGGCAAGTCATCTACACTAAAGGATATTTTAGATAGATGATGGGATGGAACATTAAGGAAGGAAGGTGGAAGAAGGAAAGCAACCCAATTTCTGTCTATAGATCAGGTCAGAGGTCATTTAACTCTATACTTTCTTGGACATACTCAAAGGCAGCTCTAAAAGGAGGGACAGATGGGCAGCTTGTAGATCGGACCAGAGGTCATTTAACTCTGGGTCAGCTTTAGCAGCTCCAAGGGAAAAACAGAGATAAGTTTAACAGAAGGGATCTTAGAAAGGCCAGTTGGTTGCACAAAGATCCTAGTGGACAGGGCTAACACTAATCCCCAGTGTTCCCAAATCTTCCAGCTGAATCCTAACAAGAACATCTAAGAACTGATTCATTTAATTCATACATAAGAGAGTAGGAACTATCATCCACTACACTGGTTAAATCAACTGAAGACAATTCTCAGATAGCACATAAAGCAGAAAACATTAAAGGTAGGGAGAGCAGGAAACATAGGGCACCTAACAAGGGTGAATCCTATGTTATACTTATGTTGCCTACCAGAAGAACATGAAACAGTGTGAAAATGAAATAAACAGGGTTAGGAAAAACATCACCAATAGTAATAGACCAGGATCCTATGAAATGTGCTATGATTAATTGATGCAAAACCAGTCATGTACAATAAGCGCAATGGCTAATACAATCCAAACTTTCTCCTCCCAGCCTATTACATACAACTACTCTGCTACTCCCTCCCAAGACTGTTCTAACAGTCAAAATGAATCCCTCTAACGGCATAAAGCCCAACAACTGAACAACAACCTTTACAATGTGTTCTTTTGGATTCTTATAGGAGAAAACCGGGCGAAAGAGGTAGGTGGAGAATTAAATGAAGAATTAATGCTCAGAAGAGGAGGAAGGCTGCAACCCATACTGCTTTAAATCTGTGCATTTACTTCTGGCAATCTGGCTGCAATACTACTACCATTCTCTGTTGACTGGAAAAACTAGATAAATAATGATGCTAGGGTCTCCATACCGTGTAACAAATGCTTTTGATGGTGTAGGACTGCTGAAAGGGTGTAGGTCTTTATTTGAGGCACAATGTAGACTGAAAAATGATGTGTACCATGTCCTTTCATGGAAGAACACTCTGCTGATACGGAAACCCTGAAAATATAACATCTATGTGCATTGGATCGTCTAAGAGATCCACGGGGTCTTCCAATTTGTACTTTTGCCTTCTAAAAATCCCTGCAGAAACTCAAAAGTCTTCTATTTCTTGCCTCGAGCTCTCTGCTGCTCCCATACTATCTCTGCCTGTGCAATTCGGGCTTCAATGGCGCCGGAGAGGGTTTGTAGAATTTACACTCTGACCTTTGATGAATTTATGGTGCAAACACCCCTCCAGACTCCTCCTGTAACATCAGGCTCTGGATATAGCCTCTGCACATGGTTTTCTTCGATCCCTCTGTCACTGTGCATTATGGCGGTCATTCAACGTTGGACACCCTGCAAAACCTGAACACTGTGATGAAAAACCACGGATGGGAAATGGATGATGTGGACGGATGGAGGAGATGGCCATGCAGACGAGATGGAGGAGAAATTTGCAGAGGAAATGGTGAAAATCGCTCTGGTATAGGTTGACAGTCTGCAGAGTGAATATACGTGAAAAAAAAATCAAAACACATAGAAAAACACGAAACGAACCAATTATATGTAATGGAATGGGCGCATGTATGGAAGGTGCACGTGGAGAAGACGTGGCAAAATGGGAGACAGTGGAATAGTCAACAGCGGGCGGATGAATCTAGGCCGTTGATCGTGGCGGAGATCAACGGCGGAGAACGACGGAAGGCGGGCCAAGGGTACGGTAGTTGGAAATTAAACAGTGCGCGGCTTCGAGGAGCGAGGACCGTCGGACAAGGCTCTCAAGATCGGACGGTCAACAACGATTCTGCTCGACATCCGTGGTCGAAAGATAACGCACAGGGGATGGGCGGTTTTGGAGTCGTACATAAGACACGCGTCGGAGGGTGAGTGGAATCGTTGGGCTACCAGGAAATACCGCCCACCGCGCATAAGCGGTGCGGAATAAACAGGTGGTTTTGAACAGTGTCAGCGGGCGGGGACCACCGTGGCGGGCGGATTCTGCACCGTCAGATCTGTATAGATCGACGGTCGAGATCGCACCCAATATGGTTTCACAGCGGACCGTTAGATCTTGCAGGATTGAATGGACGGCCAAGATGAACTGCGGGGGACCAAGGTGTACAGATGTGAGGATTTTGGAGCGACCCCCCACAGTGAATAATAGTCGTTGGATGGCAGGCAAACGAATGATGGAGATGTGATCGGGCGATCGCATCGCAAATATTTGCAATGGATCGATCGGACATAACAACGAAACTGCGATTTGCGATCTGCGATAAGCACCTTAAGGGGCAGCGCGTGGTCACAGCGCGGGGTTATATGGGGAGAAAAAGGCACGGGGCTATCGGAGAAGGGGCTAGGCTTATCATAAGGTCGGAAGTGGGTTTTTAACCTATTTTTAGTGGATTTTAATGGTTATGAGAGGGTAACGATAGAAGGACTAGGGGGGATTTTGGTGAAACAAGGGTAAGGGTAAGAATTAAAGGGGATTTCGGAGGGGTTTAGAGGGTTGATAGGGGGGAAAAAGAGGGGAACAAAGGGACTTTGACAAAGGGGAAAAAGGGGAAAAGGGACATTTTGCAGGGGTGCAAAGGGGTAAATGCAGACCTTAAGATAGGAAATCAGCAGAGGGGACTTGTATAAGGAAAAACACAAAGAGACTTCAAGGATGATGTGTCTTCAGGGGAGATGCATTCCTTGAAGGTCTCCAAAATGATATACCCCCCAGCTTGCTTTTCAAGAATTTCATAGGGGGGCTAACAGATCTAAGTAAAGAATTAAATGCATAATAAGATCTCTGTATATACGCAAGTTTTATGAAGGATAGCCGCGTGCATACGCGAGTGGGTTTCAGGAAAGTAGCGTATGGGTTTTATAGAAAGAAAAAGTAAAAATTTTATCAGTCAGCACTAAATACTGATTCACCCCCCCCCCCCTTCTAAGTATTTTTCCCAACATCTACATCGCATCTCCACCATCTCATATTTCAAGTTATGTCGCTCCAAAGCCTTTTGCACTATAATAAAGTCTTAATCCAGTTTAAACCCTTGCTTTCCAAAGCCTCCCACTCCAAAGCATTTTTGCGATATTATGCGCTTTAATAAAGTCCAAACACCTTTTTCACTCCTCTAAGCCTTATTTCATGCGTTTAAGCCTTCCATGAGCACCTTTAGCCCTTTTTCCTCCAAACTGCAATTAACACTTTTTTAGTTAGAATTAGATCATGAATAGATGCATGGTTAATAGCATGGTAGATAGGTCATAGGATAAGTAGAGTGTGTTTAGCCGTTTGGCCAGCTCAATGCAATTTAGTTTAGTTTATTTTCTGTCATTTCCTTATGAAATTTATCTTAGTTTCCTTCCTATCATTTCTTTTCAGCGATTTAATCTAGTTTCCTTTTTGTCATTTCCTTTCTACAACTTAGTTTAGTTTCATTGAAGTGTGACAAAATTCACTGAGAACCCTTAGGAATAGTACCCTTTCATAAAGCAAAACAGGATGACATGAACATAATGCATTTTTTGTGTATATATCACTGTCACCTCCAAGTTTGTATGAACCCCGAGTTAATAAAGTAAAGTAGGGCAGCCCCTGGGAGTTGTAGCACTCTTGGTGCAATACCAGGGCTCAACATAAACCTTATCACATGTGTTTTTTTTATAAATTTCATGAATTTGACTATGAAAACAACATGGAACCTAGGTGAATGATGTGTAAGACCATATCAATGAAAATGTTAAAACTAATGAGTGATAATAGTGGCTCCATTAGGGATGGTGCGCCCCTATGCTACAACAAAGAACATGTAGTTCCAGTGCCTTCTTTTAATGAGAACAAAACTTTTGAAATTCACAAAGCCTTCCTCAAGCTTTTATGGCCTTCTCCTCAGGCTCAAGCTTGATGATGAGCTTATCTTTATTAGCAAAACATCATAACAGAAAACGAAATATATACAATGGAGTGTAATTCAGTAAAATGACTTAGGAGGAGTAGTGTTTCAGAAACCTGCCATTGACAGGTCCTCCTGCACATAGTTTTCCATCTATTTCCTAAAGCAGATAAGTGTTGTTGCCATGATATGCATCTACCACAAATGGTCCCTTCCATATATTCTAAAACTTTCCATGCTTCCCCTTTTCTTTAATTCTGGCTTCCCATTTCAAAACTACATCTTGAAGCTGGAAATTTTCCTCTTTAACCTTTCTGTAAAATGTTTTCTTCACTCTATTTTGTGATTGTTGATGGTTTTTATATACCTCTTCTCTTTTTTCTTGCACAACTATAAGCTGTTTTATCCTTCTATGAATAGCACTTCAAGTCCTTGCAGTAGCTTCATTACTGGAACTCCCAAAGAAGTGGGAAAAATAGCTTCAACTCCATACACTAATTCATAAGGGGATGTACCAATGGATCACTTTGTGCAGACTCTATCAGCCCAAAGAGAAAACTTCAAATTTAGATGCCATGATCTCTTGTTTTCTTGCAGCACTTTTTTGATGATCCTAACTATACTTTTATTGGATGAATCTACAAGGTCGTTACCTTGGGGGTAATAGGTTGTTGAATGTGCAAGTGTTATATGATACTAATGACATAAGATAATTAATTTTTTGGATTTAAAAGCTTGTGAATTGTTAGTAATAATATTTATAGGACAACCAAACCTGGACAAAATATTGTTCTCCAAGAATTGAATGATGACTGAATCAGTGGCCTGCCTTGTTGGGATTGGTTCGATCCATTTAGTGAAATAATCTATGGCTGTCAAGATCCAGTGATGTTTCCCTAAATATTTTGGGTGTATTTCTCCAATGAAATCCAGCCCCTATTGTTGGAAAGGTCATTCAACATATATTGGCATCAAAGGTAAACGTATCAGCTTCTTCTTACCATAAAATATTTTGCATTCATGGCATGCAACGATCTTCTTTTAGACATCCTTAAACATAATATGCCAATAGTAGCTTTCTCTGAGTATTTTGTTGGTTGTGGCTTTCTAGTAATGGTGTCCTCCACAATCTCCCTTATGGAATTCTTCAATGAATTTTTAGCTTCATCTTCCAACAAACAATTCAAAAGGATCCCACTGGTATCTTTCCAATATAGATTCTTATTCACAATATAGTATCTTAATGACTTCATCTTTACAAACCTTGATTTAGACTTGGTCAACTCTAGAGGATATTTGTGATGATGTAAGACAAATATTATATCTCTATACCATTTAG
The DNA here is from genome assembly GCA_034641835.2 of Pinus albicaulis. NCBI lineage: Eukaryota > Viridiplantae > Streptophyta > Pinopsida > Pinales > Pinaceae > Pinus > Pinus albicaulis. Next base: position 24,461,998 of record CM076569.1, on the reverse strand, counting down.
ACAAGATGAATTTCTCTTCAATAGGCACCAACTCTTCCTCTTATTTTGTCATCTCTGAAATTTCTGCAATGAACTTCATGTCAAGACATTCAAAGTTGGATTCTGACATTAGTTTTGCTAACCCTTGTCCCTTCACCAACTTTGTAGGCTTGATTTATATGTCATACTCCATCAGAGTAGCTATCCATTTCCCTCTTTTTCCATCAGGATCTGCTTGTGTCAAAACATATTTAACCACAGTGTTAGGTACAAATGCAATGACATGAGAATGAAAAATATAAATTCTGAAGTCTTTAAGAGCTTTGACCAAAGCATATGCATGTTTTTCCAAAATATTATACTTCAACTCAGATTTGGCAAGCGTTCTGCTAAAAAATGAAATAAGTTGTTCAATACCTTGTTGTCCTTTCTGCAATAAAACTCCAACAATGGTATTTTCAGAGGTAAATGTGAAAAACATAAATTCACTTGAGAAATTTGGACAAATAAGCATTGGGTCTTGAGTGAGGGCTTTCTTTATATCTTCAAATGATTTCTTAGCTTCAAGAGTCCACTTAATATTATCTCCTTTCCTTAACATTTTGGTAATGTCTTTGACAATCTCAGAAAATTTCAGGATGAACCTTCTAACGAAATTTACCTTTCCAAGAAAAGACTAAATTTCCTTCTTATTCATTAGCAGGTCTATCTTCTAAATTTCACTAACTCTACTAGGATAAATCTTTATCCCATCCTTTGATATGATAAGTCCAAGCAATTTTCCAGAAGTTAGAGAAAAAATACTTTTAGTGGGACTAAGAGAGATACCAAATTTTCTGCATTTCTGCATAATTTTCTTCAAATGTTTCAAGTGATCCTCCTCCTTTATTGAAAACACAGTTATGTCATCCAAGTAGATGACAGTTGATTTGTCTTTCTCCTCAGCAAAGACAATATCCCTTGCTCTTTGAAAAGTCTCTCCTGCATTCATCAAACCAAAAGGCATCTTAGTGTATATGAATGTTCCCCATGGCATGGTAAAGGAAGTCTTCTCCTAATCTTCTGGATGTACCAATATCTTTTTATAACCTGAAAACCCATCCAACATTGACATTTTTGAGAGCCAACAATATTCTGCAAAATCTGATCCATCTTGGGAAGAGGATAGTTGTCCTTCAAAGAAGCCTTGTTCAAATTTCTAAAATAAATACATATTCTGTTCTCACCACTCTTCTTTCTGATTGTTACCAAATTAGCAAGCCATTTTGAAAACCTTATAGGAACAATGATCTTTGCATCAAAAAATTTCTTAATCTCTTTCTCAATCATAGGCATGAGAAAAGGATTAATTCTTCTCAATTTCTGTTTGAAAGGTTTCTCATTCTCCTTGATAGGAATAGTATGCTGTATAATACTAGGATCATACCTTTTCAAATCAGCATAGCTCCATGCAAAGACATCAATGTATTTCTTCATCATCTCCACATATTTCTACCTTATCTCCATAGAAAGGAACTTAGAAAGTTTGACCATTTCAGGCGCTGCTGCTGTACCAAGATTACAAGTTTCTACCTCCTCATCATCAACCTGCATTCTAGGATATTTAAAAACATCATTTTGATAATAAAAAAATTCAAGAGGAATAATGCCTTTTGGTATACAATTGTTTTTCAGTTGCAAGACTTCATAATTGACCTTGGTTTTAGCAAACATATTATGTTGATCCACTTGTATGTTTTCAAACTCCTCCTTTAACTCTAGGAAATTTCGGACATGTTGGTCATCCTCAAACACTTGCCAATGAATTATATTATCAGGAATTGTTGGCCTATTCCAGGCCTCAACCTCATACTTCGCAGTATAATGTGCAGGGAAGACAAATAAACTTACAGAGACAGCTAAAGAATCAGCCACTCAATTTTGGTCTCTAGTTTTCACAATGAAGGCATATTCTTGAAATTTTTCAAGCATTTCCATTATTAGATTTCTGTAAGCCCTCATCATTACATCCTTGGTTTGGTATGATCCTTCAACTTCTTTGATTACTAATTCTGACTCACCACACACTTATATGTTCTTAGCACCTAGTCTCTTCAAAATTTCTAAACCCAAAAACATAGATTCATATTCTGTCATATTGTTAGTGCAATAAAAGTTAATTTTAAAAGAGTAAAACTTACTTTCATCATCAGGAGTAGTGATCCATATGCCTGCTCCAACCCCCTCTCTTCCAGCAGAGCCATAAAAGTGCAAAATCCACCAACCCTCTGCTTTTTCCTCAACACCTTCTCGATTTTCAGCTTGCTGATTTTCTGTTTTTTCCTTCAATTTCTACTTCATCAGTTAGTTCGTTGAATAAAATTGATGATCCTAATTCTATCTCAATAGCATAAATTGGAAAATTTTGAGGCTTATCTTTACTTCTCACCATGTAGGCCATCCTACTTTCCCCATACAACATTCTTTTCTCACCAAAAGCAGGAATGGTGGAATATGTCATATCCATCTACATAGTACCTTTGATTTTAGCTGCCCAAGATCTGGACAAAAACATACCAAAATTTGGAGGGATTTCAGCTACCAAAATGTCCATCACCACTGTTTTAGCAGGCACTTGTACCAAGCCAACCACAACATCTTTTATAAGACCTATGCATTGAACTCTCATGGAATCAAAAGAAAACAAATCTTTATAAGGTCTAGTGATTTCCAAACTCATCCTCTCCATGATTACCTTAGGCACAAGGTTGTGGGAAGCCCCTAAGTCCAACATGGCATTGTGCAAAGTCATATCATGAATATTTAGACTGACATAAAATGAAGGGACCTCTTCATTCTATTCATCTTCCATTCTTGGTCCTAGGAAAATGGTAGGATGATCTTCTTGTATATTAAGGATGTCTGAAGGTCTTGGTTGAGAACTCAACATCTTGACAATTTTTCTCCTGTATTCATTGACCTTGATAATTTCTCCAAAGGGGATAGGAATATTAATTTTATAGATCTCATTCTCTAGACTGAAAGTAGATGTGGCTTTTTCAACTTCTTTGGCAGGAGGTGGAGGTGATGGGTCTTTCTTTGGCTCAGCTGTTTTAGGAACATCCTTCTTTGGCTGAGTTTTGTTTGTGGTGATGGGAACATTTCTATTTCTTAAATTGTATTGCTTCTACATTTCAAATATGGCATGTTGATAACCCTTTAGGTAATCATATTTTCCCTCATATTTTTTTAAATCATGACCAGACTCATCATGTTCTTCCTTAGTTAGAAACATCCCAGACATATCTTCATCTAGACAGTGGATAATATCCCCTTGAAACTCAGACTGAGCTTCCTCTTCATCAAGCAAATTTTGTTGAAATGGAGGCCTCACTTGTGGGTCAGGCTGATTTTTTTTATCTCTTTGTCTTTGATAATTTTGAGGCCTCCTAAATTGTGGATTTTTGATCTGTGGATCTTGGTGTGTGGGAGCTAAAGGAGTGGCTCCAAGAATAATTCTATCCATGATTTTTTCCATAGTATTCAACATAGAATCAAATTTAACATCTAAGGATGAAGGTTTTTCTTCTTCTTTCAATTTTGTTTTTCCCATCTTAGACCTGTTGATAGCTATCATGTTTACTTCCACCTTTACTACATCATTCTACATTTATGTTAGAGAAGTAGACTCTCTTTCCCTAAGCAGGACGAAAAACTCATAATAAAATGCCTATGCATAGTGTAATTGAGAAGCTCCTGGAGGAGGTTTAATATGAGTAGGTCTGGAGTTATAGACTTTATTAAACCTCTTAGAGAAGCCTTGGACAGATTCATCTAAGGCTCTTTTCAAATTGTTGTATTATGTCATGGCTTGCACTAGATTCACCTTACTCCCCCACTTGGTCAAAAAACTATCTTCTAGTTCGTCCCAATTTGCAAACTTGCTGGAGCTAGGGCCTTAAACCATTTTCTTACTTCACTAGTGAAACTTTGGGCAAATAATCTCATTTTTACATCTTCATAGTCTACCTCCTATCTATCAATGAAATCATTAAATTGATCCACATGTTCCTCAACTGATATGTCCTCTTCTCTCCCAAAGGTTTTAATTCTACTTGAGTATCCATCTGGGAGGTCATGAAGAATAACAGGGAGGACAAGTGGGGCATACCTTGCAGGTCCAACAGGAGGAGGAGGAGGGACAATTTCATCCATGATGACAGGAATTGTGGTATGGGGAAGGAAATAGATGAGATTAATTTCTAATTTTTTGGGAAAACAATAGGTGAAGATGAGTTGTTAGGAGGTGGTGTAGATGGTATCTGTAGTCTAGATATAAATGAACTCCACTTAGGCAAAAGTATACCAGATTTTCTTTTCAACAGGAACTCAAATGGATCTAATTATTTTAAATTTTCAAAATATTCCCTCTCTAACAACAATTCTGATGTGACTATTTTCCAGAATTCTTATTTTTCTTCTTTAGATACTAGGGATGATGTGTCAATACCTCATCTTTACAGGTCTAGTATTACATCAGTCAGTTCATTTTCAGTCTTAGACCTAAACAAAAATTCTTCAATTTTATCGTCAAATTTCCTATATTCAGGACTTCAAATAATTTCATAGGACAAAGCTCTTGAATGTGATGGAATACCTGATTTTGAAGAGTTGCTTCCAATGCCTCTATGAATCCTCTATAGATTATCCACAATTGTAGGTGGGTTAGGATCTAGATTGCTCCTTGTGTATCTTTTTCTCGAAGCCACCTTTGAGCATGAAGATTTTTAGTGGAGTCACCAAGGTAGCTTCTACAGCCTCGAAATTTTCTAAGCTCATGCTACCTCCAAGAGTTCAGCTTCATTGTTTGAGCAAAAACTTTGTGAAATATGTCTTCAGACTCCTGGCAGACGCACCAAAATGTTATCTCTAAATTGGTCCTGATGGGCTGCTCCACCAAAAAAATTAGAGTAACTCTTTCAAACCTACTTTTGACTGAAGATTAGCCTCTTCAGCCTGAGAGGGCTCTCTCAATATATCTAATGATTTGCTCAATTAGGTCTTAAAAAATATGGCTAACTCTATGAGTGTCTTAGTGTATTTGATTGCAGGTGAAAAATGGGATAGATTTCACTAACATTGGGCTCATGGAGTTAGAAAGAAGGAATACAATGACAAGTGTATCTTCTTATGGAAAATTAGGTTTTTTTCTATTTCAATGAAAGGGCTGTAGGTTTTAACCCTGAACAGAAATTATCTACACACGAATCTTATAACAGAAAATAAACAATAGTGAGAGCATAAAACATAAAACAGATAAACACTGAGATTTTCCCCTGGATCCCAAATCGGGACAACCAGCTTGATTTTTCATTATATTCCTTTTAGTGTTACAACACATATATATATGCCGAAGCATACATAAACCCCAATCCATAAACCCACTGGATTAGAACATAGTAGTTAATTAATGGGGATCTACAAAAATACCAGGGGCTGAAAACCATCGTACCCCAATACCATGTGCAAAACCATGCACAAAACCATGGACGCGGACTACCCGCTGGAAATTAAGGAACCAAAATTTTTGCCGGGGCGCTGCCCCGGACCCCGACAGGGGAGGCTACCACCCCCCCTCTTACCCCCCCCACGCGTGCTTAGTCGTGGAAAGAATATAACACATACCCAACATTCTCCCACTTGTTGTTTTCTTTCCACAGGGGGTCACAGGAGAGCTTAGCCATTAGCCCAATTCTTCAACACCCATTGTTTCTCTACACCAAGAGAACTTCTGAGTGCTCACAGACTTCGTCAATGCATCTGCAACATTCTTCAAAGTGTCCACCTTTACCAGCAACACCCTTTTAGCCTCAACCATATCTCTAACAAAATGATATTGAACCTCAATGTGCTTTGTCTTTGAATGATAAGCAGGGTTCTTAGCCAAGAAAATTGCACTTTGGCTATCACAGTCTATCCTTATAGCTTGCTGTACCAACCCCATACTAGAACACAATCTCTGCAACCAAACTGCTTCCTTGCTTGCATGAGTGGCTGCTATGTATTCTGCCTCTGTAGTTGAAAGAGCCACTATAGACTGTCTTTTACTCATCCAACTGACTATGCCTCCAAATAGGCTAAACACATACCCACTTGTAGATCTTCTTTGGTCCAGATCTCCAGCCCAGTCTGCATCAACAAAACCACAAATGTCCAACATTATTTCCAATCCTGGTCTTCCCTGGTAGCACAAGCCATAATCGCTAGTGCCACGTAAATATCTGAAAACCCGCTTCACTGCTGTCCAATGCTCCTTCCCTGGGTTTGACATAAACCTGCTCAATACTCCCACTGCATGTGCAATGTCTGGTCTGGTACAGACCATTGCATACATCAGGCTACCCACTGCACTTGCATATGGAACATGGGACATATACTCCTCTTCTTCTTGTGTCTTGGGACACTGTTCAGCAGACAACTTTACACCTACAGGAATAGGAACCTTCACCGGTTTACTATCCTGCATATTGAACCTCTGCAATATAGTCTCGAAATACTTCCTCTGGTTTAACCAGAGCTTCCTCTTTGCCCGATCTCTCTTAATTTCCATGCCAAAAATATAATTTGCAGCACCCAGATCCTTCATGTCGAATTTGGAGAAAAGTTGGGTCTTCAAATCTTGGATAATTTCTTTGTCATTTCCAATCAACAACATATCATCCACATACAAGACCAAATAAATAACACGATCACCAATTAATTTAAAATAAACACGGTGATCCTCCTTGCTTCTGGTGAAGCCAAGTCCCCGTATATAGGTATCAAATTTCTGATACCACATCCTTGGTGACTGTTTTAACCCATACAGAGACTTCTTCAACCTGCATACCAGTTCTTTCTTACCCTTCACCATAAAGCCTTCGGGTTGCTTCATGTAGATCTCCTCTTCTAGATCCCTGTGAAGAAATGTTGTCTTCACATCCATCTGTTCTATCTCAAAATCAAATGCAGCAGCAACAGATAAAAGTAATCTAATAGAAGTAACCTTGGCAACAGGAGAAAAAAATATCACCAAAATCAATTCTCGGCACCTGGGAATAACCTTTCGCTACCAATCGAGCTTTGTATTTCTCCACCTTGCCTTCTACATTCATCTTCTTCTTAAACAACCATTTTCTCCCAATGGGCTTCCTTCCAGCCAGCAACTCCACCAGATCCCATGCATCATTTTTGTGCAAGGATGCCATTTCATCAACCATGGCCTCCTTCCAGAGTTTTCCATCCTCTGAATCTACTGCCTCCCTGACAGTTCTGGGTTCATCATCAGCTATAGTTAAGGCAAAACCTGAACAGAAGGCAGATGGACTATACCTTTCTGGTTGCCTTCTTTCCCGAACTGATCTTCTCAAAGCTGGAGTTTGTGGCTCTTCATCTTCTGAGTCTTCTTCTGTTGTAGAGTCTGATTCATCCTCCTTTAGCTCAAACTCTATCTTCTCAAGTTCCTTTGGTAGGACTTCATGTTTAACAACATCTTTCACTTCTCTAAACACCACATCTCAGCTGTACACAACCTTCCTTATTTCTGGGTTCCAAAGCTTGTAACCCTTTAAACCATCCTTATACCCAATAAAGATGCACCTTTCAGATTTATTATCCAACTTGGTCCTTTTCTCCTTTGGAACATGTACATATGCATCACATCCAAATACCCTTAGATGTGAAAGAGAGGGTTTCTTACCAGTCCATACCTCATGTGGGGTCTTGTCCTCCAACGCTGATGAAGGTGATCTGTTAACTAAGTAACATGCAGTCTCACGCCTTTCTTTTGGGAAATTCTTGTCTATTTAGATACCTTGAGCATGCTTCTTGCCTTTTCCATCGGTGTTCTGTTCATTCTTTCTGCAACTCCATTTTGCTGAGGTGTGTATGGAGTAGTCTTCTGTAGTGCTATACCACACTTCTTACAAAACTCTTCAAATTCCTTCTTGCAAAACTTCCCACCATTATCTGTCTTCAGTGCATTTATCTTCTTCTCTGTATGGTGTTCCACCAGAGCCTTAAATTCTTTAAATCTTTCAAAGACTTTATATTTCTTCCTCAAGAAATATATCCTTGTATTCCTTCAGAAGTCATCTATGAATGAAACATAGTACACAGACTTTCCCAGTGATGGAACTGACACAAGTCCAAAAACTTCACTGCCAAACACATCACTTGTGCACAAGTTCTAATATCTTGTTTGCCCTCTTAGCACCGGAGAAGGAAAACTCACCCGGATCTTACTTCCCATATACACAATGTTCACAGAAATCAAAATCCAAAGAGAAATTAGACATACCTTGTACCATACCATTTCTATGCAGTATTCGAAGGCCCTTCTTTCCAATATGTCCAAGCCTTTGATGCCATAGCATGGTCTTTTCTCCAGAGACAGCTAGGCTTTCCGCTCCACTTTCAGGAACCATAGAACTGTTACACCCATCAATAACAGTGCTACCTTGTAGCTTGTATAGAGTTCCAGTTCGAACTCCCCGCATTAGTACCAGTGCTCCCCGAACCATCTTGCAGGAATCTTTCTCGAACACTGTTTTTACACCTGCATCATCCATCTTGCTTACAGAAATCAAATTTCTAGCCAATGCAGGAATATGCAGAACACCAGGAAGTGTTCTAATCCTTCCACCTTGCAGCTTCAGCTTGACCTTTCCACGTCCAACGATTCTGGCCTTCCTATCATCTCCTAGGAAGACATCACCATCATATTTCTCATACTCGCAGAACCACTCCCTATGGGGAGTGAAGTGAAAGGATGCACCCGAGTCAATTAGCCATGACTCATGATCCACATGTGTATTTGAAGAAGAAGCCAAATACACATCCCCACCTTCATCCGAGGTGGTTTTTGCCTCTGCAGAAGGAGCATCATCAGATCCCTTTCCTTTCTCAGGAGCTTTAGATTTGCAGTCCTTTTTGTAGTTTCCTTCCTTTCCACATTTCCAGCACACCTTTACAAACTTTCCAGGAGATTTAGATCTCCCTCTAGATTTAGATCTCCCACTCGAAACCTTATTCTTGTTTCTGTTCTGGGACCTTCCTCGTACAGATAAGGCATCTCCATTCTGACCCTCCATATTTCTCTGTCTCATTTCCTCCGACAACAAAGCTGAGACAATGTCATCAAAATTCAAGGTATTTGTATTGCTACCTATTGCAATAACCAGACTGTCCCATGAATCTGGTAGAGAACACAACAAAATGATGCACTTATCTTCATCTAAGATTTTAATATCAACAGATGATAGCTGGATTACCACAGTATTGAAGGCGTTCAGATGCTCTGTCACCGAGTCTCCATCCTTCATCCTCAAGTTATACATCTTTTTCCGCAGGAACAACTTATTCACCAGAGACTTAGATTGGTACAAAGTCCCTAGCTTGTCCCACAAGGTCTTCGCCGTAGCTTCCCCAGATACATTCAACAATACTGAATCTGAGACACACAACCATATTGTGCTCTTAGCCTTCCGATCCAGCTTCTTCCAGTCTTCATCTGACATTCCCGTTGGCTTAGTACCCGGATCTACCACTATCCACTGATCTTTATCCACCAACAAATCCTCCATCTTGAGCTTCCACAACTCAAAAATCTGACCATTAAACTTCTCGATCTCTATCTTCCCACTGCTCGCCATCTTCTCTCACCGCAAGAATCGATCCCGCAGATCTCCCACTGAACAGGGTCTACCACAGGCCCAAGCTTAAAAACCCTCAGCAGCAAAGGCATCCCCTTGAAGCCGAAATAGCTCTGATACCAAATGTAGGTTTTAACCCTAAACAGAAATTATCTACACATGAATCTTATAACAGAAAATAAACAATAGCAAGATCATAAAACATAAAACAGATAAACACAGAGATTTTCCCCTGGACCCCAAATCGGGACGACCAGCTTGATTTTTCATTATATTCCTTTTAGTGTTACAACACATATATATACATGCCGAAGCATACATAAACCCCAATCCATAAACCCTGGATTAGAACATAACCGTAGTTCCCTTGACCGGATCTACAAAAATACCACGGGCCGAAAACCATCGTACCCCAATACCATGTGCAAAACCATGCACAAAACCATGGACACGGACTACCCGCCGGAAATTAAGGAACCAAAATTTTCGCCGGGGCGCTGCCCCGGACCCCGACAGGGGAGGCTACCGCCCCCCCCTCTTACCCCCCCGCGCGTGCTTAGTCGTGGAAAGAATATAACACATACCCAACAAGGGCAACACTAACGCATAGAGATAATCAATAAATAAATGCTAAAAGGAAGTCAGAGCATGCATAACATGAATTCTGAGTGATTTAACATCAAGATACCGGAAGCAATATAAATGGAAACATAAGACATAAACTCATTGAAACATCTCAAGAATCTCAAGTGAAACAGAAACACAGTCACTGTCTATTACTGACATAAAAGATTTACAATAGTGGTAGTGTCAAAATCATTCTCCAACCCTTTCATATTCAATTTATTGCCCATAAATAGACCTCTTTTGTTTACATAAGATCTTCCCAGCTGGCTAGATCATCGAACCATGAATTTGACACCTAATCATGACTAAAAACTACATTTTTGGAACATAAAAAAGACACCTAGTCTCTAAAGACTTACACTTCCAATAGGATTCTATTTTACATTTATTTCATTCACTTCTCTAGTAGTTGGAAAATTACATGGATAAGGATGAGATGCTTGAGTGGCATTCTCCATCACTAAGACATTAATTTACCCCTAGATTTAGGAAACAATAGTCCTATTTTTTAGGAACAGATAAACATTATTTTAATCCTTGTCTTCATGCTGATTTGGATAAGTGACACATCTATCAAGTAATGAATCTATGATGGGATGGCCCACAGTCAGCTTGGATGTATCTAGGTGGATAGTTTTCCTTCAACATGCTTTTCAAACCTTCAAAACTCATTAAAAATACTTCGCTACAAAAATAGAGTGACCTTAGGCAGTGTCATAGTGAAATTTAGTAGCATGTTTCTTTCTACCATTCAACCTCGTTTTTTTTCCTTCTCTGCTGATATGGATGAGTTTTTCAGGTCGTATGAGATAAATACCATCAATTTTCCTCCTTGGATCTCCATCAAAACTATTTTTTTAAATAAAAAACACTCTACAGAAATTTCGCAGCGAATATCAGCCCTCAAGCTTGGACCTTGCTACGAAACTGCCTTATTTGGATGAAAGTGTAGATTTGGAAATTTTCTTCAAAAACTCAGTTTCTAAACTAAATTTTTTTTTACCTACAAGCTGTAAATTTAATTAAAAATATTTTAGATCAACCCCTCAGTCTTTACGTATTTCATCTTCAGCAACAACATGTTGTACCTCTTCAGGTTCATCTACAAATCTAATCTTCAGTCATTTTTTCTTCAGTTCTTCTTGGATCATGTCCATTTGGTCTTCCAACTCTTTAACTTGCCCTTTGAGATTTTTTCTCTCATATTGTAACCACATATTTTTTTTCCTTGTGTTTTTCACCAACTTCCTCAGAGGAAGACTTCTCTTCAACATCTTTTTGGCATTTGACAAAGTTTTGTCATACTTGTCCAGCTGATCCTTCATTTCTTTCTCAAAGTCTGCCATTAGTTGTCTGTCCACCTTGGCCTCTTTTAATTCCAATTCGACTTCAACTACTTCTTCCCTGACCTCTCTTAATTTCTCCTGTAAAATTTTCACTTCGGTCGTTTCCTCAACCTGTTATTTTACCTTCCTTTGTACAAATACCTCTTCTGCTTCTGTAGATAGGTCTATGATTTTCTCTAGCTGCTTACCTCCACTAATATTTTCTGCTCTCTTTCTTTCCATGGCATCCTTTGCAAGCTGTGATCTGGTCATTGGTTTCCTTGGCTGGAAAATGAAACCAACATCTTCTCCTGCAAAATCCATATTTTTGACATACTTACCTTTCTGCATTTTCCTTCTATCTCCTTCAATGTCTTCTGCCTATACAATTGGGGATTATTCAATGTCTATTGCTTGGAGAATGTCTTCAAGGTTTCCCTTTCCAAGGGTTTGGCTCCTGGTTACCCTCCTGCTGCTGTGTTTACTAATTATCTGTTTTTGTCTTGCAGATGATGGCTGAGGGATATCAGTCTTTGGCAGAGTTTCAACTTCAGTATCCATTAGTTCCATAGGAGGTTTTCCTCCTTCTTCATTAATTTCTTCTATTGTAGCTGGAGATGAAGTTCTCTTTCGTTTTGAAATATTTTTAGGTGTCACTGAGTCTACTTCATATCCACTCAAGAAGAGAAAAGATGCCCAATCTATGTTTAACCTTTTTAAATCCTCCACAACTAACAATTTGATCAGGCCATGGTGAACAACTGATGTTTCACTACCCTCAACCTTGGCTTAGACCTTATCTGACATCTTCCCCAAACTTTGAAATAAAAAGAAAGGTAGATCAAGTGGTTGCTTACCAACGAAATGCATAAAGAGTCCGAAGTGATAAGAGTAGACCATGTGAAACCTTCCTTCGCAGGTAAAATATTTATGGACCACCAAGAACAGTTTTGCATAATTTTCTTTCATATAACTCCTTGGGATGCCATTTTTCATGTTAGCTCCACTGTGCTCCTATTTGTGAAATTATTCACAGCTTTGCATCTGAATTTTGTACCTTTTAACCATTCCTCACCACCTCTGGGTATTTATGTAGCTTGAGAGATAACATCAAGTGATACTATGAAATTCAATACACCAACCTTTGAGGCTATCCCTGTGAAATTTGCTACAAAGTATTTGGATATCTAGGCATGAAAACCCTGCAGCTTCTAACAAAACTGTAGGCAACTAACCTTCCTGAAGGCATCCATAGAATTGGGATCTTCATTCAACAGTTTCAAATCCATAGGATCGTACCTCACACAGTAACCTCCTTTGTTTACTTTCTTCTTCACTACCATTTCTCCTTTATACTCTCATTGCCTCCTTGCTTGTGACACATGCAGAATAAAAACTAGACATCAACCTGTTTTGTGTGGTGAAACAACTCTCCAAAGATGACACTGATATGCTTTACATGCAATATTTTGAATGATGAATGATAGAAATAAGCTTAGGGGAAAGATTTAAAATGTAATTCGACAACTTGAGGGAGAATTATGACACATGTGACCACAAAAAGAAATGATTAGAGAAAATACGATCTTGCATGCTTAGTGATCATGATAACTAATTTGTTGACCTCACCTCTATCTTTGGCCATCGAAAAATTGAAATATGACACTACTCTGTCTTTTCTGCAGTAAAACCTAGTTTTGTAGTGAAAACAGTTAAATTTCTGACAGATCTGCTACGGAATTGTTAGGTAGTTTCGTAGCGAAATCTGTTGTTTTGCCATTGTATTCACTACGAAACTGTGAAAAACTGACAAGTGGTTCATTTTTTAATTTGAAGGCATGGGTGAAAAAAATAAATGATATGGGATGGATTTGACTAATATGGCAAGAATCATGGTGGGTTTAGACTTAGGGTAAACCTTATCACATGTGTTGTTTTTATAAATTTCATGAATTTGACTATGAAAACAATATGGAACCTAGGTGAATGATATGTAAGAACCTTTCAATGAGTGATAAAAAGACTGATAGGGTTTCAAAACAAGCATAGGAATTATGAATTTTTTTTTCATCACAAGAAAGTGAAACATAACTATGATAATTTCTCCAAAACAGAGCATCAAAAATAATGAATTTTGCTTATCAACTTAGAAATAAATCACATAAGAAATGGAAAAAAATATGGAAGGTACAAAAATTTCAAACATATGAAAACATAAGAGGAAACACTGCTAAAACACATACCACATGAATCCCACCACAATAGCCGCAAACTCTCTCTATTAGTTCCTGCCAAAAATCACTGAATACACTAGTGTTTAAAGATCAATTACACATCAGCCAACCCTTGCAATGACAAAGAAAATGAAAGATATAGACCAAAACAAACTTCTCCCACTCTCAGGGGTCGAAACCATGACTTGTGGAGCTATTCCCCAAAATCCTCAACTACAATCCTAATGACTAGGGAGGTTAACAAACTCTTCCTATCTTGATGAAACTGATTCACTTGACCCAAAAATAGAATTTTACTTGATGTATCTACCTCTAGTAACTATAAACAACATAATTACATTTGATACACATTTACATCAGTAAAATTCCATGAAATTCATCAACCAACTGAGAAAAAGTTAAATTTCTGAAGAAAATAGGCAACTGGAAAAAGCACAGCGTGAGTACAAAAATTGTGGCGTTCCCGTGAGAAAAGCGCAGTGTGATCTTCAATCTAACTTTTGACTACCTTTCTGAAGTCCAAATTGAGCTCAAGATAGCTCATTAGAAATATATTCTTATCTAGTTGTCCAAATTTTCCTCAAGCACTGAAAATGATGGAGTTAAGCCCCTCAAAATTCAATTCTCCCAAGACTGGTCAAAAAGCTCAGCATGTGGTTGAAAACACTGGCAAAAAGGTGTTTTTTTATGATGTTTTTTGGCTTTTCCACCTGTCAAAAGCTAAGATTTTTTATTTCAGGAGTAAAAATGTGATGTATAGGCCATTATCTATCCATCCCAATTTATTTTTCATCATTTACAGGCCTCCATAAAAAGCGGAGTGTGTGCTTTTTGCAGTATGATTGTGCAAAAAGCTAGTAAAATTTGACCAAAATGCCAAAAATGAAAAAAAATTGTCCAAAAAATTTCAAAATTGCTGAATGAGGTCCTGATAAATTGTGTTATGCAACCAATGAGGCATAAGAAATCAAGTCAATTTTACCCTTATCCTTTTGGCTGATTAGGGTTTCCTTGAACTTATCTTGCAATTGCTTAACTTTGACATTACAAATCTTGTTTCTTATATGGTAATGGTCAGCCATGTGCCTCAACATTTGATTGTCCTTGTTGGATCTGTGAAGGAGCTTCTCCATGTGTACTTATCCAAGTGTATGTTTACTCTGTTAAACCAAACCTCCCTATCTTCATTGATTTCCATGGCAATCCTCTCCTCAAAGGTGAGTCCCTCTATAAGAAGTTTCTCCTGTTGTTTTTCTAGCTCCAATGCTCTTTTTAGGCCCCTTGTTCTTGATCTTTTCCTTGTGGTCTGAGCCTCATACTCACTGATAACTACTCCTTTTCCTTTGACATCTTGCCTAGTAGCCTTCAACAGGTCATTTTCCAAGAGTATTTGTTTTTCTTTTAATTGTTTGTTCTCTTGATCAAGGAAGGAAATAACAAACTTGGACTTTGCCAAATTATCTTGTAGCTCTATGATTTTGGTATATTTTTCTTTGATGACTAGTTTTAGGATTTTTTGTTCATCTTGGGACTCCAAGTCCACCATCT
Source organism: Pinus albicaulis (assembly GCA_034641835.2). NCBI lineage: Eukaryota > Viridiplantae > Streptophyta > Pinopsida > Pinales > Pinaceae > Pinus > Pinus albicaulis. The sequence goes on along the minus strand of CM076569.1, from coordinate 24,446,614 downwards.
CAATGTCATGGTGAAGGGCTTATTTCTCTTGGACACTTTTTTCCTACTGCTTATGATATCCCTTCTTTTCTTATGTAGAAGGCAAGGCCCCTTCCACAATTTCTGGAGAAAACACTTGCCTATTTCCTCTCTGATAGGTTCTGACCTCTTTTTCATGTTTTCTCTTCTTAATTGCAACCCTGCTAGATGACCCAACTTATTTTTTTGTAAATGGTGTTGATGGTGGAATAGGTCTAGCAGGCTGGTTCGATGGAGATGTAAAGACCTTTGCCTTAATGAAAGTTTCCCATGCAATGTTCAGTTGCTTGAGATGGTGAAGGACAATTATTCTGACGAGTGAATGATGGAAAATAATATTCATTTGGAGCTCATATTCTCTATGATATACCTTGTAGGCCATCTTGTCAATACTCCTGTACAAGTAATAGGGAATGTTGAGAAGCTTAACCCTAGTGAAATGCATGAGTAACTTGATGTGGTAGTTGTAGAGTTTGGAGAATCTTCCCTCACAAGTGAAATACTTCATTATGGTTTTCATCATGGGAGAAAACCTATTAAGTAGCTGACCAAAAGGGAATATTTTCTTGATGATATCCTTGTATTGTGCTTTGAGGTAGGGTTGATACAACTGGGCATCCAATTCCTGAGTTTTTAACCACTTTTCACCTACATTAGGTATCCTTGTTTTTGCCACAATAATGTATGTTGAAATGGTGAATGTCACCCCTGCAATGGTGACTTGGTCTTTCTGTAGGTTTGTGATGAATATCCAGGTCAAATCTGGATGTCTCTGCACTCTTTGGACCATTTCAAAAAAACTCAAAACAACCCACATGTTGGAAGCATTTGACTACGAGGGGTGATGACATCAACTCCCTGGTGTCTGATGGCTCAAGCCTTAAGATTCTCCCTCCTTTGTTGTAGGTCTTTCTATCTTCCTCCATGGTGTTTAGTTTACTAGAAACTCTAGGGGTGAAGGGGAAGGAAAAGGGAATGGGATGATGGGGTTAGGGAGTTGGGATAGGTGTGGGAAAATTTAGGGAAGGGTGTAGTGGAGTTAGGAACCTTAGGGAGGTGGAGGGGAGTTAAAATGACAAGGGATATGGGCTAGAGAATTTAATTACAGGGGTATAGTCTAGCTGCATAGAAAAGCACAACGTAGGGGTAGGGTTTTAGGGAATATGATTTAGGATTGGGGAGTGAAGGGATGTGGGGGTTGTGGAGTATGATCAAGAGTCTGAGGGAGGTAGAAAGGTCTAGGGGAAAGTAAATTTACCTTGCAAAGTTGAAAAATAGGTCTTAGCCACTAAAACATAGCATGGAGGTCAATGGAGGGTTTTCACACTAGAATTATGAGATTGAGCTACAAGGAAGGGTTTATAGGATGTAACTTACTTGTCCACAGATGCTTGACCACTGACAACCTTTAGAACTTGTTTTATGCCTCCATGAGAGAAAATGAAGCTTCACTGGACAAAGTGCAACAAGCTCCAGAGAAAAGTGTAGTGCCTTGAGGAAAAGCGGAGTGTGCTCCACAGAAAAGCGCAATGCCTTAAGGAAAAGTGTAGCGATGCACCCAAAACTCTATTTTTTGAAGTAAAAATTGGTTTTTTGACTTGGGAAATTTGAGATCTCAATGCTGAAGAGTAAGAATGAATGTATTTTGGTCTTTTAGGGCCTTATAAACTTGGATTGAAATCATTAAGTGATCATGGACCCACATTTTCCTTTTCAAAATCAACCTTTGACTTGCTTTTTGCTTTTAACCTTGAACTTTGATCTTTTGGTGGATTTGGAACATTGAACTTCTTCCTGGAACCTTGAACATTTTCTGGTGGAACTTGAGCATTTGCAGCTACTTGGAACTCTGAAGTACTTATTACAAATTAAGAACATAAAATTACATTTTTTGTTTGAAATCAAATTTATTGATGAAATTACTTTATTGTCACTCCTCCATTTGCGGGACTTTATGCATGGAATGATGATTTGATGACCTTGGAACCCTAAAGACCTAATGGAGACTCAGTACTGAATGAAACCATTATAAAGATGACTGTAATGATGATGCCAACTTTTGAATGATGGTACACTCAGCTAAGAGGTGAAATGAACCATCAATTAGTAAAACTTTGGAAGGAGTAAAAAAGACCTAGATCTACATCAAGTGGCCAAATTAATTCATGATGACCTAATGGAATGAAAAAAAATTGACTTAAGGACCATATTAGAACATGATAAGAGTCCATTTGATCACTTGTGGTAGGATGCAAAAACTGACACTAACAAGGTGAATTAAGCTCCTTGGTCAACGACTATTTCTCTTGAAAATATAAATTTGTAGAAGATGTTCTCTCTCATTAATCTATCTACTTTTTTTTCTTTAAATAATTTTACTAATTTTACCTTGACCCATTTTCTCAGATAATTAATACATTCCAGGATGTATTTTCTTTGTCCTAAAGAAGGGTTAATGGGCAACAGAAATTCAAGGCCCCATTTATCAAAATGTTCCAGTGACACTTGAGGCTATAATGGAATTTCACTTATCTTTCCAAGTATCCCCATCATTTGACAGTCACCACATTGATAAGTATACCTTCTAGCAACCCTATGGAGGGTAGACCAAAACTAACTATCCTATAATATTTTGTAGGTTGTCCTCTTCATTATATAGTGCCCTCCACATGGTTCATAATGGCATGGATGGAGGATGTCATGAACTTCATCTTCCCTCACACATCTTCTTAAAATATCATTTGGTCCAAGCTTGAATAATCATCCTATAATCCAAGTGTATGATACACTTTGTCTAACAATATTGTGTATTTTCCTATAGGTAAAATTCTCGGGAAACCTCCTTGTTGTCAAATAGTTTCCTATGTGACAAACAAGGGGATTTCTATTGAGATGGAAAATAGGTTTTCATCTAGAAATCGACCATCAATCATGTCTCCATTTGCAAGATATTTTAGTCAACAAAAAAAATAAAACCAAAACTATGGAGGGTACACATCTATGGAGGGTAGACCAAAACTAACTATCCTATAATATTTTGTAGGTTGTCCTCTTCATTATATAGTGCCCTCCACATGGTTCATAATGGCATGGATGGAGGATGTCATGAACTTCATCTTCCCTCACACATCTTCTTAAAATATCATTTGGTCCAAGCTTGAATAATCATCCTATAATCCAAGTGTATGATACACTTTGTCTAACAATATTGTGTATTTTCCTATAGGTAAAATTCTCGGGAAACCTCCTTGTTGTCAAATAGTTGCCTATGTGACAAACAAGGGGATTTCTATTGAGATGGAAAATAGGTTTTCATCTAGAAATCGACCATCAATCATGTCTCCATTTGCAAGATATTTTAGTCAACAAAAAAAATAAAACAATTTGCCTTCTTGGATTTTCAATGATGGTTAAATCAAATTATTGTAACAACAAAATCCATATATTTGTTCTATCACTGATATTAGGATTTTCCGTTAGGCAATTAATAACAACATGGTCTTTGTATACAAATACATATTAACCAATGACATAGTGTCTAAACTTATTAATAGCATAAATTAGTACGAGGACTTATTTTTCAGTAACTATATAATTTAGCTTTGCATTGTATAACTTTTTACTAATAAATTAAATTGCATAAGACATTTTATTCTCTTGTTGATCCAATACCACTCCTACTACCTTTACTAAAGTATGAGTGTGTATATGTAAAATAAATTTCCAATTAGGGCCTTGTAGGATAGGTATTGAGGTAAGTTTTTCCTGTACGTAATCAAAATCTTCTTGATACTATGGTGTCCAACAAAAAGCATATGTCCTTGGTTAGCAAGGTAAAATATGGGAGTGGCTATTTCACTAAAATATTTATAAATATCTTGTAGTAACTTGCATTAATGAGGAATCTTATGAAATCCTTTTGTTTTTTAGGAGTATGTAGATGTTTGATAATGTTTAGTTTGTTTTAGTCTACTTCAATTCCTCTACAAGTCGAATGATACCCCAATTTAATTTCCCCATTCATAAGAAGATGACACTTTTCATGGCTTACGGATAGGTTCATGTCTTCACACCTTTGGATAAGTTTTTCAATATTGGTCAAGGCCTCTTGAAAGGAGTTACCATAAGGTGTGATTTCACCCATATATATCTCCACGACATCATGGATGTGATCTGAATATATATTAAGTACATTTATTTCGAAAGTGGAAAGAAAATTACATAGGACAAAGGGAAATATCATGTAGTCAAAGGTACCCCAGGGGCAAGTAAGTTTATTATGGTCATGTGGATTAATTTATATATGATTATATACATTAAATCCATCCATGATGAAAAATATTGCTTTCTTGCTAGAACATTTGGGACTTGGTCAATGAATGGTAAAGGAAAATGATAATTCATAGTGGCCTTATTAAGTTGCCAGTCATTGCACATAATCTCCATTTTATATTCTTCTTCAGGACAATGACTAATGGTGAAACCAACTAACTAATTGAGATTGGATAGATGAATCCAACATATAATGTTTTTTGTAGTTCTTCTTTTACATTGTTCTTTAATGTAGGGTTCATCCTCCTTTGAGGTTGCAAGTTAGGCATGTAGTATTCCTTGATGTATATGAGGTGAGTATATATGGATGGATGGATGCCCTCCATCTCCTTATAATCCCATGCAAAGTATGATTTTTCAAGACAAATAATAATTTATGCTCTTGACCAATATTGATATTGGCGCCGATTTTCAAATTTTTAGAGATGCAAATCACTATAATTTCAATAAGGGGATTATCAACCTCATATGTGAAGAGTTTTTCCATAAATCCCCTTGATAAAAAAATTAATCTAGCCTATTATTGATCATTTGAGCCACTTATTTTCACAAGAACATGGTACTAATTTTACAAAATAATAGAGATGAGCATGTCTTCTTCACTATCTTATTTGTTGCTTAAGGCTTTGTTAATTGTGAAAATGGAATAGGTAGAGGTCTAAATTGGGTCCTCTTCCTAGTCCTCTACCAACATTGGAGAATATTCTTTTGTTAGAAATGTAGCAAGAAAAACCTCCATTTGACTTGTGCCTTAGCTAAATGGAGAAATTTGATTCTCCACATCAGCAAGATGATTTGGATTGTAGTTAGCTTGAGTGACATGGCCTCGTCTCCTAGTTAAATCAGTAAATTTGAGATTGTAGGTTTGGAGTAGAGTTGTGCTTGTAGTGATTGCTAAAATTCAGCAATATAGTTCAGTTATTTTCAGTTGAACTTATTTAACTAAGCTATAGTCATTAGTTGAGTCAATTGAGTAGTTATGGCTATTGTTAACTCATTGATCTCTCAGCTAACTAGTCAATTAACCAAAAATAACCTAGACACGCATGGAATTCAAATTTCCTAGTTGGAGCGGAGGAAAAGGCACATTATAATCACCAATTGTACACTAGTTGAGTGTACAGACTTGGAAATTAAGTAGGTGATCAATTCTCTTGGATTTGCGCAAGGAAATAGGGAATTCCCCTATTATTTAGGATATCAATTTATCTAGGATTGCACAAGGAAATATGAGGTTGTATTGGGGATTGAAAAGGTTAAGTGTTGGTAAAAGATATTCATTCAACAGGAGAACAATTTTACAATGAAGGGTGTGCTTTAGAGCTTGAAGCTGACATTGTAATAGTTTCTCATTCACATCTAGTTAATGAAAAATAGTGGAGGGGTTTTTCCCTATTGGGTTACCTTGTATATCATTGTGTTCCTTTTATTTTGATGATTGCATGTCATTGCAAGTGTTTCTATCTTATGATTTTATATTCCACAGATTGTACAAGAAATTTATATCTCTTGTTTTCATTTCTAAATCATTAGTAGTATCAAATTTCTTTCCATTTCTACATGGTATCAGAGCTTGAAAACATAATCAAAACTAGTCAATAGAGCTCATCGTTTAGAAATTTCAAATTGCAGATTCAGTGAAGTAGTTTTCCTTTCATGTGGGAAAATTTATTTCAATGGATTGAGATTGGAGTATACCATGGAGGTAACCTCAAATTTCATATCTTGGAAGGACATGATGGAAGTTGTAATCGATGATACTAGAGTGTTGGAATACACCCAAACTGACATTGCAAAACCAACAACATGTTAGAAAATTATATATTACAGAGCAATGCAACACATAAAATATGCGGAAAACACAAACACACAAAATACATGAAATTAGAGAGACACAGATATACGTGGTTCACCCAGTTTGGGCTCCGTCCACCCCGAACAACCAGTCCTTCCTTTCTATTATCCAGCAAAATGAAGAAACACAACCTACAACAGATCTGTTGTAATATCCTCTGTTCTCTCTCACAGTCTCTATGTTAGTGTGTTTGGTGCACGCATGTACGAAATCACAACAACTTAAGGGGTGTGGTTTACCCACTTAAGTTATTGGTCACAGGTAGAAAAAAAAGTGGAGTCAAGAAATTTAGTGGAACAAGCTAGAATCATAAATAAACTAGATAGAGAAATATCATGCATATATAAACTAAAAATAAACTGAAACTAAAACAAATAAACAAAAGCTCTGAATAGAGTCAAACAACTGCAATAATCCAAATGGTGGCTCTTCGGCCCCTCTTATTAAGTGTTGGTAGGAAATGAGGATGAAACTTTAACCCTCTTGCCAAAGGGCCCCTAGAACATGGGTTCTAAGTCCTGATGCAAGGACATTTTTATTGCCAAGCTTGCCTTGGTGCAAAGTCTGCCTCTCTCTATTGTGCTGGACTGAACTTATTAGATGGCCAACAATTGAGTCCCCTCTATCTTCAGCTCCGGGTCACACATTGTTGGTATTTATAGGGAAATTCTGGCCAGCATAACAATGTGTTCTCCAATTCTTCATCTCATGGTGGCCTTATATAGGAGAATTCAAATCCTGCTTCTCTCTCTTGGTACATTGTGGATGGTGACCTAAGAGAGGGGGATGATTCCTTTGTGTGCCACAAATATTCCATTGTGTGCTCCCTTGATGTCTAAGGAGGCTTTGGTGGTTGTCCTTAGGCGGCTTCAAGTGAGGAATCATTGTCCTGGAGTGTGATATTTTGTGGTCCCAGAAAGTGACTTTTTCCACTCCCAGTATTGCACGCATTTCGAGTCAATAGGCACGCAAAGGCGCTCTTCACAAAGGATTATGCACGCAAAAGCATTTATGACTTGATCAAATTTGATTTTTCCTCAGACCTTAGAGATTTTTAAATACTTTCTAGATTCTCTAATGTCTTTCAGCCCTGTAAATCCTTCTGCTTGACATTAAATAATGTTGTCTTCTGCTTGTACGATTTTCCAGTGTTAATAGTTGTCCCCTAATGTGTGAGGTCTAGGAAAACCTATATAGCTGAAATACATTATAGTTTCTTTTTTGTATATTGTGTGTAGATAGAAAGAGACCTACGTGAAGCTTAGAATTGGAAACACCTTGCACCGGTTCAAATAATGACCATGTCCTATGGGACCCCTGTAAGAAAATATAATACAATATATATACAAATTTTCTACGAGGTGGGCATGTCCCATGCTCGTGATGTTGTGGCTAGTTAAACAAATCTATTTGACATATACATGTTTTGTTTTTGTCACTAATATGGTAGTGATCTGGTGGTTGCTGACGATGACTGTTTCCGCCCTCCGGGGCATTTTTTCCTTGATAGTAGGTGGACTTTGGTACCCATATGCGTAAACTTGGTATGGCATATAGCTGCGCATTGTACGCATAGGTGCTGATTGGTACCTTCCCATGTAAGGATTGTTGAAAGAGATGCTTATGAAGGAATGGGTCATTGACGAATTTGATCAAAGTGAAATGGTTGTAAGGTACGATACCATCTTGACATGAAAGCTTTTGTTGTAGTCAAATTTCAAGAGGATCAATGACATCTGTGGGAAATGATGTCTCCCAAAATTCCACATGAGGATGCCCCTTTTATGGATAGGGGTGATCTAAGGTACCACTTCCTTTTTGAAAAATAGGTGTTGAAGTCGACAAAAAGGAAGCTTCAACAGAAATAGGGGTCGCTAACATGAAGGGGTCAGGGACCTAGATGTGATGGGTTTAACATGGGCATGTTGGTGATGGGTGACTGAAAATTGATGATGGGGATTCAGTGGCCTAAGGTCAGAATATACTAAGCAGCTTGGTGGCAGTCATAGTTATTTCTGATGGGGAAATCCCTGGACTCTGTAGGACTTCGATGGTGGGTATAAACTGGCTATGAATGTCATGGTGGCTTGTGCGTGGGGGTGTAATATTCCGACCAAGGGTGTTCAGGGACTGCTGCCATGGGAGAAAAGATGAATGAGAGGGTGGGGGACGTAGTGCACCATTTGTGGTCTTTGTACACTTACCAAAAGAATAAAATAATCGGGTTTGGTTTGTACAAAACACAAAGACGGGTGCCCCAAAACATGAAAGTGTTCGCTCACTGATGTTGTGAGGAAGGTGTTTTGCTGAGGGTGGGGACCCCATTGGTTGGTCTCATGTGTGGGGTTGATGAAGCAGATGAAAAATTATCGCAGATGAGATTATGTTGGTGGATGTATGGTGGTCCAAATGTGAGGCGCGATAGTGCGCTTTTGATCTGCTTATACAACCTGGTCGTCCAGGAAGGGGGTTTTAGTTTGTATGGTAAAACTTGACCTTTATGCATGGTGGATGGATGGGCATGAGGTACTTCTCGGACTAAAGTGGTATGTCCATGGCGTCACTTTTGCTGTGATATATGGTATACTGTGGGTGACGAGCGCCATGAAGGGGAGGCTCTACCGACCAATGAGGATGTTTATCATGTGCAGGGTGAGGTGATGATAAACATGGTCAGATATGTGGAACCTATGGTTGATTTCCGATGGAGAAATGATGTCATGATACATAGAGTTTACTAGGACTCTATCATGCTGGGGGTAGAATGATACCTTCTCTGGAACTTTCAGTAGATGGAGTTGTGAATGGTTTGCGAGCTTTTCCTGCAAAAGCAACTACCTAAAGTGAAAGCATCTTCTTTACCAAATATTATTGAAAGTCATCAGCTTTAAAAAAGAAGATGAGAGCGGGCATACCTGCCAGCGCTGAAAATTTATTTTTTCAGGAGTGCAACTGTGTGGCATCGTTATTCACCATGTGGTGCCAGTTGGTTTTATGGTTATTCACCATGCATTGTAACATAGTTTTGAGTACTTTGTTTACAGCTTCTACCTTTCCATTGGATTGAGGGTAGTATGGTGAAGCGAATTCATGGGTGAATTCGAGATGGTGACCTAGTTCCTTGAAAATTTTATTCTCAAAGTGTTTCCCATGGTCAGAGACTAACTCTTTGGGAACGCCGAACCGAGCTATCACGTGGTTAAAAATAAATCGGGCGGTTTATATAGTGTTGTCGTATGTGGGCATGGCCTCATCCCACTTGGTGAAATAATCGACAGCTACGATGATATATTTATGGTTTCCCGATGATGCAGGATTACAAGTCATGAAGTCAATTCCCCACTTGCAAAAGGGGCTGGCGACAATGACATGATGTAGAGGAGTGGGAGGTGCTCTTGCTTTGTGGGAAAAGCATTGGCATCGCTCGCATCTCTTGACTACGGCAATGCAATTGCAAAATAGGGAAGGCCACCGCAAGTGCCTCTGTGGCAGTCATTAAGGGCTTGTTCTGCTTGGTTGTGAGTGAGGCATTGGCGTAAAATGGTGTCAATGCCTCGTTGGTACAAGACAACTCCCATGAGGAGGTATTCGAGGGCCTGCTGGCATATGCGCCGACAGTCATCTCGAGTGAGATGAGGTCTGAATTTTTGGGTTTGCAGGAACTGAAGAATGTCTTTGTACCAAGGGTCGTTGGTTGCTACAAAGAAGAGATGCTCATCTGGTAGCAAGTCGTTCACTTGTGATCCCTTGGTATCTCCTGGGAGATCCATAATGAACTCTGCTAGGGAAAGTGCCTTTTTGCTTTTAGGGGAGAAAAACTGTAACTCGTATTCTTGGAGAATGACTATCCAGGGGGCGTACTTATGGTTCATTAGACGGTGTGTGAGCAGGTATTTGATGGGATTGATATCTGCAATGACCATAGTGGTTTTTAAGATGATGTAGTGGCAAAGTTTCTGGACTGCATGGATTAATGCTAGTGCAGTCTTTTCTTCAGGCTCATATCTTAATGTTGGGCCCGATAAGGTTTTACTGACATAGTAGATTACGTGCTCCTTCCCAACTGGGCCTTCCTAGATCAAAACTCTGTCTAATGTGGACTCGGAAGCTGATAGATACAGGATATAATCTTTGTCATAGTATGGGGGACTGATGAGTGGTGTTGAAGATAATGTTTCTTTCAGCGCATCAAACGCTTGCTGGGTGTAATCGTCCGATTTAAATGGGATTTCCTAGCAAAGGAGGCGTAGGAACCCTTGAGTGTAGGTGGTATAATCTGGGACAAAGCATCTCATAAAATTGGCCTTCCCTTGCAGGCTTTGAATTTTCCTGAGAGTTCGAGGTGGTGGTACCTCTTTGATGGCTTGGACCTTGTGGGGGTCCACACAAATCCCTTGCTGGGACACGATAAAACCTAAGAGTCTTCCTAAACTAACTCAAATGACACACTTGAGGAGGTTCAAGCGTAGTTTCTATTTCAAGCATCGTTGAAATACCAATCGTAGATCCTCAAGATGGTTTGAGCACTTCTTGGAGTGGACGGTCAGGTCGTCCAAGTAGGTGAGGATAAGGTGTTCCAAGTCATGAATATATAATTAATTTCCCTTTGGAAGGTGGCTCTAGTTTTTTTTAAGCCAAATGGCATTAACTTGTATGTGAATGTGCCCCAGGGGTTGGTGAACGCAGTTTTGTACTGGTCTATATGGCGGATTTGAATTTGATTATACCCAGAGAACCCATCCATGAAGGATAGAGCCTTGTGTCCTACGCGAGCATCGATGACTTGGTCGATGAATGGGGTGGGATAATTGTATTTAGGACAAGCTTTGTTCAAATCCTGAAAATCGGTGCAAATGTGTATAGTGCCCTGTTTTTTCATGACGGGAACAGGGTTGGAAACCCAAGATGTATAGGCGATGGGGTAGAAAAACCTGGCTTTGTGAAGCTTGTCGATTTCTCGTTTTATTGTTTCTACCTTAGATGGGTGCAGTTGGAATTGTTTCTGGTGCATTGGAGGTACGTCAGGCCAAGTGTCAATATGGTGCTCTATGATAGTAGGACTAAACCCAGGCATTTCTGAATAGTCCCACGCGAAGATATCTCTATACTCTTGTAGAAATTGGGTATAAGAGGCTATTTCTTCTGGAGAGCATGCTGCCCCCAGTGAGATTTCTTCAACCTTTGCAGGATTTTGGGATATTTTCACCTTGATGGTAGGTGAGATGTTTGACATATTTCCTTCCTCGAACGCATCGGTCACTGGGATGGGGTTTTTGAACCAATCAACTTTCCCTGATGGAAGTGTTAGGATCCCGTGATTTTGCAAATTGGTAAACCAAATGGACAGGGTAACATGGAACCAGTCTTTGGAGCCCTAGGAACTAACCTTCCTAGACTCAAAGAGGGATCTCTCTATTTTTTTGCAAAGATATAAACTTGTTTGCTTTAAAGGGTTGATTTTAGGCTAGTTATTAAGTATCAGGTTTTTTGTTTGTTTTGGTTGGGCATAATGATAAAAAATCATAGGTAGAGTGAGGAAATATCTAAAACATTGGGCAATGGATTCTAATGAAAGTCATGATAAGTTCATCAACGGATCGCGGAGTATCATAGGGAAAATCTAACTTGGCCAGTGGATCTTCAAGTTTTGAGGGGTAATGAGATGGACATTAATTGTAAGAATGAAAAGTAGTGTAAAGGGAAATTAAGAATCCTTTATCATATGTACTTCTCAACAAAGGGACTTAAATATCACTAACATGAAGAGGCAATCAATAGACAGGGCAAACCATAAATTCTACAATCCACACTTCAATAGATAATAATTCAAGACAAACTTTTCCAATGAAATATAGAAGGCAAGAAACTCATTTAAATTCTAGTGATTTCACCTTCAAGGACAGAAAACACTTAAGACAGACATATAACAATAATCAGAGAAGAGGGAACTCTTAAACATCCTTGATTATAGTTATGAAGATCTCTAAAACAATTAGTTAAGCAAGTACAAAGGGTATGATCAAAACAAGACCTCTTTGACAGACTTTAAAGAATGGTACTTTAGAGAGAGATTTCAAAAACAGTGTTTAAGTGGCAGCAAGTAAGCAGGGAAAACCATAAATCATGCTTGATACCAAATTTATTCAACTCTTTATGAAATAAACAGGCTTAGGGGGTCTAGAGAGAAATTAAGAATTCTCTAAAATGTCCTAGCAAAAGAAAACATTAAGGCAGTGAAGAATAAACAGAACTAAGGTGCTTTCAAAAGACATTTCTTAGCCTAAAACTTTTATTCTACTGCAGCACAGAAAGGTGGAAACATAATGAAAATAGGAAATAACAATAACAAATTAGAAGCACTTCACCAACAACCAAGCTCAGGGATCCAGTGATCTAGCCTCCTCCATCAATGAACAAATCAGGGCATCCACAAGTTCCAAGACATCAATTTATTTTCAACTTCAAAGAGACTATGTATTACTTCAAAGAGTCATCAAATGCAAACAAAATAATGAGTTCAGATGCAGTATTTATGCTGCAAATGAGGAGGTGAAGCTAAGCTATGGTTTTGAGTATCATTTATTACAGATTTAATGCATTCCTAACCTTGAAGACCATGCAAGGCTCAAGGCAGGAATATCTATAGATATTTCTCTGTTTTAATAACTTCTATCTTAACTCCTAAGGGAAAATAGCTGAAATGTTTGACTTTAAGGCCTATTCACAACTTTTAAAATAACTATTAGACAGATATAAATATCTCTGACTGAGTCTAATAACTGCCTAATTCTTTATTGAAGGAAACAAACCACTAGCTGGCAAAAATATCTTTTGAGAGGAGTAACTGCTACAAGCTTAGTCATTCGAATTTGTATTGGGTTAATCTATCCTTTGTTTTATCTTTAATCTCTATCTTTAAGCCTTGAAATTTGTCTTTATGCTTTGACTGTCTGCTTTTTATCATATTTTTCTTTAATCTGTTTTGATCTTTCTGTTTTTTTCCTTTTTGTCTTTTGCCTTTATCCTTTTTTTCTTTCCACTGTCTTCTTTCTTTCTTTTGACTTTCATCAGTCTGCCCTTTCTTTAATCTTCTATTTTAATTAGCTAATCCTTTTTGTTTGTCTTATGATTGGGATTAGCCCTCTAACTCTTTTGCTTTCTTCCTTTGCTATTTCTTGACTGTTTGTGTCTTCTGTGTGCAGGGGAGGCCGCTCTTTGTAGTTGGAGGTTCATTCAATCCATCGATGATCATGTTTCATTGATGATCAATATTAATGCAAGGCCTCTGTCACTTTTATTTTGAATAAAACAATTGGATCATCACCCAACATCTAAATCAACTTTTTTGGACCGTGGGAGGGCATGGTGGCCCCTTTTCCATCATTAAAAACCTCCACAAAACACAAACCTTTAGTTTTAAAACCTGTGGGAACGGGCTTGACTGCATTTTCAAGGGTTTCGGGTGGCCGGAAGGTGTTTACAGAGGGATAAATGGAGCAGAGGCAAGGTTCCGGAGGCAGAAACTGGGAGGAATTCAAACGGAGGCAAGGAGAACTTTGAATTTGGCACGGAGAGGAAAATTGGTTTCGAGAAACCACAAGTGGTTTATCGCGCGGGTGGAAGGCGGTAAGCTATTTTGGGCGAGGTGGATGCGATATTCCCTAGCGTGTGACGTGTGGCAGGCGGAAACCACCTATTTCGCATGGGTTATAAAACTTTAAACCCATCGCAACTTTTTATGCGATATGCGTCCTGGGCCGTCGGATCTCGTGGAATGAGATCGACGGTGCTGAATGATTTGGGGGAGCGGCGAGCAGGTGATGGGTGCAGAGTGGAAAAAAGGTGTCGAGCTATGGTTGGATGGCATGGTGAGTGGAAAGTGGGGCCCAGGGTTTCGAAATATTAACGAAATGCGTTAATATTTAAGGTTTAAGGGGGGACGTTGGGATTTAATGAGAGGTGGGCCCACCCTTTAATTATTTTTAAGGTTCGGGTGCGTTTATAATAAGGTTTTTAGAGGGTTTAATAAAACGGAAAAGGAGCGGAGATTTATTTAAACGAGGAATGGGCTAAGAACAAGCGGAGGTCGAGGTATTATGTGGTCAAAGGGGGCTGGGTTTTAAGAGGAAAAGGGATTAAGGCCGATCCTTTGCAAGGAGCGGGTTTTACACATAAAACAGAGTTTTATGTATAATTTAAAGGACCCGATAGGATAAAGTTTAGTTTTAAACAATGTAAAAAAGGGATTTTTTTACATTGTTTAATATGTCAAAGGAGAAATGATGGATGAGGGGGGTTTATGAGGGTTTTTGAGAAAGAGGAAAAAGTGGGTTTTTCAGAGGGAGAGGGATATGAATGGGAGTGAAGTGAGGTGATAAAATGGGGAAAACAGGCCAAATGAGGAAAATCCCTTTTTGCAGCAGTGGGGTAGACTTTTCAGGAGGCGGAAAGAGGAAAATATAGTGAAAATAGTTTAACTTAGGATAATGAAGGTAGTGAGATTTCTAGAACTCACAATATTTCTCAAATGTTGTTTCTATAAATCTAGCATCATAACTTAGTCATATTTTGACATCAACAAAAAATTACTAATGACTAAAAGTGGCTCCACTTGGGGAGGGTAGCTCCCTTTTAGAGGTGTCCAGAACTTTCAATTTATCAATCTCTGAGTTTTTGCAGACTAGTGGCCTTTCCATTGGGCAACATATGATTTCCTTTAACAGCATTTCTACCTACCCAACCTACTTGTGCTAATATTTTTTCTTATTTGAGTGCACTTTAACTGGAAAACTCTTGACATTTTTATTTTTGAAAACAGAAATAAACTATCTACTTCTATCATTATTGCTTCCAAGAGTTTAGATTAGACTAGTGAACTCTTTTATTCTCTACCTAAACTATTTGACTGCCAAGATTAACTGTTTGGAAATCTTGATTCTCTAAACTATGGAAATAAAATTTAAAGCATGGTCCAAATCAGGATTAGACAGACTGACTTACCATGGTTGTGGCATTGGAATAAACTGCACACAATCATTATTTTTCATAAAAAGTAACTTAGAAAGATAAGGCTGTGATCTATCGTTTGTAATGCATCATTATCTTACTCTTTGGTTTTGTTTTGAGCATGTGGAACCAGTATCTTATATCCCCTAATCAATCTTTCTTGATAATTCAAGTTTTGAAATAATCTTGACAATCATTGTTTTCACTAACTTATCAACATAAATTTAAAGCATGTTCAGCCATGATTAGGCTAGATGACTGAACAAGATATTCTTTTTGAATCAGTAGTGGCATTTAGGCTTGCACACTTTCAGCAGCACTGTTTTTTGGGTATGGGGCTATACTTCTTTTGAATCTGCCCTCTTTTTCTTTCTTTCATTGTTTTTGTATTTTCATTTTTCAAGAAAATCTATAACTAAAATATGCTCAAAGGCTGAGCTAATTTGCATTCCTATCTATCCTAATCTAACTTATACAATATATACATTCATTTGGTGAACTCCCTTTTCCTATATAACCAGTCAAGTAAATGATTCCATGAGTGATTTTGTTTCAGCTCTTTGAGTGTGGTGAAAAAATCCAAAGGCCACTTCCACTTTAATTGTGTTTGAACAGTAGTGCCTAAAATGTTCTTTAAACTTTGCATCAAACTGCTCCTATCATCTTTGACTCCTTCTTCAACTGTCTCTAACAAATCAGCAAAGGGATCTTGAAACAATACCTGGTTTAGAGGATTTGGAAAATAAGTTTTATCCAAGATTGCTTCTTCCTCCAATTGGCTAAGCTTAGGACTACTTTGGCAAAGAAAATCTTCCTCTTCCTCATGATCATCTGAACTAGTAGACTCATCATATATGGCAGTGTTTTCTTCTTGCAAGCCTGATATGCCTTGGCTGAGTGGAATGAATTCTATGTGAAGGCCATCATGTTGATGAGCAGGAGCACTCTTTGGCAATAAATCTTCTTGAGAAAAAAGTGCAGGAACTTTTATGAGACTGTAATTTCCAAGACTTCATCTGAATTTTGAAATTGAATGGGACTTGCTGGCTGCAAATCTAAAGCTGAGGAGGATTCCGTGTCCCAAATGATTTCCTCAAGATTTTTAGGAAAAGGTTCATTATTGACAACTTGCTCAAGGAGTTCTTCATCCTCTTCATTCTTATCATAAAAGCTGAAAGACTGGTGATTTCCAATTATGTGAAAGTTATTTTGGATGGACTGAAGTGAAGTAGAGCCAAGAGTCAGAGACTCTTCTCTTTCCTTTAAACTTTCAAGGCTTTCCTCTTCAGTGCCATAGGTGATCTGTCTTGGTTGATTACTACTTTCAATCTGATGATAGTGAAATTTATCCCATAAATAAACTGTTGATTGCTCTACAAGGTTAGTTTATGTTTGGAGGACAACATCATCAGACTGATCAAACTTTGGAAATTATCAACATAAGTAACATCACCTATCAAACATAGGATTATCAGTTTGTTCTTCTTTGAGTTGATCTAGAAGTTTATTTTTTGATTTATGGCAGATGGGATTGGTATGAGAATGAACAAAAATATTTGGCTCATATGAAGGCTTAGAGGTTGGCTGCATGTTTAGTATTTGATTTATTTCCTCTTTATTTAAAAGAGGAGGAATTTTTCTCTTTCTTTGGATAGAAGTATAGTAGCTTTGTCTTTCTTGTGAAAGCTGATTTTGAGGTTGAATGTCTTCTTGAACCTCACTTAGAAGGGATGATAAATCATCACTTGTGCTTTCAGAGAGATCTTGAGGGCTTCCTCCTATTTCTTGATTTATTTCTTCCTCAACTAACTCCTCTAGGTTGTCATGATAGTTATTTTGAGAATGAAATTCAGGGATTGCTGCTAAGAGATCTTCAGGATGCAAATTTCCTAAATCTTCATCACTATCTAAAAGGTATTGTATGATGTCCTAAGATTGATCACAACAGTTTTCAGCTAATGATAGAGATGGAAAATACCCTATATCGTACTTATGAAATATCTTGTGGAAATCCTTTAATGAAAACAAGATGCCAGGTTCTAGCCATTCATACCAATTTCTTTTCTTACCTTCTAATGTTACCATAAACATTTTCATGAGGCGGTCCTCGTGCCATTCAACCTTTAACCTCCATATGTGTATATGACATTTGATGAGATGTAACAAGGGGTCATCAACTTTTTCGCCTTGAAAGATAGGTAGGTTTTTTATCCAATTTATTTCAGGCATTTTCTGTGGGAATACAGGGATATGATCTCTATTCATTGGGGCATATCTTCGTTGTATTTTTGGATCCATGTTTGTAAATTAGAAAGAGGTCATTGTATCTTTTCAACCAGTCTAGATTTCTCTACAAGTGGATTCATTAGGTCTATTGAAGGTTTGTGGAGTTTCTAGGTGGAGGATTTGAACTTTGATGTCCACCATCAGCATGATTAGGATTGCTTAATGCATTCCTCGGGAGGTTTATGAGAACTAGTGAGGTAGTAGGCCTACTGGGGTAGTGGAGTCGCCAGGTGGAAATTTTTAGTTGTTTTAAAAGTAAAATATATATGTTCCACCACCACTTTTTGATAAAAACCAATCTAGGGATGTTTTTTGGTTTTTCTGAGTTTTTTTATGTTTTGATAATAGTTTCTAAAGTCCTAAGGTATACTTAGATTTTCACTAACTCAAGAAGTCTTATCATGATCACCATTGTGTTAGTAATGGTGGTGAAGTGGCAAATTCACTATATGAGGGTTTAGTGAGTTTTTAGAGGTATTCAGGCAGCTATATACTTAGAGGTACCACCATGATCACCAAAATGTTAGGATGGTGATGAGGTGGAAGATAAACCACCAGATACTATCAGTCAAGGGTTTCTGAATCATTTAAGGAATGTTTAAGCATGAACTTACTCATAAGGTCCCACCGTGATCACCAGAATGCTAGGATGGCAATGAGGTGGCAGATAAACCACTAGATACTATCATTCAAGGGTTTTTGAATCTTTTAAGGAATGTTTAAGCATGAACTTACTCATAAGGTCCCACTGTGATCACCAGAATGTTAGGATCTCGTGATTTGGTAGATTCGTAAACAAAATGGATAGGGTAACATGGAACTAGTCTTTGGAGCCCTAGGACCTAGCCTTCCTGGACTGAGAGGGGGATCTCTCTATTTGTTTGCAAAGATATAAACTTGTTTGCATTAAAGGCTTGATTTTAGGCTAGTTATTAAGTATGAGGTTTGTTGTTTGTTTTTGTTGGGCATAATGATCAAAAATCATAGGTAGAATGAGGAAATATTTAAATCATTGGGCAATGGAATCTAATGAAATTCATGGTAAGTTCATCAATGGATCGGGGAGTATCATAGGGAAAATCTAACTTGGCGAGTGGATCTTCAAGTTTTAAGGGGTAATGAGATGGACATTAATTGTAAGAATGAAAATTAGGGTAAAGGGAAATTAAGAATCCTTTATCATATGTACTTCTCAACAAAGGGACTTAAATATCACTAACATGAAGAGGCAATCAATAAACAGTGAAAACCAAAAATTATACAATCCACACTTCAGTAGATAATAATTCAAGACAAACTTTTCCAATGAAATATAGAAGGCGAGAAACTCATTTAACTTCTAGTGATTTCACCTTCAAGGACAGAAAACACTTAAGACACACATATAACAATAATCAGAGAAGAGGGAACTCCTAAACATCCTTGATTATAGTTATGAAGATCTCTAAAACAATTAGTTAAGAAAGTACAAAGGGTATGATTGAAACAAGACCTCTTTGTCAGACTTTAAAGAATGGTACTTTAGAGAGAGACTTCAAAAACATTGTTTAAGTGGCAGCAAGTAAGCAGGGAAAACCATAAATCATGCTTGATACCAATTGTATTCAACTATTTATGAAATAAACAAGCTTAGGGGGTCTAGAGAGCAATTACGAATTCTCTAAAATGTCCTAGTAGAAGAAAACATTAAGGAAATGAAGAATAAACAGAACTAAGGTGCTTTCAGAAGACATTTCTTAGCCTAAAACTTTTATTCTACTACAACACAGAAAGGTGGAAACATAATGAAAATAGGAAATAATAATAAAATATTAGAAGCACTTCACCAACAACCAAGCTCAGGGATCCAGTGATCTAGCCTCCTCCATCAATGAACAAATCAGAGCATCCACAAGTTCCAAGACATCAATTTCTTTTCAACTTCCAAGAGACTATGTATTACTTCAAAGAGTCATCAAATGCCAACAAAATAATGCATTCAGTTGCAGTATTTATGCTGCAAATGAGGAGGTGAAGCTAAGCTAGGGTTTTGAGTATCATTTATTACAGAGTTAATGCATTCCTAACCTTGAAGACCATGCAAGGCTCAAGGCAGGAATATCTGTAGATATTTCTCTGTTTTAATAACTTTTATCTTAACTCCTAAGGGAAAATAGGTGAAATGTTTGACTTTAAGGCCTATTCACAACTTTTACAATAACTATTAGACATATATAAATATCTCTGACTCAGAGTAATAACTACCTAATGCTTTATTGAAGGAAACAAAGCACTAGGTGGCAAAAATATCTTTTGAGAGGAGTAACTGCTACAGGCTGAGTCATTCGAATTTGCCTTGGGTTAACCTGTCCTTTGTTTTATCTTTAATCTCTGTCTTTAAGCCTTGAACTTTGTCTTTATGCTTTGACTGTCTATTTTTTATCATATTTTTCTTTAATCTGTTTTGATCTTTCTGTTCTGTTCCTTTTTGTCTTTTTCCTTTATCCTTTTTGTCTTTCCACTGTCTTCTTTCTTTCTTTTGACTTTCATCAATCTGCCTTTTCTTTAATCTTCTATTTTAATTAGCTAATCCCTTTTGTTTGTCTTATTATTTTGATTAGCCCTCTAACTCTTATGCTTTCTTCCTTTGTTGTTTCTTGACTGTTTGTGTCTTCTGTATGCAAGGGAGGCCACTCTTTGTAGCTAGAGGTTCATTCGATCCATCGATGATCATGTTTCATTGATGATCGATCTTAATGCAGGGCCTCTTTCCCTTTTATTTTGAATAAAACAACTGGATCGTCACCCAACATCTAAATCAACTTTTTTGGAACATGGGAGGGCATGGTGGCCCCTTTTCCGTCATTAAAAACCTACACAAAACACAAACAATTAGTTTTAAAACCTGAAGCAGCGGGCTTGACTGCATTTTCAGAGGTTTCGGGTGGCAGGAAGGTGTTTGCAGAGGGATAAATGGAGTAGAGGCAAGGTTCTAGAGGCAAAACTGGGAGGAATTAAAACAGAGGTAGGTAGAACTTTGAATTTGGTGCGGAGAGGAAAAGTGGTTTCGAGAAACCATAAGTGGTTTATCATGCAGGTGGAAGGCAGTAAGCTGTTTTGGGCGAGGTGGACGCGATATGCCCCAGCGTGTGACGCGTGGCAGGAGGAAACCGCCTTTTTCGCATGGGTTATAAAACTTGAAACCCATCCCAAATTTTTATGCGATATGCATCCTAGGCCGTCGGATCTCGAGGAATGAGATCGATGGTGCAGAATTATTTGGGGGAGCGACGAGAAGGTGATGGGGGCAGGGTGGAAAATAGGTGTCGGGCTATGGTTGGATGGCGTGGTGAGTGGAAAGCGGGGCCCAAGGTTTCGAAATATTAACGAAATGCGTTAATATTTAAGGTTTAAGGGGGGACGTTGGGTGTTAATGAGAGGCAGGCCCACCCTTTAATTATTTTGAAGGTTCGGGGGCGTTTATAATAAGGTTTTTAGAGGGTTTAATAAAATGGAAAAGGAGCGGAGATTTACTTAAACGAGTAAGGGGCTAAGAACAAGCGGAGGTCGAGGTCTTTTGTGGTCAAAGAGGGTTGGGTTTTAAGAGGAGCGAGCTTCACATAAAACATAGTTTTATGTATAACTTGAAGGACCCAATAGGATAAAGTTTAGTTTTAAACAATGTAAAAAAGGGAGTTTTTACATTGTTTAATATGTCAAAGGAGAAATGATGGATGAGGGGGGTTTATGAGGGTTTTTGAGAAAGAGGAAAAAGTGGGTTTTTCAGAAGAAGAGAGTTATGAATGGGAGTGAAGTGAGGTGATAAAATGGGGAAAACAGGCCAAATGAGGAAAATCCCTTTTTGCAGCAATGGAGTAGCTTTTTAGGAGGCAGAGAGAGGAAAATATAGCGAAAATAGTTTAACTTAGGATAATGAAGGTAGTGAGATTTCTAGAACTCACAATTTTTCTCAAATGTTGTTTCTAGAAATCTAGGATCATAACTTAGTCATCTTTTGATATCAGCAAAATATTACTGATGATTAACAGGAAGGAAACCTTTTGAATCGATTGCGTACATCTCTTTTTATTTTACCTTGTTAGGATTGAACGTGTGCTTGGGGAGAAAAATTGAACGTTGATGCATTGCATCCCATCGATAATCTGCTCCGTCATAGCTTCTAGGATGTCTTCATCTGAATGGAATAGGGATCCTAAGGGGGATTGATCATGTGCAAGGTTATGCTGAATAGGGTCAATCCGCATGGAGCTAGTTGAGAGACACGAGAAGGATTCCATCATCGATGTGGTGGACCCAGACGCAGTCGACAGAGTGTAGAAAGATTGGGTCTGTACTGTCATAGGTACAACTACTCTCGTAGTTTCAGCTAACTCGACACCTATGGTAGATGAGTAGACAACTCGAGTCATAGTTTCGATACATGATGATATGAATCATATATGGTGTATTGTGTCATCGAAGTTTGGTGGGGACAGAATCTCCCTGATTGGTTGTCTCTCAGTTGACAAGAATATGATGGATTTGTTCGTCACATCCTCTTGGGTTGTCAAACTATTCATGGATTCTAATTCCATGTCGTCTTCTTGGGAGAGGCGGACTATGGTTGATCGCATACATTCTAGTGTTGTGTGGAATCTCCGTATGTAGTGACAACAACGTACTAGGTGGTTTTCACCACATATCTAACATGAATATGGGACGTCCATGTTGGCACGATATACTATATGGACTGGATACCATCATTAGAAAATTTCCAAAGCTGGGCAATCAATGATGAAATTATCAAGTTCATCGCAAAGTATGCACCTATCGATTGGGGGAGGGGGTCTGGTGGGGAGCCTTTCAGGTGATAGTCGTTCTTCCTGTAGGTATAGGATGATATGAGGTTCATCCCTGACAGAATAGGTGGGGGGGTCCTCTTGATAGTATCGCTCGATGGCGTGTAAGGCATCCCTATATTGCGGGATTTCTGGGCAATGATGGGTATAGTACCCATAGTTGCTGTAGATAGCGCATGCATGATTGGTACACAATGCTTTGCCTTTACCTTTGGTGGTAGGTTCCTTTTTTTGGGAACGTGGTGTCGTGATGTCTGTCTCAGAGCCAAGGAGTGGTTTTAATTCATCCAGCTCTTGGTAGATATGGGTAGCGTGACCTATTACGTCACATATGGCGCAAACTGGTGATTCCCGTTGTATGGTGGGAGTCACCATATTCTTTCCTCTCTTCTCAGTTTTCACAGTCGTAATAATTGGTTTTACAATGGAAATTTCCTTTGCATGGGTGGTTTTGACCGTTTCTTAGATGGGTGGGGCCTCCTCAGGATTGAGGGGCTTCAACCCTGTGGCAATGATGTGAGTGGCTCCTGTTTCTATAGGGGGAATGAGATACCAAACTGGTATTGCCAATGATATGTTTGGTAATGCCAGTGTTTCCAAAACCTGTTGGGAGATGAAACCAGCTGGGGGGTAGAGGAAAGGGGTTTGGGAAGTGGCGTAGGCTAGAGAGGTTGTTGTTGAGCCCCAAATATGTCCTTTCCTTTCACCAAATTTCACTTCATTTCCTTTGTCCCTTATCAATTTTAGGCTTAAAAGATCAATAGGATTGATTAAAGTCACTTTAGGAATGCATATAATGACTGACTTGCTATATTTCATGGTTTTGTTGTTGTAGTAATTTTTGACTAGACTCAGCTACAGAATGCAGCCATTCTGTAGCTAGTCGCCTATTCCGCATCTATCTTCATGTTCACACAGGTTACAGGTGTCACTTTAAGGAAAAACGCATATGGTTGAATTCCACAACACTCCTACATCATTTCTTGCCCTCTACGAAGTCTGAGCAAGAATCTACAGGTGTTTATGCACGTGGAGGAAACCAAAACTAAGAAGCAGATTCCTACCAGGACAAGGACTCTACAGATGTCTTCAGCAAAGTACGAGGCCTCCACAAGAGTTCTAATTTGATTTTGATTGAAAAAGACACTTATCCCTATTTCTTCTCTAGGGAAGTTATGTATTTCTCTTATAAGAATAACTCGGGAAACTGAGAGACAGTTAGCTAGATTGATGTTTTGTTGTTAGATCTCAAAAGACCGTAATACTCTGTTTTTGAAGTATTTTTCCTTTAATGAAAGAAGTACAACTTTATTGCATGATCTGAAGAAATCTTGAGGAGATTTGTATGCTAATCCGGTGGTAGAGGGCCCCTACTGCCCGAGAAGCTCTGTGCATATTGTTTAGATAAGTAACTTTAGCTCTGTTTCATTCCTAGTTTAAGCAATTTTCTGAACTTTATGTTTTATACTCATTTACATCGAATGCTACAGCCAGTCTTGTTCTTACGAATTGTTCCAAAATATCACTAACACTGAATGAGATAGAGTTGTAGTATTTCATAGATTAGTTTCATTTTATTTCAGCTGTAATACTTCGGAGGTTAATTGCACTCTAGTTCAGTTTTTTTCACTTTATTTCAAGTTAATTGATTGCATTCTAGTTCAGTTCTATTCATTGTATTTCAAGTTTTATTAGCTAGTTGTACTCTAGTTCTGTTAAATTAGACTTAACGGCCTTCATTATTTACAAACTACTCTTGTTCTTAATCTCTACTAATACATCATTATCATAGGAACAAGAATTGGTAATGTCATTTTGAAGCCTTGACTGTTCTGCAATTTCTCATAATTTTACAAACTGCCTCTTTTCCAAAGCTATTCCAAAAGATTTCTAAATCTTGAATGAGGCTTAATAGTGATATTTTGAGTTGTAGAATGGATTAATTTCAGTTTCATGAGTTAATTTAGAGTAGAGTTCCTCACTATGTTGCAGATAATCTTTTCCAAATGTGTTCCAACAAATTTCTAACCATGGATGATATTTTCTCTGTGATATTGTAGGTTGTTGTTTACTAAGAACTTCATTGCATTAAACTCATCCTTTTCTCAAGTTGTTCCAATATACTTCTAATGAATGAATTGGGCTGAGTTCATGTTATGAGTTATTTTCTTGTCAAGTTTTGCATTTTCTATTCTTGAGTGCCATACATAGTTTAGAATAGGTTTTGCTCTGTTTTAGTGTGATCAACAATTTCTCTTTACCAATACACAACTTCTCTTTACCAACACTTGTTTCTTTTCCTCTCAACATAAAAACAAAAAACCAAAAACACTAAACACAACGAATTAGGAAACAGATACCTAGGCACATATAGTGCACTTCACTTCAACAGTTTACTATCCCTGGTTGACAATTTATGACATCAATTTAGGAACACTAAGTTGAGAGCAGACATTTTGGCGCCATTGTCGGGGAAGTGTAACTAGGTAGCCTTGTTTCTTACCTTCCAAAAACAATGATATGCGTAGAGAAAGAGACTCAAGGGGTAGATTCATAAGAAGCAGAAGCTTGATTTCTAGAACACCACTTGTTCCACCAAGACCAAGAGGTAGCACACCTCCAACTCAAACCCACATCCCATACTCTACTAATCATAGACTTCTAGAAGGCTTAAGATCAGATATTCCATTAGAAAGACCTTCCACTTCATCCACTGAACCTGTTTTAGAAGAAGATTCAAGGACCCTTGCTAGAGACACAAACTTTTCCACTTCCACAGAAGAATCAACTATGGCAGAAGAAGGAGGAGGAGGAGTCTTTAATGGAGGTAGAGGTGCAGAAGGAGAAGGAGGCAGAGGTACAGAAGGAGGCAGAGGAAGAGGTAGAAGAGAAATGGGAAGCTCTTTTGGGTTTCCTATAGTAGATGAAGAAACCAATGCAACTATGAAAAAAATTTCACCCTCTGTCCTTCCAAACTTTTATGGACTCAAAACTGAAGATCCTGAAACCTTCCTATTTGAATTTGAAGTCCTATGTAGAACCTATGACTACTTACATGATGCTCAAAAACTTAAACTATTCCCTTCAACATTGAAAGGAGCAGCATTAAAATGGTTTATGAGTTTGATCAACAGTTCTATTAGGACATGGGAAGACATGAAACAAGCATTTCTAGAGAGGTATTCGGATTACTGTATGCCATTCAACCATAAGGAGGAAGTGTTTAAAATGTTACAAAAAGAGGATGAAAATCTGGAAGATTTGTTGGAGAGATTTAACTACAACATCAAAAGAGAAAAAATGGAAAACTTAGATCAAGATACCTTGAAAGCTCTCTTGTTGAAGACAATTAGGGATGAATGGTTAGATATCCTTAACATGATGGGAAAAGGGGATATATCTCAACTCACATTACCTGAAATAGCTGAATTATGTATCAACCTTTCAAGAGGGAAATCTAAAACTGTAAAAGGACCAAGAGACCCTGCTCTTGCAAGGGCAAGTAAGTCTGCTTCTGGGATAGTAAGTAGGGCACAAATAGGACATATGCTTGATGAATTCAAATCTGATATTTTAGGGATTCTTAGTGAAAAAATAGACACCCTTAAGTTACAAAACAAGCAAAAAGCTTAATCTGATGCCTTAGCAATTTTTTGTCCCAAATGTAGAAAGAAGCATGCCTTGAGAGAGTGCCCTTTGGATGAAAAAGTAGTAGAGACCTGTGTAATTTGCTCAGAAAAACATGAGACCAAGATTTTTCCTTCACTTCCTGGTCTTAAAGTTGTCTTTCAAGAAGAAACCCCTACAAATTCCACAGAATCTCTCAATTTTGTCTCTAGGAGGCCTTGGAAAGGACCTCAAACACAAGGATTCCATAATCAGCTGTATAATCAACCCCCACCAAATTGGAATTCTTGGTAGCAACCTTGGCCCCAATTCCAAAATCAATCTCAAACTTGGGCACAAGAAGCACAAAATCCCTATGGAAGATACTCTCAGTACTATCAATATCCACCATATCCACATTTCCCTCCTCAACAAAATTCTCAACAGAATCATCAAAATCCACAACATCAAAATTCACCACTTCCATTACCATTTCCTCAGAAAAAAAATCAGTTGCCTTCCCAACCCATACGAAACCCCAACAATAAAAATCCTCAGAACACATACATGATAGAAGGCCAATAGTTTCCAACCTATTTGATCACTCTTTTAGACCTTAATGATGTTCAACTTAGGTCTGGAAGAATACTTGAAAAG
This sequence comes from Pinus albicaulis, assembly GCA_034641835.2. Classification (NCBI taxonomy): domain Eukaryota; kingdom Viridiplantae; phylum Streptophyta; class Pinopsida; order Pinales; family Pinaceae; genus Pinus; species Pinus albicaulis. Next base: position 24,420,016 of record CM076569.1, on the reverse strand, counting down.
AGGAAACCTTCTGTAATCATACAAGAACAAAACAACTCTGAGGAAGATTCTCTATGGGTAAATAAAAGTCTTGAAGAGAACACATCTTTTCAAGACCCAAATATTGAAAAATCAAAACAAAAAGAACCAATAATTTCAACTCCTATATTAGAGCAGCCATCAACATCCACTTCTACACCTCCCTTTCCAGAAAGATTACAAATTGATAGAGGTGTAGAAAAACAAATTATGGTGCCTAATTATGATTTCCTAGATGAGCCGAGAAATGTTTGTATTAAGATTCCATTATTGCAAACTATCAAGGAAATTCCAATCTTAGCAAAGACATTAAAGGAGTTGAGCATGAAGAAAACAGGAAAAAGAATAAGAGAGACAAAGAAAATTCAACTGGTAGGAAAAATAGTAGATATCATGATGGGTAAGATTGCTATTCCAAAATATCTAGACCCAGGAAATCCAGTTGTTAAAATACACATCAATGGAACTGAGATCCAAAACACACTTATTGATTTAGGAGCAGCAATCAATATCATGAGTAGACAAATCATGGATCAACTGAAACTTCCTAATCTTCTTTTTACACCCACATTATTACAATTAGCAGACAGATTTGTGATCAAACCTGATGGGGTAATAGAAGACATTCCAGTGTCTCTAAATTCTTGGGAGTATCCTGTGGATTTTATGATCCTAACTCCTAAGAATAATCTAGGAGGGCATCCTATTATATTTGGAAGACCTTGGTTAGCTACAGCTGATGCTTTCATTAGTTGTAGATCTGGTGATATGTACATCTCTTATGGTAGTTAAACCAAGAAATTTACCTTGTATCCTCCAGCAAAGACAATTACAGAATTAGATGATACTCAGTGGATTGAGGATGAAGAAGACTTACAACCTCTCTTCACAATTTTAGAAATTAGTGAAGACAGCCAGATTCTGAATACCTTAGAAAAATTTGAATCCTCTTCGGAATACAAACATGAAAAATTTCAAGAAGAATCCAACATTGAGTTTTTATCATCAAGACAGATGTCTCTTTATTCCATGGATAAATTTGGCAGTTCTATAATTGAGATATTTCCAGGCAAAACTTTAAACATAAACAAGAACCTAGAGAAATCTCAACAAGAAGAGCTAGTCAAGACATTATAGAGACATTCTTCTGCATATGCATGGGAGTACACTGATATGAAAGGGATAAGCCCCAAGACTTGCACTCATCACATCTATATAGAGGAAAATTGTAAACCAATTAGACAACCTCAAAGACGGATGAATCCAAATCTTAGGGAAATTGTTAAAGAAGAATTGCAGAAATTGTTAAATGTCAACTTTATCTATCCCATTTTAGATATTCAGTGGGTTTCTCCTTTGGTAATTGTGCCAAAGAAAAATGGTAAATGGAGGGTATGTATTGACTACCTAGAATTAAACAAAGCTACTCTTAAAGATCGTTTTCCTCTACCTTTCATAGATCAGGTGTTAGATACATTAGCTGGAAAAAAGTACTTCTCATTTTTAGATGGGTTTAGTGGTTATAACCAAATTCAAGTAGCACTTGAAGATCAAGATAAAACCACATTTACCTGTCCTTGGGGTACCTATGCTTACCGAGTATTTCCATTTGGACTATGCAATGCACCTGCAACATTTCAAAGGGTAGTACTAGGAATCTTTTCAGATCTAATACATGATTGTGTAGAGGTATATATGGATGATTTCACAGTTTATGGAAACACATTTGAAGAAGCATTAGCAAACTTGGAAAATTTTTTAAAGAGATGTAAAGAAGCAAATATTTCACTAAGTCATGAGAAGTGTTTTATGATGTTTACTGAAGGAATTGTTTTGGGGCATCACATTTCAGGGGATGGGATTAGAGTTGATGAGTCAAAAGTTGAAGTCATATCTAACTTATCTATTCCAAGTTGTCAAAAATATGTTAGGAGTTTTCTAGGATTTACAGGATATTATCGAAGGTTTATAGAAAACTTCACCAAGATAGCATCTCCACTTTTCAAATTACTTACCAAGGACTGTGAATTCAAGTGGAATCTTGATTGCTAGTTAGCCTTTGAGACCCTGAAAACAAAAATCTCTGAAGCACCTATTTTAAGGGGACCTAATTGGAAGTTACCTTTTCATATTTCAACAGATGCCTCAGATACAGCTTTAGGAGCAGTATTGGGACAAAAAGACCTAATTCCTTATGCCATCTACTATACAAGTAAAAATTTGACTCCTTCAAAGTTAAATTATACTGTAACTGAAAAAGAGTTTTTAGCTGTTGTTCATGCCATAAACAAATTCAGACACTATATAACAGGCTATGAAACTTTTGTTCACACAGATCACTCTGCAATTAGATATCTAATGAACAAATCAATTACTAATGGCAGAGTCATAAGATGGTTATTGATTTTACAAAAATTCAACATTACCATTCTATATAGGCCTGGGAAACAAAATACAGTAGCTGATTTCCTATCTAGACTCCAAAACATCAAAGACAATATTCCAGTTGAAGATCAATTCCCTGATGAATATCTTTTTGCAATTTCTACTCAAACTCCTTGGTTTGCTGACATTGCTAATTATTTAGTTTCAGGGAAATTTCCTTCAATAATGAATCCAAGAGACAAAAGAAAGATCATTTATGACAGTGCAAAATATTCATGGGTTGCTAATGAGTTATACAAAACAGGTCCATATTTTATCATTAGGAGATGTGTTCGGGAAGATGAGATGCCTGAGATCCTCAAGGCATGTCATGATGAACCTTGTGGCAGACACTTTGCTGATAAAAGGACAGGTTATAAGGTCCTTCATTTAGGATACTATTGGCCATCCCTTTTTAAAGATGCTAAAGAGTATGTCAAAAGGTGTGACAGTTGTCAAAGGGTAGGGAAACCTTCTCCTTCAGGTGAGATGCCATTGCAGCCTCAGGTACATATTGAACCTTTTGAGAAATGGGCTTTAGATTTTGTAGGACCTATTAGTCCTCCATCAAGACAAAAGAAATATATATTAGTTTGCACTAATTATGTTACCAAATGGGTAGAGGCCAAGCCATTACTTTCTGTTACTGAAGCATCTATAGTTAATTTTCTTTTTGAGGATATTTTTACTCGTTTTCATGTCCCAAGGGAAATTGTTACAGATCAAGGAGCTCAATTCACATCAAGGCTAGTGGAACAAATGATGGAGAGGTACAAAATCAGACACAGAAAATCTATTCCTTATCATCCACAAGCAAATGGTCAAGTGGAATCTACTAATAAGATCATTGAAGGGATCCTAACAAATACTGTTCATTTACATAGAAGAGATGGGGCAGACAGGCTTCCTGAAGCTTTCTGGGCCTATAGAACTACATGGAGAAGCACAACAGGTCATACTCCCTATGAACTTGTTTATGGAAAACAAGTCTTTTTTCCCATAGAGTTTTAGATTCAAACTTTTAAAATGGCAGTTCAGCTAGGACTTGATCTAACAGAGGCACAAAAGCACAGATTGGAGCAGATTAATGAGTTGGATGAGATTAGACAGGCTGCAGTCCAGAAAAAAAGTATAGTCCAGCAGCAAAGGACTATATGGCATGATAAGTACATCAAAGAAAAGAAATTTAAAGAAGGTGACTGGGCCCTCTTGTTTGATTCAAAGTTCAAAGATTTTCAAAGTAAATTCCAAACACATTGGCTTGGGCCATATGAAATTATGAAAATTTTTGACAATGGAGCAATAAAAATCAGAACAATAGATGAAGAAAAGGTTACTTTTCTTGTAAATGGTCATAGATTGAAGCTGTATCATAAGCCACTTTCAAGAGAAGAATTTGTCAAGAGATTCTAGGAAAACAGTGATGTGAAGTTAATGAAGAAGAATTCTTCTTCTTCATCAACTTAATTGAATTTTCTGAATTCAAATGCATGAAAAAATAATAATAATAATAATAATAATAAATAAATAAATAAAAGTATAAACATGAAAACTAATCACTGATTAGCATGTTTATACAGAAAATATAAAATGAAAATCAGAATCCTTCTGACACTTTAGCTTTTCAAATTTGTTCTTTTTCTGCAAGCAGCTATTACAAAATCATAAGTGCAGACCCATTTTATGTATCATATTCCACTTATGATCCATTTCACTCCATCATGTCTCACTTCATACATATTTCACTCACTCCATTCATCCATTCTTCATTCACTCCATTCATCCATACTTCATTCACTTCATTCCATGGTCCACCTCATTTTCATCTCAGATTTTTAAATTTGATCTCTTTCTGCAATTGAGTATTACAAATCATAAGTTGCAGGCCACTTTTCATATTTCACTCCACTTTACATTTGTGATCCATTTCATTCCACTCATGCTTCATTCCACCATATTTCATTATCCATTTCATTTCATTTCATACAACATTCCATCCATGTTTCAAATCATTCCATTCCATGTTTCAAAGCTTCTACAGGTATATTCTGCAGCCAGACATTCTGCAACTAGATATCCTATAGGAAACTATCCAGTAACCACTTGTTCAGCAACAAATTGATTCTTCACACCTATGACAACAAGCAAAATTAAAGGGATTATGAATACTGAAGGATCAATGATTTTCAAAGGAAGACAATGCATATTAAAATCACAAAAATCAAAGGAAAGACTAAGGTAAATTTGTGAAATTATTATGATAATAGATTATGAAAATTATAGTATGGTTAAGTCATGTATGATTCATAAAGTTATTTTGATTATTCATATTGATCGAGCCTATTAAACTTATCATAAAAACCTTGGACAAAATCCCTTCCATTATGCCATACCGAATCATCATTTATTAAAAATTAACGGTTAGTACTGAAGTGACCTGTTTGGTCACGTCACTAGCCGAAGTATTCAGTGATGATTTTGAAATTCACACGAGAATTTTTCTGCGGTCTTTTCTTCCATGATAGCTCTCAAACTCATTAATTCGTGTGAAACACCTTCACCGTATTTCACTCATTCCATAACCACTTCATGTCATCTTTCCGTAGCTAATTCCTGCTGCATAAACAGAGAAGGCATCTTTGGGGTAAAAACAACTCTCTACAGCCATTGTTACCGTGAATAGAAGATCATTAATGGAGCACTAAATTGAAGGTTGAGAAAAGAAGCCATGGGTCTCATTGTAAGGTCCGAACCAGTCAGAACCAAATACTTAGAGGGTTACCCACAGATTAAAGAAATGCTACAGCAGGTTGGGTGGTTACAGTTTTTGGAAAAGTTCAATGGTTTTCATAAAGAGGTAACTAAGACATTTGCACGGTCCTTCAATGGAGCAGAAGTTGAAATAGGAGATGTCAAATTCACTATTACAGAATCCTTCATTGCAGAAGCAGCGGAATTACCCAGGCAAGGTGAACGATGGTTCAAAAACAAGGAATTTCACAATGAGGCATGGAGGCAAATGCTCAAAACACCAGGTATGGATATTTCAATTTTTAAGAAGGGCATTCCTAGCTCAGCACTGAAGAATAAATGGCGGAATATGCTGTTCATTTTGTAAAAGTTTATAACTTGTGAGGGAAGGTTTGGTACCCTATATGTTTATCATATTCAGCTAATGATGCATTTCTTAGATGAAGAAATCAATTTACCCTTTTTCTTACTTCATAGCCTAAAGAGAATGGCCTCTAATGTTCAAAATAGGGTTCAATTCTTGGAAACCACTTTGTATCACCATGGCCTAGTTAAAATCCTAATTGAACATCATTTGAGAAAGGTGGGAGACAATTGGGATGATTTCCTAGTGAGGAATCACTTTGAAGAACCCAGGGAATCTCCATCTGAAGGCAAACTTACAAGAAGAAGCAGGAGAGGGAAAATTTCCAAATCTATTGAAATTAAAACTGGTAAGTCCATACAAGAGGACAGTGAGGAGATTATTTCTGAGAAATTGGCTGAAATTAAGAAACAGCTTAAAAAGGAAAAGATAATAAGAAAGTATGCCAAGGAGAGAGGTGAAGGACCATCTAAACCAAGACGAAGCCATAGGCTTAGAGGTATATTGAAGAAAACAGGGGTTAGACAAATGGGAATTATAGACATTGAGGATGAAGAGACACCAACTGCTAGATCTCCTAAGTACCAGTACGAAGAGGATCTTGATGAAGGAACTCCAGAGATAGACCCAGCACAACAACAAATCTATAATTATGTCGAGTCATTAGAAAAGAGAGCCTCATAAAGTAGAGGAAGAACTCCTAGCCCACTAGAATCTGCAATTGATGTGCTAAGAAGAGAAAAATATGAGTTGGAAGTACTCAATAGGCATATCAAGAATGAAAACGACATTTTAAGGGAGAAATTTAAGCTAAAAAGTGATATGAATACAACTCTCTCTCTGCAAATGGAAAAATTGTACAAGGCTAGTGAGAAGATGAAGAAGAAAAACAAAAGGTTGAGCAGGGCACTTATAAATCTGAGGTTCAAGTTGGTCATAAGGAAGCCTAGGAGGCCATTGAACATCAGGAAAAGCAGAAGAAGGAGGCTAGATGTCCTAGCAGAAGTTTTAGAATACATGAATTGATTGCATGAGGACATGTAAAAGCTTTGCAATGGGGGTATGTTGAGCCCCAAAGATGTCCTTTCCTTTCACCAAATTTCACTTCATTTCCTTTGTCCCTTATCAATTTTAGGCTTAAAAGATCAATAGGATTGATTAAAGTCACTTTAGGAATGCATATAATGACTGAATTGCTATATTTTTGTGGTTTTATTGTTGTAGTAATTTTTGACTAGACTCAGTTACAAAATGCAGCCATTCTGTAGCTAGTCGCCTATTCCGCAACTATCTTCATGTTCACATAGGTTACAGGTGTCACTTTAAGGAAAAACGCATATGGTTGAATTCCACAACACTCCTACATCATTTCTTGCCCTCTACGAAGTCTGAGCAAGAATCTACAGGTGGTTATGCATGTGGAGGAAACCAAAACTAAGAAGCAGATTCCTACCAGGACAAGGACTCTACAAATGTCTTCAGCAAAGTATGAGGCCTCCACAAGAGTTCTAATTTGATTTTGATTGAAAAAGACACTTATCCCTATTTCTTCTCCAGGACAGTTATGTATTTCTCTTATAAGAATAACTCGAGAAACCAAGAGACAGTTAACTAGATTCATGTTTTGTTGTTAGATCTCAAAAGACCGTAATACTCTGTTTTTGAATTATTTTTCCTATAATGAAAGAAGTACAACTTTATTGCATGATCTGAAGCAATCTTGAGGATATTTGTATGCTAATCCGGTGGTAGAGGGCCCCTACTGCCTGAGAAGCTTTGTGCATATTGTTTAGATAAGTAACTTTAGCTCTGTTTCATTCCTAGTTTAAGCAATTTTATAAACTTTATGTTTTATACTCATTTACATCGGATGCTACAGCCAGTCTTGTTCTTACGAATTGTTCCAAAATATCACTAACACTGAATGAGATAGAGTTGTAGTATTTCAGATATTAGTTTCATTTTAGTTCAGCTATAATACTTCGGAGGTTAATTGCACTCTAGTTCAGTTTTGTTCACTTTATTTCAAGTTAATTGATTGTTTTCTAGTTCAGTTCTATTCATTGTATTTCAAGTTTTATTAGCTAGTTGTACTCTAGTTCTGTTAAATTAGACTTAACGGCCTTCATTATTTACAAACTACTCTTGTTTTTAATCTCTACTAATACATCATTATCATAGGAACAAGAATTGGTAATGTCATTTTGAAGCCTTGATTGTTCTGCAATTTCTCATAATTTTACAAAATGCCTCTTTTCCAAAGCTATTCCAAATAATTTCTAACTCTTGAATGAGGCTTAATAGTGATATTTTGAGTTGTAGAATGGATTATTTTCAGTGTCATAAGTTAATTTAGAGTAGATTTCCTCACTATGTTGCAGATAATCTTTTCCAATTGTGTTCCAACAAATTTCTAACCATGGGTGAGATTTTCTCTGTGATATTGTAGGTTGTTGTTTACTAAGAACTTCATTGCATTAAACTCATCCTTTTCTCAAGTTGTTCCAATATACTTCTAATGAATGAATTGGGCTGAGTTCATGTTATGAGTTATTTTCTTGTCAAGTTTTGCATTTTCTGTTCTTGAGTGCCATACATAGTTTAGAATAGGTTTTGCTCTGTTTTAATGTGACCAACAACTTCTCTTTACCAACACTTAGTTCTTTTCCTCTCAACATAAAAACACAAAACCAAAAACACTAAACACAACGAATTAGGAAACAGATACCTAGGCACATATAGTGCACTTCACTTCAACAGATTATCAGCCCTGGTTGACAATTTATGACATCAATTTAGGAACACTAAGTTGAGAGTAGACAGTTGTGGTGGCCGATGATTCGGTGCCATTACTACTTGTGTCCGTGTCCTGACTAGCTTTGGTGCTTGATGTGGACATCATGCACACCAGAGCCCCTGTGACATCAGGTGATGACTCAGGGATAATAAGAGGATCTCCTAGGAATGATCTTAGAATGGACGATGGTTTGAACTGGCCGGGGCCATATTCTTGGTACCGTGAAAGCGCATCTGAGGATGTATCTACATAGGGTAGAATTACATCAGTTTTTGTTAGGGGTCGCTTCTCGCTATGCGTCAATTTTTTTATAGAAATGATGCGGTCCTCATGGGGGAACATCATAATGCGGAAGAAGGAGGAGGCTATGGCTAACATGGCGTACATATAACTCCACCCAAGGAGTACATTATAATCCAAGTGAGCATCCAAGACTTCAATGTCTATGTGGACCGTCTTTCCGGCTAAGTATACCGGGATGTTTTGGTAGAGGCCGACGAGGGTCGAAGGACGACCGTCGTATGCTCTAAGCATGATGACTAAGGGTTATAGTTCAGGAGACCCTAACTTCTGCCAAAAAAAATTTTACAAGATGCACGTGGATGCACCCTCGTCAATGACACATCGGTGAATCATGATATTTTGGACCGATACTGGTATCTGGAAGGCGACCATGGAAGGAAGCCTGGGGTGGCTTTGTCTAAGTCAAAAGCCATTAGGTGTGTATCGGCAAGGTCAACAGCACCTAACGCGGAAAGTAAGACTTTCCGTTGTTTTGGGCATGACTAAAATAATTCCAAACCTAACATAGCAGTGGGATATTGTGCTAAATTATCCATGATACTGTAATTATGGGCCTCTTTGGAGTAGTTTCATGTTCGCCTATTGGGTCCCTTCGCCATCTTTGGCAGTGGTTCGATAGGAATCTTTGCAATGGTCAAAGGTGTAGTTGGTGCACTAGTACTTTCCCCTGACATATTGGTGTCTGGTGGGGTGTCGTAATTGCGATTCTGTGTTTGGAAAAACATCTCTTCTCCAGTCATGTAGATTTTGTGGCTAATTTTCCCGGATTCGTCTGGATTTTGTTGTTGAGCGCTTACTGTCCCTTAATGGGGGAAAGGTTCCTGCATCATAGCTGGTTGCTGGGAAGATCCTCCTTATCCTCGGCTACTCTGTAGCTTCTTCAGCTTAGGGATATCGGGACAGTGGTGAGTATAATGGTCATACTCACCACATATCGAAAAATAATGGTTTGTTCAAAGAGGTGGCCTTTTGCTCTGTCGTTGGGCATTTCTTGGCTCCTAGCTCTGATTCCGGTTGGAGTTGCCTCCAGCCTTGGATAGCAAAGGGCATTGCTGGTTACTGCCCCCTTGTCTGGGATTCCCTTTCGGCTTGTTTTTTTCTTTTTTCTTCACCACGTTAGGAGGGTAGTTCTCCTTATTATATTAGTGAGGCTAGTTTTGGGAAGGCTGCACAAAGTTCACCAGTGCATTAGTCTGCATAGGCGGGTCTTATTCTGGGGATTGAGCATAACACGGTCCCTGGTTTGCACTAGGCTGTTGGAGGGGAGCTCTTCCGTCAATGTTTCTCTTTGTGTACTGGGTCCCCTGAGCCGGAGGATAGGGTCCTCCCTAGTGATACGTTTGCACCCTATTGGTCAAATATTACTGAGGCATATGATGACTTTGAAAACTAGGTTGAGGTACGTTCTAGGTAGAACTATACGTGTAACTGGGGTTTTGACTATTGTTTCCTAGGTAACCTTGGGTCAATGACCCAATTAGTCTATCTGCAGATTTCGATACACCTGGAAATTCTTGATAAGTTTGTAGGTGCGGGGTGTTGGGCAGGATATTGTAAATGTATCCTAACTGTGTATAAACCAGCTCAAGCTGTTGGGCTTTGCTGATGGCTTCCTCTTCAGATATGGGACTTTGTTGCGCCACATCCTTTTAAATATCTGTCGTGAGAGTTTTCAGGAACAAATCTAAAAGAACCCGGTCGTCGAGTTTTTCTTTACATAAACTACGACGCCGCCTCCATTCATGGAGATGGTCCAAGATATGGATAGCAGGGGTTTGTCTAAAATGTGTCAATAATTCCATTCCGGAATCATGGTGAATGGGTAACTGAAAATATGTTAGGAACGCAGTGGCAAGGGCGCTAAAGGTTCCATGTGAAGTAGAGGGTTGCTCAACGTACCACTTCGCGGCTACTCCTATCAAAGTGCGTTGAAATAGCCTCAATCGAATAATGTCGTTAATGATATTGTTCGATGAGCACCACAGGTGGAAGGTCATGACATGATTACCTGGGTCTTCCACTTGCTTTCCTTTGAACTTTGGAATATTCGAAGGGACCTTCATGGGCATGGGAAGCCATGTAGGGTTGTGTGCGATGGGTTCATTCGTCATCTTGGCTAAATCGGGTAGATTTAACAAAGCTAAGAAAGGTGACTGGTAGGTTGACGCCATTGCAACTTGTGAAAACACAAAGTTCTGGTTAGGAAGAGGGTTAGTCTGTGACGTACCTTGCTGTGTATTCGACTGACTTCCCGAATGGGTCGCACTCCTCTGCCCGCTATGGGTTGTGGGAGGAGTGGTGTGTGGTGTGGTGTTGGGAGACCGACCAGGGTTCCTAACTAAGGATTCCCCAATAAAGGATGAACCAATAATAGTGGCATCATTCCATCTTTGATGCCTAAATGACGAAAGACTTGGAACCCCTCCTGGTAATGGAGAGAGGTCCAAAAAATGTCTAGATCGACGAGGTATTGTTGGGTCTGTTTTGGTGTCGACTAGGCCTGGTTTTGGAAAAATTTGAGAGGATAGAGTTTATGATCAAAGAAAAATTATGGTCACATACATAAAACAAAGCGAAAATAAAATAAATTTTCCCTTTAAATTAATTATATGTGATCAAGAAATCAAAAAAGTGGTTTTTGTTTGTTTGTGTATGATACTCAAAATGCTAGAAGACCTATTTGTCCTCACACACTCAAATGTAACTGGGCCTTGAGAAGATATCTTGCGAGTGCTGGCACAACGTCCCATAAGAGCTGGCGACGCCCCCAGTCAGCCGAAGAAAATCCACCAAGGTAAGGGTAGAGGGTATGGCGCTTTCCTGCACCGTCACCTATAGGGAAAGGATGCCCTAGATTTGGCCACTAAGTACCACCATCCCACGTGAGAGTTTGATTCTTGGGATTTTTGGTAACTCAACTAACAACACCGAGTATCAGCCGAGTTAGGTAGCCCCAACTGATACCACATGCACTTCACCTAAGCCTAACCCCCTCTGAAACGGGTCTCTGTCGCGCTTGGGTTTTCTTTTTTGTGAGCTGGTAGGTGGATTTAAAGCTCCCTAAACAGTCAAATTCTATGTTTCAAGATGAAAAATGATCAAGGTGGCTTATTGGATGCCTACCCCCTTGATCCTAACTTAAACTATAAATTCTTGTGGCCCCTGTGGGGAGAATTTAGTGAGTTTGGTTAAGTTAGTTTTAGGTGTCTTTGCTTTGCTTAGTGGGTGGATGTGTGTGAGAAAAAAGTGGACAAGCACATAGTTTGAATGTGTGGATATGCGATGATCCTTTTCAGAATCCCCTATTAAACTATGGTGTGTTATTCCTTGCTCAAAAGAAAAACATGTGCGGATATGGGCCGCTTTTTATTTTTCCTAGTTAATCTATGTAATCAACTAAAGGGAGATGGCAAGTTGTGAATAGAGAGTGTTCATATGCTTGCCTCGGATCACTAGAGGGTGCAAAGGCAGCAGAGATTACTTGCTCTTCTATCGACAATTCAATCATAGTCCCTAAATCCTAGTGCAAAAATTGAACTAAACTAATAACTTTTACACTAGAAAAAAGAAACTAGCTAAGCATGCGTGGACTTGGGCCACTTACTTTGGCTAGTTATCTAGCTGTGTTGGTACCTAAATTTGCAAAACATAATTTTTTTTCGGAATGCAAGTTATTTTTCCCCAATAATTAAACTATGTGTGAACTTTGCAAAAATCAACTTGAAATAAAACTAACACTAAGCCTACAAAAACCAGCTGAGAGTGAGCTTTAGCAAGCTACAGAGTACCTCAACCAGTGCTGGAAGATGTATTATGGGCTGCCAAGCACTTTACAAGCAACCAACTCAAAAAGAGAAGAAAAGAGATATAAACGCCTTAGAAATGAGCCACTTCGAGGGGGAAACCTCCAATACATTACATAAATGAACAATTCTTGGATGATACAATTCACAAAACCTCCTTTCTATATATAGGAGTCCATGGGGCCATAATGTAATCCTAGTGGGCCACAATGTAATCCTAGCCGACCTAACAATAATAATTTAAGGGCACAATAATAACAAAATGGGGGGTTACAAGGGTACAATAATAACAATAAGGGGGTTACACTAACAACAATAAGGGACTATACTAGTAATATAGGGACCTAACATGCCCCTCTCCTTCAAAAAAGTGTTGTCCTCAACGCTTGAGTAGCTCTGGGTGCTTCCGTATAAAATTCTCATCCTCCCATGTAGAATCTTCAGTGGGTAAGTTCTTCCACTTGATGAGATACTCTGAAATTGATCGATTCCGTAGCTGTCGAGTTCTTGTTTCCGTGACCGCTTCAAGTTCCAATATGATTTTTCCTTCCTCATCAAGTTCTGGCAATATTGTTTGAACCGGAAGATTTTCACCTATAACCTTCTTTAAGCATGAAACATGGAAAACTGGATGTACTCGCGAAGAAGCAGGAAGCTCCAATTTGTATGCCATAGTACCAATCTTTTGCAACACCTTGTAAGGACCATAGTACTTTGACGATATTTATTATCCTTCTTTGCTTGCTTGAGGGACATTTGTTTGTATGGTTGTAGCCGTAAAAATACCCAATCTCCTACATCAAAACTTCTCTCGCTGCGATGTTGATCTGCCTGTTGTTTCATTCGATTTTGTGCCAAATTCGGGTTATCCTTTAAGAGTTGGAGAACTTCTTGCTGATGCTCGATGTGATCTTCCACTGCTTGAACCTTCGAATTTTCTCTTAAAGATGATGTGATGGATGGTGGATGATATCCATAAAGGCCATAAATGGGGTCATTTTTGCTGCAGTATGGAAGGAAGTGTTATACCACCATTCAGCAAGAGGTAACCACTTGACCCATTGTGTTTGTTTATCAGATACAAAACAACGAAGATATCCTTCCAAACATTTATTTACTATCTCAGTTTGACCATCAGATTGAGGATGACAAGATGAGCTATGAGCTAATTGAGTACCCAAACAAGAAAATAACTCCGTCCAAAAATTTCCAGTAAAAATGGGATCTCTGTCGCTCACAATAACCCTTGGGCTTCCATGTAGCTTTTGAATTCCGTCCATAAATGTAGTAGCAACTGTACTTGCTTTAAATGGATGAGATAATGCACAAAAGTGTGCATACTTGGTAAGTCTATCAACTACCACCATGATGACATTCTTTCCTTCGGACTTAGGTAAACTCGTGATAAAATCCATTGAAATCTCCTCCCAACGTTGACTTGGAATGGATAAAGGTTGTAGAAGTCCCGGGGTCTTAATTGTCTCCACTTTATTCTGCTGGCAAACCAAACATTCCGCCACAAACTTTTGAATATCAGATTTAAGGCCATCCCAAACAAATTCTTTCTTCACCCTGTGGTAAGTTTTTAAAAATCCTGAGTGTCCTCCTAAAGGAGAAGTGTGCAATTCCAGAAGAATCTTTTGTTTTAGTTGGGAATTCTGACAAAGATATAAGCGATCTTTGTACCATAAGGAATCATTTTTCCAACTAAATGTATCAGATGTACTAGGATCTTGCTGCAACTTTTGAATGAGTGTCCATACATCTTTGTCCTTCTTCCATTCATCTCTTGCTTCGTTTATCCAATCTGGTTGGATAATAGAAATGGCACAAAGCAATGCTTCCACCTCTTCATTCTTTCTTGAGAGTGCATCTGCAACAACATTCAGCTTTCCTTTTTTGTAGATTATTTCAAAGTCGTAACCCAACATCTTTGTGACCCATTTTTGCTGTTCTTCTGACGATAGTCTTTGTTCCAAAAAGTGTTTAAGACTATCATGATCAATTTTTACCTTGAAGTGTCTTCCCATTAGGTAAGTTCGCCATTTCTTTAGTGCATGTAGTATTGCTAACATTTCCTTCTCATAAATAGGTTTCTGTAAATACTTTCCTTTGATTGGACGACCTTCAAAAGCAATGGGTCTTCCTTCCTGCATTAAAACTGCACCAATTCCATTTCCTGAGGCATCACATTCCACAATAAAGGTTTTTGTGAAGTCTGGCGTAGCTAAGACCGGTGTTAGGTACATTGCCTCTTTAAGATGTTCAAAGGCCTTAGTTGCTTCAGGAGTCCATGAAAATGCATCTTTCTTCAATAATGTTGTTAGAGGTGCTGCTATTCTCCCATAATTCTTAACAAACTTGCGATAATACCCTGTTAACCCGAGAAATCCTCGCAACTGCTTTATGGTTGTGGGAACTTTCCATTCCTTAATGGCTTTAATTTTATTAGGGTCCACTTTAACCCCCTCGTGAGATACAATATGACCCAGATATTCCACCTCTTGTACTCCAAAGAAACATTTGGACTTTTTTGCATATAATTGTTTCTCCTGCAATAGTTTGAGCACCCTGTCAACATGTTCAACATGATCCTTCCAAGACCGGCTGTAGATTAGTATATCATCAAAAAATACTAGCACAAATTTTCTAAGGAAGGGTTTGAAAATGGAATTCATCAACCCTTGAAATGTAGAAGGTGCATTTGTAAGGCCAAAAGGCATGACCAAAAATTCATAATGACCCTCATGAGTTTGAAATGTTGTTTTTGGAATATCTTCAGTCTTCATTCTAATTTGATGATATCCCGAACGAAGATCCAACTTGGTAAAATAAATTGCTCCATGTAATTCATCCAATAATTCATCAATCACATGAATGGGAAATTTGTCTTTAATGGTGAGCTTATTGAGCTCCCTATAATTTGGACACATTCGCCATGATCCATCCTTCTTGTGTACCAATACTATAGGAGCAGAGAAAGAACTTTGACTAGGTTGAATTATACCCGCCTCTAACATTTCTGCAATCATACGTTCAATTTCGCTCTTTTCGAAGTAAGGATATCTATAAGGCCTGATGTTTGGAGGAACACTTCCTGGAATCAAATGCATATCATGATCATGATCACGAATAGGTGGGAGTCCTTTGGGAGTTTCAAACACCTTGGAATGATTGTCCAAGACTTGTTGGAGATCTGCAGAAATAGATGATTTTGATGTTGGAACTTCTAGTGAGCATAATTGTGCAATTACGCCGCGCTGTTCTTTCTTTAGAAGCTTTGTCATGACATTAGAGCTTATTATCCTTCCTGGCTTCCCCGCAATACCCCGTAATTCGACTTCCTTTCCTTCTGAAAAAATTTCAAGAAACGTTCTTGAAAATTAAAAGCTACCGTCCCCAAAGATTGTAACCATTGTACTCCTAGTACAACGTCAGCACCTCCCATAGGAATGGCAAGCATTGGACTAGTAAATACATATTCCCCCATGGTTAGCTTGATATTATGGCATTTTCCAGAGCAATTTATAGTTCCTCCATTTGCAACCATCACTTGACATTCGGGTGCTGGGTATAGGAAACAATTTAATTCCTTGGCTACCTTATAATGAATAAAATTATGGGTGCTACCTGAATCAATCAACACTATTACCCTTTTCTTCTTTATATGTCCTTCTCTCTTGAGAGTTTGAGGAGTGGTAATTCCTGCCAGTGCATTACACGATATGGTCGGATTCATTTCTTCCTCTTCTAGGGGTGGTTCTTGGTGTATATCCTCTTCTTGTTCATTTTCTTCTTCTTCTTCACAATCTATGTAAAATAATTTATTCTCAGCACACTTATGACCTTTAGTGTATTTGCTATCACAACTGTAGCAAAGCCCTTTTGCTCTTTTTTCTTCCAATTGTTGTGGTGTCAACCTTGTAGGTTGTGGAAATCTAGGCGTATAAACACTTCCTTCTTTATAGAATTGAGTGGTAGGCTTCCTTGTCGCCATAATTTTACATTCAACTTTTCTTGCCAACCTGAATGCCTTCTCCAATGAATCAGGTTCCAAAACACGAACTTCATGTTGGATGTTATCCTTTAAAGTGCCTATGAAGAGATCAATCCCGTGTTCCTCTGGAATATCAGTTACCCTTATATTCAATTTTTGGAAGTCCTCAATTGCTGCCCCACTAGTCCCTTTTGTTTGAGATTTATCAATTGGCTAAAGAAGGTGTTGCTCTTTGTATCCTCATAATGTGCTATCATTTCCTCCGTAAAAATTGACCAAGTGACAATTTTTTTACGGGAGAAAAGCCATCGATACCATACAAATGTATTTTGTTCTTAATGTAAAGTTGCAATGCGTACCTTTTGTGTGTTTTGCACGTTATGGAGATCAAAATATTGCTCCATCTGTAGTATCCATGTTACAGGATCCTTTCCATCCAACTTCCTCATATCCATTTTTGGAATATGGTGGTTCTTCCCGCCAACATTCGAGTTTATGGAATCATGATTAACATTTATTTTGTTCTCATCAGGAGGTTCTTCTCCTATATTTCCGCCATTAGGAATCATTTCCGGTTTTAAGCTTGTCATCAAGCCTTCCATGTATGCTTTTAGATCACTCTTCATGTTTTCCATGTTGTCTTTTATGTCATCCATCTTAGCTTCCATGCCCACTTCCATGCCATCCATCTTAGCTTCCAAACCATCCATCTTAGTTTCCATGCCTTTCTTCAAAACTTCCATTTCATTTTTTGTTGTTCTTTGCGAGAGTGAAATTTGTTGCACTTGCTCTTGTAATTTTGACATGTCATGTTGCCATTCTTCATCTTCATGAGTAATAGTAGAGCCTTCTAAAGGCTTAATGGGTGTTGAATTATTTTCAGGGGCCATTTCAGACTCCAATATTGATATCTATTCTACAATAGGCCCTTGCAATCAATTCAACTTGATTCTTCAAACAAGACTTATGCAATTCGGAAAAAAAAATACACACCTTTTACTAGCTTTGAGGAGCTCGATATTGAAATTGTATTATCTCCGTGCTTGAAAATCTTTGGTAGCCCTCTGAAGCTTCTTTCAAATGCCACAGGTCTGACCTGATTTTGATGCTCCAAGACAAAGTTGTGTCCAATCTCCCACAATGACCTAATTCTGGACTGGTTCAGTAGAGCGAACTTGTACGACTTGTCACGTGTCACTGTTTTGTCCTTTGTCTCTGAAATTGATAGCGAAGAAACTATAGGCTGTTTACTTGTGACCACTTTTGACGGCACTCCAATCCAATCTTCAGAGAGAGAGTTATTGAACTTTTCCCACGATCACCTCTTTGAGATGAAATTCAGGAGCCTGAAAAAGCACTACCTTCCACAGATCATATCTCCAAAAATGTTGCGAACCAAGTTCTGAAATTTTTTGACGAATTTCCTCAGGATTTCAGCTTCGCACCATATGAATTTCAGACTCTGACCCTTCGTACAAAAAAATTTATAGCGCAAATGCCACGATGACCTGTTTATGAGCCTGAAAAAATACCTAACTTCCACAGATGATATCTCCTCAAATATTGTGAACCAAGATCTGAAATTTTTAGACAACCTTCCTCAAGATTTCAGCTTCACACCCTAAAAATTTCAGCTTCTGAAGCTTCGTAGAAAAAAAGTTATAGCGAAAATTCCACGATGACCTGTTTGGAGCAGCGAAACCCTAGAATCCAAAGCTCTGATACCAAATGTTGTGTAACCAGCTCAAAAAATAGAAGAAAAGAGATATCAACGCCTTAGAAATGAGCCACTTCGAGGGGGAAACCTCCAATACATTACATAAATGAACAATTCTTGGATGATACAATTTACAAAACCTCCTTTCTATATATAGGAGTCCATGTGGCCATAATGTAATCCTAGTGGGCCACAATGTAATCCTAGCCGACCTAACAATAATAATTCAAGGGCACAATAATAACAAAATGGGGGTTACAAGGGTACAATAATAACAATAAGGGGTTTACACTAACAATAATAAGGGGCTATACTAGTGATATAGGGACCTAACAAGCAGGAAAAGATAGAAGTGTGGGAGAAATTTCTCTTTCTGTCATTTGCACGCAAAAGGCTAAAACAGGCGCGATGTCTACGTGCGGGTCAACACCAAATGCACGCCCTGGGCACATCTTTGGGAGGGAAAAGCGCACAAATTCCTACAAAAGTAATTTTTTTGTAGTTGTTCTGCTTCATTCTTTCACTTGGAATGAACTAGGGATTGCAAGAGAAAAAGGGGGAAATTCAGCTCCACTCCACAACACAGATAGGGGTCTCCACAAAAAGGCACAACCACATAAACTTGGTAATAAATGTTAGTGGAGTCGCCAATCATGTCTTAGTGTGTTTGGTACATGCATGTACGAAATCACACCAACTTAAGGGGTGTGGTTTACCCACTTAAGTTACTGGTCACAGGAAGAAAAAGAAGTGGATTCAAGCAAGTTAGTGGAACAAGCTAGAATCGTAAACATACTAGATAGAGAAATAACATGCATATATAAACTAAAACTATACTAAAACTAAAACAAATAAACAAAAGCTCTGAATAGATTCAAACAACTGCAATAATCCAAATGGTGGCTCTTCGGCCCCTCTTATTGAGTGCTGATAGGAAATGAGGATGAAACTTTAACCCTCTTGCCAAAGAGCCCCTAGAACATGGGTTCTAAGTCTCGATGCAAGGATTTTTTTATTGCCAAGCTTGCCTCAGTGCAAAGTCTCCCTCTCTCTACTGTGGTGGAGTGAACTTGTTGGATGGCCAACAATTGAGTCCCCTCTATCTTCAACTCTGGATCACACACTGTTGGTATTACTTGGGCAATTCTCGCCAGCATAACAATGTGTTCTTCAGTTCTTCATCTCATGGTGGCCTTATATAGGAGAATTCAAATCCTCCTTCCCTCTCTTGGGACATTGTGGATGGTGACCTAAGAGAGGGGGATGATTCCTTTGTGTGCCACAAATATTCCATTGTGTGATCCCTTGATGTCTAAGGAGGCTTTGGTGGTTATCCTTAGGCGGCTTCAAGCAAGGAATCACTGTCCTGGAGTGTGTTTTTTTTATGGTCCCGTAAAGTGACTTTCGCCACTCCTAGGATTACGCGCATTTCGGGTCAAAAGGCGCGCAAAGGTGCTCTTCACGAAGGATTATGCATGCAAAAGCATTTATGACTTGCTCAAGTTTTATTTTTCCTCAGACCTTAGAGATTTTTAAATACTTTCCAGATTCTCTAATGTCTTTCAGCCCTGTAAATCCTTCTGCTTAACATTAAATAATGTTGTCCTCTGCTTTTACAATTTTCCAGTGTTAATATTCTCTCTATCAGTTTCTCACTTTGAGAATAAAAATAGAATACACAGCCGCAATTCAATACCCTCATACAAAATGAGGGGTTGCCTTCTAGGGCAAAAAACCATAAATTAAACATAACTTCTACCGTCAGATCATCCGCCTAATGAATGGCCCAGATTGACTAGAAATTACAATACTTTTACAAGGCGCTTTTACATATCTTTTTAACTTCGGTGGCGCTGCCCCTGAAACATCCCCCTAGGGGGGGGATCCTTAAAGTCGCAATCCCCCCAGACCCCCAAGGCAACATTTAATTACAGGCGGCAAACAGGGGTCCAACGCTGTGATACAAAATAAAGAAGATAATCAGGCTCCACACCCAACACAACATCAGATGCACAACAATTAGCCCAATGGAAGAAGGATATTGAAAAATACAAGAGGATCATCCTAGACGATGTGAGAGACCACATGATCTCAAATTTACATGGCAAGGAAACTCCATTTTCTATGTTGAATACTCTCACTGATTTTTTCAAAAATACCAATGATTCCAAGAAATTGGCATTGACAAACAAGCTCAAAAACATCAGGATGCAGAAAAATGAAACCATTCCACACGACCTCTCCAGATTCACTCAAGTTCGATATGAACTTAGAGGATAAGGAGAAAATGCTCCATCTTCTGAGCTAGCGAGCCTAGCTCTCCCGGGCCTTCCAAAATCCTGGCATAGTTACTAGGACTCTCTAAATGGAAGTGACAAATTAGCAAATTTTGAGAGACTTTGGTTTGATTTGGTGCAGGAATAAATCCGAAGGAACATTAGAGATGGAGTAACATCCAATGCTAAGGAAGACGAAAATTTTTCCTTGGTAGGCAAGGGAAAGAAGACCCAAGGTAAGTCCGATTCTAGACAGAACAATGGCAAGAAGAAGGACCTTAGCAAGATAAAATGTTTTCATTGCCATGAACAATTATGGAAATTTTGAGGTCTAAAATAGGCCTCCTAAGGAATATGTACAACCAAAATTCGCGTTATGATAACCAATCACATTTTAGGAGATGACATCATCCCCAATGGTTGAGGTGTCATTGTTTGAGTTAAAGGTACTTACTTGTCACATTCTCAATGGTGGATAAAAATTCATGATTAACCATGGTAGTACTCTAAGTACTTTTAAATTCATAAAGTAAAGTACTCATAATAAATGTCATTTCACACTTTTTGAATAAAATATTATTATTGTCATTTCATATTTTTTAAAGAAACAATGCATATCCCTACACAATCTTCATGTCTTTACACACTTTTCAATAAATATTATATTTGTATATTTTCATATATTTATTTTTAAATTATATATTCATCTCATTTTATTTAATAATACAATTTTAAATTAATTATAAGTTAATATCTATACATATGAAATAAAATTAAATAAAAATGAAACCTTGTAATTTTGGGATAAATCAAATCTACGAATAATATTAATAACAATACAAGCATATTAAAATTAAAGAAAAAATATATATATTAGTTTTGTATGATGAAAAAATTTAAATACAACTCAATTCAATTCATTATGATTATATTAATATTATATATTACTATGAAAAACAATCTAAATGTTATAAGATATATATTATATTCATTTTTTAGATTATATATTATTTATTCTTATGTTATAACTCAAATCAATTCAACATGTAATATAAAATTAATACATAAAATAATATATTACATTATATTATTTGATTTTTATATAGTATATTAATTACATGTTATTATATGATTTAAATAATATAAATTTCAATTAATAATATATTATACAATTAAGAATTTATGAATTTATATTTATAATTTATTTTAAGTTATTTAAGTACAAATTACAAATGCATTAGTGGTTCAATGGTAATGACTTTTTCTTGGAAAATTCATTCTTATTTATAGTCACACAAATACAATTAATTTATTAATTTTATTTTGGTACAAATTTTCAATTGAATTTAGCCATGGTTACATGGATTGTAGTGCAAAAAGTGAATTGCAAATTTATAAATATTATTTTATTGGTTTAGCTATTATTTTATTATTTCCTTATGAGGCTCATTTTAGACCCCAAAATTCCCCTAATGATGGAAACTATGCAATCAAGTGTTTGCACCTGAAATTAAATAAGAAGACCTTAGGAAGAGTAGGAGATGATGCTATCACCTCCCAATTCGAATTGGACTTCAACCTACTTTCATGCATGGCAAGCATTGTAATGGGCAGCGTGTGGTACGTACATTATGGTTCATCATTCCATATGACATGATGCAAATAATTATTCAGTAACCTAGAGGAGAAGGATATCCAGATGGACATAGAACTTGGAGATGATGGGAGGTATAGTACCAAAGGAAATTGTGTTGCCACCTTTAAGAGGGATTCATACTCTCATCTTCATACAAAAGATGTTATGTATGTATCTGGGTTGAACAAGAATTTTACCTTTGTAGTTGTATTGGAGGAAAGATGATATGATATTGTGTTCAACAAGGGCAAATATTTTCTGAAGCATGTAGCTATAGTGAAAGTGAAACATATTGGAGTTAGAGTGAAAAATATCTACAAACTTGAGGTGGATAATTGTAATGCACTGAGTAGAAAAGAAGAAAATGTGTAGAGTCGAGATGTTGGAGAACTTTGGAAAAGTTGCATGGGACACTTACACCATGGTGCCTTAAAAATCATGCAATATTTTACCACCAATCTCCCGAAATGCACCCTTGACCAACATGATGTCCGCAAGGGATGCACATTGGGCAAATATGTAAAATCTACCTTCCAGGGCCAAGATAGCAGAGATAGATAAATATTGGAATGAGTCCACTCTAATGTATATGGACCATTTTTTGTAGCCTCTACAACAAAACACAAGTATTATGTGATTTTTGTTGATGACTTTTCTCAAAAATGTTGGATCTTCTTCATGAGCAAAAAGGATGAAGTTTTTTCCAAAATTGTTGAATTCAAAGCATTTGATGAAAAGGAGACTGGTCAGAAATTGAAAGTCCTAGAGAAGTGATAATGGAGGATAATTTGTATCTAACACCTTCAAGGAATTTTTTTCCAAAGAGGGTACTATGAGAGAACCGATAACACCTCATAACCCACAAAAAAATGGGGTGGCTGAAAGGAAAAACAAAAGCATAGTGGGAGCGGCAAGAGCCATATTGCATGATCAATGGCTTCCATTACATCTATGGGTCTGTTGTTATGACATCCCTCACCGAGCTGGGATGTCTAATGATAAGGAGCCTTATACTGCAAAGCAAATACAACAAGGACTGCATGGACTGTCAAAACCCCTTTTTCGCCTACTCGAACCTTTGAAAGGGCTAAAAATCCACCTTTTATGCTTTAAAAGCACTCATTCTAACATATCAGGCCTCTAAGCGCCTTTCGGCTTAAGCTCTTAGCCCCCATTTCTCATATGACCCCGCTCTATGACCGACGGCTAAAAGTCCTTAAGTCCTCTTCAACTATCGCACATCGCTCATCACCACCCTACATTCCTTATTCATTGAACTCCTTTTCTGCCGATGTGTGAAACCCCGACGCAATCCTGACTGTTGATCTCCTCCCGAATCTAACGGTCGTCGCGCTTCACCTATGCATCGCACATCGCACATCGCTCCTTCCCATTTCCATCCCCTTCCTTTTATATTTTTCCGCCAATGTGCGAAACCCCGACACAATCCCAACCATTGATCTCCGCAGATCCAACGGTCATCGCTCGTCGCGCTTCGCCCATCCATCGTGCATCACACTTCACTGTACTTCATTTTCACTCTGTATATCTTTGCTGATATGCTAATCTTCTGAGATAATCTCTACCGTTGATCCTTGCCATCCAACAGCCAGCGCACCTTTGCCTTTCACCCCACTCACTTTTCTCCAATTTATCTCTACCGTTGATCTAGCCCGATCCAACGGTCACCACCAGTCTTTTGCTCTACCTGTGGGCACTCTCAGCGCACGAGTTAACACCGTGAATTCCTCCGCAGTTGACCTGGTTGACTGCAGAAGATCTCAAATCAACGGCTGAAATTTTATGCGAAGGCACAGGCCAAGAAGTTGATCCGTACCCTGCAGCGCCCCCGTAGTTGATCTCCACTATTGATGTCCTCATGATCCAATGGTCCTCGCTCCATCGCTTCTTCGCTACTTTCCTGATCACTCAGCCAATATTGCACTCCCCCACTCTAATCTGGACCGTTGATCTCCCTCATCAAATGGCCCACATGCTTTTATAACCCCGCAACTGATCATCTCGCTACATGACAGGATTGCCAATGTCATCGCCGGTCCCACCCGACCGCGTAGGTATGTCTTTCACTTTCAACCACCGTCGTTGATTTGATTTGCCCAAATTAGATGGATCTTGTTCATTTTCGCACCCAATTCGCAACAGCTAACCAACGCGCAACTCCGACACAAAATGGGCAGTTTTGTGAGGACACGCGTCGCCCACTTGACTGTAACGCGTTCATTTCGCTCATGCTTACCACCTTCCGCCTGTGTGAAAACCACTCCAGTTTTCCTCAAAACTGCCTTTTGCATAACTTTGCACCAAATCATATTTAAACTCTGTTTTCGCCATGGAAATGCTTCTGCTACATTCCCTGCCTCCGCACTACTCTTCCGCCCTCACCCGAGCCTTCAGAAGTAGTCTATGCCTTCATCACAAGATTTATTTAACAGGTTTGTTGTCTGTGCAGGCTTTCATGGCATTTTAAGTATGCGGGCCATCTCATAGCCAATCACAGTGGCTCGAGGCAGAGGTTGATGATCCTCCATGCCCAGAAAGTAGAGAAGAAAGATGAAGAGGGTCAATTCCATGACCCTTGGCCATGGATCATGACCATTGGCCATTCTACAGCAACCTCTAGTACAGAAGACCAGCTCTTCCACTACGAGCAGTACCGCATTCTCCAGCACAGAAGGCCAGCTATTCCACTACTAACAGTATCGCCTTCCCTAGCAGTAGTAGTGGCTCCACCTCATCAAACAAAAATGATAATTCATGACTGGGCCTATGTGGCCTTTTTTACCTTATGTTCTTTTTCACTTTGTCATTTCGAGTGAAATCCTTATTTCACTCCTGCAGTTTTTACTTTCAGATTGGTAAATTGTTTACATTTCAGTTAGCAACGGCTTTAGGCCTATGTTGTAAGATGATGAGAGGCCGTTTTACCTCATCATCATTTTTGTTTTTGATTTAGACCTGAAACAACATACAAGCACGTGGGGAAGATATTTTCCCAAAATATCTTCTCGCGCATGGGAATTAGAGGTTATAAAAACAAGAAGAAAACAATAACAAAAGGTTCCAGATTTTCCAAAGGACTCACTAGCTCGAGTATTTTGTATGTATTTTGTATGAACTTTGATAGTGGATGTTTGAAGATCCCATAGGGATTCAGTAATAAGAAGTTTTTCTGGAATTCGGGATTCCGCTCGAGATGATTCACAGTTTGTAACTCTCTCTCTCTCTGTCTTTTAATATAAGTGTTCATTTTGTATTTCTCCATACTTCTTGTATCTACAGGTTTTGGAATGCGAGTGCTCCCATGTTTGGACATGAATTTATCATAGCAGATACTCATGTTTTATACATCCATAGCACTTTAAATATGGCCCAGGCTTGATACTTTGTTCATTTTCTATCTCTTTTACAATTATTCTGATACTAACTACAATGGATTCTTATCCTTGAACGAGCCCAGATATATGGATTCTTATCTTTGAATAAGCCCAATATATATGGATTCTTATCCTTGCATCAGGCTTGTTATAGTTGATATCTTACTCCATCTTCTGCCATAGTCATCGCTCATATATAACTTGATAACTGTGTATTCATTTTAGAAGTTGGTCCCCTTTATAGCATTTTGTTTTAGAGTTGTCTGATGCATTTACTTATTGCAGTTTGTATTTAGTTTCTGCAATTTTCCTAGTTGTTGTGTTTAAATTTTGGGTCTTGGTTCAACCCTTATTAAAACCATTCATCTGAGTGATATTTGCATGAGAGCCAAAAATTTCCAACTGCAGTCAGTTAAGTCATATGCTCCTTGCATTTAAGATGTCCTAGGCACTGGTCTTTATACAACTCAAGGTTGTCTCTAGGAGCTACAACATCTTTCTGGCGTCGTTGCCAGGGAAAGAATTTTAAAAAAAACTAAATCCCTGGACCTCGACAAATATTCATCCACCCTTCAGAATAGGTGAGTAGAAAGGGTTGGGAGTTTTAGATCCCTCACCTTGGCGACTCCACTGTCATTCAAAGGATAAACCTATTTGCAGTCCTGGCTTATCGAAAGCCACACCTGAGGTCAGCTACATCCCAGTTGAGAACACCTTCAGTGTCTGATCCAGAGAAGATTTTGCACAAGAGAAGTTGGAGAGAAATACAATCAGCTTATACAGATCTTCCCAGATTCTCCTTGGAAGACTCTCCATCCTCCTCTCAATTATCTCAAGATCAAGGTCCTGATTCTACTGCAAGAACCCTTGATTATACTTCAAATAGCCCCTCCCTGGAAAATATTGAAGTCAAAGATGAGGCTGAATCTGTAGATACCACGAGCTTCTTTATGCATCCCACTCTTGAAGCTGAAGAAGTTAAAGAAGTCACAGAGGTTTCCACTTCTCATATTCCAGCAGTTTAATCAACCCCTCAAGCCGTTGTTCAGTATATCCCCATTGTCATACATACTTCTCTTCCACCACCTCCCATTACACATCAAACTCTCCCGCCACCTCCACAACCTCTGATGGCGGTTCCTGGCTTCCTGCTGAACAAATATGCCCCCCTGGAATTTCCTCAGATCCTGAACGACATGCCTCAGGATTACTTCAAGATCCTACCTCATTTCAATGGAGAAAATGATACTGAAGCTCAAAAACACCTGGAAGTTTTCTGCGCCTTTGCAGAAAATTTCAATGTTGAACTTCTAGATGTGGTGTTGAGATTTTTTGTCCAGTCTCTAGATGGAGAGGCCAGAAAATGGTTCAAGACCTTGGGGGACCGCTCCATTAATAACTGGGAGGAAATGGAAAATGCCTTCACCAATAAATGTGGAGAGAAGAAGGACCACGGATACTGTCTTACAGAATTCAACGCACTTAGAAAGAGACATAATGAAGACGTGTCCGAATTCATCAAGAAATTTAATAAATTATATACAAGTCTCCCAGCCGAAATGAAGCCTCATCAGATCGCTGCTAAAGTGGTGTTTGTAGCAGCCTTTGATTCAGAATTTGGATTCTCTTTAAGAGAAAGGAAGTCTGCTACTCTGGATGAAGCCCAGACTGATGCATTGGAAGTGGAAGCTAACTTCACTTCTATGGGTAAATCAAAAGGGAGGTCATACCATGATGCTAGATGGAGAGGGAAATAAGAAGTGTCTACCTCAAGTCAAGATAGAGAGGTAGCAAATTACAAAATAGAGGAGATGGGTAAAATTATCAAGAACCTTTCGAGCAAGCTGGTGAAGCTTGAGATTGAGGCAAATAACTCATCCTCCAAGCCATTCCAAACTGCTCCAAACAGAGGATTTAGCCCACAATATAGAAAGCCTCCTCTTCAAATATTGCAGAGAGAGCGAAAGGAGCAGCAAGACCACATACAACCCCTGCTGTATCTGGAAGGCCAGATGGATGGCCCTACCGAAGACATCCCTGATGGGAAAGATGATCAATATATTTCTTACTCAGACGTCGATGAAATTGAGTCTTCTTTGCAAGAAGGTGAAGGAGTGGAGCTTTCCTTGCAAGAAGAAGAAGACAAAACAAGTGTTGCTAAAGGTCCAAAGATCGATGATTACTGTAAAAAATTTGCAGACTTCATGCAAGCACATTTTCATAGAAAATATGATCTCAAGTCCTCTAGAAAGAGAACACACACACAAGAACAAGAAGAAGAGATGCCTCAAAAGGAGACAATTTTTCAGAAAGTTGGAGATAAAGGTAAGAGACCTATAACTGAACCTTTACATTCTAATGACTCCATTCCTTCCTCTTCTAAGTTGGCCTCTAGTCCAAATGAAAATGTTAAACCTATTCCGAGGGAAGAAAAACATCCAGCCATGATAAATGAACCAAAGGAAAATACCATAGAGAAGTCTCCCTCTGCTTTTAGTCTTCAAAAAGAACTAGAAAAGGTTAAAATCCCAGTCCCCCTAACTGAACTACTGAAACAGCCAGTCTACCAGTCTCAGGTGTCTTCTTTCATGCTTCCTCAAGGAGCAGCCCCAATCCCAGATAGTTTAAACCTCCAGAAAGAAAGGCCTATGGTAATGTTCGGTCCTCATGTTGAGGAGTTAGATGCTTCAACTCCTCCTTTCTATGTCTCTTTAGTAATTCATGATTTTTTGTTGCACAACTGTATGTTGGATTCTGGGGCGTCCAATAACCTGTTACCTCTGTCGGTGATGGAGAAATTGGGGTTGTAGATCACTCGCCCATACAAATATCTCTACTCTTTTGATTCTAAAAGAGTCAAATGTTTGGGGATGATCAAAGATTTGGTGGTAAATCTAGCCCAAATCCCAGCTAAGAGCATGGTAATGGACATAGTAGTGGCCAACATCCCAGCTCGGTTTGGGATGCTGTTATCTAGATCATGGGGTACAAAAATCGGATGATCTATAAAGCTAGACCTGACCTATGCAACCATCCCTATGTTTGGAGGCCAAGAAAGAAGATTATATCGGGAAACAAGGTTTGTGAAGATGGTCACTAAAGCCGATAATTCAGTAAATTCACCAGTGTACAGCAAAGGGGGTGATTTTTCTTGTCTGATGCTTGAAGAAGACCAAGATTACTTATAGGAGCCATATTTCTATCAAGTAAATACTGAGCAGTCTTCAAGTAATGAAGAAGGTGGGATTTGGACCTTGCACTTTGACGGAGCCAACTCAAAGGAAGGGAATGGAGCTGGGATTCTCCTTATCTCCCCTACTGGACAACTAGTCCCATTATCTTTCAAATTGGAATATGAAGCCATGAACAATGTGGCCGAATACGAAGCCTTGCTTCTAGGTATACAAACAGCAAAGAACATGAATATTCAGAGCATGAAGGTTTTGGGAGATTCAAAACTAGTGGTGAGACAAGTAAGAAATAAATGTCAAGCTAAGCACCCACGACTGAAGGCTTACAGAAATGAGGTATGGGACTTGGTAGAGAATTTCTTCTTAGCATTCAATATTCAATTCATGCCAAGAGACCAGAATAGAATGGCAGACTCTCTCGCAGTAGCTGCAAGCACTTTTCGACCACCTCAGAACCCCCTCCTGAGGTATGAAATAGAGGTTCACTACCGTCCTTCCATCCCTAAAAATGTCAAACACTGGCAGGTGTTTGAAGACGAAGAGAAAGTGAAAATATTCATGGATACTGTTGGGGAATTCTCTAATATGGACATAGATGTTGGCGATGAAGAGACTAAGGAGCTTCCTCAGAATAAATGGCAGGATACCATGGCTGGGCACAAGGTGTTGCAGCTCAAAGGGAATGTAATACCCAGGGGATGTATCAACTTCTTTAGAAGATTCATACCGAACTATGTAGAGATATTTCAGTACATAACTGAGATGCTGAAGAAGGATAACGAAGTAAAATGGACTACTAAGTCACAGGAAGATTTTAACAGAATTAAAAATGCTTTCGCAGAAGTCCCAGTATTGGCAGGACCAGATTATGTGAAACCCTTCATAATATTTTCGTTTGCATCTCTCCACACTGTCGTAGCTGTATTATTGCAGAAAAATGAGGAAGGTCATGAACAACCCATTT
Organism: Pinus albicaulis; assembly: GCA_034641835.2. Lineage (NCBI taxonomy): Eukaryota > Viridiplantae > Streptophyta > Pinopsida > Pinales > Pinaceae > Pinus > Pinus albicaulis. Next base: position 24,390,380 of record CM076569.1, on the reverse strand, counting down.
CCTTTTTCAGCCAAGTGCTTCGCGACACTAAGCTAAAATATAACATCCTAGAGAAACAGGCTTATGCCTTGGTCAAATCCCTAAAGGCTTTTCAGATGTATGTACTGAAATCAGCTATAACTGCATTCGTACCCGCCACAGTTGTAAAAGACATATTGGTTCAAGGAGATAGTGAAGGAAAGAGAGGCAAATGGATAGCCAAGATACAGAAGTATGAGTTGGAGATACGCCCCACTAAGCTAATAAAGCGATAGGAATTAGCCAAGATCCTTTCCGAATCAAACTGTCAGGCTTTGGGGATAAATTTGTCTATGGTGGCCAATGAAGAGCCTGGAAGAGCAAACGAGCAGCACGATATAGAAACCGCTACACAAAAGACTCATATGAAGTACCTTCTCAGTGCATGGTACAAAGAAATGTAGAAATTATATGCACTATGCATATGTCCTTGATTCACCTGATCTCACACTATTTAAATTTATGGAAAATACTAAATCAATTCCACTTTTTAATCTTTTGTGGATAATTTAATTGCACACACATGTAAAGCATAAATAAAAACAATTTCACATAACACAATTTTTAACCGGGAAAGCCTGAAGCTGAAAACCCCAAATATATATTATGTATCATGGAGATCATATGAAAATCCTCATACAAATATTATCAAGCTCTCAGTACATTACAATATTCATACACTAATCAGGACCAATCTTGCAAATCCATGCACCGATCACTGCCTCCTGCTAGCCTGCCTCCACTGCGCAATCCCTGCTGAAGAATAGCTCTGAATGAATTTGAATTTCCCCTGCTTTCACTACGCAATCCTCATTGGCATCTCCACTGTGTGTGTGATGCAATAAATGCATCACTATAGTCACAACAGATAGTCTATCTTGCCCTTTCACCTATCTCTCCACTGGGTCTCCACTGAAAATGCCATGCAATGTAGTTAACTGATGTATTGTTCAGTTGATTAATGAGTTATTATTTGTGAATTAATTAACTAATTAATTCACTCCACTCTCACTAGTGTATCATTCAGTTAGACTAGATACAACTAGCTCAACTGAGTCTAACTGAGTTAAACCAAATACAACTCCATCAACTACTCTTCCAACTGTGTTATAACTCCGCCACTTGAGTTCTAACTGAGTCCTCCATGCATTATCTCCAGTAAACCCTTGGGAATTGTGTAATTCCCTCAGTCCACTAATGTGCCACATCTGTGAACTGAACCAAGGTGCTCCAAGAGAATAAGTTGTTGTTTAGTGTCTGATTATTATTAAGAGCTAATAATAATCGACATGCATCTATTTTTAGATCAGTGATCTATAAATAGACTTCGCCCAATATTCTAAAAATAGAATTTCATATATTTTTCCAACTTGACCAACCATCCACAAATAGCATCCCCGCAACTTCTCGAAATATGATCATCATGTCTAAAAATAGACATAGTCTAAAAATAGACTTGCGCCAAAAATAGCCTATGGGCCCACTTAGTGAAGGCGACTCTTTTCACTAAGCTCATCATCTTGTTGAATCTCAACACTCCCTCTCAACAAGATAGGGATTATCCTTCACCAAGATCCTACCTCTATGGTATTCAAATTTGGTCCTGGTGAGCACCTTCGTCAAAATATCTGCATCCTGATCCTCCGTAGGAATGTACTGAAGCAACATGATCTTCCGCTGCACACAATATCTGATATGATGATACCGAATATCAATATGTTTAGATCTATCATGAAACACAGGATTAACCGATCCTACAACAGATTTTCCCACTTGATCCTACAACAGATTTTCCCACCGAACTTGGAACAATCTCCCAAGCACTGTTTCTGACAATGGAGTCATACTCATCCACCATGGCATCTACCCATGTGGGCTCCTGCACTGCTTCTTCAAAATAAGATGGCTCTGTCACAATACACTTGCTCATAAGAGCCATGTATCTAGTATAATGGTCAGGTGACTGTCTCTGTCTGCGCTATGATGTAGGGACTCCTACATTCTGTGCCACATCAACCTTCAGTCTCTCAGCTTCTATGGTACGCTTTCTACCTTGTCTAATGTTTGGTTCTGCATGAGTGGACTCCTCCACTCCATGAATCTCCTCCAGTGGCTGATCCACATCTAGAGGCTCATATTTGGGAACAAGAAGTTCCTCTTCCGCATGCAAGTGTAGCTCCCTCTCAAGTGACAACTTCATGGCTTTCACCTCATTGAATTTTATATCCCATCGCACAACAGTCATCCGACTGTCTGGAAAATACACACGATAATTATGGGGTGTTTCTGTGTACCCCACAAATATCCCAACTTCTGCAGTTGGTTCCAGCTTCTTCCTGGCTTCCTTTGTCACATGAATGTAAACAGATGAGCCAAAAATCTTCAAATGAGAAATATCAGGCTTCTTACCAGTAAAATCTTCCTCGAGTGTACTCATGCCAAGTACTCTATGAGCACAACGGTTTTGCACATAAACCGTAGTGTTGCATGCTTCCGCCCACAAGTGCATCGGTAGGCCCTGGTCATGCAGCATCTCTCATGCAGCACCCATGATCGTTATTTTCTTCCTCTCCGTGACCCCATTCTGATGTGGTTTATGAGGCGCTATGAGTTCTCTTTGAATTCCTTCTGTGCTACAAAAGTCTTTGAATTCGCCCGAGATGTATTCACCACCATTATCGCTCCGTAGAGCTTTCACTTGCTTCCCCGACTCCTTCTCCACCAATGCCTTGAACTCACAGAACTTTGAAAACGTTTCACTCTTCTTCTGCATGAAGAAGATCCAACATCTATGAGAATAGTCATCAACAAATATAACATAATACCTGTGTTTTTCTGTTGAAGCAACCGAGAAAGGTCCACACACATCTGTGTGAATTCTCTCCAGGATCACCGAAGCATGGTTCTCCTCATGAAAGGTGGTCTTCACAAACTTACCCATAGTACATCCCTTGCACTGATCTGACTACGCAAGAGTACCCTTGGGAAGTCCAGTAGAAATCTGTTGTAAAATCTTCAAAGCGCCATGGTGAAGATGGCCCAATCTCTTGTGCCATAATTCGCCCTCATCCCGGCTCACCACTTCTTCTGATTTTCCCACCATTGCAGCGCAGCCATCTACCTCTAGCTTGTAGAGATTCTTAATTCAAACCCCCATCTTCTTGGTTTGACCCATTGTTTTATGTCAAAGGAAGGCTTTTTGCTCACTGAAAACAACATCATAACCTTAGTCTTCCAGCATTGCGACTAAGACCAAGTTCTTCTTCAGACCTAGAACATGCATAACATTCTTCAACAAGAATGGATTACCGGACTCCCTCTCAAAGGTAATGGTCCCAATTCCAGTCACATTGTACCGACCATCGTCGCCCATCTCTATATGCATCTGGAGGTCCTTCTCCTCCAAGTCACTAAACAACTCTTTGTCTCCCGTCATATGGAAAGACGCACCACTATCAAGATACCACACCGATCCCATACAACTTGAAACCAAGAAAGAGATCAAGGAGAATTCAATTTCAAATTGCAAGGCTAAGGCCTCTCCAGCTACAGCTCCAGCAGCCTTCTTGTTCTTCTTCTTATGTGGACAGTTAGTGGCGAAATGTCCATGCTCGTGACAGTGAAAACACTTCACTTTGGACAAATCCTGCTTCTTGCCTTTAGCATCGGATTTTGAAGGATGTTTCTTCCCCTTCCCTTCCCTTTCTTTGGAAACCAAAGAGAAATTCTCTTAATCCTCATTCTTCGATGAAGATTCATCCCTGGTACCCTGCCTTATCTCCTCCTACACAAGATCCGACCAAAGTCGCTCCCATCCCGGTAGTGTCTCCCATCCATTAACAGAGTCTTCGTAGCTATGCCAACTCTTCAGAAGCCCAAGGAGATACAAGCTCACCAATTCTTCATCATCAACAGTAACCCTCACACTTCCTAGTTCATCCTTGCAGTGGACAAACTTCGTGAGGTATTTTGGAATATTGTCGCCCTTCTCCATTTTTATTTTTCTAAGCTTGTCTTTAAGCGCCAACTTCCTCTGGTCACTTCTGCTTTGGAAAAAATCTGTCAAAGCCTTCCACATTAAGAATGGAGTGGCTTTCCTGTGAAGGCTGGACACAATATGGTCCTTCACACCTTCCAACAGAATTCTTCTTGTCTTTGCTGTCTTCTTTTTCCATGCGTCAAGTAATGCAGCATCACTAGATCCCGGCTTAGGAACATCGCTATCGATGAACTCCTTCAGTCCATTATCCTCCAGCACTACCTCCATCTTGTCCTTCTAGGATATGTAATTCAAGCTCCCATCAAGGGCATACTCCAATCGCAACCCATTGAAAGCCATTTCAATGTATACTCAACTTCTGCACCAAGAATATTTTGCAGCAAATTCGAATTGTCCACCAGCACAAACTCACTTTACAATTGCAATATTTAATTAAAAATGCTCTGATACCATGTAGAAATTATATGCACTATGCATATGTCCTTGATTCACCTAATCTCACACTATTTAACTTTATGCAAAAAACTGAATCAATTCCACTTGTCAATCTTTTTTCGGATAATTTAATTGCACACACATATAAAGAATAAATAAAAACAATCGTACATAACACAGTTTTTAACCAGGAAAGCCTGAAGCTGAAAACCCAAACTATATATTATGTATCATGGATATCATATGAAAATCCTCATACAAATCTTATCAAGCTCCCAGGACAGTACAATAGGCATACACTAATCAGGACCAATCTTGCAAATCCATGCACCGATCTCTGCCTCCTGCTAGCCTGCCTCCATTGCGCAATCCCTGCTGAAGAATAGCTCTAAATGAATTCGAATTACCCCTGCTTGCACTGTGCAATCCTCATTGGCATCTCCATTGTGTGTGTGATGCAATCAATACATCACTATAGTCACAACAGATAGTCTATCTTGCCCTTTCACCTATCTTTCCACTGAAACTGCCATGCACTGTAGTTAACTGATGTATTGTTCAGCTGATTAATGAGTTATTATTTGTGAATTAATTAACTAATTAATTCACTCCACTCTCACTAGTGTATCATTCAGTTAGACTAGATACAACTAGCTCAACTGAGTCTAACTGAGTTAAACTAAATACAACTCCATCAACTACTCTTCCAACTGTGTCATAACTCTGCCACATGAGTTCTAACTGAGTCCTCCTTGCATTAGCTCCAGTAAACCCTTCAGAATTGCGTAATTCCCTCAGTCCACTGATGTGCCACATATATGCACTGAAACAAGGTGCTTCAAGAGAATAAGTTGTTGTTTAGTGTCTGATTATTATTAAGAGCTAATAATAATCAACATGCATCTATTTTTAGATCAGCGATCTATAAATAGACTTTGCCCAATATTATAAAAATAGAATTTCATCTATTTTTCCAACTTGACCAACCATCCACAAATAGCATCCTGCAACTTCTGAAATATGATCATCATGTCTAAAAATAGACTTACGCCAAAAATAGCTTGCAGGCCCACTTAGTGAAGGCGATTCTTTTCACTAAGCTCATCATCTTGTTGAATCTCAACAAGAAATTGTAGAATACCTCTTAACTCTTAGATGTCCTCCAAGCTGCGATAAGACAAAGTATAGAACGCTGAGGCTAAAATCTCAGAATTTCATCATAGCAAATGGCCGTTTGTACTGGAGAGACCCATCGGGCATACTACTTTTATGTCTCACGGAAAATGAAATAGAAGAAGTGATGGTGGAATTCCACGAGGGCATCTGTGGTGGCCACTACAGCTGGAGGGCCATGGCACACAAGATTCTGAAAGCAAGTTTTTTCTGGCCCGGACTTTTCAGAGATGTTTATGCTCAGGTAAGGGCCTGTGAAAAATGTCATAAATTTGCTGAAAGGTAGAAGTTCGCACCTTTTCCTATGATCCTGGTGCACATAGAAGAACCTTTCCAACAGTGGGGAATCGATTTCATCGGTGAACTTCATCCTGACTCAAGCGAGCAACACAAGTGGATACTAATAGCCACCGATTACTTCACTAAATGGGTAGAGGCCGTGCCAGCAAGGAATGCTACAGACACAGTGGTGATCAAGTTTTTGGAAGATAACATTATCTCAAGGTTTGGCTGCCCTGCTAAGATTGTCACAGATAATTCTCAGGCTTTTAAGTCTGTCAAATTTATCAATTTTTTTCAACAATATAATATTGTGTTAGGACACTCTACTGCATACTATCCATAGGGAAATGGATTGGCAGAATCCTCAAACAAGACATTGGTAAGGGCATTGAAAAAGGCCATAAATGAAAACCAGAAGAACTGGGATTCTCAGCTCAAGTTCACGCTATGGGCAAAGAGAATCACTGGTAAGAGGTCAACAGGAAAATCCCCATATGAATTGGTCTATGGTAGAGCAGCGGTTTTCCTGATACAATTGGCCTTACTAATGGCTAGGTTCATGCAGGATTTTCAAGAGGAACCAAACGATCTTACCAAAAGAATGAATCAGTTAGTAGAGCTGGAAGAGACCCGAAGTCGAGTAAATCAGAGGTTGACTGAGTACCAAGAGAAAATGAAAGACCTGTTCGATCAACATGCTAAAGATAAATAGATGCAGGTCGGAGATCTAGTGCTAAGATGGGATATAAGAAGGGCTGAGAAAGAAAAGCATGGAAAGTTCGATCCTCTATGGTTCAGACCTTTCAAAATTGCTGAAGAGGGAGGAAACAACACTTTTAGACTAGAAAATTTGTAGGGTGATCTGCTCGAAGCCCCTGTGAATGGGCAATTCTTAAAACCATTTTTCCAGTATTAAGTCAGGGCAAAAGGTCTGTTGTATGATATTGTACATTATTCAGTTGCTTTTATTATGATGTTTTCTGTTTTGAGTTGTCATGAAGGAAGAAGAGAAGGCATCAAGGAGACTGTGTTCACAAGAAGAAGGCTAATAGATGGTCTGCGGAGTTCTCAACGCATTCGAGGACAAACGGGTCATCCCCAAATGGAGCCAATGTTGTTATGACATCCCTCACCGAGCTGGGATGTCTAATGATAAGGAGCCTTATACTGCAAAGCAAATACAACAAGGACTGCATGGACTATCAAAACCCCTTTTTCGCCTACCGGAACCTTTGAAAGGGCTAAAAATCCACCTTTTATGCTTTAAAAGCGCTCATTAAAACATATTAGGCCTCTAAGCGCTTTTCGCCTTAAGCTCTTAGCCCCCATTTCTCATATGACCCCGCTCTATGACCAATGGATAAAAGTTCTTAAGGCCTCTTCGGCTATCGCACATTGCTCATCGCCACCCTACATTCCTTATTCATTGAACTCCTTTTCTGCCGATGTGCGAAACCCCGACGCAATCCTCACCATTGATCTCCTCCCGAATCTAACAGTCATCGCGCTTCACCTATGCATCGCACATCGCACATTACTCCTTCCCGTTTCCATCCCTTTCCTTTTATATTTTTCCGCAAATGTGCGAAACCCCGACACAATCCCGACCGTTGATCTCTGCAGATCCAACGGTCATCGCTCGTCGCGCTTCGCCCATCCATCGTGCATCGCACTTCGCTGTACTCCATTTTCACTCTGTATTTCTCCACCGATATGTCGATCTTCCAAGATAATCTCCATCGTTGATCCTTGCCATCCAATGGCCAGTGCACCTTTGCCTTTCACCCCACTCACTTTTCTCCAATTTATCTTCGTCGTTGATCGAGCCCGATCCAATGGTCACCGCCAGTCTTCCACTCTACTCGTGAGCACTCTCAGTGCATGAGTTAACACCGTGACTGCCTCCGCAGTTGACCTGGTTGACTACGAAAGATCTCAGATCAATGTAGAAATTTGAATAACTGATATATTATTCATCGAGATTCTCCTGATCACACACTATTTTAGCTTCATGCATAATACAGAATCTCTTCTACCATTGATCATCACATGCGGAAATAAAATCAATTGCATGCACACATTAAAACCATAAACAATCACACATATGAACACAGTATTTAATGGGAAAGCTTAAAGCTGAAAACCCCAAATATGTGTATATTATACATGTCATGGAGATCATGTAACAGTCATAGTACAAAGCTCTTTGCAAGCTCTCATGCACACCCTCAATTGCTACACACTATCAAGCTAGATCTAGCAAAACTCATGCTCCAACCTTTTGCCACTTGATAGCCAGCCTCTATTGCGTTTTCAAAGCTATGGGATGGCTTCATTAAATATATAAACCACCTGGCTTGAACTGCGCAATCCTCATTGACTTCTCCACTTATCTGTGTGTTTCAAATAGCAACTGTATAGTCACAACTGATAGTTAACCTGCTCTTTCACCTATTTCTACACTGGTCTCCACTGAAACTGTCCATGCACTGAAGTTAACTGATGTATTCTTTAGTTGATTTAAGAGTTTATAATTAGTGAATTAATTAATTCACACCACTCTCACTAATTGTATCAATTAGTTAAACTGAATACAAATAGATCAACTATGTTTAGATTAGTTAAACTGAACACAACTCCATTAACTCCTCAATCAACTCCACCAAACTCTGTCACATGAGTTCTAACTGAAGTCTTTCATGCAATAGCTCAACTAAACCCTAGGAATAGTGTAATTCCTTCTGTCAACTGCATGTGCCACATCCAGGCATCAAACTGACGTGCTCCAAGAGAATAAGATAATGTTTAGAGTCCAAATATTATTAAGAGCTAATAATATTCGACATATCTATTTTTAGACTGGAAATCTAAAAATAGATTCCGCCCAATATGTCTAAAAATAGAAGTCCATCTATTTTCTCCGACTCGACCAACCATCCACAAATAGCATCCTGCAACTCATAGAACATGATCCATATGTCTAAAAATAGACTTTGCGCCAAAAATAGCCTGCAGACCCACTTAGTGAAGGCAACTCCTTTCCACTAAGCTCATCATCTTGTTGCAATCTCAACAATCAACAGCTGAAATTTTATGTGGAGGCACAGGCCAAGAAGTTGATCCGTACCCCGCAGCGCCCCTGCAGTCGGATCTCCACCGTTGATGTCCTCATGATCCAACAATCCTCGCTCCATCGCTCCTTCACTACTTTCCTGATCACTCATCCAATATTGCACTCCCCCGCTCTGATCTGGACCGTTGATCTCCCTCATCCAACGGCCCACATCACTCTCGCTTTTATAACCCCACAACTGATCATCTCACTACATGACAGGATTGTTGACGTCATCGTCAGTCCCACTCGACCGCGCAGGTACGTCTGTCGCTTTCAACCACCATCGTTAATCTGATTTGCCCAAATCGGACAGATCTCGTATGTTTTTGCACCCAATTCGCAACAGCTCCCCAACGCCCAACTTCGACGCAAAATGGGCGGTTTTTTGAGGACACGCGTCGCCCACCTGACTATATCACGTTCATTTCGCTCATTACCGCTTACCACCTTTCGCCTGCGTGAAAACCACTATGGTTTTCCACAAAACCGCCTTTTGCATAACTTTGCGCCAAATCAGATTTAAACTCTGTTTTCACCATGGAAATGCTTCTGTTGCATTCCCTGCCTCTGCACTGCTCTTCCGCCCTCACCCGAGCCTTCTGAAGCAGTTTATGCCTTCATCGTAGGATTTATTTAACAGGTTTGCTATCTGTGCAGGTTTTCATGGCATTTTAAGTATGCGGGTCATCTCATAGCCAATCACAGTGGCTTGAAGCAGAGGTTGACGATCCTCCATGCCCAGGAAGCAGAGAAGAAAGATGAAGAGGATCAATTCCACGTCTAAGTCAATGGATCATGACCATTGGCCATTCTACAAGAACCTCCAGCACAGAAGGCTAGTTCTTCCACTACTAGTAGTACCGCATTCTCCAACACAGAAGGCCAGCTCTTCCACTACTAACGGTATCGCCTTCCCCAGTAGCAGTAGTGGCTCTGCCTCATCAAACAAAAATGATAATTCATGACTGGGCCTATGTGGCCTTTTTTACCTTATGTTCTTTTCACTTTTTCATTTCGGGTGAAATCCTTATTTCACTCCTGTAGTTTTTACTTTCAGATTAGTAAATTGTTTACATTTCAGTTAGAGACGACTTTAGGCCTGCGTTGTAAGATGATGAGAGGTCGTTTTACCTCATCATCATTTCTATTTTTTATTTAGATCTGAAACAACATACAAGCACGCGGGGAAGATATTTTCCCAAAATATCTTCTCGCGCATAGGAATGAGAGGTTATAAAAACAAGAAGAAAACACTAACAAAAGGTTCCATATTTTCCAAAGGACTCACTAGCTCGAGTATTCTGTATGTATTTTGTATGAACTTTGATAGTGGATGTGTTGGGATCCTGTGATTTAGTAGATTGACATACTAAATGACAAGGAAACATATAAACCATTCTTTAGAGCGCTAGGACCTAGCCTTCCTAGTCTCAGAGAGGGATATCCCAATTTGTTTGCAAAGATTTGACTTGTTTTCTTGTAAAAGGTTGATTTTAGGCTAGTTACTAAGTGCAAATTTGTTTGATTGTTTGGTGGGACATGATGATCTAGGCAGCATAGATAGAAAAGGGAAATCTCTAAGTCATTGGGCTATGGAGTCAAGTAGAAGTTTGTAACAAGTTTGTAAATGAATCAAAGGTATCAAAGGGAAAATCTAACTTGGCTATTGGATCTATAAGGTTTTCAGGTGGAATGAAATGAAGATTAAGGGTTTAGAATGAAAAGCAGAACTAAGGGCAATTAATAATCCTTAATTATATGTATTTCTCAACAAAGAGACTTAAAACATCATTTGAACATAAAGAAGTATTTTATAGGCAGGGTTGACCATGAATTCTACAAATCACACTTCAGCAAATAACAATTTCAAGACAAACTTTCAAAATGAAATCTACGAGTCGAGGAACGCTCTATTTCATCAAAGATTTCACTTTCAAGGATAAGAAAACATTCAAGATTCACAAATAACTACATTCATAAAAGAGGGAACTCCTAGACATATAAGACTGCAATTATAAAGACCTTCAAACCAATTATCTCAGCAAGAACAAAGGGTAAGATCAAAACAGACCTCTTTGGCAGACTGTAAACAATGGTACTTTAAAGGGAGACTTCAGAAACAGTTTTCAAGAGGCAACAAGTAAGCAGGGAAAACCATAAATCATTCTTGAGACCAACTATTTGAACTATTTCTTAAATAAACAAGCTTAAGGGTTGAAAAGTAGTCAAACTACTCAATAAGCCTTCGACAGATGAAAACATAAAGACAGTGAAGAGTAAACAGGCCTAAAGTGCTTCTAGGAGACATTTCTTAGCCTAAAAATTTTACTCTACTGCAAGCAAGAAATGATGAAAACGGAATGGGAAACAGGAAAAACATCAATAGATTAGAATACTTCACCAACAGCCAAGCTTAGGGATCCAATAACAGAGCTTTCTCCATCAACAAACAAGTCCAAACATCCACAGGTTCCAGAACATCAAATTTCTTTCAACTTCAGCAGAACTATGTATTACTTCAAAGAGTTATCAAAATGCCCGCATTCAATGAGTTTGAATGTAGTATTTATGTTGCAAATGAGGAGGTGGAACCATCTAGGGTTCAAAATGTTTTTAATGACATAGTAAATGCACTCCTATCCTTAAAAACCATGCAAGGCATAAGGTAGGAATGCCTCTCAACTACTTCTCTGTGTAATAAATCTGTCTTTACTTCCTGAGGATGAAACAGTTGAAAAGATTGACTTTAAGGCCCTTTTCTGTCTTTTACATTAACTGTTCTGACAGTTATAATATCTTCTTTTTTGTAATAACTGTCAATTTTCCCCTTGGGACAGAAAGTAAGTGAAAGGTGTCAATTTTGAGTTATCAAGTGAATAACTGCTCCTTTGATGTATCTGATGCTATCTTTAAGCCTAAGTTTCCTTGATTTAATTATAAAACCGTGTTTTAAGACTTGATGATGCTTTTTGGCCTTCATAATGCAACATTGTAGTCCTTTTCCCTTTATACACTACTTTAAACCATTAAATTGCAGGATTAAGTCTTCTAATCTTCGATCTTTTACTTTAATCTTCATTTTTTAACCTTTAATCTCCACTATCTTTCTTCTGTTGTCTTTGTCAGTGTGCAGGTGGCTTTTAGAGCGCTTGGAGGGTTGAGTGTATAACCAGTGCTCATAAAACATTGATCAAACCATGAAATGAAACCTGGCAGTCCCTTTCTTCGTGATTTGGCCTCGGTTTGGACCACGAAGGTCGTCACCTTCTGGCCCCATCCCTTTATGGATTGTAGGAGGGTTTTCAGCCCAAAAACCGCAATAGAACCTGCAAAAAACCAACAAACATGTTATAAAAACCCTGCGGGTTTGGAAAACTACATGTAGAGGCTGGCAGAGGGAAGAGGAGCAAGATATGCAGGCGGAAGAGTAATTTTCATGGCGGAGAGGCGAAAATCCGCGAAAACAGGTTTTAAATGGGTTTTGGGTGTGAAAATGAAGAGTGGTGGTTTTGCGAAAACCGCGAATGGTTTCCGCGCGACACTCAGGCGGTAAACAGTTTTGTGCGTATCGAACACGATTCAATCAAAATGTGACGCGTGGCTTGCAGGAAACTGTTGGGAAAAATACTGAGAGGGGGGGTGAATCAGTATTTACTGCATATTCAAAAAAATTTACTTTTTCTTACTTCTAAAACCCATACGCTACTTTGCTGAAGCCAACTAGCGTATACACGCGGATATCCTTCATAAAACTCAAGTATACACAGAGATCTAATTATGCCATTAATTCTTCACTTATATCATTCCATCATTCATTCATTAGATGTTCTATAAACAGTAAACATGTGCAATAAGAACAGAGTAAACCATCACACATAAGCATCACACATGAACACCAGGATTTTAGGTGGAAACCCAAGTCGGGAGAAAACCACCGCTACAGTTGCTCAGCCTTCAATATTTTATTATAGAGAAAACATTCGAGAATATACAAAGGCCGGGCGTACCCTACCAAGACACACCCACCTGCGCTCGTTTACCAACCTCTCCTGGAAGGGAGCTCCAACCCCCTGACTCGTTTACCAGCCTCTCCTGGAAGGGAGCTACGACCCCCCGATCTCGTTTACCAGCCTCACCTGGAAGGGAGCTACGACCCCCTGACTGAAGGCTACAACCCTCAGCACCTCTATGGACCACGTTTCATCAATTTTCACACTGGATCCAAAGCTTCCTTTAGAACACAACTTGCAGGCCACGTTTCATCATATTTTCAGACTGGACCCACTCCACATATTTAAGCTTCATCATACAACCAAACTGAAACAGACAACTCAGAACTGTAGAATACAGATAGCAGCAACACAGCAGAACAGATCAGACATTTCATACCCCATGCTTCAACAAACCCTAGTTTGCATACGTGCTTTCCTTTCACTGATACCGCGTATATACGCGTCTTCTACCATACAAACCCGCGTATACTTCTGTACAAATTACAGAGCTAATTTCATTGCGCATGCGCGCTTTCTCTTCAGCGAAGCTGCATATATACGCGCTTCCTCTGCGGCGAACTAGCATATGGTTCTTCAGACATTTAGGTCATTGCAATTCTTCAGAACAGATACATCACACAGATTTAACCCTTTACTTCAGACAGATGTTCGCCTTATCTCAGATCTAATCATTCCATAAATAGATCTAGAAAATACAGATACATTTCAGATCTAGATATCCCGCTTCATCATTTCTTCATAGGTGCATCATAGATTCAGATCTATCATCAAACCTTTACCCTTTCCATACAGATATACTTCACAGAGAAGTATTCATTCAAGCTCGGACATCTTGCACCCACACTCATGATTTGCACAATGAATTTCTTCTCTTTATATAGGTTTACCCTTTTTCAATACCATGAGCCCCTTTTTCAATACCATGAGCCAAAATAATACCATGAGCCCAAAACTACATTACTTCCGATGGTATTCCTGGACGGGGTCATTTAGAAGAATCATTACCCAATACAATGGGTCAATACCATGGTGGTTACCCCTGGTTTTGCACTTTATGAGCGCTTTTGCCCATACGCGACTTGGCACGTTGTTTCCCGCGTGCATATGCGACTTCTCCTAGGCAAATCCGCGTATGCCTTGAGACATACTCTTTTTATCATAGATCTAGCACATATTGAATTTCTTTCTTCATTCCCTTCTGTACTCACTGTAGATACATCAGATTTACTTCATCAAGAACATATTCTATCAAGCACAACTTCATCAAGTAAGTTGCCATCATCTTCATCAGGTGGGTTGCCATTCAAGAACAACTCTCTACATCATATTGTCAACAAAAATCATATCACATCAGATTTACATCATTTACCAAGTCCATCAAGTCAAGAATAACTTCATCAGGTGTATTGCCATCAAGGACAACACATGCCAACAATCTCATGTCTTCATCTTCATTCAGTGGGTTGCCATCAAGGACAACCCTCTGCATCATATTGCCAACAGAAACCAGCGGTTTCGCGTGAGTTTTTGTGTTTAAACCCCGACGATAAAATCTACGGGAGAGCGCGACAGAGGGAAAGGTGCTCGGGCGAGGGAAATAGTGGAAGATAGGTGTCAAGTGGAGATTGGAAGATGCTTTGCATAGTGGGTGGTAGGCCCCGGCGGGGTTGGGTGTCGGGTTTAACAGGGGTCGTGGGATGAGGTGAAGCAACGGTAGAGATTGCTTCAGGAAAATGAATGGTGTGGTGAGATGGTGAATGGGTTGGTAAGGTCGGGAGGATTAGGGGTGAGAGGAGAAGCGTGGTGGCCGTTGATCTTTACATATCAATGGTGGGATTGTTCCGCAATTTGATTAGTATGGTGGGGGGGAATATAAAGAGAAACGCGTTTTGCAAGGGGCATGGAGGTGAAACAAAAGGTAAAGGAAAAGGGCTAGAAGGAAAGGGGCAGGAAGTGGTCCGGTGGAGGAGTAGGAGACCGGGAGCCAAAGAAAGAGGGGCCAAGGGCTAGCGCGTTTAAGTGTTTGGTTTCAAGGCCGGGGCATAAGGACGAAAATGGGGGGAATATTTAAGCCCTCGGGGGCTTAAGCCCTAAATTGTAAAAAGACCGTCTTTAGGCCAAAAATGGGTTTTTTAGGCCAATTTTAGAAGTTCTGATAGGTAAGAAAAAGAGTTTTTTAAACCATATAAAGGAGTTATAATGGTTTTTTGAGGGGTTTTTTAGAAGAAATGAAGAATTAGTGCAAGGGAAATGGACTTTTAGCAGGAAAAATGACTGCTAGGATAGGATCAAATGAATGAAAATTAGCAGAGGATGGAGGTGAAAAATGGGAGATATAGCCTGAAACAAGTTTTCTTTTTGAAACAGAAGGTTTTTTTTTCGAAGGCATAGATGAAGATATTCGGTAAACTGATAGACTTAGGATACTAAAGGCTGTGAGATTTCTAGAACGCATAATGCTTCTTGAAATATTATTTCTAGAAATCTAGGATTGGTAATTTAGTCATCTTTGGTCAAAGTCAAAATTATGGATGACTAACAGTGGCTCCATTTGGGGAGGACAGTTGTCCTTTTAGGTGTCCAGAACCTCCAGTTTATCAATCTCTGGATTTCAGCAGACCAGTGCCTTATCCATTTGGCAGATTTCTTCTTTTCTTGCTGATCTTTCTCTGACAAGGACAACTTTTATCAATCTGCAACATGCAATTTCTTTAAAAACAGCATCTCTACCTACTCAATCTTACTTTTCCTAGAATTTTTTCTTCTCTTTTGAGTGCATTTGAACTAAAAAACTCTTTGACTTTTTATTTTTTTGAAAACAGAAATAAACTATCTAATCCTATCCTTGTTTCTCCCAAGAGTCCAGATTAAGCTGTTGAACTCTTTATGTTTCTACCTAAGCTACTATCTGTCAAGATTAAGTTGTTTGACAAAATTTATTCTCTATTTCTAAAACAAGAAATTTAAACATAGTCAAATCAGGATTACACTGTCTGATCTTCTATGGTGTCTATGGCTGTATGTACAAGCTTCACATAGACTTTATTTACAAAAGTAAAGCAAAATTTATGAAGGCTTAAGATCTGAAAATTATAAACATCCTTCTATTATTTTCCAGCTCTGGTTTTGATCTATTTAGAGCTATCTTTTCCCTTTTCTTCGTTCAGATTTTGAGCTTGTTAGAACCATTTCCTTTCTATCCTAATCTATTCTATTGATAAGCTAAGTCTAAAAAAATCTTGTCAATCTATGCTTCTACTAACTTATCAACATAAATTTAAAGTATGTTCAGCCATGATTAGGCTAGATGACTGAACAATATATCATTTTTAATCAGCAGTGGCACTTAGATTTTCTCACTTTCAGAAAATTCTCTTTTTTGGGTATGGGGCTATACCTCTTTCTTTTCATCTGCCGTCTTTTCTCTTTTCTATTGTTTTTTGTAATTTTTCCTTTTTTAAATTCAAAAGCAGTGTTATATACAATAAATAGAAACTTTGAAATTTAGGACTCTTGGTAGAAGTAGTGTTTGAGCATCCTGTCATTGACAGGACCAAATAAATCTTCTCCATTCATTTCTTGCAGAAAGAATCCATTGTGACCCCTGATAGAATGAATAATGTAGGGACCTTTCCACAAATTTTCAAATTTGCCATGTTTTCCCTTTTCTTCCCTTCTAGAATCCCACTTTAGAACTACATTTCCAACTTGAAAATCATTTTCTTTAGTCCTCTTGTCAAATAACTTCTTGATTCTTTCTTGGAATGTTTGTGTTCTCTTGTACACTTCCTCTCTTGACTACTGTAAATGAATGGTCTGATTTATCCTTCTCTGCATATCATTCTCTTCAGTTTGTACTTCTTGGAGGAGTTTCATGACTAGAACTCCTAAATATGTTGGGAAAACTGCATCCATGCCATAAACCAGCTGATAGGGGGGCATATTTATTTACTTTTTGGTGGTTAATCTATCAGCCCATAAAGCATGAATAAGCTTACTATGCCATGATTTCGGATTCTGCTCCAACATTTTTTTGATAATATTGACAAGGCTTTTGTTTGAGGATTCAGCTAATCCATTTCCTTGAAGATAGTAGATAGTGGAATGACCCAGGGTAATATGATACTTATGGTAGAAGTCAATAATTTTTTTAGATTTGAAGGCAACAACATTATTTGTGATGATTTTTCTAGGACAATCAAATTTGGATAGTATGTTGGTTTCAAGGAATTTGATAATGACAAAGTCAGTAGCATTCCTAGAAGGTATGACTTCTATCCACTTGGTAAAATAATCAGTGGCAGTGAGGATCCACTTATGTTGAGTTGAAGAAGATGGGTGAATTTCCCCAATGAAGTCCAAACCCCATTGTTGAAAGGGAGCCTCAACACTGTTGGGATGTAAGGGTAAGGGTAGGAGTTTTATCTTGCCATCAAAAATTTGACACTTACAAGTTTCTGAGTATCTGGGGAAAGGGTGGGCCAATAGTAACCAGATCTAAGGATTTTATTTACTGTAGTCTTCCAATACATATGTCCTTCGCATTCTCCCTCATGCAGCTCATGCATAATTTTTCTTGCATCAATCTCAAGCAAACACTTAAGCAATATTCCAACAGTATTTTTCCAATATAGGACCCCATCTAGTATGCAATAATTTAAAGCCTTTTGCTTCAAAAATATAGCTTTAGTTTTGGACAGAGAAGGAGGGGTATTCAAATAAAGAAGCACATATATGATATCAGCATACCACGGTGAATTCAAAAAAGTTTCTTCAATAAATGGGGTTGTGAATTCTTTAGTTTCTTCCAAAACATCAACCATATTTATATCTAGTGCTTGGAAGTTTGATTCAGCCATGATTTTTGCTAATCCCTGCCCTTTGATTAGTTTGGTAGGCCTAATTTCTAAGTCATATTCTAGAATAATAGCAATCCATTTTCCTCTTTTACCATCAGGTTCTTGACTTAGAATATCTTTGACAATAGTATGTGGAACAAAAGCAATGATGTGAGAATGTAGAATATAGACTCTAAAGTCTTTCAGTGCTTTTACCAAGGCTAAGGCTTGTTTCTCCATGATGTTATACTTGAGTGGAGAATCTCTTAAGGCCCTACTAAAAAGGATATTGGTTGTTCATGCCCCATGTCATTCTTTTGTAGTAACATTGCAGCTATTGTATGTTCAGATGCAAAAGAAAAGATATAGAAATCTTTGGTGAAATCAGGACTTATGAGAACCAGTGTTTGAGTAAGAGCTTGTTTCACTAGTCCAAATGATTGTTTAGATTATATTGTCCATTTAACACCTGCCTCTTTCTTAAGCATGTTTGTGATATTTCTTAATAGCTCAGCAAGGTTGGGGATGAATCTCCTTAAAAAATTTATCTTCCCAATGAAATATTGTAATTCTTTGAGGTTTCTAGGATGGTTGATTTTCAATATGCCATCAATCCTTTTAGGGTCTACTTTGATTCCCTCTTCGGAAATTATGTGGCCAAGAAGCTTTCCTTCTTGGAGACCAAAGAGTGTTTTTTTTGGATTCAAAGATAAGCCACATTTCCTACATTTCTCAAAAACTTTCCTTAAATGAATCAAATGTTCTTCATCATTTTTAGAGAAAACGGTAATGTCATCAAGGTAAATGATTATAAATAGCCTATGTCTTCTGAAAAGGCTATGTCCATTTCCCTTTGGAAGGTGGCCCCTGCATTCATTAAACCAAATGGCATTTTGACATACATGAATGTACCCCAAGGTGTAGTAAAAGCAGTTTTATGTTGGTCACTTGGCATTAGGGGAATTTTGAGGTCTAAAATGGGCCTCCTAAGGAAATTATAAAATAATAGTGGAAAAAATCAAATAAGATTTGATGACATCATCAAATTTTAGAGGGAAAAATGAAAAAACTACTTTTTCAATTCATATTTTCAACTTATCTCCCAAAGTTTTTACTCAAATTTCGAGCGGGAGTACTTGTTGGATGCGGAATTTAATTCCCCATCCAAGGAGTACCCATGTTGCATACTTTCGATGGGTCCTACTACACGAAAAATGAGAAATACATTAAAAAAAAAACGTGATTACAATCACGTTTTTTATGTATTTCTCATTTTTCGTGTAGAAGAGTTCATCGAAAGTATGCAACATGGGTACTCCTTGGATGAGGAATTAAATTCCGCATCAAACGAGTACTCCCGCTCGAAATTTGAGTAAAAATTTTGGGAGATAAGTTTAAAATACGAGTTGAAAAAGTAGTTTTATTATTTTATTATTTTTTAATATTTTTACTTTTTTACTCCAAAAATGGTGAATCATCTATTATGGTTGACATCATCATCTTGAATCCTATTGGTTCTTATAAAGTTTATTTTGGTTGTACATTTTTCTTAGGAGGCCCATTTTAGACCTCAAAATTCCCCTAATGGAGTACTAAAACCTAATTGTAACCTGAGAACCCATCCAGCAGTGAAATTCTTTTAGACCCAACCACCCTTTGAAGTATATGATCCATTTTTGGCAAGGGATAATTTTCCTTAAGAGGCTCTATTTAGATTTCTGAAATCAATGCAGAGCCTAATTTCTTCAGTCTTTTTCCTAACAGATACTAAGTCAGAAACCCATTATGAATACTTGATGGGAACTATGATCCCAGCATCATACATTTTCTTAATCTCTTTCTCAACTAAAGGCAATAAAACAGGGTTTATCTTTCTGAGTTTTTGTTTGAAAGGTTTATGATTTTCCTTAAGAGGAATTTTGTGTCGAATGATGCTGGTATCATATGATTTCAAATCCTTATATTCCCATGCAAACACATCTTTAAATTCTTTGAAAAGTTCTATGTATTGTTGTTTGATATGAGCTAGGAGAGTGCTGAATAGCTGCTAGGCTGCCTATGTTATGTTCTTCTATGTTTGTTTCTATAGGCTCCATTCTTGGTTCTTTGGCTACATCATTGTAATCAAAAAGTTGTTCTAATGGTGTAAGACCTCTTGGAATTGTATCATTTTTACATTGTAAAACTTCCAGGTTTTTCTGGTCTGTATTGTTAACTATTTTTGCTCTAAAAGGATGTTCAAAATGGTTTATATTAGCAGAAAAGGACAGCTCTGTTTCAGGGATTTGTTCTTCATCAAAACAGTTTTCCTCATTGATCTAAGTAGGTGTTGATATGGCAAAGTCATTGCTTGATTGCAAAAAATCATCTGTGTTTGTCTCCTTCAAACACTTGCCAATAATCTTCATTGTTAGGTATTGCAGGTCTGTTTTTTACCTTTATATCAGATTGTTCATTTGTCTATGGTATTTGGCAATTACTAGCGGCAAAAACAAGTTCATTTGCTAGATGATTTTGAGCTCTTGGGATAAAAATGAGTGCATATTTTTCAAAGGTTTTTAGGAGATCAAGGGCAGTGTTTCTATATTCTCTGAGCTTTGGGTTTTTGGTTGAATATTCCCCTTTAATCTGTCTGATTAGCTCAGAATCCCCTTGGACTGATATTCTTTTAGCTCCTAAATATTTGAGTAAGTGTAGGCCAATGAGGAAGGCTTCGTATTCAGCAATGTTATTTGTGCATGGAAAATCTAATTTAAAGGAAAATCCTTTGTTTGTGTTCTGTATCCATACACCAGCCCCTACACTTAATTTGCTACAAGAGCCATCAAAGTTTATTTTCCAGGTTATTTCAATCTCATTTTCTTTTTCTTTCTGCTGTTCAAGGCTGTTAAAATCTGGACTGTTCTTTTCTTGAGTTGATGGTAGATTTGGCTATTCTGGTAGACTAAATTCTTCTTTGTTTTCCTTTTCTTGTTGGCTGATTTCATCTTCATTATATAAGATAAAGGAATCCAAATTTGAATGGATGGAGTAGATAGGAGAATTGTTTGGTCTATCTATGTTGCTCACCATGTATTTCATGTGGGATTCCCTGTATAGTCTTCTAGTTTGGTTAAATACTGGGATGGTGGCATAAGACATGTCCATTTGAAGGCAACTTTGTTCAACACTTTGCTAACTGTTTTTGTATTTATTTATATCATTTTTCTTGGCCACAGTGTTGGTGTTACTGGCTGTCTTTTTAGGCTGATTTTTTGAAGTTTTCTTAACAACAGTACTAGTGTTTTTGTCATTAGAAATATCTGGGCTCCCTTTGCTTCTAAAATTATATTGTTTGTGTACCTCCATGATTGCATTTTCAAACCCCAATCTGTAATCTTCAGAATCTTCATGGTTGTTTACAATTTGTTCTGAAGAGAAAAATCCTTGTTCTTCTTCAATGAGAAAAACATTTGTCTCACTGTCAGATCCCATCAGATTCACATGATTCTCTTCCAACCTTTCAACTTCCCTTTCTTCTTCTTGATCAATATAGTTTTGTTGAAAGGGAGGCCTAATCTGTTGGTCATTATCTCTTTGCCTATCTTGATTAGGGTCTCTTCTGAGATTTTGGTTTCTATTTCTGTTTTGGTTTTCTCTAGGAGGCACTCTATCATTCAGATTTATCTTTTCAAGCATTCTCTCCATTACCTTCACTAAGTTATCAATTTTAGTATCTGATGATGAGGCCGAAACCATTGTATCATCCCTGTATGTAACTCTTTTCTTTGCTCTCATCATAGCTCTTTTCTCAATCAGATTTGCTTCTACACTTAAGGCTCCCCTGTGCATATCTTCTAAGGTTGAGGGGTCTCTTTCTCTTAGCTGGTAGGCCATTTCAGGATCAAAGCCCTCTGGAAATTTAGCCAAAGCTAAGCCTAATGGAGGTTTCATGTCTGGGGGAAGTGCATTATAAACACTATTAAATCTAGTGCAATACTCTTGGACACCTTCCCCAGTGTTTCTTTTGAGATTGGTATATTCTGAAAGGATTTGGAGAGGGTTCTTCCTAATTTCTCATTTGTTTATGAATGTTTGATATAAAGAAGGGAGATCATTTATACTGTGAGGGGCTAAGCCTTTAAACCATTTCATGGCTTCTCCTCCTAAACTTTGAGCAAAGATTCTCATTTTAACATTCTCTTCTTTTATTTCCATGTAATCAAAAGCATCATTCATTTTATCTACATGTTGTTGGGCAGTAGTAGGTTCACTTCTGGTGAAATGGGGAATTTTGGATTGGTATTCATTGGGTAAGGGAACCATAGGTTGTGGTAACACTAGTGGAGCATACCATGCTGTCATGATGGGAAATAATGGGGGATTTACAAGAGGAAAAATGGGCTGAGTTGGAGTGCTTTGAACAGTGTGTGTGTGTACTGAAGTGGAAGAAACACTTGGGCCAGCAAATTGATGATGAGAATATTTCTTGAAGGAGCTGAAATGATGGAGAAGCTGAGAATCAGGTGGAGTGGAAGGTGAGGCCTCTCTGCTAAAGCTCTGTTGTAAATCTATGGTTTCAAACTCAGCCTGGTTTAAATCACTTTGAGACTTATTTCTAAAGATGTTCTTAGTGTGAGGTAAATCAAAGTGAGGATTTTTCAAGATTGTGATATTTTCAGGGACAGATCTTGTTCTTGGGATGGTCCTATCAGTAGTTTATTTTTCAGATTTAGAAGTTTGCCACAAAATATTCTCTGGATTTTCAACTATGGTAGGAGAGTTAGGATTTGGATGGGATCTAATATTGACCCTATGTGAAGCCAGACTTCAGTTTTCCAAAAATTTTAGAGAGGTTTAAAGTTTTTGGGACTGTTTTTCAAAAAAATTCCTCTCACAGTGATTTCTATAATAGAGGACTAGGTTTCTAAACTTCCTCAAGGCTAGTTAACACAGTTTCAAGGAAATATGGAGTACTAGTAAGGTAATAGGCCTACTGGGGCTAGTGGAGTCGCCAGGTGGAAGTTTTTAACTTTTCTAAAGGTAAAATGTTTTATGGTCCACCACCAATGGTTTATTTGAAAACCAATCTGAAATGTTTTTGGGTTTTTCTGAGTTTTTATATGATTCTATGGTTGTGAGAGTGTCCTATACCTGATTCAACACTTAGCTAAGGTGGTGAAACAAACAGAGTCTACTCTATGGCTTACTAGTTGATTTCTTCAAGGTTTGATAAGGGTCTCTTACAATCCTAAGGGTTACTTAGATTGCCACTGATTCAGACAAATCCTATCATGATTACCATTATGCTGTCAGTGCTTGAAGAAGCTATAGTTCACTTGAATAAATACTGAGTGTCTTGTTTAGGGACTTTTACTCAAAAAGGTCCCACCGTCATAGCCAGAATGTTTGGATCCTGTGATTTAGCAGATTGGCATACTAAATGACAAGACAACATATAAACATGTCTTTAGAGCTCTAGGACCTAGCCTTCCTAGTATCAGAGATGGATCTCTCAATTTGTTTGCAAAGATATGACTTGTTTGCGTGTAAAAATTTGATTTTAGGCTAGTTATTAAGTGCAAATTTGTTTTATTGTTTGGTGGGACATGATGATCTAGGCAGCATAGATAGAAAAAGGAAATCTCTAAGTCATTGGACTATGGAGTCAAGTAGAAGTTTGTAACAAGTTTGTAAATGAATCAGAGGTATCAAAGGGAAAATATAACTTGGCTATTGGATCTATAATGTTTTCAGGGGGAATAAAATGAACATTAAGGGTTTAGAATGAAAAGCAGAACTAAGGGAAATTAAGAATCCTTAATTATATGTACTTCTCAACAAAGAGACTTAAAACATAATTTGAACATGAAGAAGTATTTTATAGACAGTGCTGACCATGAATTCTATAAATCACACTTCAGCAAATAACAATTTCAAGACAAACTTTCAAAATGAAATCTACGAGTCGAGGAATGCTCTATTTCATCAAAGATTTCACTTTCAAGGATAAGAAAACATTCAAGATTCACAAATAACTGCATTCATAGAAGATGGAACTCCTAGACATCTAAGACTGCAATTATAAAGACCTTCAAACTAATTATCTCAGCAAGACAAAAGGGTAAGATCAAAACAGACCTCTTTGGCAGACTGTAAACAATGGTACTTTAAAGGGAGACTTTAGAAACAGTTTTCAAGAGGCAGCAAGTAAGCAGGGAAAACCATAAATCATTCTTGAGACCAATTATTTGAACTATTTCTGAAATAAACAAGCTTAAGGGTTGAAAAGAAATCAAACTACTCAATAAGCCTTCAGGAGATGAAAACATAAAGAAAGTGAAGAGTAAACAGGCCTAAGGTGCTTCTAGGAGACATTTTTTAGCCTAAAAATTTTACTCTACTGCAAGCAAGAAATGATGAAAACAGAATGGGAAACAGGAAAAACATCAACATATTAGAATACTTCACCAACAGCCAAGCTCAGGGATCCAATGACAGAGCTTTCTCCATCAACAAACAAGTCCAAACATCCACAGGTTCCAGAACATCGAATTTCTTTCAACTTCAGCAGAACTATGTATTACTTCAAAGAGTTATCAAAATGCCCACATACAATGAGTTCGAATGCAGTATTTATGCTGCAAATGAGGAGGTGGAACCATCTAGGGTTCAAAATGTTTTTAATGACATAGTAAATGCACTCCTATCCTTAAAAACCATGCAAGGCACAAGGTAGGAATGTCTCTCAACTAATTCTCTGCGTAATAAATCTGTCTTTACTTCCTGAAGATGAAACAGTTGAAAAGATTGACTTTGAGGCCCTTTTCTGTCTTTTACATTAACTGGTCTAACAGTTATAATATCTTCTTTTGTGTAATAACTGTCAATTTTCCCCTTGGGACAGAAATTAAGTGAAAGGTGTCAATTTTGAGTTATCAAGTGAATAACTGCTCCTTTGATGTATTCGAGACTATCTTTAAGCCTAAGTTTCCTTGATTTAATTATAAAACTGTGTTTTAAGACCTGATGATGCTTTTTGGCCTCCATAATGCAACATTGTAGTCCTTTTCCCTTTATACACTGCTTTAAACCATTAAACTGCAGGATTAAGTCTTCTAATCTTCGGTCTTTGACTTTAATCTTAATTTTTTAACCTTTAATCTCCACTATCTTTCTTCTATTGTCTTTGTCAGTGTGCAGGTGGCTTTTAGTGTGCTTGGAGGTTTGAGTGTATAACCAGTGCTCATAAAACACTGATCAAACCATGAAATGAAACTTGGCAATCCCTTTCTTCGTGATTTGGCTTCGGTTTGGACCACGAAGTTTGTCACCTTCTGGCCTCGTCCCTTTATGGACCGTAGGAGGGTTTTCGGCCCTAAAACTGCCATAGAACCTGCAAAAAACCAACAAACATGTTATAAAAACCCTGCGGGGTTTGGAAAACTGAATGCAGAGGCTGGCGGAGGGCGGAGGAGCGGGATATGCAGGCGGAAGAGGAATTTTCATGGCGGAGAGGCGAAAATCCACGAAAACAGGTTCTAAATGGGTTTTGGGCGCGAAAATGAAGAGTGGTGGTTTTGCGAAAACCGCGAATGGTTTTCACGCGACACTCGGGCGGTAAACGGTTTTGTGCGTATCAAACATGATTCAATCAAAATGTGACGTGTGGCTTGCAGGAAACCAGCAGTTTCGCGTGAGTTTTGGTGTTTAAACCCCGACGATAAAATTTATGTGAAATTGATTGTAGGCCGTTGGATCTAGGGGGGAAGATCCAACGGCTACGGGAGAGCGCGACAGAGGGAAAGGTGCTCGGGCGAGGGAAATAGTGGAAGCCAGGTGTCAAGTGGAGATTGAAAGATGCTTTGCGTAGTGGGTGGTAGGCCCCGACGGGGTTGGGTGTCGGGTTTAATAGGGGTCGTTGGATGAGGTGAAGCAACGGTAGAGATTGCTTTAGGAAAATGAATGGTGCGGTGAGATGGTGATTGGGTCGATAAGGTTGGGAGGATTAGGGGTGAGAGGAGAAGCGTGGTGGCTGTTGATCTTTACAGATCAATGGTGGGATTGCTCCGCGATTTGATTAATATGGCGGGAGAAAATATAAAGAGAAACGCGTTTTGCAAGGGGCATGGAGGTGAAAAAAAAGGTAAAGGAAAGGGGCTAGAAGGAAAGGGGCGCAAAGTGGTCCGGTGGAGGAGTAGGAGACCAGGAGCCAAAGAAAAAGGGGCCAAGGGCTAGTGCGTTTAAGTGCTCGGTTTCAAGGTCGAGGCATATGGAGGAAAATGGAGGGAAGATTTAAGCCCTCGGGGGCTTAAGCCCTAAATTGTAAAAAGACTGTCTTTAGGCCAAAAATGGGTTTTTTAGGCCAATTTTAGAAGTTCTGATAGGTAAGAAAAAGAGTTTTTTAAACCATATAAAGGAGTTATAATGATTTTTTGAGGGGTTTGTTTGAAGAAATGAAGAATTAGTGCAAGGAAAATGGACTTTTAGCAAGAAAAATGACTGTTAGGATAGGATAAAATGAATGAAAATTGGCAGAGGATGGAGGTGAAAAATGGGAGATATAGCCTAAAACAAGTTTTCTTTTTGAAACAGAAGGTGATTTTTTTAGAAGGCATAGATGAAGATATTCGGTGAACTGATAGACTTAGGATAATGAAGGCTGTGAGATCTCTAGAACTCATAATGCTTCTTGAAATATTATTTCTAGAAATCTATGATTGGTAATTTAGTTATCTTTGGTCAAAGTCAAAATTATGGATGACTGACAGTAGGATCTTCACGAATATCTATGATGGATGGCTTTTCTAGGTATAATCAAGTAGCAGTGCTTCCGGAGGACCAAAATAAAACCGCATTCACTACTCCTTGAGGAATTTGTATGTATGCTCGAATGCCGTTTGGATTGATCAATGCGGGAACTACATTTCAAAGGGCCATGGACATTGCTTTTGTGGGGGAACAAGACAAGTTCGTGGTGGTGTACCTAGACGATATTACAGTTTTCTCAAAGGACGATGCTGAACATATAGAGCATTTGCACAGAACCTTTGACAAGTGCCGCAGGTATGGATTGTCTTTAAACCCCCAAAAATCTATGTTTGCTTTAGAAGAGGGTAAACTATTGGGGCATATTGTAACAAAGGCAGGGATAAAAATTGACCCGAAAAGGGTAGAAGTCATAAATGGTATATCCTTGCCCAGAAACAAGAAAGAGGTCCAAGTTTTTCTTGGACGTATCAACTTCTTGAGAAGATTCATACCAAACTATGCAGAGATAGTCCGGTACATAACTGAGATGCTGAAGAAGGATAACGAAGTAAATGGACTATTGAGTCGTGGGAAGCTTTTAATAGAATTAAAAATGCTTTCGCAGAAGCCCTAGTATTGGCAGGACCGGATTATGCAAAACCCTTCATAATATTTTCGTTTGCACCTCTCCACACCATCGCAGCTGTATTATTGCAAAAAAATGAGGAAGATCATGAACAACCCATTGCCTTTTTCAGCCAATTGCTTCGCGACGTTGAGCTAAAATATAACATCCTGGAGAAACAGGCTTATGGGCGGAAACGTGAAGCTGGGTTACACTTTTGTGAGAATCGGGGGCAGAAAATTTTTTTCGGCAATAGTTCGGCCGAACTTTCTTAAAGAGTTCGGCCAAACTTTTGAGTCCGTTTAGATTGACGGCACAGTGACGGCGCAGCAAACAGAATTTTTGTCTGAGGTTTGGAAAACCGGCAACAGGAGTTCGGCCGAACTTTTAGTTTTAAAATAGTTCGGCCGAACTATTTTTTATAAATATATCTCCTGCGAATGTTACTGTTTTCATTGTTGGCGCGATTTTTGCAGCTCTGTTTCTATTTGCAGCGTTGGCGCTCCTGCTGTTACGTCCGCGCTCGGGCTCTGTTCGTGCTGTTACGTCCGCGCTCGGGCTCTGTTCGTGTTGTTACGTCCGCACTCGAGCTCTGTTTCTACTGTTACGTCCGCGCTCGGGTATGTAGTTACGTCCAACTTTTACTATCTTTAAGATCTTCACGTAGTTTAGCCACCTCCTCATGGAGGCGAAACAATTCTACAGTCATGGTATTGTATATGTATTTCATTGTTGTAGCCTCCCTCTCTAACAGTTCCTTAATCTCATCAATTTCTTGTAAACGAATTTGTTGTGTTTTATGCATTTCTTCGTTTTTCCTTCTTTGTTCTTCGTTTTGCCTTCTTTTTTCTTCGTTTAGAATTCTAAGCTCTTTATTTCGCTCTTCACAAATCTAGCACATCCAGTGTATCATTATTTATGTTAACTTGACTATACATTAGATCTTTCACATCTGAGGACACATTAGTTTCCAGAGACACTGTGTCCATCCCACAGTAGAAACCCTTCAATGTGAAATCCAGCATCAAAAACGCACTCTCCAAGCACAAAAGAACAGAGAATGCGCATTTACTGTCAAACTGTCAAAGAAAGATTTTGAAACCAGTCATGAGACTTCAACCCACAGCATTCTGTCAAACTGTCCAATGAAAACTGTCCATGAAAGTCAAAGAAAGATTTTGAAACCAGATGAGACTTCGACCCACTGCAATCTGTCAAAACTGTCCATTGTAAAACTGTCCATCGCCCTGAAGAAACCAGAAAAGAAAACATTTTGTAGTTCAAGGTCCTCATCAGAAAAATAGATTAGATGATATGCACACCCTAAGGTAAACAGCCAAAGACAATATGTTGACCCGCCAGCCAAAGAAAACCACAGCCTCTCAGCCTATTAAAGATAGATATGAGAGATCTAGAATATATCCGCACTGTCATCTTGGATATCTCTCATTGCATGCATCAAAATTCTTATGGATAATGTTGTTTATGAACTTTTTTTGTCTAAGAGAACCGTTCTAGTGTGTCTAGAGTATTGTTTTGGTTAGTAACTTTTTTGTTTCACCCAAAAATGTAAATTTTTTTCTGCTCAATATACAACTATTTTTATCAAATCTAAAGATATATAGTTTCATTATGGTTTTTAAAATATAATTCATTATGTTCTAATATTTTAGTTTAATTTTTCTATTTTTTATTCTCAGTTTGTGTGTATTCTTTTCTGCATAAACAGTGATTATGGATTAAAGTTTTTCTGCATAAACTTATATGAGTACTTTTATTCTCAGTTTGTGTGTATTCTTTTCTGCATAAACAGTGAACATGGATTAAAGTTTTATATATTATATGAGTACGCCCTGGTTGTTGCTTTGTGTGTATTCTTTAATGCATAAACAGTGATTATGGATTAAATTTTTTCTGCATAAACTTATATGAGTACTTTTATTCTCAGTTTGTGTGTATTCTTTTCTGCATAAACAATGAACATGGATTAAAGTTTTATATATTATATGAGTACGCCCCAGTTGTTGCTTTGTGTGTATTCTTATATTTTTCTATTATATTATTTTCTATTTTTTATTCTCAGTTTGTGTGTATTCTTTTCTTTGCCTTCACTCTTTTTGATCTTGATAAATCACAAATAAAAAAGAAAATTGGTATTTATTTTTTGCGTAGACCATTTTAAATCTAACCCCAAGCTTATAAAGTTTTCAATTTTTTTATTTGAAAAAATTATTTGTTTTTGCATGCAACCATGTTGAAGTTTTTTGCAAGCAAATACATAAGCATTAGGCAAACACATACTTAGAGAATAAGAAAAAGAAACAACATCCTTTATCCTTCTTAACTTTTTTTTTTATATATGCATTAATTCAATAGGTTAAAATTTACTTTATTAAATTACAAGTAGTTCCTTTTTCATTAAATTGTTGCGGTTGTTGTTTCACCTTTTTTTTGAAATTTTTTTATATGTTATATTTTTTTTCTATTTTTTTTTCATATGACTTTAATTTATAAAGTGACCTTATTGTAAACATGTTTCTCACTTATTTATAAAAGTGAGTCACTTGCATTAATACAAGTAACTAACTGTATATTTGTAAATGTAAGCTTATAAGGAAAGTTAGAGAAGAAATGATTTTTTTTTTTATTTTTTTTATTTTTTTATTTTTTTTATTTTTTTTGTTAATTCTATTCTATATTTTTGGGTTTGTAAATTAACTCAATAGTCTCAATGTACAACCATCATTGCATTGATCAACCTCCACTTCCCACATAGTACTTTTGTTCATTTTTATATATTTTTTCAAAATGGTATAATTTTGACATCCAAATTACATTTGTAGTGTCATTTTCATAAAACTAACCATTTATTTGAGAACTCCCCTTCTAAACAATTAATTTTTTCTTTTGAAATAATCTTATTTGCATATTGTAATATGGCTAGTCTAGGTAATCTCCTACTTACGAATTAAAACTACTTTTCATGGAAATTATATATTGAGGATATACAAGAAGTAGGGACTTTACTAGGTTACCATGGAAATAAAATTATTCCTCTTAATTTCCCCCCTTGTCGCTTGTTCATAATGATTTTTGTGATTCTCTTCCTTCTACTTATTTCTATAGCTTCAATTACTTAAATTTTATTGATACATTCTCCAGAGACACCGAGATTTATTTTTTAAAACTTAAGAGTGAACTTTTTGGCTTACATGTTCTTGTAGAAAAACAATTAGGACATCAACTTTAGAAGTTAGGAGTATATAATGGAAGTGAATATGTTAACAAAAAAATAGGCACTTTTATTACCAACTCTATTAAAATTGAAATACCCCTATTTTTCCTCAAAAGTGATGTAATCCTATTTGAATTAGGTCTCTAGGTCAGTATCGAAGTCTAGCCTAGGTGGCAGATCGTTGTAACAAAGATCTATTGGTAGCCTTTCATACATCTTCCACCAGCAAAATAACTTAAAACACAAAAAGAGTTATCCATTTGCAATATAAATTTGATCTTGAGTATTCATTTGTTTTCTTTGAGAGAGCCCTCTCTAACTAGAAGGGCTAACTTTCAGTCCAAAGTGATTTGAAATAGTTACATTAGGTTGACCATTGAACAACCCAATTGGTTCTAGCTTAGTGATAACATATTCTTCTCTATTTTAGATCAGTTTTCAAAGGCTTGTGATCTAAAAATATTTATAGAAACTTCCAAGGATCTAACAAGGTTTCCTCCTTCCTTAGTGGTGAATGATACTTGGGATCTAATAACTCTTCCGGGAGGAAACCTTGTTATATGTAAATGGGTGCATAGAACTAGGTGTTCATTAGATGGAAGTGTTGAAAGACATAACACTTATATAGTTGATAAAAGTTTCTCAACTAAAAGGGGTTGATTAGAATAAATCCTTTTCCCTTATAGAAAAAATTAATTCCCTTTTTACTGTTCTAGCCCTTATTATTTCATATAAATTGTAGGTCCATTAAATGAACATTAAATCCACCTTCTTACATGGGGATTGCAAGAAAAAATTTACTTGGAATAACCTCCTAACTATATTCAAAATGACTATATTTGTTTACCACCTGAAGAAATCTCTCTAGGACTTAAGTAAGATCCTCATGTTTGGAATGCTAAAATGAATAACTTTCTTCTTAATACTTACTTTTATATATGCAATTATAACTACAATGCCTATACCAAGAAAGTAGTAACCATGTCATAATAATTGTTCTTTATGTTGATGACTTTATACTCATTGGTTGTGACCCTAAAATTTTAGCCCATGTGAAATCTAGCCTTCAAAAGAAATTTGAAAATGGCAGGCTCAGGTACTGGAACCTCTGCAAAGGTTCGACCTGAAAACATAGTTTTTCCTCAGGTTTCTCCACTGGTTCTATGTCCAACTTGGATAACCTACAGTTCAATATCCTTCTTTTCATTTTTTATATCCCCTCTTGGATAACCATAATATCTTGAAATGGAGCTAGCCAACTCAAATATAGTATTGCAAATCGCTGGCTAAGTTAGATGAGGATTACATATGGTCTTGAATGAGCATTTGGACTCTTTAGATATATATCTAAAGAGTCTAAAAGCTCATTCAAGACCATATGTAATACATAGCGTACTCATATAATATATAAAACTTTAATCCATGTGCTTAATCTTAACATTGACACAAATGGAATACAATTTTACTCACTGCTTTATGATAGAAAAATATGCAGATGAATATTCCCCACATATCCGAAGTCAAAAGGGATAGATTAAAAAGGGATGCTTCGGTCATCTATAAAAGATAAATTAAAGAAGCATTACATATTAAAGTAATGTAAATTAGAT
Organism: Pinus albicaulis; assembly: GCA_034641835.2. Classification (NCBI taxonomy): domain Eukaryota; kingdom Viridiplantae; phylum Streptophyta; class Pinopsida; order Pinales; family Pinaceae; genus Pinus; species Pinus albicaulis. The sequence continues at coordinate 24,358,306 of CM076569.1, read as the reverse complement.
ATGCGTACCAATTATGTTCATATAACACAACAAATAGATGATTCAATACAAAAGTCACATAGAAGTCATATTTATCTCATGGGCCTTCAATTTAAATTATATATCTAGCATAATACATTAAGCTATAGGAGATAAATAAAAGAAGCATTTGAATGTAAATTAAAAATGTGTAATAATTATGTCCTCATTTAATATGTACAATATGTTTGGTTGAATCCACATGAAAAACAAGACTCCCAACCATGAGAAGAAGAAATTGCATCCTATTTCTCCCCCCTAGCACAATTACCAGTACAGTTAGAATTTAACAGCCCCAAATTGGATTTTACTCTCAGGTACTGGAACCTCTACAAAGGTTCGACCTGGAAAAATAGGTTTTCCTTAGGTTTCTCCACTGGTTCTATGTTCGACTTGGATAACCTACAACAACATCCTTCTTTTCATTTTTTATATCCCCTCTTGTATAACCATAATATCTTGAAATGGAGCTAGCCAACTCAAATATAGTATTGCAAATCCCTGGCTAAGTTAGATGAGGATTACATATGGTCTTGAATGAGCATTTGGACTCTTTAGATATGCGTACCAATTATTTTCATATAACACAATGTTGGAGAAAATGACTATTTATTTCATGTGTAATTAGATTAGTGATTTCATGTGTTAGGGTTGTGGATTCAGGCATTGAAACAACACACCATGATATTTCAAATTTAAAAATGAGGGTTTGAGTCCTAGGTAGCTTAGAATCCTACTTGTTTTCAAAATAAGGATGCACTCCCATTTGATTCTCATGAATAGGTTGTAATCATGAGGCTCTCGCTCAAGAGTGGACCTTCGCAAAATCTTGTGACGTCTTGTCACAAACAAAACCATCAAACTGAAAGCACATCATTTTTCTCCTTCAAAGAAAAAAAAATTCACATCATGTGAATATCTCCAAGTACTCTTACATATTGGTGTACAAAACCATCAACCAAACACAAGTTGACAAAACCTGCCTCTTCAAAAAACTGACTCTTAAGTCAAATAATAGAGCTCATGTACAAATTTCCATATTTGTTGCATTTAAGTGTGTCTAACACAACTCTACTTTCAACATCTTGCTTCATGCAACATGCACCATACTTTTAATTTGCAAAGAAATTCATGAAACATCAAAATACATGCTAGGCCTTAATTGGATAAGAAATATTTAACCATTTGTCAGCAAACCATTTCAATGGCGCTTCTTTTTCTTTCAACTATGTTGAATTTAGTTTTTAGTTATATTTTTAATGTTGGAGAAAATAACTATTTATTTCACGTGTAATTATATTAGTGATTTCATGTGTTAGGGTTGTGGATTCAGGCATTGAAACAACACCATTATATTTCAAATTTAAAAATGATGGTTTGAGTCCTAGGTAGCCTAGAATCCTACTTGTTTTCAAAATAAGGATGCACTCCCATTTGATTCTCATGGATAGGTTGTAATCATGAGGCTCTCGCTCAAGAGTGGACCTTCGCAAAATCTTGTGACGTCTTGTCACAAACAAAACCATCAAACTGAAAGCACATCATTTTTCTCCTTCAAAGAAAAAAAAATTCACATCATGTGAATATCTCCATGTACTCTTACATATTGGTGTACAAAACCATCAACCAAACACAAGTTGACAAAACATCCGTCTTCAAACAACTGACTCTTAAGTCAAATAATAGAGCTCATGTACAAATTTCCATATTTGTTGCATTTAAGTGTGTCTAACATAACTCTACTTTCAACATCTTGCTTCATGCAACATAGTTTGAATTTGCAAAGAAATTCATGAAACATCAAAATACATGCTAGGCCTTAATTGGATAAGAAATCTTTAACCATTTCTCAGCAAACCATTTCAATGGCGCTTCTTTTTCTTCCAACTATGTTGAATTTAGTTTTTAGTTATATTTTTAATGTTGGAGAAAATAACTATTTATTTCATGTGTAATTAGATTAGTGATTTCATGTGTTAGGGTGGTGGATTCAGGCATTGAAACAACACCATTATATTTCAAATTTAAAAATGATGGTTTGAGTCCTAGGTAGCTTAGAATCCTACTTGTTTTCAAAATAAGGATGCACTCCCATTTGATTCTCATGGATAGGTTGTAATCATGAGGCTCTCGCTAAAGAGTGGACCTTCGCAAAATCTTGTGACGTCTTGTCACAAACAAAACCATCAAACTGGAAACACATCATTTTTCTCCTTCAAAAAAAAAAAAAATTCACATCATGTGAATATGTCCATGTACTCTTACATATTGGTGTACAAAACCATCAACCAAACACAAGTTGACAAAACATGCCTTTTCAAACAACTGACTCTTAAGTCAAATAATAGAGCTATGTACAAATTTCCATATTTGTTGCATTTAAGTGTGTTTAACATAACTCTACTTTCAACATCTTGCTTCATGCAACATGCACCATACTTTGAATTTGCAAAGAAATTCATGAAACATCAAAATACATGCTAGGCCTTAATTGGATAAGAAATCTTTAACCATTTGTCAGCAAACCATTTCAATGGCGCTTCTTTTTCTTTCAACTATGTTGAATTTAGTTTTTAGTTATATTTTTAATGTTGGAGAAAATAACTATTTATTTAACGTGTAATTAGATTAGTGATTTCATGTGTTAGGGTTTTGGATTCAGGCATTGAAACAACACCATTATATTTCAAATTTAAAAATGATGGTTTGAGTCCTAGGTAGCTTAGAATCCTACTTGTTTTCAAAATAAGGATGCACTCCCATTTGATTCTCACGGATAGGTTGTAATCATGAGGCTCTCGCTCAAGAGTGGACCTTCGCAAAATCTTGTGACGTCTTTTCACAAACAAAACCATCAAACTGAAAACACATCATTTTTCTCCTTCAAAGAAAAAAAAAATTCACATCATGTGAATATGTCCATGTACTCTTACATATTGGTGTACAAAACCATCAACCAAACACAAGTTGACAAAACATGCCTCTTCAATCAACTGACTCTTAAGTCAAATAATAGAGCTCATGTACAAATTTCCATATTTTTTGCATTTAAGTGTGTCAACATAACTTTACTTTCAACATCTTGCTTCATGCAACATGCACCATACTTTGAATTTGCAAAGAAATTCATGAAACATCAAAATACATGTTAGGGCTTAATTGGATAAGAAATCTAACCATCTGTCAGTAAACCATTTCAATGGCGCTTCTTTTAGTTGCACTTCATCATGTGAATCATCTTGACCCTCATCGATTATGAAATCCTCTTTTCCATTCTTCTTTTCATTTTTTATATCCCCTTTTGGATAACCATAATATCTTGAAATGGAGCTAGCCAACTCAAATATAGTATTGCAAATCCCTGGCTAAGTTAGATGAGGATTACATATGGTCTTGAATGAGCATTTGGACTCTTTAGATATGCGTACCAATTTTGTTCATATAACACAACAAATAGATGATTTAATTTACAAATGTCACATAAAAGTCATATTTATCTCATGGGCCTTCAACTTAAATTATATAATTGTTTGACCCCCAGAAATGTCATTCAATACCTCAAAATGACTCCAAAGGGTTTTAGACCTGAATTCTCCACCCCCCATTAAAATGACCTTACAAGTTGATTCTTTCAGTTTTTTCACTCTATAAGCATCAACGTACGATTATGCATGATGGAGAATCTCTAGTGCTTTCCCTTGTTAATATATTTAATAATCTCAATATTTATTTAAAAGTATCAATAGTATTTCGACCATGAGATTTGAACAATGTGATGTCGTCGAAATACTATTGATACTTTTAAATAAATATTGAGATTATTAAATATATTAACAAGGGAAAGCGCTAGAGATTCTCCATTATGCATAATCGTACGTTGGATTTGGTGATAATTGTCTCCATATTTTGGCTTTCTGACTCGCAAAACATAATTATTTTACAAGGGAGGGAAGGAGGGATGATCACATTGACTTTCTTGATGACATGTCTATGAAGATTAACTACCTCAAGAACTATTTTTTTGCATCTAGGGAAAGAGACACATTCCCATGTCTGAGCATGAAAACGTTATTTGATATTGTTAATGCCTCTAGTGTTTACTTCTACAAGTTCTATAGGCAGAGTCTGTAAAGGGCCAGGTAGCCTCTGGATCTCATCTTTTATGAAAGGTGACATATCTAGTAAATGCCCCTGCAGTCAATCTCTGGAATGGATCTAAATAGAAGTTCTTCATTTTAATATCTGTAAAACAAAACAACTTTAAGGTAAACTATGTACATGTTCCATTCATCATGAACACAAACCTCACAAGCCTCCTTGGCTTTGGAGCATTTTCCATGTTTTCCATAACCAAGACCCAAATAATTAGGCCCTTCTTGAAGAACATTTGGCTCAACTATGCCTTGTACATGCTTGCCTTTAAAACCCTTTACTTTCATAGCTCACATTTTCATCAAAAATTTGGACCCTATTCCTCTAATGTCTCTCAAAAGCACGTACACATTCATTTTTAGAGGAAATTGAAGGTAGAAACCAATAGCTAATTCTTCTAACTAACCTTGACTAAAATGAGCTAATTGTACTTTGATAGGAACTTGATTTAAATTGTCCACCTCACATTAGGCACCAATGATTATAACTTTTAATGGGCTAGCATTGGTTTGTAATCATCATCTCAAAATGACCTAGTAGATGAAAAATTACCATGTTTGTAATCATCGTTTCACACCATCTACATATGACCCTTCTACACATTATATGATTGAATTTATGGTAGGTCATCTCTTCTATCTAGACCATGATTGATTGTGACATTAGGTGAATAAAAGAAATTTGATAAGGAATGGATCACTATAAGTTTTTCCTCCTCCACCCACTCCATATTCAGTGATTGCCTATTTTTTTTTTTCCAACATTTTATTTTGGAAATTCATTTTGGTAGTTAATTCTACTAATAGTCACAACACACCTGGAAGTCAAAGAAATTGTTATATACACTACTAAACTCAATTAACATTGTTTGTTATTGGACTTTACAATAACAAACAACGTAGAGTTTGTTAATGTAGTAGTGTATATGATAATTATATGTATAGTGGTGTGGCTATCGATAAAATTAGCTGCTAATGAATTTCGAGAATAGAAAGTTGGAAGTGGAAATTTGAGAAATCACTAGCTATGGGGCGGATGGAGGAGGACAAACTAGAAACTATCTTCTGCTTATAAATTTTATTTTATTCACATGTTGTCACAATCATTCATGGGATAGGTAGAGAGGATGACATTCCAAAAATTCATGCATATAATATGTAGAAGGGGTCATGTATGAGATGGTGTGAAGTGATGATGATTGACATGGTAAATTTTCATCTGCCAAGTCATTTTTAGATGATGATGACAAACCAATATTAGCCATTTTAAGGTTATAATCATTAACAAGAAATATGGGGAAGGAAATTCAAATGTCTCATCATGGAAATTATAAAAATTGTAAGGATGGGGTTATAAGCGTTATGGAAATTCTAAGGAACAAGCCATATTTGCTTCTCCAAAACTTTATTTGATATATTCTTAAAAAACCAAGTACAAATTTTAGTAATCCTAGAATCATGCTTTACATAAGGTAAAATTGGGGAACTCATGACTTGTACTATAGATAAAAAAAACATTTACACTTACCAAAAAATATATGATAAAAATTGACAAACTACATTTAAGCTTAAGCTCAAGGGGATATAATCATTCTTGCCTTCCATATAGATAATGAAAATGATTGTTCTAAGTCTCATGTTGCTTCTCATGTTATTTTATAAACCTTGGTTGGAAAGAAAAATAGGAGGGCAGAAATGTAAGAAATATAGAACATACCGGATTTAACAGCCCCAAACTGGATTTTACTCTGAGGTATTGATTTTTTGAAATCTATTTTGTGAATGTCGACCAATAGATATATATCATGGAGGATGAAAGACGAAGATCAGCCGAATCCCATATGGAGGCTCAGGGATCAGAGGATGTTCCCGGTATTTAAATATAATCTTAAATCTCCATACATGTGTGTACATATGGAATTGATTTTTTTATTAACTTTGTGAGTGAAATTAGTTGTTAATAAGTTTCATATTTTAATTTTTAGGAGGCAAGAGGAGAAGAGTTTCTACTCCATCCATGGAGCTTGGCCAAGGTTCAACCGGTCGAGGGACGAGTGGTAGCAGGTTGCGAGAAGGGGGTGATATTTATTCCCCCGAAGGCCAATCAACGGCCGCTGGTTCTCAACAGGGTCACTGTGGGTCTGGTTTGTAGAAATTAGCTGAATAAATCACTTATTCAATGAAGATTAACCCGATCATACATCAATTTCGAATTGCATGCATAACACATAACCTTCTTCTACAATTAATTGTCACATGCGGAAATAATAGAAGCAATCTCACATCAAATCAATCACACATTAACTCAATATGTATGGGGAAAGCCTATAGCTGAAAACCCCGCAGCTATTGTGTATATTATAATGGAGAAATCATGTAACAATCATAGTACAAAAACTCTTCACAAGCTCTCATGCACTACCTCCCATGCTACACACTATCAAGCTGGATCTAGCAAATCACTTGCTCCAATCCTTAGCCACTTGATAGCCAACCTTGATTGCATATTTCAAAGCTATGGGATGGCCTCTTTATATAGATAAACCACCAGCCTAAACTTTGCAATACTCATAGCTTACTCCACCTATCTATGTGTTGCAAATAGCAACAGTATAGTTACAACTGATAGCTAACTCTACCCTTTCATCTATCTCTTTCACTGGTCTTCACTGAACTGATCATGCACTGTAGTGAACCGAAGTGTTCTTGAGTTGACTAATGAGTTAATATTTAGTAAATTAAATATTATTTAATTTACTCCACTCATATCTAATTGATTAGCTAGTTAACTAATCTCAACTAGTTCAACTGAAATAAATAGAACACAACTCCACTATTTGTCCCGTTAACTCTTCCAAAACTTCTGCCACTGAAGTCTAACTGAAGTAAACCATGCAAGATGCCTTCAAACCCTAGGAACCACGTGATTCCTTGTGTCAGTTGCATGAGCCACTTCCATGACTCAAACTGAAGTGCGCCAAGAGAGTAAACTGCTGTTTATAGTCAAAATATTATTAAGGGTAAATAATATTTGACTTCCATATTTTTAGGAGATCAGTCTAAAAATAGCCTGGGTCCTAAAAATAGGGTCTCATCTATTTTTACCGACATGTCGCATCCATCAAGAATCTCCAAGTAGAATTCCCAAATTATGCTCCGTATGTCTAAAAATAGACATAGTCTAAAAATAGACTTTGCGCCAGAATTTGCCTGCGGGCCCACTTAGTGAAGGCGACTTCATTTCACTAAGCTCCATCATCTTGCTGCATTCTCAACACTCCCTCTCAGCAAGATATGGATTATCTGCAATCCCTATCCTGCCTCTGTGGAATTCGAACTTGCTCCTGGTGAGCGCCTTCGTCATGATGTCGGCATCCTGATCCTCCGTGGGAACATATGAAAGCATCATGATCCTCCGCTGAACACAATCTCTGATGTGATGGTACCTGATGTCGATATGTTTGGACCTATCATGAAAACCTGGATTAGCCGAGAGCTTGATGCAGCTCTGGTTATCACAGTAGATCACTGTAGGCTCCAAATGCAACCTGAACAAACCTGCGAGGATCTTCCTCATCCAAATAGCCTCACATGCAGCCAAGCTTGCTGCCATGTACTCGGCCTCTGCTGAACCGAGTGCCACGGATCTCTGCTTCCTGCTGTACCAGGAAACTGCTGTCGACCCAATGCTGAAAACTCCTCCAGAAGTGCTCTTCCGGTCCGTTGGACTCCCTGCCCAATCTGCATCAGTGAAACCAGAAAGCTTCACTCCATCCTCCTGTCCGTACCATAGACCATATCCCGATGTGCCTCTGATATAGCGCAATACATGCTTGCCCGCCTTCCAAAAGAGCTTGGTAGGCTTAACCATAGCTTGCGAAAGCTGGTTAACTGCATAGCATATATCGGGTCGAGTATTGACCAGATACATCAACGACCCCACCAATTGTCGATAGACAGTGGCATCCACTACCTCCTCCGAAGTAGCATCTCCCTTCCTCCAACCACCAGGAAGAGGAGTGTCAACAGGCTTGCAGCCTTGCATGTTGAACCTCTCCAGAATCTCCCGAGCATACTTGCCCCGAGAAACAAACAGTCCTCCACTGCGCTGCCAAATCTCCAATCCCAGGAAATAATGAAGGATGCCCAGGTCCTTCATCTCAAACTCTCGTGCAAGATCCTCCTTGCATGAAAGTATCAACCGCTCGTCGCCAGTCAAAATCAGATCATCTACATACAGTACGATGATCAACAGCTTCCCCTCCACCACAATCTGGTACAGGTTTGGATCTGCCTCATTCTTGGAGAATCCAAGCCCGGTGAAGTAGCTGTCTATCCGAGTGTACCAAGCACGAGGTGCTTGCTTCAGCCCATACAGTGCTCTCTTGAGTCGGCACACATGCGACTCACTGCTGAAGATCTCAAAACCTTCAGGCTGCTCTATGTACACTTCTTCCTCAATAACTCCATTGAGGAACGCAGTCTTCACATCCATCCGATGAATGTGCCACCCCATCTGCGCTGAGAGAGCAAGGATCGTCCGTATGGAAGAGTACCTTGCGACAGGTGCAAAAGTCTCCTCATAGTCAATCCCCTCGATCTGTGAGAAGCCACGGGTGACAAATCTCGCCTTGTACTTCTCCACACTCCCGTCAGCCGCCTGCTTCACCTTGTAGATCCATCGCGAACCTACAACTGATTTCCCAACCGGTCTTGGGAAAATATCCCATGCACTGTTCCTGATGATCGAATCATATTCTTCGATCATGGCATCAACCCATGCGGGTTCCTCCACAGCTTCCTCAAAAGAGGATGGCTCTGTCACAACACATTGACTCATAAGAGCCATGTATCCTGTGTACCGATCCGGTGACTGTCTCTGTCTGCGCTGTGCTGTAGGTGGTCCTACAACCTTCTCTGCATCCCGAGCCAGTCGCTCAGCTTCTGTAGTGCGCATGCGCCCTCCGATGGTTGGCGCTGCCTGGGTGGTTTCTTCCACCTCCTGAACCTCCTCTTGTGGCTGATCCACATCCGGAAGCTCCTCCTTAGGAACTAACAGCTCCTCATCCGCATGCAAGTGTAGCTCCCTCTCAAGCGAACACTGCATGGCTTTCTCCTCCTGAAATTTTATATCCCGTCGCACAACAGTCTTGCGACTGTCTGGCACATACACCCGATAGTTGTGAGGTGTATCAGTGTACCCCACAAATATTCCAACTTCAGCGGTTGGATCCAGCTTCCTTCTTGCATCCTTCGTCACATGCATGTAGACAGGAGATCCGAAAATCCGCAAATGGGAAATATCAGGCCTCTTGCCAGAATAAGCCTCCTCTCGTGTACTCATGCCAAGAACCTTGTGAGGACAACGGTTCTGCACATACACTGCTGTATTGCATGCCTCAGCCCACAAGTGAAGGGGTAGGCCCCGATCATGCAACATCGCCCGTGCAGCACCCACGATCGTTCTGTTCTTCCGCTCAGCCACCCCGTTCTGCTGTGGGTTATGGGGTGCGATGAGCTCTCTCCGAATCCCTTCTGCGCTGCATAACTCCTTGAATTCAGCCGAGATGAATTCACCACCGTTATCACTCCTTAGAGCAATCACCTTCTTCCCCGACTCCTTCTCGACCAGTGCTTTAAACTCACAGAACTTCGCGAATGTATCGCTCTTCTTCTGCATGAAGAAGATCCAGCACCTTCGAGAGAAATCATCAACAAAGATCACATAATACTTGTGCTTTGCTGTCGAAGCAACTGAGAAAGGACCACACACGTCTGTGTGAACTCTCTCAAGGATCGCCGTGGCGCGACTATCCTTCTCGTGAAAGGTGGCTTTCACATACTTCCCTAAAGTACACCCCTTGCACTGATCTGACTGCGCAAGGGTGCCCTTAGGAAGTCCAGTAGAAATCTGCTGCAGAATCTTCAAAGCTCCATGGTGAAGATGGCCCAATCTCCCGTGCCATAGTTCGCCCTCATCATCCCGGCTCACCACATCTCCAGCCTTGCATGCCATAGCTGCGCAGTCATCTACCTGCAACTGATAAAGGTTCTGAGTTCGAACCCCTATCTTCCCGGTCTCTCCAGTAGTCTTACTGCGCAGGAAAGCTTTCCCTTCGCTGAAGACCACATCATAACCCTTATCCTCCAACATCGCTACTGAAATCAGGTTCTTCTTCAATCCAAGTACATGCATGACATCCTTTAAGACAAAGGGTTTACCAGACTCCCTCTGAAAGGATACGGTACCGATACCAGTCGCACTGTATCTACCGTCATCGCCCATCTCGATGTGCATACCCAAATTCTTGTCCTCCAGATCTGAGAACAACTCCCGATCTCCCGTCATATGAAATGACGCACCGCTGTCCAAGAACCACACCGATCCCATCACACTTGAAACTAAGCATGCAATCAGTGAAACTTTGACAGCCACCCCCACACTTCCCAGCTCATCTCTGCACTGAGTGAACTTCGTGAGGTATTTGGCGATGCTGTCGCCCTTCTCCATCTTGATGTTCCTGAGCTTATCTTTGAGCACCAGCTTCCTTTGGTCACTCTTACTCTGGAATAGATCCGTCAAAGCTTTCCACATTAAATATGGAGTAGCCTTACCATGAAGGCTGGATACAATATGATCCTTGACGCCCTCCAACAGGATCCTTCGACATTTCGCGATCTTCTTTTGCCATGCATCGACCAAAGCCGCATCAGTGGGCTTTGGGACATCCGCATCCACGAACTCCTTCAGACCATTATCTTCTAACACTGCTTCCATGCGATCCTTCCATGCAACATAATTCGAACTGCCTTCAAGAGCATATTCGAGTCGCAAACCATTGAAAGAAGACATCTTTCAACACCGGCACCAAGAAAAACAACCTTCTGCAAAATTCGAATTCCAAGCTCCAAGCTCTATCGCTTCCGATCTATACTTGAAAACAAATTATTTCCAAATCAGAGATTGACTGCAAAGGGCATTCACCATATCTTTCACCTTACAAAGAAGGATGAATATTCCGGAGGCTACCTGGCCCGCATGCAGACTCTGTCCGAGGAAATAAGTTTGCAATCACCGTAATAGACTTCGACAATTAACTTCGCTCCGATACCATGTAGAAATTAACTGAATAAATCACTTATTCAATGAAGATTAACCCGATCATACATCAATTTCGAATTGCATGCATAACACATAACCTTCTTCCACAATTAATTGTCACATGCGGAAATAATATAGAAGCACTCGCACATCAAATCAATCACACATTAACTCAGTATGTATGGGGAAAGCCTATAGCTGAAAACCCCGCAGCTATTGTGTATATTATAATGGAGAAATCATGTGACAATCATAGTACAAAAACTCTTTACAAGCTCTCATGCACTACCTCCCATGCTACACACTATCAAGCTAGATCTAGCAAATCACTTGCTCCAATCCTTAGCCACTTGATAGCCAACCTTGATTGCGTATTTCAAAGCTATGGGATGGCCTCTTTATATAGATAAACCACCAGCCTTGACTGCGCAATCATCATAGGTTTACTCCACCTATCTATGTGTTGCAAATAGCAACAGTATAGTTACAACTGATAGCTAACTCTACCCTTTCATCTATCTCTTTCACTGGTCTTCACTGAACTGATCATGCACTGTAGTGAACTGAAGTGTTCTTGAGTTGACTAATGAGTTAATATTTAGTAATTTAAATATTATTTAATTTACTCCACTCATATCTAGTTGATTAGTTAGTTAACTAATCCCAACTAGTTCAACTAAAACAAACAGAACACAACTCCACTATCTGTCCCGTTAACTCCTCCAAAACTCCTGCCACCGAAGTCTAACTGAAGCCAACCATGCAAGATGCCATCAAACCCTAGGAACCACGTGATTCCTTGTGTCAGTTGCATGAGTCACCTCCATGACTCAAACTGAAGTGCGCCAAGAGAGTAAACTGCTGCTTATAGTCAAAATATTATTAAGGGTAAATAATATTTGACTTCCATATTTTTAGGAGATCAGTCTAAAAATAGCCTGGGTCCTAAAAAATAGGGTCTCATCTATTTTTACCGACATGTCGCATCCATCAAGAATCTCCAAGCAGAATTCCCAAATTATGCTCCGTATGTCTAAAAATAGACATAGTCTAAAAATAGACTTTGCGCCAGAATTTGCCTGCGGGCCCACTTAGTGAAGGCGACTTCATTTCACTAAGCTCCATCATCTTGCCGCATTCTCAACATGGTTCTCGGGAAGTAGCCGTCATTCGGGGTTGGTTCTCAAAGAATGTGGTCATGCTGGAGATGATGTTAACCAACAACATCAAGGTTGCCATCAATTTCAATATTTTTTCATTAAATTTGTACAAATTTTTTTACACATGTTTTTTCTAATATACGAAATTTTATATATATTGATGCAGAGGCTGAAAATGTTCGAGCTAGTGGTCAAAAAAGACGCAGGTAGCGCGCTACATTGAAGAAGAAGTCTATCAACCCAGCACAACTTATCCGGCTGAGATTACTGATATACCATGGGAAATGAACATGGCGGAATGCACCTTACAAAGGTGTCAAAGCCTTCATGCAAAATTGCAAAGAGATCTCGAGGCTTTGTCTCTACCTGCTGAGAGTAGACAAAGCCTAGAAATAGTTACACATTCATTGAGTGAAATGGTAAAAGTGTACAAAGATTTGGGGCCAACGACTGATTTGTTTGTAGAAGTGATGAGAAAGAGAAAAGAAACAGTGATAGGTCCCGATAAATGGCAGGACATAAAAAAAAGAGTTTCAAGAGATGATGCTAAGTCAATGTTTAATTATAAGGAAGGGCCAAAAATAAAAATGTTAAAGGTGCAGTATTTCAAGCACCCAGACAAAGCACAATATTTGTATAGTCGACATCTTGCGGCCTTTGGAAGGCTTCCATGGAACGATGAGGTTCCCGTTTATTTTTCACAAATGTTTTATGCAGAATTTTTTTTGGGTATGAAACCCGACTACAATGACCTTCCTTCAGAGTTTTTTGGCCCTGGGAGAGGTCGATTATGTCAACGTAAGGGCGCTAAGCGAGATGTGGAGTTGCCTCGCCCTGAGCCGCCATTGGTGAGTCGACCATTTCGAGTCGAAACCCTGCGATCAGAGATGGATGCGACTTCTCAAATAAGTCGTGAAGCAAGAGATGTTATGATCGACAATGTTCATAGCGGATTGAGTGGAGTCGATATTGGTTTAAATCGACAAAGAGCACGTGAAAATGCACATGCCAATTTTGTTTATTGTACAGATGAGGAGATTTACAACATGAATGTTGAAGATCTCCGAACATACGCAATAAATTCTCGCAATGGTCTGCAAGACCTAATTTTTCATGAGGAAGAGGGCACCGGAACGGTATGTGTTAGTGACCTTAGGGTTTGAAATTATATTTACATATACATGTGTACAATTTGTAATAAATACATGTGTATGTACATGTATACATTTATTTTTATGTGTACATTAATCTAATAAAAATGTATGATTATATGTTAAAACACCATTTGCAGTTCTCAGGCATGATGCGTGATGAAAATGTTAATATTACGTTCGGGACCTCCAGTTCAAACGATGCAGATGGGTCTGACCATCATGATATGTTGGCACATGTATGTTAGTGTTTTTTAAGTGACTTTAAAATAAATAATTGTTTCCACACATGTACATGTATGTATATATATAATTTGATAAAATGTTTTAACAGGTACCGATTCCGTCTGATGTTTTTGGGATGGCGGTACCTTCTTCCTTAGGAGATATACCTTCTACTTCATTGGGAGATGTACAAGTATGGACAATTTTTCACAAGTTCAAAATCTATGTTACCTCAAAAAGTTCCATTAAAAATTGAGATATATAGAGAGAGATCTATATTTTGAGTTATTTAAAATTTTTTGAATTTAGGTTCGTATAGAAGATTTTTTTAATCCGAGGACTCTAGCGACGGAGATAGGAACATCCACAGCATTTGAACAAGTTGTCTTTAGTTCTTTTTTTTTAATATTATTGTTCAAATAAGTTTATATATGTACACGTGCATTTTCATTTGAAAGTTTTTAATTTATATAAATTATTTATGTATATATATATTTATATTTAACTATACATGTATATTGTACAGGTTACCACTGCAGATGTTTCTATGGCAGAACCTGTTCATCAAATGGAGAGGCAACCTTACGAGGTATTGCGTGATTTTTTTTTTATATTTTGTTTTTTACATGAAGTTCTAGATATATATATTCTCATTCATTTTTAAAACTTCAAATTTTAATGTTCATGTGCATTGTGTATGTAGGTGTCCTATTTACAGGATAGGGCGCTACCTGAGACCCAGACGCTAGAGCCTCCATTTGATGGACAAGATTTACAGTAGATTTGATTTGATTTCAAAATTTAGATGGTTTTAAAATTTGTTAAACTTGATACAGTTTGATACTCAAGTGAGATTTACAATTTTTGGACATATTTTATTACAATAAGTTTTTTCGACATGTTAAATGTTTTTGTTGGATAGTTGAATTATAATTAATAATATGATGGCAATGTTAAATGTTTTATTCATTCTGATCTATATGTTGATTTGATTTGATATAATTATGTATGATGGTACATTACTTGTAAAGTCTATTGGATTAATAGTGTTCATTGATTTAATTATTATTTGGTCTGGTTTTTAGTACTTTTTGGCATATGAATGTGAAGTAATGTTGTCATATGAATTACATTTGACATGTGATCTTTAATATTAAATGTTTTGTTGGATAGTTGAATTATAATTGGCATGGCATGTGATATTTAATGTTAAATGTTTTTGTTAGATAGTTGAATTATAACTGGCATGGCATCTGAAGTTTTTAAAACTACATGAATGATAGAATGTGAACCTACATTTGCACATGTGGTAAATTGAAATGTTACTTGTAACAAGACAATCCCCATGGATTTCATTACAGTATATGTTGATTTCTGATTTGATATAATTGCATGTATGATGGTACATTACTTGTAAAGTCATTGGATTAATAGTGTTCATTGATTTCAGTGTTCTTTGGATGGTTTTAGTACTTTTGGCATGTGAATGTGAAGTAATGTTGTCATCTAAATTACATTTGACATGTGATATTTAATGTTAAATATTTTTGTTGGATAGTTGAATTATAATTGGCATGGCATGTGATATTTAATGTTAAATGTTTTTGTTGGATAGTTGAATTATAATTCTAATGGTATCTGCAGTTTTTAAAACTACATGAATGATAGAATGTGAACCTACATTTGCACATGTGGTAAATTGAAATGTTACTTGTAACAAGACAATCCCCATTGATTTCATTACAATATATGTTGATTTCTGATTTGATATAATTGCATGTATGATGGCACATTACTTGTAAAGTCATTGGATTAATAGTGTTCATTGATTTCAGTGTTCTTTGGATGGTTTTAGTACTTTTGGCATGTGAATGTGAAGTAATGTTGTCATCTGAATTACATTTGACATGTGATATTTAATGTTAAATGTTTTTGTTCAGAAAATAGTTTAAGATTGATCATAAGAATTAAGAGAATGTCTCGTCCCAACACCATAGAATGATCATCCATGTCAATGACTCTTAAGTCTATCTTTCCAAACCATGACCCTACTCCCACATGTGTGCCTTTCATGACACCATTCACTGCTTTCATCCTCGAATTGACTGTCTTGAAAGCACTCAACTCTTTCTCGATGCTAGCCTTCCTCTTTCTAAGAGATGAAGTTGCCTTTCGACTTAGGAAGCTATGGGTAGCCCCCGTGTCTATCAAAGCAGAGAACTTTTTCCTATGTACGATTGTAGACACGAATCTCAAGTCCAAGGAACATTCATCATCATTCCTCCTCCTTGTCTTGCGCCTTACTTCTGCAATATTCTTCAACATTTCCTCTTCCAATATGTCTTTCGAACTAGCCCTTGGCTTAACAGTGCTTTTCACATATCTCTTCTCATGAAGCTCCATAGAACAATCCAATCCTGGGTCTGCTTGAATTGGTTCAACCTCTTTCCTTTTCGAATTCTGTCTAATTGCTCCAATACGACATACAATCCTCATAGTGTGGTCGTCTTCTTTTCCAAGTGTGCCAACACATGCATTTTCTTTCTTCAAACCAATAGGTTTCGGATCAAGAAAGTCCCTCTTGATCTTATCTTCCATGTTCTTGACTTTAGCATGCAACGTGGTGCTTCTTTCCTTCAAGTGAGCCCTTTCCATAAAGATTTCTTGAAGTCTTTGTTCACCTTGTCGTATCTCCATGTCATGCTTTTCAATTTCAGCAGTTTGTCCAGATAGTCCATCCTTGGAATTTCTTGGGTGAAAAACCAAGTAGGTTCAATCTACATTTTGCATGTGATATTTAATGAACTTTAAATGTTTAATGTTTTAATGTTGCACAATATATAATCAAAAGGGTTTTAAAACTTAAAGTTTTGGATGGTTTCAATCTACAACTTAAAGTTTTGGATGGTTTCAATCTACAACTTAAAGTTTTGGATGGTTTCAACCTACATTTGCACATATGGTAAATTGAAATTATGTTACTTGTAACAAGACAATTCCCATTGATTTCATTGTATATGTTGATTTCTAATTTGATATAATTGCATGTATGATGGTACATTACTTGTAAAGACATTGGATTAATAGTGTTCATTGATTTTAGTGTAAACGCAAAAAATTATTGACAATGTAGAACGATTTTTGTGTTATAATAATTAAACCTAATAATATTGGAGAGCAAGAGAGATAAGGTATGGTGTTTACTACAAGAGTTCGAGCAGGTCATTCGGTGACAACTTTTACTGGAAACTTGAAACAAAGAGAATCTATCTTTGGCTAGGACATCATGTAAGATGCCTGACATAAACAGTAAAATTGTACTTAAAAGTTGAGATTCGGGCAAGTGGGGACAACCACTTGTTATCTCGTCCCTTGGAGGCTAGGCCATATGGGGACCGAATCCGACCTTACAAAATAAAGTGAAATAATTTGTACCATATGGTCGGAGAACATATACAAGAACAATTAATATACAAGAACAATTAATTTCATTCTAGAATATATATATATAACATTTTTCATCAATGCACATGTATAAAAAAAACTACTTTCAGTTGATACTAGAGCACGTGCTTGTACTCAAACAATTTGTAACATGTGCAAATCACAAATAACATAAGCAGCTCAATTTTTAGTTGAGTACTGGAACTTCTAAAACATATTTAATCCAAAGATAATAAATTGTTGGACACTTCACTCAAAAAAATTCTAATGGAATTCCATCCTCAATAATCCGTTCATGATCGGATTTTAACATTTTCCATTTTTTAATTTTCGATTTTTTCTTTGATTGAACTTCTATCAACTTTATGTGTGCTGTACACACCAAGTGACTATATTGACAACTTATGGAATCAGGTTCATAGTCTTCAAAGTAAAGAAAGTCTCCACTTTGACGAATTTGTTTGAAAAAATAACCTTTCAGTATAATAGACCCTCTGTCATACTGAAATCTGTGATCATTATAGTCTTGTAATAATTTCATTTTTCGTTCAGTGCAACGCATCAAATAATACTTCACATTTTCATCGTTGTCAATAGGTGCAATTACAACAAAAACATCTCCTGCACAATAAAATAAATATAACATTTAATTATGCATATTTAAATTTATTTCTAGATCTTTAAATCATTAGAAAGTAATTCAAATGTTACCTTCTCTAACAAGATCAGAAAATCGATCACCATCGGATGATATTGTAGTTTCCTCTGATTCCATTTCTTCAAACATTTCAACGGACATTTTGCCCTTTGTATTTAGCTCTGTATGTTTCCAATCGTTCACATACATTTTGTTTTCACAAACGTCATTGAATTTTGTGTTGTCTATGCAAACATCACAAAAACAAGAATATTTTCTTTTATCCAATGCAAACACATTTGTGGACGACTTTGTTTGAATTGAATGCAATTTTCGAGTCCCTTTTATTGTTCCAACGTCATTTCCAATTGATCTATTTATGTCTCCGATTCCAATATGCCAGAAAAACCTTTATATGGAAAATTAAAAAAAGAATTTGTAAATATGATACAATTAAAAATAATCATTGCATGATAATCATCAAAAAACAATTAAAAATAATCATTGCATGATAAATGTACAATGTTTAAAATTATATTTCCAATATAAATTAAATTGAATGTACCTTTTCACTTCTCTTGATGGGTTAATCTCATGGCTTAGAGCATTGTTGCACCATTGAACAAATTCTTCAGCGTTCACAAGTCGGTGTGCAGAGTGGTTCATTTGATATCTTTGAAGTACTCGTTTTATGCATGCTCCTGCACCGTCATGTTCTCCTTTTTCATGGCCAGTTTCAAAGAAATTCCAACAATGTTTAATGCATGTTTTCTTATGAAGACGACACAACCAAAAAAATGATCGTGCAGATTTGAATTGACCTGCGCATCCGTCTGACCATATCCAATGTTCATTGAATGTTATTCCACGATTTTTCAATGAATCATAAATTCTTCCAAAACAATGTTGTACAAAACATGTATCATGTATACGATCGTCACTGATATAAAAGTGATATTCTTTAATGATATGTCGATTTTCACTCGTGCTTTCTATATGATCGACATTTTGTTCAGCATGTCTATATAGAATATGGACGAACATGGAGACTTGGTCAGAGTGATAGTATTCACTCTGAATTTATTTTTGTGGAACAAATGTGTAGTTTTCTGCAAAATCAATCACTGACAAAATGGTCCCTGGTGAAAAAACTTCATGAGATTTTTTGAAAAATTTCGTCTTCTCGTAATTCGATTCTTTTAACAGTATCTGCACCTTGAATCGATGTACCTATATATTCATATCTCTTCCATTTCACTTTCACGTTGGACAATGATTGATCATTTATATCAATACGATATTTGTTTTGAAATTTAGTCAAATTTCCACAATCATCGCATTTTTTACCACCAACACACTTCTTTTTGTAAAATAGTTCATCGCTTTCTCTTTCACATAGAATTTGAGATATGAATTCACGAATAGTGGAAGGAGGAGGTGAATATTTCCATAATGTTCTACCGAAATCGAGGAATGTGTCATAATATAACTCAAATTCCACATGATAACGGCAACAACAAGTGTCGCGTACGGTGATAGGTTTTACATACCATGGTTTTTGTTGAACAAAAGCATTGAGTGAAACATGAATTTGATGATTCTCTTCTTTGAATTTGTTGAATAACTCTATCTGAGTGGTTTCCAAGAGATGTTTTTCATGTTCTTCGTATTGATTTCGTGCTATTCTTCTTCGCATCACATGTCTTGCAGTTGGTAAAACACGCGAATTGTTCTTCCAATATTCATATATTATTTTTTTAACGTCTTCTCCAAGTCTATCTTTGTATGGTTGCCTACAAATAGCTCTCCAACAAGTGAGTTCATCATTTACATCTATTTGCAGTCGAAATTTTTTATGTTTGTGCAGAGTTTTTCGTGAGGTTCCCAGTGCTCGTGCCATAGATGTTATCATACGATTCTCTTGAGTACTTGGTGAAACCATTGCCATCTGTATTCCTCTACGTATATTCGAAACATCTTTATCTCTAGATCTCTTAATTAACTTTATAGCACTACTCATATTTTTTATTACCTCTTCTTTCATTTTTTTATCTTTGGTTGATTTTCGAATACCCAATAGTGTCGTCGCTTCTTTTAATTTCTTTGATGATAGGAGACCTTTCAACATTTGAGCTTGAACTGTCACCTGCTCATTTTTTAAATACTCTTCAAAAAATTTATGGACACGATATCGTATAAAATGGTCAGGTTTTTTATCTCCATATGTGTGAGTGTCGACATTTTCTAACTCCTCATTATCGATAGTGATTTCATCTGTACATATTCGAAAAAATAGTACATATTCAATAAATTACTAAATTAATAAATATGTCAATAAATATTAGGAAAATTTTAAATATATCAATAGATCATAATATTTACATTTACATACCCGCTTCAATTTCTCCTTGAGGTTGATTTTCTTCTTCAATATTTTGAGGAGTATCTCTGTCTGTTTACATTAAACAAAATGTTTTTCAAACTAGTTCATCAAATAAAAATTAAGCTCACATTTTACGTTAATATATCAATAGATCATAATATTTATATTTACATACCTGCTTTATCAATAGATCATAATATTTATATTTACATACCTGCTTCAATTTCTGCTCGAGGTTGATTTTCTTTTTCAATATTTTGAGGAATATCTCTGTCTGTTTACATCAAACAAAATATTTTTCAAACTAGTGCATCAAATAAAAATTAAGCTTCACATTTTACATTAGGAAATTTTTAAATATATATCAATAGATCATAATATTTACATTTACATACCTGCTTCAATATCTTCTTGAGGTTGATTTTCCTCTTCAATATTTGAGAGGGCTTCTAACTTTCTTTTGCGATATTGTCTCATCTCTTCTCTACGTTCTTCAGGGTCTCTTTTTCGATCAAATTTTCTTGTACAATTTCTTCGATTTCCCATGATAATAGGATATGAAGTTAAAAAAATTTCCTTCAAAAAATTAGACAATAACTCAATTACAAAAAATATCACAAAAGATTTAATTTTAAAAAAATCAGTGTAAATTTTTTGTAAAAAATACGTACTCCAATCCAAAACACACTTTAAAAAATTTGAGAGAAAAATGTCTTATAAAAATGAAAAGAAGCTTAAAATATTTACTTTAACACAAAACACGTACATACCTCCAAGAAAAATCACGCCGCCTCCAAGAAATGTCCTCCAAAAAAATTCTTTAAACCCAAAATTGTAAAATCAATTTGCTTTCAAGAAATGCTCTTAAACCCAAACTTTGAAGAAAATTTTTTGAATTGAAAATGTCTTCCAAAAAAGCTCAAAAGAAATGCTCTTAAACCCAAACTTTGAAGAAAAGTTTTTGAACAAAGAAGTTCAAAAGATTTACTTCAACACAAAACATGTACATACCTTCAAGAAAAATCACGACTCCAAGAAAAATCACGTCGCCTCCAAAAAATGTCCTCCAAAAAAATTCCTTAAACCCAAACCAAGTCTTTGTAAAATGAGATGAAGTGCGAAATGTGCGAAAATTGTGAATCATTTCGCGCCAATTTATATTGACGCGAATTGTGTTTTTAGTGGGGGCTCCGAAAATTTTTCCGGCCGACGGAGAGTTACACAATAGTTCGGCCAAACTCTTCATAAAGAGTTTGTCCGAACTATTATGACGTTAGATTTAACGAGTTTGAAACGGAAAACATAGTTCGGCCGAACTATTATGACGTTAGATTTAACGAGTTTGAAACGGAAAACATAGTTCGGCCGAACTTGTATTCAAAGTTCGGCCGAACTAACGCGTCACCATTACGCAAAAACCAGGCTCTGAAAACGGTTCTACAACTTTGGACTGATTAAACTCCATGAAAGGTTGTTAATTAACTGTCGGAACCAAGACAAGCATTTTCAGAATTGAATCTACTTTAAAGAAATATAACTTTTATGGAATTTCGTAAACGTTTATTAATTTTAATTATTTTTCTAAAAAAATAGGTGCGAACAATTTCTAAGGGTCATTGTGATTCAGTGAAATCAAAATTTTGTATCTCCCAAAATACATTGTAAAAAAAATTGAAAAAATTATGGGGCATTACATTGGTCCGTTGACTCTAATGGGTAGTTTTTAGATTTTTAGTTTATAACTTATATGTTAGGAAATTTTTCGCCACGCGAAACATATCCAAAATACACAGTTTTTCGTAATTGGATCAGTTCAAAAAATTCTAGTAATTATGATATGCATCCATTGGCTTTTTAAATATGAAGAAACCAAAGTAGACTCTGTCTAGATTGTTGTAACACATTTTGTTTTTTCAAAAACACAAATTTTCAATGAATACAGCGTCGCCACATAACATGACTTCTTATGAATCCTTTGATTGTTAAGAAACACACACTCAAAGAAACGCTAAGTTGACATATCAAATCTGCATAAAAAATTTTCAAAAAATAAGTAATAGAAAGCTAACAAAATTTCTCACAACTTTTAATTTTATCGCAAAATGAAATTCTACACAGAAAATTTGTTATAGTTTGCAGAAAGTTGAAGAACCGAAAAAAATGAAATTTTTTTCTCAAAAAATGGCAAAAAGTGTAACGCAGCTTCACATTTTCACTATTATGCCTTGGTCAAATCCCTGAAGGCTTTTCGGATGTATGTACTGCAGTCAACTATAACTGCATTCGTACCCACAGCAACTATAAAGACATCTTGGTTCAGGGAGATAGTGAAGGAAAGAGAGGCAAATGGATAGCCAAGATACAGGAGTGTGAGTTGGAGATACGCCCCACTAAGCTAATAAAGGGGAAGGGATTAGCCAAGATACAGGAGTGTGAGTTGGAGATACGCCCCACTAAGCTAATAAAGGGGAAGGGATTAGCCAAGATCCTTTCCGAATCAAACTGTCAGGCTTTGGGGACAAATTTGTCTATGGTGGCCAATGAAGAGCCTAGAAGAACAGACGAGCAGCACGGGATAGAAACCGCTACACAAAAGGCCCATATGAAGTACCTTCTCAGTGCATGGTACAAAGAAGTTGTAGAATACCTCTTAACTCTTAGATGTCCTCCAAGTTGCGACAAGACAAAGTATAGAACGCTGAGGCTAAAATCTCAGAAGTTCATCATAGCAAATGGTCGTTTGTAAACAATGTTACCGATGAAATAGGTAACCGCAATGTTACCTACTTTTTTTTGGTAGCATAAAAAGCACCCGATTTTGAAAAGTGGTGATGCAGAATCACCATTTTTTTTTTTGGTGCACATTTTTGACACTCTAAAATTTTTATTTATGAAGTATGAATATTTGTTTTAAAATGTTAGTGATTTTCATGCTAATTTTGAAATGTATTGATGTTGCATCAATTTTTTATTTTTATTTTAAGTGGTGATTTTCATGCTAATTTTGAAACGTATTGATGCTGCATCAACCTTTTTTTTTTAGAGCAGTTATTTTCATGCTAATTTTGAAACGTATTGATGCTGCATCAACCTTTTTTTTCTAGAGCAGTGATTTTCATGCTAATTTTGAAACGTATTGATGCTGCATCAACCTTTTTTTTTTAGAGTGGTGATTTTCATGTATGTAATAAAACACAAACTTAGATTAAAAAAAATATATAAAAATAGTTAAAAAAACCAATAAAAATGTAAAAAAAAACAAAATAGCTCATAAAAAGAAAAAATTTAAACAAAAATAAATAAAAAAAACAAAAATATTTGAAAATTATATCAAAGGAAATGACAAAATTTGAAGAAAAAAAACACATAATTTAAAGAAAAAAACAAAAATTCACCAAAAAATTAAAAAAAAAAAAATCAAAAACATTTTTTTTCGAACTTATTAAAAAAAACAATATATTTAAAAATATATATATATATTTAAAAAAAATTTAAAATAATTAAAATTACAAAATTAAAATTTAGGAAAAAAAAATTAAAAAAAAAAAAAAATTTAAATTTAAAAATATAAATTAAAAAATAATAATAATAATAAGGAAAAAAATACAACTTTTAAAATTTACAAAAAAAACAAATTAAAAAAAAAAAAATAAAATTGAAAAAAAAAAAAAAAAAAAAAAAAAAAAAAAAAAAAAAAAAAAAAAAAAAAAAAAAAAAAAAAAAAAAAAAAAAAAAAAAAAAAAAAAAAAAAAAAAAAAAAAAAAACCTATCATTAAAAAACAAAAAAAATGAAAAAAACCACGTACAAATAATTAAAAAACAAATATACATAAATTTAGTGTTTTTTTTTTTTTTTTTAGTGAAACCATTTATAGATTTAAAAAATGAAAAACTAAATAAACGAAAAAAATAAGAAAAACAATTAAATTAAATTAAAATTTAAAAATTTTAATAAATAAATTTTAAATTTTAAATTTAAAAAAAAATTATTCTATAATATTAAATATAAAAAAAATTAAACAAATTGAATTTAAAATAAAAAAATTGAATTAAAAAAATAATTTTAAATTTTTTGAAATTCAAATTTATTTTTTTTAAATCAAATAAAAATAAAAATATTAAAAATTAAAAAAAAATAAAAAATAAAAAATAAAATCAAATAAAAAATAGATGTAAGTATATATTTAAAAAAAAAAAAAAAAAAAGAATTTTACTTCAAATAAAAATATTAAATTAAAAAAAAAAATTATTTTTTGAAAAAAAAAAAATTATTTTTTCAAATTAAAAAAAAAAAAAATTAGAAAGAAACAATTAAAAAAAACATTAAAAAAAAACAATTAAATTTTTTTTTTTTAAAAATCAATTAAAAAAAGAAAAACAATTAAAATTTTTTTTTTAAAAAAAAATCAATTAAAAAAAAAAATTAAAAAAAAAAACATTTAAAAATTTTTTTTTAAAAAAAAATCAATAAAAAAGAGTTTTTTATTGGAGCGGCCCGCCCGCTGGGGCCCGGGAATCGGCCCTCCGCCCGCGGGGGCCCAGGAGGGCGGCTGCGCCGCCCAGCGGGCGGGCCGCTCCAATAAAAAACTCTTTTTTATTGATTTTTTTTTTTTTTTTAAATTTTAAATGTTTTTTTTTAATTGATTTTTTTTAAAAAAAAAAATTTTAATTGTTTTTTTTTTTTTAAATTTTATTTTAATTGATTTTTTTTAAAATTTTTTTATTTTTTGTTTTAAATTTATTATTATTATTATTATTTTTAATAATTTTTATTAAATTTCGCCCATTTTTTTTATTTAATTGATTTTTATTTTTTTTTTAATTTCATAATTTTTCATTGTTATTAACTTTTACTTTTAGTTTTTTAATATAATTTTATAAAATTTAATAAATTTTTTATATTTTTTTTTAATTTATTTCGATTTAATATGTTTTTTAAATGTTTTACTCTTCTTCTTTTTTTTTTTGTTAATTATGTAAATTTTTTATATTTTTTATTTCAATTAAAATTGTGTATTTAAAATTAGATTTTTTTAAAAATGAAACTTAATTTTTTTAAATTATTATTTTTTTTTTAATTTTTTTTATTTAATTTTTTTTCTTTTTTTTTTTCAATTTTCCACTTTTAATTGATTTTTAAAGTTTTTAAAGTTTTCGTTTAACAATATATATTTTTTTTCTTTTATATTTAAAATTTATTTTTTCTTTCAAAATTTATTTGTTTATTCATTTATTTATTAAAATTTAATATTTTTGCTTTTAAATTTAATTTGTTATTTTAATATTAACCTCTCTTTTTTTTAATTTAATAAAATTTGATGTATATACCTATTTTAATTTAAGTTCATATATATATTTTATTTTTATAATTTAAATTTAATTTATTTTTTATAGTTTATTTGTTTTTTTAATATATATTGTTTTAAATTTGATATTTTTATTGTATTTTATTTTTATTTTTTATTTTTAATTAATTTTTTTTTTTTCCTTTTAATTTGAATAGTGTTTTTTTTTTTTTTAATTTTGAATTTTTAAATTTATTAAAATTTAATATATTTCCTTAAATTTAATTATTTGTTTTAAATTTTTTTTTTCTTTTTTTAAATTTAATAAGCATTTTCTTTTTCTTTTTTAAATCTAATTTCTATATTTTATTTTTTTAATTTCCTTCCTTTTTTTACTTGTTTTTTTTTTTTAATTTAATATTTTTATTTTGTTTTTATTTTTATTTTTTAATTTCTATATTTTTTAAATTTTAATTATAATTTTTTTTTGGTTTATTTTTTATTTTTTTTTCCCTTAAATTTTAGGTTTTTTTTAATGATTGAATTAAAATTTTTACTTTGCTTTTATTTTTATTTTTTTTATCTTCATATATTTTTAAATTTTAAGCTTTTAAATGTTTTTATTTTTTTAATTTATTTTTTTTCTTAAATATTAGGTTTTTTTTTAATGTTTGAATTTTAAAAATTAAAAAATGTTACTTCTATTTTTAAAAATGCCAAAAGTATGACACAATTTTTTTTTTTGTTATTCCAGCATCAACTGGTTTTGTTTTGAGGGTGTTTTTTCAATCCTTTTTTCAAGAAACAATTTTTTTTTTACCATAATTTTATAAAATGTTGAAATTTGACCTTAAAAAAAAACAAAGTGCGTTCTGGAAGACACACTTTTTTTTTGGGGGGTGTTTTTTCAATCCTTTTTTCAACAAACAATTTTTTTTTTAGCATAATTTTAGAAAATGTTGAAATTTGACCTTAAAAAAAAAACAAGTGCGCGTTCTGGAAGACACACTTTTTTTTTGGGGGTGTTTTTTCATGTTTTTTGAGAGTTTTTGGGCTAGAGTTCCCGTTTTGAGGTCAGGTTACCTATTTCATCGGTAACTATGTTTGTACTGGAGAGACCCATCGGGCATACTACTTTTATGTCTCACGGAAAATGAAATAGAAGAAGTGATGGCATAATTCCACGAGGGCATCTGTGGTGGCCACTACAGCTGGAGGGCCACAGCACACAAGATTCTGAAAGCGGGTTTTTTCGGGTAAGGGCCTGTGAAAAATGTCATAAATTTTCTGAAAGGCAGAAGTTCGCACCTTTGCCTATGATCCCGGTGCACATAGAAGAACCTTTCCAACAGTGGGGAATTGATTTCATCGGCGAAATTCATCCTGCCCCAAGCGGGCAACACAAGTGGATACTAACAGCCACCGATTACTTCACTAATTGGGTAGAGGCCATGCCAGCAAGGAATGCTACAAACACAGTGGTGATCAAGTTTCTGGAAGATAACATTATCTCAAGGTTTGGCTGCCCTGCTAAGATTGTCACAGATAATGCTCAGGCTTTTAAGTCTGTCAAATTTATCAATTTTTGCCAACAATATAATATTGTGTTAGGACACTCTACTGCATACTATCCGCAAGGAAATGGATTGGAAAAATCCTTAAACAAGACATTGGTAAGGGCATTGAAAAAGGCCATAAATGAAAACCAGAAGAATTGGGATTCTCAGCTCAAGTTCATGCTATGGGCAAACAGAATCACTAGTAAGAGGTCAACAGGAAAATCCCCATATGAATTGGTCTATGGTAGAGCAGCAGTTTTCCCAATACAATTGGCCTTACCTGTGGCTAGGTTCATGCAGGATTGTCAAGAGGAACCAAACGATCTTACCAGAAGAATGAATCAATTAGTAGAGTTGGAAGAGACCCGAAGTCGATTAAATCAGAGGTTGACTGAGTGCCAAGAGAAAATGAAAGACTTGTTCGATCAACATGCTAAAGATAAAGAGATGCAGGTCGGAGATCTGGTGCTGAGATGGGATATAAGAAGGGTTGAGAAAGGAAAGCATGGAAAGTTCGATCCTCTATGGTTCGGACCTTTCAAAATTGCTGAAGAGGGAGGAAACAACACTTTTAGACTGGAAAATTTGCAGGGTGATCTGCTCGAAGCCCCTGTGAATGGGCAATTCTTAAAAGCCTTTCTCTAGTATTGATTCAGGCTGAAAGGTCTGCTGTATGATATTGTACATTATTCAGTTGCTTTTATTATGATGTTTGTTGTTTTGAGTTGTCATGAAGGAAGAAGAGAAGGCATCAAGGAGACTGTGTTCGCAAGAAGAAGGCTAACTGATGGTATGTGAAGTTCTCGACGCGTTCGAGGACAAACTGGTCGTCCCCAAATGG
Source organism: Pinus albicaulis (assembly GCA_034641835.2). Taxonomy (NCBI): domain Eukaryota; kingdom Viridiplantae; phylum Streptophyta; class Pinopsida; order Pinales; family Pinaceae; genus Pinus; species Pinus albicaulis. The sequence continues at coordinate 24,330,350 of CM076569.1, read as the reverse complement.
AGCCAATGTTGTTATGACATCCCTCACCGAGCTAGGATGTCTAATGATAAGGAGACAATGTAAAGCAAATACAACAAGGACTGCATGGACTGTCAAAATCCCTTTTTCGCCTACCAGAACCTTTGAAAGGGCTAAAAATCCACCTTTTATGCTTTAAAAGCGCTCATTCTAACATATCAGGCCTCTAAGCGCCTTTCGCCTTAAGCTCTTAGCCCCCATTTCTCATATGACCCCACTCTATGACCGACGACTAAATGTCCTTAAGCCCTCTTCGACTATCGCACATCGCTGATCGCCACCCTACATTCCTTATTCATTGAACTCCTTTTCCGTCGATGTGCGAAACCCCGACGCAATCCTGACCGTTGATCTCCTCCTGAATCTAACGGTCGTCGCACTTCACCTATGCATCGCACATCGCACATCGCTCCTTCCCGTTTCCATCCCCTTCCTTTTATATTTTTCCGCCGATGTGCAAAACCCCGACACAATCCCGACCATTGATCTCTGCAGAGTCATCACTCGTCACGCTTCGCCCATCCATCATGCATCGCACTTCGCTGTACTCCATTTTCACTCTGTATTTCTCTGCCAATATGCCGATCTTCCGAGCCATTGATCCTTGCCATCCAACGGCCAGCGCACCTTTGCCTTTCACCCCGCTCACTTTTCTCCAATTTATCTCCGTCGTTGATCGAGCCCGATCCAACGGTCACCGCTAGTCTTCCGCTCTACCCGCGGACACTCTCAGCGCATGAGTTAACACCGTGAGTGCCTCCGCAGTTGACCTGGTTGACTGCGGAAGATCTCAGATCAACGGCTGAAATATTCTGCAGAGGCACAGGCCAAGAAGTTGATCCGTACCCAGCATCGCCCCCATAGTTGATCTCCACCGTTGATGTCCTCATGATCCAACGATCCTCGCTCCATCGCTCCTTCGCTACTTTCCCGATCACTCATCCAATATTGCACTCCCCCGCTCTGATTTGGACTGTTGATCTCCCTCATCCAACGACCCACATCACTCTCGCTTTTATAACCCCGCAACTGATCATCTCGCTACATGACAGGATTGTTGACGTCATCGTCGGTCCCACCCGACTGCGTAGGTACGTCTGTCGCTTTCAACCACCGTCGTTGATCTGATTTGCCCAGATCGGACGGCTCTCGTTTGTTTTCGCACCCAATTCGCAACAACTCCCCAACGCGCAACTCCGACGCGAAATGGGCAGTTTTGTGAGGACACGCATTGCCCACCTGACTGTATCGCGTTCATTTCGCTCATTACCGCTTACCACCTTTCGCCTGTGCGAAAACCACTCCAGTTTTCCGCAAAACCGCCTTTTGCATAACTTTGCGCCAAATCAGATTTAAACTCTATTTTCACCATGGAAACGCTTCTATTGCATTCCCTGCCTCCGCACTTCTCTTCCTCCCTCACCCGAGCCTTCTGAAGCAGTCTATGCCTTCATCGCAGGATTTATTTAACAGGTTTGCTGTCTGTGCCGGTTTTCATGGCATTTTAAGTATGCGGGCCATCTCATAGCCAATCACAGTGGCTCGAGGCAGAGGTTGACGATCCTCCATGCCCAAGAAGCAGAGAAGAAAGATGAAGAGAGCCAATTCCACGTCTAAGTCAATGGATCATGACCATTGGCCATTCTATAGGAACCTCCAGCACAGAAGGCCAACTGTTCCACTACTAGCAGTACAGCATTCTCCAGCACATAAGGCCAGCTTTTCCACTACTAACAGTATCGCCTTCCCCAGCAGCAGTAGTGGCTCCACCTCATCAAACAAAAATGATAATTCATGACTGGGCCTATGTGGCCTTTTTTACCTTATGTTCTTTTCACTTTGTCATTTCGAGTGAAATCCTTATTTCACTTCTGCAGTTTTTACTTTCAAATTAGTAAATTGTTTACATTTCAGTTAGAGACTGCTTTAGGCCTGCATTGTAAGATGATGAGAGGTCGTTTTACCTCATCATCATTTCTGTTTTTAATCCTGAAACAACATACAAGCACGCGAGGAAGATATTTTCCCAAAATATCTTCTCGCGCATAGGAATCAGAGGTTATAAAAACAAGAAGAAAACACTAACAAAAGGTTCCAGATTTTCCAAAGGACTCACTAGCTCGAGTGTTCTGTATGTGTTTTGTATGAATTTTGATAGTGGATGTTTGAAGATCCCGTACGGATTCAGTGATAAGAAGTTTCGCTGGAATTGGGGATTCCGCTCGGGATGATTCACAGTTTGTAACTCTCTCTCTCTATCTCTGTCTTTTAAGATAAGTGTTCATTTTGTATTTCTCCATACTTCTTGTATCTACAGGTTTTGGAATGTGAGTGCTCCCATGTTTGGACGTGAATTTATCATAACAAATACTCATGTTTTATACATCCATAGCACTTTAAATATGGCCCAGGCCTGATACTTTGTTCATTTTCTATCTCTTTCGTCGTTCTTCTGATACTAACTACAATGGATTCTTATCTTTGAACGAGCCCAGATATATGTATTCTTATCTTTGAATAAGCCCAATATATATGGATTATTATCCTTGCATAAGCCCGGTTATAGTTGATATCTTACTCCATCCTCTGCCATAGTCATCGCTCATATATAAATTGATAACTGTGTATTCATTTTAGAAGTCGGCCCCCCTTTACAGCGTTCTGTTTTAGAGTTGTCTGATGCATTTACTTATTGTAGTTTGTACTCAGTTTCTGCAGTTTTCCTAGTTGTTGTGTTTAACTTTGGGGTCTTGGTTCCACCCTTATTAAAACCATTCATCTGAGTGATAGTTGCATGAGAGCCAAACATTTCCAACTGCAGTCAGTTGAGTCATATGCTCCTTGCATTTAAGATGTCCTAGGCACTGGTCTTTATACAACTCAAGGCTGTCTCTAGGAGCTACAACAGGGTCGAAGCATGCAACACCACACTTTATTTGCAGAACAAGAACCCTCACAGAATACTTGGCATGATCAAACCCGAAGAAACTTTCTCTGAGAGAAATCCAGATGTAACATATTTTCTAATTTTTTGAGCTATTGTCTATTATCATGAAAAGGAACAAGGCTTACCTTCTATATAGGATTTGGCACCATATATTTAGGAAGAGTTGATAGCCGATATGATTTAATATAAGCAGTCTAGAACTACATGACAAAGACAACATGACCTTTAGCAGATTGGGTTGAAAGGATAGATTCCAAGTAAGGCTAAATGGTACTCCAGGGAGAAGGTAGATGATTTTTTTCTTCACATCATTTAGTAAAAACTTGTAGGACCAAAAACTTCCCAAAATGAGTTGGTATAACCTAGACTAAATCATTATATTATTTTCCAACTATCTTGATGCTTTTTGAGTGGAAAATTTGGAGGAATCATCTCACAAGACCATTTACAAGTGGGCCCTAGTTTGATGAATTAGGGTCTGAAACATTCTAGAAGCATTTTGAGGCAATAAATGGTATTTTTTGGGGATAAAACTTTACATGTTAAGTATTTCACCGTGTAGCAATATTATAAACTTAAATCCATGTCCAATGATGCAAGAAAGAACTCAAACAAAGTTTGAAAGCAAAAGTTATTCCACCTGGAAGTTGACTTTATTATTTTGACCACCATGATTCGAAAGGATTCCACGTCAACCTCAATTATTCATGGAAAAGGGGCTAACCGCATGACATGATGAAGAATAGTCTAGAAGAGTTAATATTGTAACTACAGTTAAGAGTTGAAGTCAAACTTAACCACTAGCATACTTTTGGGTTGTGTTATAATTGGGCCACCATGAGCCACAAGTCTCACTCATTTGTACTTGCATCCATTTCCATTCAGAGAAAGAGAGGGCACAGTAGTCTGACCTTCCAATTCATTTTTCTCTTGTAGTGGATTCTGAGATCATATCTTATATTCATTGTGATTTGTGACTTTTATTTTGTTGTTATCTATTTTCTATATTTTATCTATTGCATGTATATGAAAGACATAGTAATTAATGAATCCATAAATTTAAAGAAAAAAAAAATTCTCATGGTGCAAATTTCCGATTTTAATTATAATTTATCAAATTTGTTGTGAAAAATTGTTAAGTAGAATATCCATGGTAGATTATGGATCAAGTAAGGTGGTAGGAATTCTTACCTATGTATTGTATAAGTTTCGAGAATGTATTTGAATAGTAATGTTTGACACATAAATGAACTATCATAATTGAACACTTGTTATACATACACAACCTTGACTAACATAGAATTCCAATGTACATTATGTTGGTTCTCCACTTTATCTAATATAATACTAGATCACTCATATTTGGAGCAATGCTTCGCCCTAGTATAGTCTTTATTAAGTATGGATAATTCCTTCGACTTAGGCACATTGATGGATTTCAAGGAAAATGATAAGAAAATTATTGGAAATGAGGCAATAGTAGTCCTAAATGGGTTGTCAATTCTAAGTTTAAGGTGAAGGTGGGAGATAACTCTATTAGTTAAGGTAGTTGCAGTAAGATTGGATGAAGGAATAACAAAATTCATGAAAATATGAATCCTACTCTTTAAAACAATGAAGTTAATTAGTAGACAAAGTCAACCTTTTTTCCCTGGAAATCCTTCATTAAATTCGAACTCAGATTTTTCCTAAAAAATAGTGTTCCACCTAATTGATGGAAACTTTAGCCGTGGGACTTTGGGATTAGGGGTTTTGGCCCTTTTATAGATGAAAATTATCAAAAAAAATTAACAAACAATTAAAGTGGAATTTAGTTGAGATTGTCCATTCATTAACTCATTGTTAAAATGATTCATTCTTATATTAGCTATGTCAACCTTACTAATGTCAACATGCTAAAAAGGCACGTTGTAAATCTACTACACATTACCTTACAAGAGATTCATGTTACCAACCCTTGCATAACACAATGAAAGTGAAATTGAGTGTTGGAAACAAAATAAAAGTTATGAAAAAACTTAATGGAAGAAATAAAAAAACAATCTCTAATAACCAAAAATAAAAAAATAAAATATAAATGAATAAAAACGGACTTTGGAAAACAGATATTCTATAGAAAATAATTGAAAAAAGAAAAGTTACCTTACCACATGCTGCTGGTAATACCCTCCCCATAATGCAATCAATCTTGTACATAACTAATTGAGCATTCATATGTTATGCATTAATTGTATCATGCATGAATTTATAAAAACAATCATATACATGAACATAAATGGCAGCGAAAGGTTTCTAGTCACAATTGTAGTAAAAGGAAACAATTGTGACTAGTTAGCTGAATGCCGGTTCAACCTATAGGTGACAACCTGAGCTAAATGATATGTGACCTACGTTCTCAATCAAATCGTCCATCAGAAATACAACATATACTTGCAAATCCTCTCCTTACAACACCTGATAATAAGTTCTTATTTCAGACTCAATTACAAATAACTTGAAGTCCTTATTCAAGATACAAATGCATGTCATTTCTATTATTCTGAGACGAGAACACAAGAAGGGCAAAAGAATTACGTTCCTTAAAAAGAGTTGCCCTCCCTACTGGACAGAATTTATTCGCATATTTTGATTCTTCTAGTCTATCCCCACCTTTAGATTTCATTTGCATATGCTAAAAAGGCATTATACTTTAGCTTGCCATGAAGACAGAGGAGGTGTTTTTGCATTCATCCATGTGAAATCCATGTCATCATATCGATCTCCAAAGACACCAGCTGAGGATACCAAATCTTCTAATTCCTTCATCTCCAAAGCTGTGAGCTCAACAGAAAGAGCACCTGTGTTATCTTCTAAGTTCTTCACTTTGGTTGTCCCTGGTATTGGTGCAACATCATTTCCCTGATGGTGAACCCAAGCAAGTGCCAATTGAGAGGGGAAGCACTGCTTCTTTGAAGCTATTTCACATATCCTCTCAAATATAGCCTTATTCTTTTCAAGATTCTCTACACTAAACCTTGGTGTAGTCTGCAACAAAACAAAAATTAAGTGTCGAAATCAGAAATATGTGGTCAACTTGATCCATGACCTAGTCATAAACAACATGAAGAAATGGAAATGCCAATTGAAGCATTTATCAAATAACTAAAACGGTTCATAGTGCTCAAATGTACAAATAAGAATAAAAGGATCCAAGTACCTTTCTAAAATCATCATCTGCTAAAGTCTCGGCCATCTTTGGTCCAGCAGATAGGAAGCCACGCCCTAGAGCGCTGTATGGAACAATTCCAATTCCAAGCTCCCTGAAATGAAACTTTGAATTAGTAGTCTGCAGTCTGCAATTTCTAATATTAGGGAAATTATCTACAAGCTGCAAAATTCGAGCTCCTAAACATTCCCTACCTGCAAGTTGGAATGATTTCTTCCTCTGCATCCCTAGTCCACAATGACCACTCTATTTGCACTGCTGTTATAGGATGAACAGCATGAGCTCTTCGAATTGTTGATGCAGAAGCCTCAGAAAGTCCAATGTATTTTATTTTCCTTTCTTCCACTAATTTCTTCAGTTCTCCAATCTGTAATTGATACCAGACAGAATATGGCAACAAAAACAGTTAAGCATATAAAATTGGAAATTAAAAGAGTAAAACAAAGGAAAAAATACATCGCTTAAGAATTCACATAGTAGTGATCATCAAAATGATGAACCTGTTTCAGTTAATAAAAATAAACATCCAGATCTGATCATGGTTCATGTTTTCAATTTTGTTTGCATAGAGGCAGGTAGTGCCAACAACATTCCTAGAATAAGTTCAACTATCCAAAAAATTAGGGCAGATCAATTATGAATGAACTTCAAAGACAATTAACAACATTCAGCATCAATTAAATATATGTCTAATTCCAAATCAGACACAGAAACAAGTTGCCCAGTAGCTTCCCCTTCCATACATGCATCCATTACTCGAGAAGACTTTGAATTCCACTGTAAATATAGTGTAAACTTTGTCATTGAAGAAAACCCCCAAGGAAAAAGGGAGGAAAAAAAGAAAACGGGTCAGGAATGATTATTTTTGCATTATGGGTTCCACTGAGCATTATGGGATTATCGTTTATGCCCTTGTATATATCACTAATTAGTAATCTGCTGTGGGTTTTCAATGATGTCTTCCATGCCAAAGTACTGATGAAACAGCAAATTAGAATTCACTGAAACAAAATTAAGATGATATTCATACAAACCGTGGCTTCAATGGGCACTCTAGTGTCAATACGGTGCTGATAATAAAGATCAATGTACTCGACATCGAGTCTCTTCGAGCTTGCCTCGCAGCACGCTCGAATGTATGCAGGATCTCCTTGAATCTCCAATTTTCCATCTACATTTTTCACTCCAAACTTTGTGGCTAATTGGACTTTGTCTCTTATCCCTTTAATGGCCTGCAAGTGTGAACCAAAATCAAAGGTTAAGCTCAAATAAATAACTCTATCAACTTGGCTAATCTATAGAATTCATTGGACTAATCTATAGAATTCATTGGTGATTGCAAGGAAAATAGGAACCCCTTGAGGATGTAGGCAGTCCTACCTTTCCAATGAGGGTTTCGTTGGTGAAAGGGCCGTAAATGTCCGAAGTATCCAGAAAAGTGATGCCCCTGGAGACAACATGGTGGATGAGAGATATCATTTCTTGGTCGGGCTTGGGAGGGCCATAGAAAGCAGACATACCCATACAGCCCAACCCCTGCGCCGATACTTCTAATCCTTGCGACCCCAAATGCAGTCTACGCACTGTCGATGATGTTGCTGCCATTTCTCTGTTGTCTGATCGATATATCCCGCTCTCCCAATCAAAGCAGATAAATTGGTCCGGGGAATTCATTTGTGTATTTATAGGTTTTTCTACCGGGTGCGCTACAGAAGACGTAGGAGTTTTGGACTCTGCTACCTATAGTGCAGTGCGAGTTTGCTTTCACTTTACATTTTAATTTTCAACTTTGACTGCTCAATATTTTATATTTTAAATTCCGATTTTGGCTCTGGAATTTCACTCATGTGCATTCCACAAGTTTTTTAAATTCAAATAAATGCCTACCGATATTGCTCTGTCAATGTGTGTTCTTGATAAATAAGTAAGAAATCGTTCGCAAACTTGTTGAGCAAGCAACAACTTTTTCGTATTTTTCCCTCCTTTTTGGGTCATGAATGAAGAACTAGTAGCTTCAAAATTTTCGAGCAAACAACAAATTTCGTCTTTGTCATGGAATTGGGCTCTCTTTCAATATGAAGTCTTTTCAAATTGATAAATTTTCATTCCGAGTAAGCCTAATTTTTTTTTTTTTAAGAATTATCATTTATTATTTTCAATTTATTTTTATATGTACATTGTATTGCAACTTTTAAAATATTTTAAAGTACTCTGCTTTATAATTTTGAAGATTTATATCTAATATATGTTGTAATAAATATTATCTTATTGTGATATAGAGTAAAATTAAAAAGTTATACCTGTGCAATGCAATACATTTTTCAAGAAAAGAAAAGTTTAAAACTCATAACTTCGAGTAAGCCTAATTTTTTTTTAAGAATTATCATTCACTATTTTCAATTTATTTTTATTTGTACATTGTATTGCAACTTTTAAAATATTTTAAGTCGCGAAGATTTATATTTACGCCGTAAGGCGTATTTATTTGAAAACAACTTTGCTCGTTGTCTGTCTGTCATAAATATTTACCGTTCGATCTTTGTTAGACGATTGAATCAATATTAATCGTTGATTGGAATAGTCGGTTGCAACAGTTGCGAAATTAGTTTTGGCTCGCGCGTTGGATGATGGCACTAAACAATGGCGCCCACAGCAGACGTGGTGGCTAGCGAACGACCCGATTTCCTTGTAACGGCGGAATCGCCGAAGTCTCTGCAATCCATCTTCATCCGAGACGAGGACGAGCGCCCCAAGGTGCCCTACAACCAATTCAGCAAAGACGTTCCTGTCATTTCTCTCTCAGGAATCGCTGGGGAGGAGAGGGGCCGCGTGAGAGACGAGGTGAGCAAGGCATGTTCTGAATGGGGAATATTCCAGGTCGTTGATCATGGTGTTCCCCAGGAGCTCGTGGAGTCCATGACTCAGCTCTCTAGGGAGTTTTTCGCCCTCTCACCAGAGGAGAAGCTCAAACACGACATGAGAGGTGGGAAACGTGAAGGATTTGTGGTGAGCAGCCATCTTCAGGGCGAAAGTGTCCAAGACTGGAGAGAGATTTTTATTTACTTCTCTTATCCCCTTCACCAGCGTGATTATAGCATGTGGCCTGTTAAGCCCGAAGGCTGGAGGTGCCCACATCCATCCCCTGCATCCCCCCCATATAAATTGATTTCATCCTTCTTCTTTTTTCATATGAATTGAACACAAATTGTTGTGTATTTGCAGGGAGATTGTAGAGAAATACAGCTAATTCCTGATGGGTTTGGCATCCAAACTGTTGGGGATAATATCAGAAGCACTGGGATTGGAAACTGAAGCAGTGACCAATGCTTGCGTGGAGATGGACCAGAAAGTGGTGGTAAACTTCTATCCAAAATGCCCAGAACCAGACATGACATTGGGGCTGAAGAGGCACACCGATCCGGGAACCATCACTCTTCTCCTCCAAGACCAAGTTGGAGGCCTGAAAGCTACCAAAGACGACAGCAAAAATTGGATAACCGTGGAGCCCATTAAAGGAGCCTTCGTCGTCAATTTGGGAGATCACATGCATGTAAGTCGCATCGAATCACTCATCACTTATATCTGACATATGTGTAGTTTCAGTTGGTTTTTTTTGGTATTTTAATTTCGATTTCATATTCTTTGCATTTAATGTTTAGGAAGCAAATTCCTTTAAACACTCAATCTGCAATAGACACAAACTCAATCTTTTATTAATAATATTTAATGGTTTAACCATTAAATCATATTGATATTGTAGTATCTGAGCAATGGCAAGTTCAAGTGCGCGGACCATCAAGCGGTTGTGAATTCGAACAGCAGCAGGCTGTCTATTGCGACGTTTCAGAATCCAGCGCAGGAGGCCATCGTGTACCCGTTGGATGGGGTCGTCAAGGAGGCGGAAGGCGAGAAGTGTTTCATGGAAGAGCCCATCACTTTCGCTCAGATGTACTCCAGAAAGATGAGCCGACACATCGAGGTCGCCCGCCAAAATAAGTTGGCTAAACTTGCCGAGCAGACACTGTCCACAGATCTTCCAAATGATGCGAAGATCAACTAAAACAATTACTTCCCCATGCAGAGTTAGAAAGATCCAAGTTGAGTTTAATATTAGAAGAAAAGTCGATTGTGAGTTTGCATGAAATAGTTAACCATAAATATTATAGTTAGAGTTTGCATAATTTCATATTTAGAAAATTTAGTGTTTATATACCCTTAAAATATAGCAACACAACAATAAAGCCATACATCGAGTTCTTCTGCACCGAGCTCTCCCACAAGAAAAAGTTGACTAAACTTGGTGAGCAGACAGTCGACAGGTCTTCCAAAAGATGTGAAGATCAACTGAAAAACTAAACTCAATGTAGAATTTCAGTTCTATCTTTCTGATGCGTCTGTGTTAATATGTTAATATCTTCTCGAACATCGTAATAATAATAATAATATCAATAAACCTTCCAGCCGCTTGTTTGATGTCATATTCTGAAATTTTATCCTAGAGTACGCTTCGTTTCATTTCTACATCATCACTTATATTTACGCCGTAAGGCGTATTTATTTGAAAACAACTTTGCTGGTTGTCTGTCTGTCATAAATATTTACCGTTCGATCTTTGTTAGACGATTGAATCAATAGTAATCGTTGATTGGAATAGTCGGTTGCAACAGTGGACACAGCAGAAGATCAGCCCGCGAATATTTGGGTAAATGTGCATTTTCCGGCCTTCTCTTACCATTTTCTTCAAATCTACAATGTGCCAAATTTCTGGTTCGGTTGGGATGATTCTTCTCATTATTTGACTGAAATAAACCCTCTGCTTTCATATGCGAAATGGGAGATCGAAGAATTTTGCAATCAGTGCTTGGGGTAGAAGAAGTTCTAGTTTTCAAACGCTCTGAACGGCGAATTGCAGTTTTGTTTCCAAACAGTGATTTCTGAGCGGAATGGTTTTTGAATTTGCCCGCGGATTTTGAGACCTTTAACAATGCTTTCAGATCACTTGCCTGCTTTTGGATCCCTAACTGTGCCAGGCGAGCCTGGTTCTCCGCAATCCTGGCCATGCGTACAGTTTCATAGGAATTGTTTGGGTATTTTTCCTCAGTCTGGCTTCTCTTTAAGAATTCTTCCTCATCTCCTGCCTGTTTTTGGACTCCCAACTATGCCTGGCGAGCCTGGTTTTCAGCAATCCTGGCCATGCGTAGAATTCATAAGCATTGTTAGGGCATATTTCTAGAGTCTGCGGAATCTTTGATTTCACCATTCTGGTACAAACACACAAACAGTTGTGAGTAGCTATGGCAGATACGAGTAATGAAGTGTGGACCCAACACTGGAGTGGGCGACTTATTAAATAATACACATACCATAATAATTTCCTTACGTTGTCTGTCTGTCATCCAATGGTATTTTCAATTTAATCTTATTAATGTATGTGATGATTTGCAAGCTGACATGACTTTAAATAGTTATAATCCTGCAACAACCATGGAATCTAAGTCTATAGCATCTTTATATAAGTTATGGTTTATTATCCAATGACATTTTCAATTTAATATTATTAATATATGTGATGATTTGCAGATCTAAATACATGCAAAAAAGAGATAATTCATATATTTCAAAGTTAAAATTGTTTTTTTTAAGATTTATGGATTTTAACTTTTTGAGTTATGCTATTAAAAGAAATTTGATGGAGTAATATTCTAATGATGTTAATTTATAAGGGTGATAACTGAAATTTGTGAAAATTCTCTCATTACAAATCGATGGAACGAAAAATAGTAATGCAAGAAATTTGATAGAGTAATATTTTGATGATGTCAATTTATGATATAATGGGATAATTTTTTGTTTAATTACTATTGTTTTTTTTCTTAATTATTCAATGATATAAATTTATTGTTATTGTTTTATTTAAGTTTTGATAAAATGAGAAGTTATAAGTTTTATGCATATATAATTATTCGAAATATAGTTTTATTTAGTTTTTTTTTCAATTATTTAGATAGGCTCATTTTTTAACAAAATTTAGTATTTAATATCCATATAATATTTTATCTTGAATGATTCTTTATATGTCACGATTGTTTTCAAATTGCCTTGAATTACCTTACGGCGTTTCCTTTGCAACATTTGGTGCAATTGCTAGTTAATACATGTTGTAACAAATATTATCTTATTGTGATATAGAGTAAAATTAAAAAGTTATATTGTGCAATGCAATACACTTTTCAAGAAAAGAAAAGTTTAAAATTCATAAATTTTTTAAAAAAATTAAGTTGAAATTCCATTCTATAATGCATCACGACTTTGAAAATTTTCTTTGTTGTGATGGAATCCAAGCTTTTGTAGCTTTCATAGCAAATTATATAGCTAAAATCGCTATGACAGTGCAGCGAGCGCACAACTCCAACTATTTGAATTTTTCTACTATATTAAACTAATTCAAAGAATAAATCACAAAGCATAAACGAAGAGTAATTCTAGACCTGCCCAAGAGAACTCAGAATGGATTTCAAATATTTTTATTCATTTTGAATGTGTTGCTACATACAAGAATTCAAATATGTGATGGAATCAGAGGATTCAAATTATAGACATCACCATCTAACTTCAGAGACAGATCTTAGAAACACTAAAACATTAACAATGGAGAACAAAGATCACATGCTTTACATTACATTGCAGGCATTTCCTTGCTTGCATCTCACGTTGAGGCAAATTACAAATTTATAGATGATGGACAGAGCTTTAGATTTTTCCTCATGTTCTCTTCATGAGCCACAATGTGATTTCTAGAAGTTAAGGGCGGTGGTTGTCAAAGGGTCGGCGTGGGAAGTGAGTGTCATAAGGTCAGCGTATGTTGTGATTTTCGGAGTCAACGTCAGCATCTTCGTTGGCTTCACATCTAACATTCTCCCACTTGAAGCCAAGTGAAGAGTCCTAAATCAAGTCACACCAAGTCCTACCATTCCTCTACATAACTCATGTTTATTTCTTGGTAGAATCTTAGTGAGCATATCAACAGGGTTCTTATCTGTATGAATCTTTTCCAAGGAAAATTGTCTTTACTCCAACACATGTCGGATCCAATGGTACCTTAAGTCAATGTGCTTGGTTTTTGACTGAAATGTTGTGTTTCTCGCCAAGTGAATGGCACTCTAACTATCACAATATAACACATACTTGTCCTGCTTAATTCCTATCTCTCCTAGGAATTATTGAATCCACATCATCTCTTTACAAGCTTTTGTTGTATTATGTACGTTGCCTCTATTGTAGAGAGAGTTATTATTCTTTGTAGCCTTGACACCTAAGATATTGTTGGAGCTGAAAATGTATACAAATCATCTGTAATGGACTTTCTAGTGTCCATATCTCCAACCATATTTTCATCTGTAAATACTTCAGGCACAATATCCTTATGACCAAAACATAAACAGTAATGACTATTACACTTGAGATACCTCAAAACCCATTTTACTGCTTGCCAATGTTGTTGGCCTGGATTGGCAAGGAACTTGCTCACTACTCCCACTGAATATGCAATGTCTAGTCGTGTACATACCATGGCATACATCAACCTACCAACTGCTGAAGCATAAGGAATTTTGCTCATTTCTTCCTTATCCTTGTCATCATTAGGACATAACTCAATACTCAACTTGAAGTGGGCCGCAAGGGGTGTACTGACTGGTTTGACATCCTTCATATTAAACCTGTCAAGCACCTTCTTGATATATTTTTCTTATGATAACCACAACCTTTTGTTGTTCCCTTCTCGCATAATCCTCATGCCCAATATCTATTGTGTTGGACCCAAATCCTTCATTGAAAATTTTATGCCCAAACGTTTCTTCAACCTATTGATCATATTCTTATCATGCCTAACAATCAACATGTCATTCACATATAACAATAATATTATATACCTTCATTTATCACACCTCTTGATATAAACACACTGGTCAACTTCGTGTGTAATATTCTCTTTCTTGATCTAGTCAAAATGGACGAAGACGAAATTTGTCCATGATATTTACCGTGGTATTTTCCCACAGTATCAACCCATAGTATTTTCCTTTGGTTTTCTAGAGAAAATAATAAAATTAGGTCTCTAGAAAGTCCATCAAGCCTATAAAAGGGGATAGAAGCTAGGCATTTGAATCCTCCGGATTTATCTATCTTATTGTGTTTTTCTTGAGAACTTGGCATGGCCAATTCCAGTTTGATCCTAGGGACGAAAACCCCGTGGGTGTTAGTTTGTCTCTCCATCCAGGGTCCATGATTGTGCTTCAGTATTTTTTTTTTCTATTTTTAATGAAAAGCTGGGCATGCCACTACAGGGGCTCAGATATTTTTGTATGGGCATGTATCTTTGTTTCGAGCTAATACTATGAATAATGGGCTGCATTTCTAGATCTCGTTTGCATTCTTGTTCTAGCTGAAAGTTTACTTGATGAACATAATATTAAAATGTTGTAGATCTATGATAATTTTTAACGATTAAAATGTTACAGTGGTATCAAAGTTGTGCATCCTTCTAATTTTAAGGTTTTATGCACAAAACTTTGGTGGAAATTTGTTCTCACCCTAGCCTGCATCTCTATCTTCGATGGTATATAATATCACCTTAGTTGGTTTATTTTTTAAATTCTTGTGCTACCAATTCAAGGAACGAATCTAGATTTATATTGGGGCAAAGGGGTTCATTTTATATATATATATATATATATATATATATATATATATGGGGTTTTCTGCATTGATTGCTTCCCAGGGTTTGAAGACACTTGTTCTTTGGTTTATCTGGGTTCTGAAATCTATTACATCGAGTGTTGGGCATTGGAACGAGAGATCTGGACGAAGCAGATATCCCCTTCAGGCAGTACATTGACCCATTGCATAAATAGATCTCGATATTTTGAGCGGGGATCATGATTAATAATTAAAGAGCCCATGAGAAGTTGGGAGGTCGTGAGGCCAAATTCATTAATAACCAGACCATATGATGGTATTGTAGGCCGAGGAGCGGTAGCCACAACATTGTGAAGGCCGAGAGCTCCTGTGAGGGTTCATCACATCAGTTCATGGTCATTGCAGAACCACAACTATATTTAGGGATCACTGCACTCTAAAGCTATCAAGGTCGCGGGGATATTGAAGGCTCATACACCATAGCGCCAATGGGAGTCAGGGATCTTACATACGCGGATGATGTGCTTGACCGGTTGGACGTTCACTGCACGTTGATAAGCCACCACCTCTACTACCCTCACTACAGCAAGGTAGTGTTAATCTCGATCAAGCAAAAATAAGATATTGCGAATGTAAAGGATCTGGGGCGACTCGAGCGGAACCTGAGCAAAACGAAAATTGTGGACAATATCCCCTGCCTCGTCATCTACAATGGCCAATGAAACTACAGAGAGTAATCTCAATTCAACACGCGACCAGCAAAGGGGCAAACAGAAGGCCGAGAGACCTCTTTTGACGCCTCAGAGACTGCCAAGCAGCGAGAAGCCATTTGCAAGAAAGGGTCGAGATACCAAGACAACTGATTTCGCCAGAATGTTTATGTTTTTAGATAGGTGTTGACCTACAACCATATCTTCCACATCGTTCAGCCGAGGTGGAGATGGAACTTTTATGGAATCGGGTAAATTATTTCATCAACGGTGAAGAGATTGGTTCATCAAAGTCAAGGTCGCAAACTATCCACTAATAGTTGGCAAGGGCAGGATTCTTGATCCCACAAACTCTTGATCGACATATGGCAATCCAAATCTTCGCGTAGCAGGATCAACAGAGTAAATAATTTCATTTCCATCTAGCCAGATTTTCTGTTCACAAAGTCTTACTGTGTGGAAATGAGATGTAATTGGGGCATGAAATTCGGTAAGAGGACTCGAGTGACAATTTTAAGCCATATTTATAGTTTTGAAAATTATGATAGGGGTTTGATTTATATAAATAAATAAAACGGAAGGAATAGAAAGTTACAGTTTGGTGTGGGAGCTATAAGGATTTATTGTAACGAGGTTTAAAAAAAAAGTGAAGAGGCATAGTACACTTTTGTATATTTTCTTGCTTTTTTATGTGAGCTTTTTTATGTGAAGATGTATCGTCTTGAAAAGATATTGGAAAACACCCATAAGTTTTTTGATGAATCAGTGAGGATATATAGTCTTGCAGCGACACCTACTTAGGCCAAAATGATGGTCAAAGAAATAGGCCATTCTCAAAAGAGTCCATGTCATTCTACAGTCGAAGCACCCATGGGGAGTGCAGGAAGGACAAGGAAGCAGAGCTAAGCTCTTCATACTTGGATCTGAGCTGCAACGAACAAGGTGAGTCGTAGACCTTCATAAAATTGAGGAATTAGATACATGTCTCTCAGGGGTGGAGTAGCCCGAATGGAAGAAACTCAGTTGGGCTCTCAAGCCAATAATGCTTGCATTAATGCAACCTAAACTCTCGGAGAATCCTTTGGAAGAAGTCAGGATCATGGTTGCTTCTTGTCTCAGCAGGATCATAGCTTTAACATCGCCACTACTACCTTACAATAATGATATCATGAAAGAGACATAGCAGTGATTCGGTTCTTGGTTGAAATGGACCTCTTGCTGTAACTTTGCTAATAACTTCTGCTATAGGTGATGAAATCAAATTCCGTTAAAGACTCATTTGAGGTATTGAATAGATATTTATAGTGACATAAGACACTTGAAATTTGATGACCTATGGGATGATAAAATGATTCCACAAACTCATAGGACGCGTGGCGACGCAGTTTTACAGACATGTGTAACTTCAATTGCTCATATCTCTCAAACCAGGAAACGAGATCAAATTCCGTAAAAAACCCATTTGAGATAATAAAAAATATTTTCAACAGAGATATTTTTCACTCTCTAATATGATTTGTGGAGACTATGGTACTTGCGTGAAGTTTACTGAAGATTACTACAAAACATTGAAACTGAAATATGTTGGAGTCGTAACCTGAATCTGGATTTATGCAAAAATGAAATAAAATACAGAAATAGATATAAACACAAAGATGTAGCAGAAATAAAACTTCATTTCATTAATATCAAATCACTGAAATATTCTTACAAATAGAATGGACATAAACAAGCTAGGGCGATGGTAGCTTATCTCTGAGAAGAGATGTGGCGGCTACATGCCTTTGAAGTGTGTTACAATGAGGCTCAAGGGCCTTTTTATTATTGAACAATTGGATAAATCCCTAACCCGAGGAGATGTAACACCAAGAGTTCATGGGCCCCGTTGGGGTTAGTTGCGCTGCCAACTTCCCGGGGTCGTAACTTGGTCATAGTATCTCTATTTGGCACGTATAATACCTCATTGGAAAGATCTCCCTGAGGACTTTGCCATTTAGGGTCTCAAAACGGCTCCGGAGGTTCATGACCTGAAAAACTACTAAAAATAGTAAACAAGAAAACTGATGAAACTGATTAGGTGGAATAGGCGGGTTGCCACCAATATCTACCTGGACCACTCCTCCCCCCTTAGAAAGAAATGGCCCCCATTGTGTACAGAGCCTCCATGAGGTGGGGAAATTTTTGTTGAACCTGGTCCCTGGTGAACCACTTTCCCTAGTGAAGGATTTGGCCTTCTTTGAAGTGGGCGTAGCTTGCAGTGGGGTTCAGAGAGGCACTCCTTCTGCAAATGTAACCAAAATGTGTCACCAACTTGGAACTTGTGTGGCACTCGATGTTGATCCTAGCGCTGCTTTTACTTGACATTGGATTTCTCCAAGATGTCGTGGACCTGTTGGCAGACGTCAGACAATACCCGTGTGGATTTTGTCTGTGTGGTTGCATGAGGTATAAAAACATCAGGCAGCGACATGTCTGGGTTCATATCAACAGAGTGCTTGACCTGATAATGCAGAGGAACCTTTGTGGGTGAGAAGAAAATGTCCTTGTATTCCTCCACAACTTTGTCCATTTTTTGTTGTCGTGCAGGGGAGCCCTGTTTGGAGGTTGTGGCCATAATATTCTTCTTTCCCTGTGGGTGAATTGTAATGAAAAAAAATTTCCTAGTTTGGGAAATAATCTTACTGCGTTGCTTTGCAGTAATCAAAGAGATGGTGGGAGGTTGTACTACTTCCGGTATCCTGTACAACTTATTTCCCAAATTAATAATAACAGAATGAGGTCTAGACTCATACACAACATGTCACTTCCACAAGTATGGTTGGCCCAATAATACATCAGACATGTCAAGAGGAGAAACATCACATAGTACCTCATCCGTGAAGGGCTTGATGTTGTATGGAAGGCAGCACTGCTAGCTGACGCAGAGATCTCTTCCTTGGTGAAGCCACCCGATGGTATATGACTGCGGGTGTGTTGTGGTCGGTAGACCGAGCCACTTCACGACCTCTACTGAAATGAGGTTCTTTTGGCTTCTGCTATCGAAAAGGAATTGCAGTGGAGAACACTTCACCTAAATCTGTGAATGGAAGAGGCGCTCCCCCTCCTCTGGATCCTCGGGATCCTCCCTCTAGAGCTTGGTGGTGGAAACAGCAACACTGGGAACTGCATCAATGATTCCCTTCCCTTTGTCATTCCCCTTTTCTGGGTTTGACTAAGAATCAGAACATGCATCTGATTTAGATGCCTTTAGTTTGTCCACCAATGACTGTTTGGTCTGACACTCGCTTGTGTTATGAGTGGAGTTGTTATGAAATTCACACCACTTCCCTGTGTCCTTCTTTGGCTTTGTGGTGTTGTTCTGAGTTGCCTCACTTTGGCCTTGCCCCTTGTTCTGTGGTTCGGGGGAGGTTTTCCCTGGCTTCGGATTCACAGATCCAAAGTCTCACTTCTTCTGCTTAAATTTCTACTCGATCTTAGCAGCATATTGATATGTCGTGCCAAGCGAGGTAATGTCAAGGAACTCTATTTCCTCATGAATGTATATGTGCAAACAACTGTGGTACTTGAGCACCAAATTTCTCTCTGAATATTTAATACTCAACTTTGTGCGCAGGGTATGGAACAAATTCGCCAGCTCGTGCACATCTTGATCCCTTTTTTGCCACAGCATGGTCCATTGGATGTACTTGTCCTCATAGCTCCCCACAAGGTAACATTGTTCCTTGATGCCGTCTCGGAACAAATTCCAAGTGGGTGCGACCGAGAACAGAGAGGGTTCCCTCTCATCCTTTTGCTCACGGTAGGTTTCCCACCAGTCTTTAACATGGGGGAAGATTTGAGGAGTGCAAAAGTAATATTTTCTTGGTCAGAGAAATCATGGATCGAAAAAGTATCCACGGACCCGCAAGAAAGGGTTAGGAAAAGTGTGGACTTAGACTTTTAAGTGTTTTAATGAGCTTTTCTCCAATTCCAAGACTTGGTTTAGGAACATTAGGGTTTTTTACTTCTAAGGGAACATGATATGGATGGTAATAGAGCCATATAAACAGCTAAATGTCATGGTGACAAATTTTAGTGTAACACATCTCTCCCCCCCATGCCTATCATCTTGCATGTCCTCATGCAAGCAAAATGTCTGACAGAGACCAAAGACTGAAGGGCTAGAGTTTCTATATTAAAGCCATGCTTCATTGACTTAAACCATAGGGCTAATTGTGAGAGCATGTAAGTAATTTTCATCAGATGTCATCTTCCTTTGCATCAATAAGATAAGAAAAGTAGTGACCAGGGATCTAGTGACGTTAAGGCTGAGTTTTATTATTCCAAAAGAGTAACTAGTGCTAGGGCTACTAAAGGAATGCTTAACATGTTGTTATTGCAGAGATAATGTCATCCTAAAATGATTAACCATAATATTTTTCACAAAGCATCTCAAGAGTAATCCAAAGCAGCATGTCTTCACTTTCAATAGCCTCATTATTATAAGTAAAAGTGACTTTATTTAAAAACCAAGGCCTTAAAATGGATCGAAAGTAGGGAAAAATAAATATTACAAAATGATACCTTCCCAGGATGATTGTCTTAACATTACCCAATCATATAGTTGAAGCTTCTCTTATTCAAGAAAAATGAATCACCTGCACTAACTTGTCTCACATCTATAAAAACCAAATTATTTCTAAAAGATATAACTCCAAAGCACACTGTTGAAGCATATTAAAGCCATTCTCAGAGAGATATGATAGTGAGTTCAGGGAAAAGACAAAAACAACCAAGTAAATCATAGTGTAGAATTAACTTTGATACCACAGGCATGGCCCTGCTGCCAGCAGGCGTCAATAGCCTCGATAGGGATGTCTTTTAACCTAACGAAATGTCTGTGTCCCACTTACTAGATATAGATTCAGAGTTAGCTTATTTGAATTTTAGATAAAGGCCACTATCCTGGCTTGGTAACCAGATGATGGAAGTGCCACTCACAAGAAGTAACATGGATGAACATGCTGGCTCGTGATGAGACCTCCTATATTCCAGCTTTTTGGCTGAAAGCCATTTCTCTGGCTTGGTGGCTAAGAGCAGTAATGTCATGCATGTTAGGTCTCATGATCATGGTAGGTTGGCTCATTATGAGACCTCCTATCCTCCCATAAATATTTTTGTAGACTCTGATTATGATTAACCTTAGTGGTTACTTAATAAGTGGGGAGGCAGATCTACTCCTTAAGAGCGCATGATGGCGTGAAAAGTTTTTAATTACTAATCTTTACTAGTTGATCCTTCTACCCTAAAGACTCAAGAAAAGAAAATAACTCAAATAATGATTGGAATATTCCTCGAGTAGGTCATGCTAGGTTTCTTATGAGAGCTCATTAGTGTTTTATAGGAGTGGTCCACCATAGGAGGCTTTTCATCAATACCTTCAAAGAGAAACTTGAAAAGATTCTTGGATGATAGTATATTAAGCTTTATGAGTGGGAAGTATAGCAATAACAATTTCCCTAACTGACCCAATGAATAATCTCGGCCAATAATCAGAGTCACTTAATAAAATATGAGGTATTAAGAGTGAATTTCTTCCGACAAGTCTTACCACAAGAGTGCATAATGACAAAAATTTCAATGGTTATGCCTTAGGAATTTCAATTTCAAGAGTAATGTCGTAACAACAATTTTATTTCATATAACACTTTTATTCATTTCTACCCTACCCTAATCTAGAGAGAGGAAGGTCTCCTTCAAGTGTAGGAGTACTTCCAATGCAACCATGTTCGTAAGAAAATTCTAAATATACTCACACTCAGTTTGAAAGAATAAACTTCAACATGTACCGGAGTATGAGAAACTAGTTGCTTCAATTGATATGGTACCAAGAGTATTTGAAGATGAGAGTGGTACTTTAACTGGATTGTGACCTAGAACCAATGCTCGATGTAATCCTGGTGGTATTGGCTCATTTCTTCATTTGGGCCACTCTGGATGTCCTCCTTGGTCATGCCAGAAGAACTTGGATAATCAGTCTCTAGAATCCACACAAGGCTTGTTGTTGGGCATGGTGAAATCTCAGGTTCAGCTGGATGCTCCCCATCATATTTGGTATATGATTCATTGATCTCCTTGGTAGATAGACAAGATGAATCAAGGGAGACTTCCAAATCCTTTTCCGACGGTGGAGAGACAGATAATTTCTTGAATGTGGTGAAGATGAACTCTTCCTGAGAGGTAGATATCCCAGCTTCTGCTAGGACTTGAGAAAGTATTTCGAGGTACATTATTCAAGCTCTCGGTCATTCTTAAATTTCTCTTGTTGGTTGATGTTTCCTGTCCGCAACATGGATTAGTATAAAAAGAGGGTTCTTACAGCACCCCAAAAATGTTTTGTCGTTCAAAGCTTTAATTTTTTAAACTAAATGAGTTAAAAAATGCTAATTGTAAGAAAAATAGCACTGGAAATAAATCTACCTTTACTTCTATGCATAAATAAAAAGGAAATAAAAGCTCAAGAACAAGCAGTAATTGGTCAAACTTTGGAGAAACCCCACAAAATTGGATGTGTGGCTCTTCACTCACGTCTTACCATACACTCTTCGCCCTCTGACAGCCCTGCAAGATCCTGAAACTCTCAAAATAGTTACCTGAATAAAAAATTGCAACTCCCCGGCAACGACGCCAAGATTTTGAGAGTTTTAAGTGGTGAATTAAAGCTCTTAATATTTAATTTGTCAATTCGGGCTCGTAAACACGAGCTGCACTGCACTTCTTGGTTCAGGTTGTAGGTTAGAGCTTAAATGTTTCCTTTATAATGATTAATTCAGAAATGAGACACACAAATACTCATAAACACACAAATCGCAGAAAAGAGATCAGTTCATCATTCTAAGCAGGATCAATAATTGAATTTAACTTGAGCACTCAACCCTCTGTTTAATTTATCTCGTGACTAAACTGAAATCAAAACCTAATTACTCTAAAGCAAATACCTGATCTTTCAACAAGCTTCAATTTAACAATTCAACACTTATTTGCAAAAGTTCCAAAACCCCAATTCTAGCATTGAAAGGCCATACTTGGAGGAAACTGATTAATCTAGATGCACCTATCAATTAATCTTATGCTCGCATAATGAATTCTACAGTCACTAATGACTCCCTTATTCAAACCCCAGGGTAATGCACTTTAGACCAATTTCACTACTTGACATCAAACAAGAGATTGTAACATTAAAAATGCTTGAAATGATTGTTTCACACTCTATCAACCACATTGGACAACTCTGTCTTTCATGCTGGATTTATGGTATACTCTATGACAATTCATTCAGCAAACCCTAATTCCATTTTTTGAAGTCAACTAAATTGAACCTGCACTATTGAGGCATGCAACTTTACTCACGAAATCAGATTGTAACTACAGTTAACATCAATCAAAACATTAAACCGAACTCTGGCAAGTTTACTTAAAAAAATCTCAACAATTAACACTCTGCTCTCCTAGTCAATAAGATGAGATATACCAATCAAAGCAAGCACACACACTGTTCTAGATCTCGTAATGGGAATTAATTCAACCTAAAACAAACTAAGATTTTGATTAACAAGTTAACAACCCAATGAAATCACAATTGGCACACATCTCCCTATTCCAATCAGTTTGCAATGTAATTGTTTTACACAATGCTCCGAAGTCTTAAACCAATAATCACCGCTAAAATAAATTGTAAAAGCTCAGATCACTCATCACACTTCATTCCTATGAGCTAGAAATTCCCAAATTTCATTAAAAATTACAAACCATAATATTTTTTATAACTCAGAAAGGACCTTAAAGCCTACCTTGCACACACTTCTATAATTTCACATTTAGGTTGAATCCCTAAACTAACATTCCTATCAACTCAATACCTCTACTGGAAATGGAAATGAACACTGGCACTTGAAAAATAATTGAGAAACCTTGACTTAGTAATTCAAAGGAAACATGTTCTAAATATCCTTCTACAATCCTGCCGTGGGAAACTAATGAGATCCTACTGCTCGACTTAAATGACGGAAAGCAAATCCTATTTGAATTTCTCATAACAAATGGTGAAGGCTATTTTTTATAGCAAGTGCAGAGACATTAGTTCACACTCTGTTTTTTTTAAATAAATCGAATTCCACTCTAATTGAAGGAATCAACAAATCAATTTTAAAATCGAATACTAGATCTGGATTTTCGATCTGCCTTTGGTTTAATTGGTATGCTTACCTCTGACATTAATTTAGGAAATGATATTGCCGGAAAAAAACACACTTCTCAACATCATGGAAAAATTGCATTATGTTCGAATTCAGATTTTTAAAATATGGAAGACGAAATTTGTCCATGATATTTACCGTGGTATTTTCCCACAGTATCAACCCATAGTATTTTCCTTTGGTTTTCTAGAGAAAATAATAAAATTAGGTCTCTAGAAAGTCCATCAAGCCTATAAAAGGGGATAGAAGCTAGGCATTTGAATCCTCCGGATTTATCTATCTTATTGTGTTTTTCTTGAGAACTTGGCATGGCCAATTCCAGTTTGATCCTAGGGACGAAAACCCCGTGGGTGTTAGTTTGTCTCTCCATCCAGGGTCCATGATTGTGCTTCAGTATTTTTTTTTTCTATTTTTAATGAAAAGCTTGGCATGCCACTACAGGGGCTCAGATATTTTTGTATGGGCATGTATCTTTGTTTCGAGCTAATACTATGAATAATGGGCTGCATTTCTAGATCTCGTTTGCATTCTTGTTCTAGCTGAAAGTTTACTTGATGAACATAATATTAAAATGTTGTAGATCTATGATAATTTTTAACGATTAAAATGTTACAGTGGTATCAAAGTTGTGCATCCTTCTAATTTTAAGGTTTTATGCACAAAACTTTGGTGGAAATTTGTTCTCACCCTAGCCTGCATCTCTATCTTCGATGGTATATAATATCACCTTAGTTGGTTTATTTTTTAAATTCTTGTGCTACCAATTCAAGGAACGAATCTAGATTTATATTGGGGCAAAGGGGTTCATTTTATATATATATATATATATATATATATATGGGGTTTTCTGCATTGATTGCTTCCCAGGGTTTGAAGACACTTGTTCTTTGGTTTATCTGGGTTCTGAAATCTATTACATCGAGTGTTGGGCATTGGAACGAGAGATCTGGACGAAGCAGATATCCCCTTCAGGCAGTACATTGACCCATTGCATAAATAGATCTCGATATTTTGAGCGGGGATCATGATTAATAATTAAAGAGCCCATGAGAAGTTGGGAGGTCGTGAGGCCAAATTCATTAATAACCAGACCATATGATGGTATTGTAGGCCGAGGAGCGGTAGCCACAACATTGTGAAGGCCGAGAGCTCCTGTGAGGGTTCATCACATCAGTTCATGGTCATTGCAGAACCACAACTATATTTAGGGATCACTGCACTCTAAAGCTATCAAGGTCGCGGGGATATTGAAGGCTCATACACCATAGCGCCAATGGGAGTCAGGGATCTTACATACGCGGATGATGTGCTTGACCGGTTGGACGTTCACTGCACGTTGATAAGCCACCACCTCTACTACCCTCACTACAGCAAGGTAGTGTTAATCTCGATCAAGCAAAAATAAGATATTGCGAATGTAAAGGATCTGGGGCGACTCGAGCGGAACCTGAGCAAAACGAAAATTGTGGACAATATCCCCTGCCTCGTCATCTACAATGGCCAATGAAACTACAGAGAGTAATCTCAATTCAACACGCGACCAGCAAAGGGGCAAACAGAAGGCCGAGAGACCTCTTTTGACGCCTCAGAGACTGCCAAGCAGCGAGAAGCCATTTGCAAGAAAGGGTCGAGATACCAAGACAACTGATTTCGCCAGAATGTTTATGTTTTTAGATAGGTGTTGACCTACAACCATATCTGCCACATCGTTCAGCCGAGGTGGAGATGGAACTTTTATGGAATCGGGTAAATTATTTCATCAACGGTGAAGAGATTGGTTCATCAAAGTCAAGGTCGCAAACTATCCACTAATAGTTGGCAAGGGCAGGATTCTTGATCCCACAAACTCTTGATCGACATATGGCAATCCAAATCTTCGCGTAGCAGGATCAACAGAGTAAATAATTTCATTTCCATCTAGCCAGATTTTCTGTTCACAAAGTCTTACTGTGTGGAAATGAGATGTAATTGGGGCATGAAATTCGGTAAGAGGACTCGAGTGACAATTTTAAGCCATATTTATAGTTTTGAAAATTATGATAGGGGTTTGATTTATATAAATAAATAAAACGGAAGGAATAGAAAGTTACAGTTTGGTGTGGGAGCTATAAGGATTTATTGTAACGAGGTTTAAAAAAAAAGTGAAGAGGCATAGTACACTTTTGTATATTTTCTTGCTTTTTTATGTGAGCTTTTTTATGTGAAGATGTATCGTCTTGAAAAGATATTGGAAAACACCCATAAGTTTTTTGATGAATCAGTGAGGATATATAGTCTTGCAGCGACACCTACTTAGGCCAAAATGATGGTCAAAGAAATAGGCCATTCTCAAAAGAGTCCATGTCATTCTACAGTCGAAGCACCCATGGGGAGTGCAGGAAGGACAAGGAAGCAGAGCTAAGCTCTTCATACTTGGATCTGAGCTGCAACGAACAAGGTGAGTCGTAGACCTTCATAAAATTGAGGAATTAGATACATGTCTCTCAGGGGTGGAGTAGCCCGAATGGAAGAAACTCAGTTGGGCTCTCAAGCCAATAATGCTTGCATTAATGCAACCTAAACTCTCGGAGAATCCTTTGGAAGAAGTCAGGATCATGGTTGCTTCTTGTCTCAGCAGGATCATAGCTTTAACATCGCCACTACTACCTTACAATAATGATATCATGAAAGAGACATAGCAGTGATTCGGTTCTTGGTTGAAATGGACCTCTTGCTGTAACTTTGCTAATAACTTCTGCTATAGGTGATGAAATCAAATTCCGTTAAAGACTCATTTGAGGTATTGAATAGATATTTATAGTGACATAAGACACTTGAAATTTGATGACCTATGGGATGATAAAAGGATTCCACAAACTCATAGGACGCGTGGCGACGCAGTTTTACAGACATGTGTAACTTCAATTGCTCATATCTCTCAAACCAGGAAACGAGATCAAATTCCGTAAAAAACCCATTTGAGATAATAAAAAATATTTTCAACAGAGATATTTTTCACTCTCTAATATGATCTGTGGAGACTATGGTACTTGCGTGAAGTTTACTGAAGATTACTACAAAACATTGAAACTGAAATATGTTGGAGTCGTAACCTGAATCTGGATTTATGCAAAAATGAAATAAAATACAGAAATAGATATAAACACAAAGATGTAGCAGAAATAAAACTTCATTTCATTAATATCAAATCACTGAAATATTCTTACAAATAGAATGGACATAAACAAGCTAGGGCGATGGTAGCTTATCTCTGAGAAGAGATGTGGCAGCTACGTGCCTTTTTAGTGTGTTACAATGAGGCTCAAGGGCCTTTTTATTATTATGAACAATTGGATAAATCCCTAACGAAATGTGTAACACGAGAGTTCATGGTGTGATATTGGGGTTAGTTGTGACGCGACTTCTAGGGGTCGTAACTTGGTCATAGTGTCTCTGTTTGGCGTGTTCCGTATAATGCCTCATTGTAAAGATCTCACCGAGGACTTTGCCATTTAGGGTCTCAAAAGAAAAACGACTCCCAGGAGGTTCATGACACGAAAAACTACTAAAAATAATCGTGAAAGGCGAGTAGGCGAAGTTAGGTGGAATGGCGGGTTGCCACCAATATCCACCTGGATCATTCCTCCCCCCTTATAAAGAAATGATCCCCATTGCGTGCAAATCCTCCATGAGGTAGGGAAATTTTTGTTGAACCTGGTCCCTAGTAAACCACTTTCCCTAGTGAAGGATTTGGCCTGCTTTTAAGTCGGTGTAGCTTGCAGTGGGGTCTAGAGAGGTGCTCCTTCTGCAAATGTAACCAAAATTTGTGTCCCACGTGGAACTTGTGTGGCACTCGATGTTGATCCTAGTGTTGCTTGTACTTGGCATTAGATTTCTCCAGGATGTCGTGGACCTATTGGCGGAAGTTAGACAATACACGTGTGGATTCTGTATTTGTGGTTGCATGAGGTATAATGAGATCGAGCGACATGTACGGGTTCATATATCGACGAGTGCTTGACACAGAGTAATGCGGAAGGAACCTCTGTGGGTGAGGAGAAAATTTCCTTGTATTCCTCCACAACTTTGTCCATTTGTTGATGACATGCACGGAAGCCCCATTTGGAGGTTGTGGCCATAATATTCTTCTTTCTCTATGGGTGAATTTTAATGAAAAAAATTTCCTAGTTTGGGAAATAATCTTACTGCATTGCTTTGTAGTAATCAAAGAGATGGCGGGTGGCATTACTACCTTCGGTATCCTGTATAAATTATTTCCCAAAGTAATAATAATAGAATGAGGCCTAGACTCATACACAACATGTCACTTCCACAAATATGGTTGGCCCAATAATACATCAGACACGTCAAGAGGAGAAACATCACAAAATACCTCATCCGTGAAGGGTTTGATGTTGTACAGAAGGCGGCACTACTGAATGACGCAGAGATCTCTTACTTGGTGAAGCCACCCGATGGTATACGGTTGCGGGTGTGGTGTGGTCAGTAGGCCAAGCCACTTCACGACCTCTATTGAAATTAGGTTCTTTTGGCTTGCGCTATCGACAAGGTGCCGGTGGAGAACACTAATCCTAAATACGTGAATGGAAGAGCGCTCCCCCTCCCTGCAAGGATCCTCGGGATCCTCCCTCTGAAACGAGTGGTGGAAAACGACAACAGAGGCCATCAATGATTCCCTTCCCTTTGTCATTCCCCTTTTCTGGGTTTGACTAAGAATCAGAACATGCATCTGATTTAGATGCCTTTAGTTTGTCCACCAATGACTGTTTGGTCTGACACTCGCTTGTGTTATGAGTGGAGTTGTTATGAAATTCACACCACTTCCCTGTGTCCTTCTTTGGCTTTGTGGTGTTGTTCTGAGTTGCCTCACTTTGGCCTTGCCCCTTGTTCTGTGGTTCGGGGGAGGTTTTCCCTGGCTTCGGATTCACAGATCCAAAGTCTCACTTCTTCTGCTTAAATTTCTACTCGATCTTAGCAGCATATTGATATGTCGTGCCAAGCGAGGTAATGTCAAGGAACTCTATTTCCTCATGAATGTATATGTGCAAACAACTGTGGTACTTGAGCACCAAATTTCTCTCTGAATATTTAATACTCAACTTTGTGCGCAGGGTATGGAACAAATTCGCCAGCTCGTGCACATCTTGATCCCTTTTTTGCCACAGCATGGTCCATTGGATGTACTTGTCCTCATAGCTCCCCACAAGGTAACATTGTTCCTTGATGCCGTCTCGGAACAAATTCCAAGTGGGTGCGACCGAGAACAGAGAGGGTTCCCTCTCATCCTTTTGCTCACGGTAGGTTTCCCACCAGTCTTTAACATGGGGGAAGATTTGAGGAGTGCAAAAGTAATATTTTCTCGGTCAGAGAAATCATGGATCGAAAAAGTATCCACGGACCCGCAAGAAAGGGTTAGGAAAAGTGTGGACTTAGACTTTTAAGTGTTTTAATGAGCTTTTCTCCAATTCCAAGACTTGGTTTAGGAACATTAGGGTTTTTTACTTCTAAGGGAACATGATATGGATGGTAATAGAGCCATATAAACAGCTAAATGTCATGGTGACAAATTTTAGTGTAACACATCTCTCCCCCCCATGCCTATCATCTTGCATGTCCTCATGCAAGCAAAATGTCTGACAGAGACCAAAGACTGAAGGGCTAGAGTTTCTATATTAAAGCCATGCTTCATTGACTTAAACCATAGGGCTAATTGTGAGAGCATGTAAGTAATTTTCATCAGATGTCATCTTCCTTTGCATCAATAAGATAAGAAAAGTAGTGACCAGGGATCTAGTGACGTTAAGGCTGAGTTTTATTATTCCAAAAGAGTAACTAGTGCTAGGGCTACTAAAGGAATGCTTAACATGTTGTTATTGCAGAGATAATGTCATCCTAAAATGATTAACCATAATATTTTTCACAAAGCATCTCAAGAGTAATCCAAAGCAGCATGTCTTCACTTTCAATAGCCTCATTATTATAAGTAAAAGTGACTTTATTTAAAAACCAAGGCCTTAAAATGGATCGAAAGTAGGGAAAAATAAATATTACAAAATGATACCTTCCCAGGATGATTGTCTTAACATTACCCAATCATATAGTTGAAGCTTCTCTTATTCAAGAAAAATGAATCACCTGCACTAACTTGTCTCACATCTATAAAAACCAAATTATTTCTAAAAGATATAACTCCAAAGCACACTGTTGAAGCATATTAAAGCCATTCTCAGAGAGATATGATAGTGAGTTCAGGGAAAAGACAAAAACAACCAAGTAAATCATAGTGTATAATTAACTTTGATACCACAGGCATGGCCCTGCTGCCAGCAGGCGTCAATAGCCTCGATAGGGATGTCTTTTAACCTAACGAAATGTCTGTGTCCCACTTACTAGATATAGATTCAGAGTTAGCTTATTTGAATTTTAGATAAAGGCCACTATCCTGGCTTGGTAACCAGATGATGGAAGTGCCACTCACAAGAAGTAACATGGATGAACATGCCGGCTTGTGATGAGACCTCCTGTCTTCCAGCTTTTTGGGCTGAAAGCCATTACTCTAGCTTAGTGACCAGGAACAAGAATGTCATGCATGTTAGGTCTCATGATTGTGGTAGGTCGGCTCATTACGAGACCTCCTATCCTCCCCTAAATATTTTTGTAGACTATAATTATGATTAAACTTATATGTTAGTTAATAAGTGGGGAGACAGATCTACTCAAGAGCGCAGGATGGCGTGAAAGTTTTTAATTACTAATCTTTACTGGTTGATCTTGCTACCCTAAAGACTCAAGAAAAGAAAATAACTCAAGGAATGACTGAAATATTCCTCGAGTAGGTCATGCTAGGGTTCTTATGAGAGCTCATTATGGTTTTATAGGAGTGGTCCACCATAGGAGGCTTTTCATCAATACCTTCAAAGAGAAACTTGAAAAGATTTCTTGGATGATAGTATGTTAAGCTTATGAATGGGAAGTATGACAATAAAAATTCCCCTGACTGGCCCAATGAATAATCTCAGCCAATAATCAGAGTCACTTTATAAAATATGAGGCATTAAGAGTGAATGGTTTCTGACAAGTCTTACCACAAGAGTGCATAATGACAAAAAATTCAATGGTTATGCCTTAGGAATTGCAATTTCAAGAATGATGTTGTAACCTCAATTTTATTCATTTCTGACCTACCCTAATCTATAGAGAGGAAGGTCTCCTTCAAGTGTAGGAGTACTTCCAATGTAACCATGTTCGTAACAACATGCTAAATATACTCACATTCAGTTTGAAAGAATAAAATTCAACACATACCAGAGTATGAGAAACCAGTTGCTTCAATTGATATGGTACCAAGAGTATTTGAAGATGAGAGTGGTATTTTGACTGGATTGTGACCTAGAACCAATGCTCGATGTCATCCTGGTGGTATTGGCCCATTTCTTCATTTGGACCACTCTGAATGTCCTCCTTGGTCATGCCAGAAGAACTTGAATAATCAGTCTCTGGAATGCACACAAGGCTTGTTTTTGGGCATGGTGAAATCTTAGGTTCAGCTGGATGCTCCCCATCAAATTTGGTATATGATTCATTGATCTCCTTGGTAGATAGGTAAGAGGAATCAAGGGAGACTTCCAAATAATTTTCCGGCTGTGGAGTGACAAGTAATTTCTTGAATGTGGTGAAGATGAACTCTTCTTGAGAGGCAGATATCCCAGCTACTGCTAGGACTTGAGAAAGTATTTCGAGGGACATTCTTCAAGCTCTCAGTCATTCTTGAATTTCTCTTGCTGGTTTATGTTCCTTGTCCGCAACATGGATTAGTACAAAAGAGAGTTCTTACAACACCCCAAAAATGTTTTGTCGTTCAAAGCTTGAAATTTTAAACTAAATGAGTTAAAAAATGCTAATTGTAAGAAAAATAGCACTGGAAATAAATCTACCTTTACTTCTATGCATAAATAAAAAGGAAATAAAAGCTCAAGAACAAGCAGTAATTGGTCAGACTTTGGAGAAACCCCACAAAATTGGATGTGTGGCTCTTCACTCACGTCTTACCATACACTCTTCGCCCTCTGACAGCCCTGCAAGATCCTGAAACTCTCAAAATAGTTACCTGAATAAAAAATTGCAACTCCCCGGCAACGACGCCAAGATTTTGAGAGTTTTAAGTGGTGAATTAAAGCTCTTAATATTTAATTTGTCAATTCGGGCTCGTAAACACGAGCTGCACTGCACTTCTTGGTTCAGGTTGTAGGTTAGAGCTTAAATGTTTCCTTTATAATGATTAATTCAGAAATGAGACACACAAATACTCATAAACACACAAATCGCAGAAAAGAGATCAGTTCATCATTCTAAGCAGGATCAATAATTGAATTTAACTTGAGCACTCAACCCTCTGTTTAATTTATCTCGTGACTAAACTGAAATCAAAACCTAATTACTCTAAAGAAAATACCTGATCTTTCAACAAGCTTCAATTTAACAATTCAACACTTATTTGCAAAAGTTCCAAAACCCCAATTCTAGCATTGAAAGGCCATAGTTGGAGGAAACTGATTAATCTAGATGCACCTATCAATTAATCTTATGCTCGCATAATGAATTCTACAGTCACTAATGACTCCCTTATTCAAACCCCAGGGTAATGCACTTTAGACCAATTTCACTACTTGACATCAAACAAGAGATTGTAACATTAAAACTGCTTGAAATGATTGTTTCACACTCTATCAACCACATTGGACAACTCTGTCTTTCATGCTGGATTTATGGTATACTCTATGACAATTCATTCAACAAACCCTAATTCCATTTTTTGAAGTCAACTAAATTGAACCTGCACTATTGAGGCATGCAACTTTACTCACGAAATCAGATTGTAACTACAGTTAACATCAATCAAAACATTAAACCGAACTCTGGCAAGTTTACTTAAAAAAATCTCAACAATTAACACTCTGCTCTCCTAGTCAATAAGATGAGATATACCAATCAAAGCAAGCACACACACTGTTCTAGATCTCGTAATGGGAATTAATTCAACCTAAAACAAACTAAGATTTTGATTAACAAGTTAACAACCCAATGAAATCACAATTGGCACACATCTCCCTATTCCAATCAGTTTGCAATGTAATTGTTTTACACAATGCTCCGAAGTCTTAAACCAATAATCACCGCTAAAATAAATTGTAAAAGCTCAGATCACTCATCACACTTCATTCCTATGAGCTAGAAATTCCCAAATTTCATTAAAAATTACAAACCATAATATTTTTTATAACTCAGAAAGGACCTTAAAGCCTACCTTGCACACACTTCTATAATTTCACATTTAGGTTGAATCCCTAAACTAACATTCCTATCAACTCAATACCTCTACTGGAAATGGAAATGAACACTGGCACTTGAAAAATAATTGAGAAACCTTGACTTAGTAATTCAAAGGAAACATGTTCTAAATATCCTTCTACAATCCTGCCGTGGGAAACTAATGAGATCCTACTGCTCGACTTAAATGACGGAAAGCAAATCCTATTTGAATTTCTCATAACAAATGGTGAAGGCTATTTTTTATAGCAAGTGCAGAGACATTAGTTCACACTCTGTTTTTTTTAAATAAATCGAATTCCACTCTAATTGAAGGAATCAACAAATCAATTTTAAAATCGAATACTAGATCTGGATTTTCGATCTGCCTTTGGTTTAATTGGTATGCTTACCTCTGACATTAATTTAGGAAATGATATTGCCGGAAAAAAACACACTTCTCAACATCATGGAAAAATTGCATTATGTTCGAATTCAGATTTTTAAAATATGGAATTATCAGTATTTTATTTGAACTGCTTCCATTAACCAACAAAACTATAAAAATCTGATGCATTCAATCCATGCTCCGCCAAGTTGATCAATCTCAGAGGTTTACTGTCATTCCACGCACTTGCTAGGAGACATACAAGATTAATTTAAATCAGAAAATGGAATTCCTGTTAATAAGACAACGCTGATAAATTTTGAGTGTAATTCGTAGGGGCAACACTTGGAAAAGGATCAATGCACACCTACAACGCTACTTCCCAACACCTGCACTATGTAATTCCTCAACACACACACTTAATCTATCCAGCTACGTGCTAACACATGAAATCATTTATGATAACACAATCCAATCATCAACGTATGAAGTAAAATCGATTTCTTAGCACAACTGTAAAAGTTTAGGAAATTAATCAAATGCACCTACAAATTAGCTATAGATATGCTTACAGGAGCTGATCCATTTGTGGTGGGCCCTTGCCACACCCGGAGAAGCTTAGGACTTATAGAGGCGGACTACGCTTCAGAAAATCGACTTCAAGAACTCATAAAAATCGACAACACTTCCAAAATAAAATTAACAACACAGCATGGAAATTACAGCTTCGAATTTCATTAATAGAGGATTAAATCACAGCCTTCAGCCTTGATTACAAAAATCAAATTACAAAATCCACATCAACTAAACATATTACAAGTCTTGGCCTTTATAAGCATCCTGGTTTCAGAAATAGCATCAGTTCTGTGCGTTGAAAACCAATTGATATGAAAATTACCTCAAATCTCACACACTTAGCATTACAATCTTCTATACTTTAACTATCTTATGTCTAACAAAGCCACATACTGATATAACAACATGCCTCTCTAAATTTATCAACTAAACCCATCTGTGTGGTCAACGACCATATGGTTATACCATCGACAATCTGAAACTGCTGGAGCATAGGCTGGAACATCGAGCTTCTGGAATGCCGAGCTGGAGCTTCAGGTATGTCAGATCATCATTGGTTGGAACATTGAGCTATTGGAATGTTGAGCAAGTCCTGTAGGAAATTCCACACTATACCCATAATGATAAGTTGACAATAGGCATGTAACTCAAAATACCCAAATTATCCATAGGATAGTAAAAATAATTATACTTGTAATGCTTTTTACCTCATATAATAGCTGATGAAATCCGGATTGAGAATAAAGTGAGGAAAAACGAGTACATATTTGTTCAAAACAAAGTAAAAAAGGGCAAGGAAGGTAAATAAAAGAAGACAAAAGAAGGGCTCAACATCTTGAATTAGTCCTTAGGTTGATAGCTGATGATATTTAGGACATATGAAGGACAAAGAGGGAATAAAGGAATTCATATTTGACCATAACAGGGTTGTTTGGGGGATTTTGAGAAATCTGGAAAATTCTGAATTTTACATAAATTAGCCTCAAGCCCCCCTGAATATCTCCAAAACCGTGAGGTATTTTGAAAATTTTTTATAGGTTTATTAAATTGGCTATACTAGGATCACAACCCATGTGCCCAAATTTATTCCCTCACCTTAATCTACATGGAAATCGAGGTGGAATTTGGTAGTTTAGAATTTTTTACAGATTTGGAAAAATTGGGTAATTTCCTTCTAGAGACTCATATGAGTGAGATGGATGGAATCCAACTTATGGAGAGGTATCATAATATCATTTTTGATAATAAAATCTCCCAGATTCTCTGAAAGCGCGCTGAAAGTGCAAAAACCCCAAATTAGGCATTCCCATATTTAACTGGCTTGTGAGGGATTTCAGCGATGGATCCTGTGATAAATCTACTTCAACAAAACTGTCATCAGTAAAACATGATGTAATCATATTTAATCATAGATAAGTGAAGAAAACTGATGATAATCAACCATAGAGAGCATTTGGCAACAAGTGACGGAATTAGGGTATAGAACGGGCTATAAACCTAGGGTTTTAAGGTATAAACAATGATGTTTCATGATGAAAACATGGGCATATACGAGGCCCAACATAACCTATGAAATCAAGTAACGAAAAAAATAAAATAAATTCAAAAGAAAATATATCGTGCGCAATCACACTTGCAGGAATTGAAATTTTAATCTAAGAAAGCATTTCAAAGCATGTAAAGAAAAACAACTAAGGTATGTTCAATCACTCCAACATCCAATATGGAAGTATGATAGAATCACGCTCTTTAGATGATGTATAAGCAACCAATTATACTTTAGTCTTTAAATATAGGAAAGCAATTAAAGCATGCAAAGGGAAAACTCAATAATTGCATAAGTTAGGTATTGAAGTATTCAATTTAAAAATATGATAAAATCACCTTCTTGAAATGATCTTTAAGAACACCCAATTATACAATTGAATGAGGATCTAAAAAACAATGTAAAGCATGTAAAAGTAAATGTCAATGATTGTATAGGTTGAACATTTAATGATGCAGGAGCATCGGAATTAGCCAGCAATGTGGAGGATTGTCCACATGTTGTGGCTAATCACAGTAAAATTCATTGACTGTTAGTCAAATTCGAGATTACCGAGAAGGATAAATTTCTCAAATAATTTTTTATTGTAATAAGAGTGTGATTGCCCTATTTTAGATTAGAGATAAGATTTGTTAAAATAGATGTGCACAAGAGCAAATAGATAGGCGAGTGTTGTTAAGCTTCCAGATTTAGAAGATTGCGTTGTTAGAAGAATTAGTTCATAATAAAAATGTTGATAAGGCAAGAGGCGAGAGATATATATACTGTTGGGGTGTGGTTTCTGAAAATAGAGCGATAGTTCATAGTGGAGAGGAGTGTGTGTGTGAATTGCAATGGTGTGCAATAGAGGTTATTTTATTATGTAAGCGACTAAAGAACGAGACCTGTTCTTTTAGTGTTCATGAATAAAACTGATGCTATGTGTTTCAATATGTGATGATGTAAATTTGAATGCGTTTGCCATTCTGTGTACATTGTTGAAATCGTTATGACTGGGTTTTTATTTAATCTGTGAGATCTCCGTGTTAAAGCAAACTCTGGCTAGTTCAAGTTCGTGACTGTAAAAATTGTTAACACAAAGAAGTTGTGAATCAAAACGTTATCGGAATTCTGTAGTGGACAGGAAATAAATTATTGATTGTTTGTGTATGTGATCGGGTCCATAAATCTTGCATCGTATTGTGGAATCCGCAACAGTGATGAAACAAATTCCCCGCCATGAGTGATGTTCGATAATTATCACATCGGATTTGTATAAAGACGATTATGGTGACAGTTAAGAGATTCTGCAAATTGCAAATCTCCAATAATTGATGCATTGGAGCGTATTAAACGCCAGATTCTCGTGGCCTATTAATTTCAACGGATTGGTCGAGTGATTCGGGGTCAGTCAGTTTGGGTTGGCAATCCATAATTCCAGATGGAAGGCGCATTTAGATAATGGGTAATATCACAGCGAATCTGCGATCCCAAATAGTGCGTGCATTGGTGTTATGGGCAGACTAAACATTGGCGAGTCGTGATAACTGTATATCGCGTCCAAGACCAGTAAAAATGGGTAACGCAGATCTCTTATGATATACAGAAATTCCGCAGGTTGCAATTTGATTCAATGTCATGTCAAAATTTCTGGGAGTTGATATATGTATATACCAACTGTTATAAGAGCGTTCTAACGCAGATTTAAAAGGATTTGGTATCATTTTTATTGTGGTCAGATGCAATATATGTGCACCTCAAACTGTGTTAAAGAATGTGTTTTTTTTTTTAAACGATGTTCCATTTTGTTATGGTATTATGTTGGCTGCGATCTCCTTGATTTCTCAGGAGATTTGATTCCGGTGTTTTGAAAACGAAGGCTCCTATTTGTTTTGTTAATCTGCTATTGTAATCTAATTGAGTTGCGCCTAGATTTGTGCATCATTTTTGGTATCAGAGCCAAAGAGATAGGTGTTTGCAGCAAAGATGCCGCCAAGAAGAGGAGTTGGTCGAGGAATTGGTCGGGGGAGACCAGAACCAAATGCAGTCTTGATAGAAGTAGTGCGGAGACTGCGTGAACGAATGGAAACAATGGAGACAGCTCAGAGAAGAGCACCTGATGAGGGAGATGAAAGTTCTTCAGAAGAATCTGATGAAGATGTGGAAGCAGAAGAAGAAAATGAAAATGTCAAATTCATCAAGATGCTGGCAAAGGTTGGAAGAAAACCCAAAATGGAGATTCCTATGTATGAAGGGAGTCTGAATGCCGAGGAGCTCATGGATTGGATCAGATCCATAGATCAGTACTTCGATTATGAAGAGATTGAGGAGAATAAGAGAGTGAAGTTTGTAGTTACCAGACTGAAGGGTCATGCAACGATCTGGTGGGATGAGGTACAGACATCGAGAGCAAGGAAAGGGAAATCTAAGATCAAGCAGTGGGATAAAATGGTCAACAAACTGAAAGCCAAGTTTCTGCCTAAAGACTATCAGTTGAATCTTTTTAAGCAGATGAAAAATTTGAAGCAGAAAGGAATGTCTGTTAAGGAGTACACAGAATAATTTTATAGATTGAGTATCAGAACAGGGCATGCTGAAGATGATCTAGAAAAGGTAGCTAGAAATACAAATGGTTTGAGGTATGAGATCCAAGATGAGATTAGCCTGTTAAGTCTAAAAACTGTTGAGGATGCCTATCAAGCAAGTTTGAAAGCAGAGGAAAAACTGTTGCGCAAACAAAACCAGAGGAATAGAGGTAAAAATCCGGCAAAAGAAGGGGGGACATTTGAATCCAAATTTCAACACTCTCAGAATGAGGCAGGGAGTGCGAGCAATAGAGCACCACAAAGAGGAGATTCTGGCCGCGGAAGGTTCGTGCCCAGAGGCAGAGGCCGAGGAAGAGATGTCCGGTGCTTTGCATGTGGTGAATGGGGACATGTACAATGGGATTGTCCTCATCAGAGATCAGCAAACCAGCGCAGCGTGAATGTTGCTGAAGCCAAGGAGGAGATTCCTCAACTTGAAGTTAAAGAGGAACCACC
This sequence comes from Pinus albicaulis, assembly GCA_034641835.2. Classification (NCBI taxonomy): domain Eukaryota; kingdom Viridiplantae; phylum Streptophyta; class Pinopsida; order Pinales; family Pinaceae; genus Pinus; species Pinus albicaulis. The sequence continues at coordinate 24,291,703 of CM076569.1, read as the reverse complement.
AGAAGCCGGAGAATCCTTGTTGTTGAAAAGAGTATTACTTGAAGAAGCTAAGGAAGCCAAAGAACCAGTTCAAAGAAAGACCTTATTCCGAACTATATGTAAATCCAAGGGTAAGTGTTGCAAATTGGTAATTGATAGCGGTAGTACTGACAATCTTGTTTCTGCAGAGATGGTGGACAAGTTGAATTTGGAGAGAACAGTACACCCCACTCCTTATAAAGTATCGTGGCTTCAAAAGGGCCATCAAATTTTTGTAACTGAACAATGTCAAGTTGAATTTCAGATTGGTACTTATAAGGATGTCATTTTATGTGATGTAATGCCAATAGATGTATGCCACATATTGCTAGGGAGGCCTTGGCAGTTTGACCGAAATGCCATACATGATGGCAGAAGGAACACCTATACTTTGGAGAAAAATGGGAATAAGCATACACTACTGCCGTTGAAAGCTGAAGCTGATGAAGAAGCACCTATAAACAGTGTTACGTTGATGAATGAGAAGATCCTGTTGCAGGAAGATGAGAAGGGTAAGGAGATGCATTTTGCTAATGTTGGAAAACCCAAGGTACTTTTAACTTCTACAAATTTAGAAGATTTACCTGAAGAAATTCAGAATTTATTGAATGATTGTGCTGATATTGTTGTGGATGAGTTGTTACCCATCAGGAGTATTAGTCACCATAATGATCTAATACCTGGAGTCAGTTTTCCGAATAAAGTAGCCTACAGGGTAATGCAGGAAAATGCCGAAGCTAGAACACAAATGGAAGAGTTGATGGATAAAGGGCAAATCAGTGGAAGTCTTAATCCATGTGCTGTGCCAACAGTACTCAGTCTGAAGAAAGAAGTTGAATGGCGCATGAGTACAAATTCTCGAGCCTTATATAAAACCATCATCAGATTTAAGAATGAAGGTTTGGAGGAACATGCAGTCTCTAAAGAAGAGTTGAAATTAGATCCGAAGAAAATCCAAGCAGTTGTGAATTGGCTAACTCCTAGAAGCATATTTGAGGGAGATTTCAAAAGCAGATGGCAAGAATGCAGTAGCAAAAACAAACAGCGAGCAGATATGAAGAGACGGAAAAAGGAATTCCAAACAGATGATTTAGTCATGTATTGCAGATTAGTGCTTATATTAAAATCCAAAAGAAGAACCACAAGGAGACGCCATAACAGACGAAAGCCCAAAGAAGGAAAAAGGAAAAGAGAGTGCCAAAGAAAACCAGGAGTCAGACTCACTGTCAGTGTTTGGTCAAGTGGAAAGAGCAACCAATGGAAGATTCCAGTTGGTTGACAACAGCTGAATTGCAGAGATATGGAGTAAGTCCTGAAAGTTTGAAGGACAAATCTTTTCTTCCCCGGGAGTCTGATGCAAGAGCATCGGAATTAGCCAGCAATGTGGAGGATTGTCCACATGTTGTGGCTAATCACAGTAAAATTCATTGACTGTTAGTCAAATTCGAGATTACCGAGAAGGATAAACTTCTTAAATAATTTGTTATTGTAATAAGAGTGTGATTGCCCTATTTTAGATTAGAGATAAGATTTGTTAAAATAGATGTGCACAAGAGCAAATAGATAGGCGAGTGTTGTTAAGCTTCCAGATTTAGAAGATTGCGTTGTTAGAAGAATTAGTTCATAATAAAAATGTTGATAAGGCAAGAGGCGAGAGATATATATACTGTTGGGGTGTGGTTTTTGAAAATAGAGCGATAGTTCATAGTGGAGAGGAGTGTGTGTGTGAATTGCAGTGGTGTGCAATAGAGGTTACTTTATTATGTAAGCGACTAAAGAACGAGACCTGTTCTTTTAGTGTTCATGAATAAAACTGATGCTATGTGTTTCAATATGTGATGATGTAAATTTGAATGCGTTTGCCATTCTGTGTACATTGTTGAAATCGTTATGACTGGGTTTTTATTTAATCTGTGAGATCTCCGTGTTAAAGGAAACTCTGGCTAGTTCGAGTTCGTGACTGTAAAAATTGTTAACACAAAGAAGTTGTGAATCAAAACGTTATCGGAATTCTGTAGTGGACAGGAAATAAATTATTGATTGTTTGTGTATGTGATCGGGTCCATAAATCTTGCATCGTATCGTGGAATCCGCAACAGTGATGAAACAAATTCCCCGCCATGAGTGATGTTCAATAATTATCACATCGGATTTGTATAAAGGCGATTATGGTGACAGTTAAGAGATTCTGCAAATTGCAAATCTCCGATAATTGATGCATTGGAGCGTATTAAACGCCAGATTCTCATGGCCTATTAATTTCAACGGATTGGTCGAGTGATTCGGGGTCAGTCAGTTTGGGTTGGCAATCCATAATTCTAGATGGAAGGTGCATTTCTATAATGGGTAATATCACAGCGAATCTGCGATCCCAAATAGTGCGTGCATTGGTGTTATGGGCAGACTAAACATTGGCGAGTCGTGATAACTGTATATCGCGTCCAAGACCAGTAAAAATGAGTAACGCAGATCTCTTATGATATACAGAAATTCCACAGGTTGCAATTTGATTCAATGTCATGTCAAAATTTCTGGGAGTTGATATATGTATATACCAACTGTTATAAGAGCGTTCTAACGCAGATTTAAAAGGATTTGGTATCATTTTTATTGCGGTCAGATGCAATATATGTGCCCCTCAAACTGTGTTAAAGAATGTGTTTTTTTTTTAAACGCTGTTCCATTTTGTTATGGTATTATGTTGGCTACGATCTCCTTGATTTCTCAGGAGATTTGATTCCGGTGTTTTGAAAACGAAGGCTCCTATTTGTTTTGTTAATCTGCTATTGTAATCTAATTGAGTTGCGCCCAGATTTGTGCATCATTTAATCACCCAACTTGGAAGTGTGACAAGTCACCTTCTTGGCCTGATCTTTTATTCAATTATACAATGAAATGATAGTTTGATCTAAGAAAGTAAATAACAGAACATGAAAGAAAAATAAATAACTGTGAGCTCTATTGCCTTAAACTTAATCCAATTGGAAAATAGATAAATCTATCATTTTGAAATGCTTTTTTAGAGAAGAAAATATTACACAGTCATTCTAAAACTAATACTAAGAAAGAAAATAAACTTTAATCTATAAAAGCAAGTAAATCTCACACATTTTAGGTAGCTGATCTAAAAGTATGAGAGATGGTAAATCGAGATGCTCCATATGTAAGCAAAACCAAGTCAAAATGAAGGAACATTCATGAATAAGGTGCCACAATCTAAATCTATATTCAAAGTTTGAGCATAACTCCAATTTTATACATGATTTGATAGGAGAAAGCTTCCCCTATTTATACAAAAGATGAGAAGCTATCTCATTAATGAGAGTCCATGAATCTCTCCCTATATCTCTAAAGTTACAATCCAAATAGGAAGTGATAAGGCACATGTCTTTTTAGAGTTACAATACAAAAGGAAATGATAAGGCACATTTCTTCTTAGAGTTACAATACAAATAGGAAATGAGACACATATCCTTATGATCCCATGATATTCTCCATTCAAATTCGAATTTGGCCTTAGGAGGCCACATAAGAGTCTTTTGGAAGCTTCTTTTTGACCTAAAGATGGCAACAAACTCATTCCACTTGTTAGGTATAAGTATGTGCATCTTATTTTTTGTTTTTTAACCACAAGTTCACTTAAAAATACTAGGAATTAATAAAGTTTAGAAAAACATAAATGTAACCCAATAGTGGTAATGGTAAGGTAAATGTAATGAAATGGAGGTGGAGTGAATGTGATAATATGGAAATATAAATGAAAATGTAATGGAAGTAAATGACAATTTCAAGGCCCAACATACCCCCCAACTGAAGCTATTGCATGTCCTCATGCAATCTATTACATTAATTCTTTTTTATCATTTGAGCTTTTGCTTAACTTTCAATGATATCATTTGATAATTTCATACTTCTGCAAAGTCTTTTAGTTGAATTGCAACATGGTTGGTTCTTGTGTTTCAACCATATTTTGTTGTTTCCCTCTGATTTTGCAGAAGTCATCTGATTTTGTTGCTATCATCTGATTCTGCAGTTGTCATCTGATTCTGTTGCCGTCATATGATTCTGAAACTTCCATCTAATTCTGCATCTGCAGAATAGTGCTGATCTGTTGTAGCTGCATATCTTCTTCATTTGCTCCAAAATGCTGAAAATGATAGTCTTCATGTCTTCAAAACTCATTGGCATAATTCCTGTTATGTGAAAAGATGTTCTGATGTCGAACATAGCAGGAAATTGTTGACTTAGTGGCCATTAATGGATGCCACTAGTCAACACGAGAACTCTCACCATTAATGACAATGAGAGTCAAGATTCCCAAACACATATTGCTAGGTATGAATAATTTTGCTGTTGTCGAGTACCTAGAAGATCTGATGAACAAGGGACATTAATTTATTCCCATTGTTCGTTAGAAAGAAGACTTGCCATTAAGGCATGCAAGCCTCAAGGTGTTTTTGTAAGGATTTTAGACTCAAAGGACTATGAACTCAATAACTTGCAATGAAGCAAGGTTAATTTGCGAAATCAAAAGGATAGGAGAAGGAAAATGGAAATGGAAGATGACAATGGAAAATGATAATGGGAAATAAGCATGTAATTGAGCTTCTTGCTTTTATTTGTGGGTTAGGAGTAGACAAAAAGTAATTAAAAGTGTATGTGAATAAAGGAAAATGAACAACTAACTCTTGCTGGGAAAATCACTGTGGCTTGCTTTGAATTGCTTGGTTGGATTTATAATTCAAAAGGGAGGAAAGGTAATGGTCTTGATGGATATGGACATGGACTTGTTCTTATGTTTCTCATGAAATCGGTCTTTCGAAGACCAATTGTGCACAATTGGTTTTCTTCAATGATCATTCGATCATCTGAAACCTGCAAAAAAACTCAACATAAAGAACATAAGTGTGTTAAAAAATAAATGGCCAATTCCTTTCTGATTATTGTGCAAAAATTTGAATGTCAAATGTAACAGATTAAGGAAAATCAAAAGTTTTATATTCAATCTAATTCATGATATTGATAACAATCCATTTTTAAGAAATAACAACGAAAAATAAATCAACTCCCTATTGTTGGATGACTTCATGCAATGTGCTCAGTAATATGATTGGCATGACAAAGATTCGTTGTGTTCTACAAGTTAAAGCTTCATAGAAAAATACACAACAACAAAAAAATTTAATGCCAAATATTGAGAAATCATCTAAATAATCTTCCAACTGTTCTACAAGTCATTATTAAATCTGTCAAATTGAATCGTCATCTGTGCTGCAAAAGCATGTGTCAAAAATATTTGAAGCGGTAAAAAAAAGTACTTGCACGAAAAATGATTTCAATCAAAATTTTCAAGTATTTTTCGCCTTATAAATTGATTCAATATCGATTGTATATGCAATTTTTTTTTTCTCATTTATTATTTTTATTTATTATTATTATTATTATTATTATTATTTTGTTTTTTTTTAAATGATGAGACACATAGGGAATGAGACACATATGTGTCTAAAATCAAATTGGACTCTTAGACCACATGCCATGTGGAGCAGCGTTTGTTATTAACTTGGATTCTTCTGCTTTCAACTTGCCATATTTAAACTATTCAAAACAAATCATTTTTTCCTCACGCAATCTGCAAAACAGAGCTTTAAAGAACCCTAAATTTTGTTGAGCCTTGCAATATGTATGTATTTACTCTTGATTACTGTCCTTTTTCCTCTTCCTTATCCATTTTGTGCTATGATATAATAACATAATGAAAGGATTTTGATGAAGAATGAATGAAAAATGATCCTGATATGATTTAACCGTCCACACTAATTCCCGTTGTTTTATGCTGAAAATAATAGATGAAACAACAGTTGTTTACAAGAAGAAATAGTAGGACCTAATCACGGGACAGAAGACGCGTTGAACGCGGTCGAATCAGAAGACAAATTAGTCAACATTAGCGCTGCCCGAGGATGGAATTTTGTTATGGATCCCTCAGGATCCCCTGATCCTGAGGGGTCACATTTATCCTTCCATTTTAGCTATAAAGGGACAGGAGAGCTAGTTCTCGGATATCGAAATGATGTATCTTTCATTTCCGCATAATTTGTAATTGTAATTCACAGAACGTAGTTCTGAACAACAAGATCGTATTATGATGTTAATTGACTGTGATGATTAATATATAAGTCACGTTGCTATTCATTCACATATTTTGGAGTAGTTAAGCAGTATTCACTGGTGGCTAAGGGCCCGGTCCCTGGTGAATTTCATTTTTGTTCCCTATGTTATACTTTTCAATTTACTGCAAGTATATTTTGCTTTTCCATTTTGCAGTTGATAATTTGGATTTCTGGTATTTATTTCCATTGAATACGCATTTCCAATTTATTTCCTTAAATAATTGGTTGTTAGTTAAAAGAATTGGTTTTGATTACTTAAAACATAGACAGTTATTTCCAATACTTTTCTTCTGTTCAATAGTTTAGATCCAGCTAAAAGATCTTAGTCAATGCTTCAGTGCTCTTAGTTGATTGTCATTCGAATTAGTTGAATTAAGAATGAATTATATTTTTTGGTTATAATGCACAGATGAATCACTCCCTTTAAAGTTTCAAGATTTATGATTGCATCTATATTAAACGATTGGCTTTAGCATTACTCTTTGTATGAATAGCTTGCACATATTGTGTACATACTTGAGATAAAAGTACTTACCCTGGTTGATAATTAATGTGAGGCAATTAGGAGTTTTTAAAGACACCTGTTAGCACCCAACATTTTGGCGCAGTTGCCGGGGAGTGTGTTGCCACTCTGAGTAATGTCTGATTGATGTTTTTTCTGCTGAAGGATAATCAGGTATTAAAAACGGAAGGTAAGAACATGCGTAAAGAATGAGTAAAATGCTCGCTCATCTGCCCGATTTCTAGCAGAATTGCGTGAGAGTTTAAGGTAGGAATGAATGTTTGTATTTGTGCATGAATGGCTAAGAGGGAAAGACCTGAAAAAGACAAAATTCCTCCTTCTAAACCTGAAAAACCTAAGGGACCGGTGACCCTTAGATGACCAACTTTTATCGACGCAATCTTAAGAAAAGCTGAGTCTCAGTCATCAGTAGGATCCTGAATTATTGCTGCCAGACATCCTACTGACTTCCTTCAAGCCACGTGTTATCTCAAAATCAGGCCCTGATAGGCTGCTAATCAAGGAGACCCTGAGTAACTATTTCAAACCAGACTTTTAGTTGAGACTTAGCCTCCTCAGCCTGAGAGGGCTCTCTCAAAGTTTTTATGATTTTCAAATAAAAGTCAGATGGCTAACTCTGTGAGTAAATGGATTAAATTTAGTAATTTGTTGTACTACAATAAAAAAGCATCCATTGGGCTTATGGGGTCACTTTATGTTTTTACTAAACATGGATATCAAATTCATATGGAAGTCAAGGCATATTAAGGCTTAGATGCATCAGTAAAACAATAAAACAGTAGGTCACACAGTCCATGAATATATGAAGGAAGTTAGATCACTTTCACAGTGAGTTATAAGTAACATACACTCATGCCACTACAAGTAAAAGATAAAGGAGAAACATAACAACATCAATCATCCATAGCCTTTCCTGAATCCTGAGTAACAAACTAATACCACTGTATTAAGATAAAAACAGAGTTGCATATAATACCAAACAGTACACTTGTTCCAGCAAAATTCCAACCCTATGCTATTTGATTTCCTCCCTTTTATAGAGTATTCATTACATCTTAGGATTCTCTCCAATCCTTTGAGGAGAATTTGAAATTTGACACCTAACACTTTTCATAAAACAAACTGCATTCACAACTGACAGTTAAACTGTCTGTTTAGACTCCTAATACAATTAGGACTAAAACATCATTTATTAAAACATAACAACCTTGTCTAAATACTTAAAACAACACTTGACAGTTGCATCTTCTAGTCTTCGACCATGATCATGTCTATCTTCTTGATGTTAGACCCCCTTTATCTCTTCCTTATCTGTCCCCGTAAAATAGGATAGTGCTTCCTGTATAGTAGCTAAGTGCTTCATTAATACCAATTCGAACCATTTGCTACATAATTTGAACTCAAAACATGTGCCAAATGTCTTAAAGTCTTCATAGAGATTTGACCTTCCATCTGTGTATATGTCAACTTTTCAAAAATGATGTGGAAACTGCCATAGTGCTGCGCTACGAAACTGTCTGTGTTTTCGTAGCGCAAACCTTTATTTTGAAAAACATGCTTTAAAATCCAATTAAATGTGCCAAAACCCTTTGAATCTTCATTGATATTCAATATATATCTCCCATTAGCATCAAGGCTTCAAAACTGAACCATTTCTTCTTTGAAATTTACAAAATTTCACAAAACTGCAACCTACAGTAGTTTCATAGCGCGCTACGAAACTGCTGAGTCTTCATCTTTCTCAAATTTTTCCTCAAAATTTCAAGTCAGAAACCTTTAAAACCTAGTCTTCAGGTGTAGATCCATTATTATAACAATAACCATCAACCTTGAGCAGTTTCAAAAATGGAGCATTACTATATAACCTTCAAAGTTTATTTCAAAGATGAAACTTACTGTTTAGGTTGTAGCTCATCTCCAAACTGATTTAACTGTACCTCTAAATCTTCAATTCTCCTCTTGAGCCTTCTGTTATTAGCCCTCAGTTTTATGTTAACCATCCTGATGAACTTGGCTTCCTTGATTGCAGGTAGGGTCCAGATGAAAAACTGAGCTTGACTGTCAATCAGTTCAGGATTTGGATTTTTCTCAAGCTCCCAAAGCCCTTTCATCCTTTCAAACTTGACCTTCTCTTCAACATATATTCTTCCTCTTTTCTTCAATTTATCAATTTCATTATTTGCAAGCCTGAGTTTATTCTTTACCTCTTCATAGCTGCTTTTTCCCTTTTGAACCTTGAAGACCCTGTTTCTATCTTCTTCAGGCATTGCAGATGATGCATTTGTAGTTTCTTCAAAAACAGTAGCACTTTCTTCCCCTGTTTGCTCTATCACCAAATCTGACTATTTCAGCTTCTCAGATTGCCTCGTTGAGGGTCTTCTGGGTTTAAAAATAAACTCTTCCACCTCTTCTTCAAATTCTAACTTTTTAGATGTCTTCAATTTTTTCAATTTGTTGGCACCTGTATCTAATTTGATGAAGTCTACTTGCACTAGGGGAGATTCCTCTATGTCAATAGCCTGAAGTATGTCATTCAAATTGCCTCTTGTCTCCTCTGAAATTACAGCCTTACCCTTTTTTTTTAACCTCTGAATTTTAGTCAACTTCTTTGGATTTGCTTTGCTAGTTGACTGCTCTAAAATTGTTTCCTCAACCAGGGTTTTCTTCTTCTGTATAGACCTAGGAGTCTCTTGGATATTCAATGATGTCATTGGCTCTTTCACTTGTTTCCTGGGTTTAAGTTTAACAAATCTTTTAGACTTTTTTTCCACAGGACCAGCAATCTTTGATGGGGTTTTAGCTTGTGGGCTGGCAGTTGTTCCTTCTATTCCAATTCTACTCAAAAAGAGGAATTCTGCCCTATCTCTATTTGCCTTTTGTATCTCATGTAAGACTATCAGTTTGACTAAGCCATGGTGAAATAAAGAGGTTTCACATGATTCAACTTTCATTCGTACCTTATCAGACATCTTAGCCAAGCTTCCGAAGAGATAAAAAGGAAAATCTAATGATATTATCCCTGTGAAATGAAGCAAGAGTTTAAAATGGTAGGTGTATACCTTATGATATCTACCCTCGCAAGTGAAGTATCTCTGAATATTGTAGAGCAGATTGGAAAATGTGTCTCTGACATAACTCCTTGGCATAGCCTTGTTCAAGTCAACCTCTGAAAATTCTGGTTTCAAAAAGACCTTGCATGGTGTCATATCAAATTTGAAATTTTTAAACCACCTGTCTTCATGTCTTGGGATCTCTGTTACAGCTAATATTACTTCAGGGGAAATTGGTACATTTAGGAACCCAATCTTTGAATTTGATCCTGTGAAATTTATGGCAAACTCCTTGGTAACTTGAGTGTGCCCTCCTTGAAGTTTTTCACAAAACCTCCAACATCCAACTTTCTTAAAAGCTGCTTCAACAGACTTATCTTTTGTAAGGGCTTAAGAAATGACTAGACCTATGGCTTCTTCTCTCCTCAGCCATTTTCCTCTTGAAACCTGTATCTTCAGAAATCTGCAATAAACCTTTCTAAAAACCCTGTGTCTTCAGCAAATTAACAATCTGAGTCTCCTGTTGAATAGACTGTTTCACTCAGTAATCGAATTCGTCCTCGCTTGATAAGAACTCTGCCTCACTTGATGAAAATTTAGTTTCCACACAAATGAATATCAAACTCACTTAAATTAGCAAGCTTTGAAAACACTGGTATAACTTGTATTTGAATGGAACAGCCTCGCTTGATTTTATTCAGTTCTGCCTCGCTTGAAAAGTTAACAACCTCGCTTGATAAGAACTCAGGTTTCACAGTAATGGATAATATAACCTGAATTTGAATCAGTTCTGCCTCGCTTGAAATATAACCTCTGTCTCAATTATCAATGAGACAACACAACCTCACTTGATAAGAAATACAACCTCGCTTGATAACTAGGAATCTCACCATGAATTCTTTCTTTGAACACTTAAGAATGCATGTAGTGTTTTCTTGCATAAGACAAATGAAAACAGCCAACTCTTTGAACTTTGAAAGGACCAATAATTACTGACCTCTAATTTATGACAAATGACCTCTAATGATGACAAAGAATGGTTATATGCATGGAGGAAAACTCATGAAGGACACCCAATGATGGAAAATTTAACTGTATTTGACAGATATGACAGCTCAGAGACAAATATGCGAATTCCCGATTTCGTAGCGCATGGTGTGCAAATTCTGGTTTTTGCGCTATGAATTCACTAGCGTTTTCGTAGCGCAAAATGGAATTTTTACACTAGGCGCACTAGGAAAACGCGGTTTCTGGGCTTATTCAATCAAATTTTCGAAACAGACTTTACAAATGGGTTTCAAAACGTGGCATGAGACTTGTGAAGAGTGAAGTGAGGTTAATAAACAATGTTTGATGATGGTATGAGACCTTTAACCATGATCTAGACCTTGAAAAATATCAAAATAACTCTAACCCTATCTAACACTGGACTTAAGAAAAAATGTAACTAACCAAGTTTCAGAGATTTTTTATAGTGATAACAGTGGCTCCACTTGGGATAGTGTGCCCCTGTGGTACATTAAGAACCCACAGCACAAGTGCTATCCTTTTTGATAAAAACAGAAATTTTTGTTGACAAGCATCTTCTTCGAACTGTTGGGCCTTCACCTCGGGCTTATGCTCTCTGTTTCAGCTTGTCATTTATTAGCAAAAAACATGACCAAGATGGATATATACAATGTCATGAATGAGTGATGTTACTTCAGCAAACATAATGCTTTAGGAACCTGTCATTATTAGGCCCTCCAGCATATGATCCTCCATCAATTTCCTGCAATATGTATGTGTTGTTCCCATGAAAACCAACAATCTGAAAAGGACCCTTCCATAAATTCTAAAACTTACCATGCTTGCCCTTTTCCTCAATTTTGGCCTCCCATTTCAACACTTTGTCATGAATATGAAAACTGCCCTCTTTGATCTTCCTATCAAATGTATTCTTAATTCTATTTTGAACATGTTGATGGATGTCATAGACTTAATTCCTTTTCTCTTGTCATGCTATCAGCTGGTTAATCCTCCTTTGGATGGAATTTGGTTCTTCTTCAAGTCCTTGAATTAGCTTCATAACCGGCACCCCAAGTGATGTTGGAAAAACAACTTCAGCCCCATAGACTAATTCATATGGTGAAGTTCCAATTGATCTCTTTGTACAAATCCTGTCAGCCCATAAGGCATATTTCAGCTTTAAGTGCCAAGCTTTCTTGTTCTCTTGCAACATCTTTTTGATGATTCTTACAATGATTTTTTTTGACGATTCAGCAAGGCCATTACCTTGCAGATAATATGCTGTAGAGTGTCCAAGAGTGATGTGGTATTGATGATAGAAATTTATCATCTTCTTGGACTTAAAATATTGAGCATTATCTATTATAATCTTCATGGGACAGCCAAACCAAGAGTGATGTGGTATTGATGATAGAAATTTATCATCTTCTTGGACTTAAAATATTGAGCATTATCTGTTATAATCTTCATGGGACAGCCAAACCTTGACAATATATTATTCTCTAAGAAAGAAATAATTACAGAGTCATTAACTTGCCTGGTTGGTATCGCTTCTATCCATTTGGTGAAGTAGTCCGTTGCTGTAAGAATCCAGCGATGTTGCCCTGATGAAGATGGATGTATTTCACCAATAAAGTCTAACCCCCATTGCTGAAATGGAGCTTCAACATAGATAGGAACCAAAGGTAGAGGTACAAGCTTTCTTCTTCCTTCAAAAATTTGACACTCATGACATGCAACGATCTTTTTGTAAATGTCTTTAAATATAGTTGGCAAAAAGTATCCAGATCTTAGGATCTTATTTGCTGTAGCTTTCCAATAATGATGTCCTCCACAATCACCTTTATGGAAGTCATCAGTTATCTTTTCAGCCTCCTCTTCAAGGAAACAATTCAGCAAAATTCCTCCTGCATCTTTCCAAAACAGATTGTTGTCATAAACAAAATATCTCAATGATTTCAGCTTAACAAACCTTGCTTTGGACTTTGTTAGACCAGCAGGAGCTTTATTATGCTGTAGAACAAAAACCACATCCTTGTACCACTCTGAAGTAAGAAATTTCTCATCAATTTGGACCAACTCTTCTTCATTTTCAGAAATTTCTGATATTTCTACATTCAGATTTATGTCAAGACAATCCAGATTTGACTGAGTCATTAGTTTCGCCAAGCCTTGTCCTTTCACCAACTTGGTTGGCTTGATGTTTATATCATATTCCAGCCATTTGGCGATCCATTTTCCCCTCTTGCCATCCGGATTTGCCTGAGTTAGTATGTCCTTTACCACAGCACTTGGAACATATGCTATGATGTGCGAATGCAAAACATAAATTCTGAAATCTTTAATAACTTTCACCAAAGCATAGGCCTGCTTCTCTAGAATATTATACTTCAGTTCAGAATTTGCTAATGTCCTACTAAAGAAAGAAATAGGCTATTCAATACCTTTTTTTCCTTTTTGTAGCAAAACTCCAGCAATTGTGTTTTCGGAAGCAAATGTAAAAACCAGAAATTCTTTGGAAAAATTTGGACTGATGAGCATCGGTGCTTGTGTGAGTGCCTTCTTGATTTCTTCAAAATATTTCCTTGATTCAGCTGTCCATTTAATGTCCACTCCTTTCTTTAGAATCCTTGTTATATCTTTGATTATCTCAGCAAAGTTAGGAATGAAGCGCCTAACAAAATTCACTTTCCCAAGAAAAGATTGAATCTCTTTCCTACTTCTTGGAAAATCTACTTTTGAATTGCATTGACTCTATTAGGATCAATCCTAATTCCTTCTTCAGAAATAATATGACCAAGTAATTTGCCTGATGTTAAAGCAAAGATGCTTTTATTAGGATTGAGAGAGATACCAAACCTTCTACATTTCAGCAGAATTTTTTCTAGATGTTTCAAATGATCTTCTTCTTTCTTTGAGTAGACTGTGATATCATCAAGATAAACAACCACTGACTTATCCTTTTCTTCAGAAAAAGCAATGTTCATTTCTCTTTGGAAAGTGGCTCCTGCATTCATGAGACCAAAGGGAATTTTAGCATACATGAATATACCCCATGGTGTCGTGAAAGATGTCTTCTATTGATCATCTGGATGCACAAGAATCTGATTGTAACATGAAAAGCCATCAAACATAGACATCCTTTGTGAACCAATAATATTTTGCAGAATTAAATCCATTTTAGGAAGAGGGTAGTTATCCTTTAGTGAAGCCTTATTCAAATTTTTTAAGTCAATACAAATTATGATTTCTCCATTCTTCTTCCTTACCGGAACTAAGTTTGCAAGCCAATTTGAAAATCTGATTGGAACAATGATCTTTGCATCAAAAAGTTTCTTAACCTCTTTTTCAATCAATGGCATGAGATGAGGATTAATTGAGAGTGCAAGCTTCTGTGATCCATAACATTTTAATTATAAATCTTCCGAGAAATCACATAAGAAATTTTGGAACCGACGTGTTTCGAACTACCAATTGTAGTTCATCATCAGGATAATGAAGACTGGCTGATCTGACTTTCACATTTATACCAGGAAGAGAGAAGCAACGGTCAAAACCCAAGAAAAATTAAAAATGTTAAAAAACGGTCTTGGGTTTTGACCGTTGCTTCTCTCTTCCTGGTATAAATGTGAAAGTCAGATCAGCCAGTCTTCATTATCCTGATGATGAACTACAGTTGGTAGTTCGAAACTCGTCGGTTCCAAAATTTCTTATGTGATTTCCCAAAAGATTTATAATTAAAAAGAGGACTAATTCTTCTCAATTTCTTATTGAAAGGCTTCTCATTTTCCTTGATAGGAATAGTATGCTGAATAATGGAAGGATCATATTGCTTTAAATCAGAATAAATCCAAGCAAAAACATCCATAAACCTTCTCATCATCTCAAGATATTTGGATTTCACATCAGCGGAAAGAAGCTTTGAAATTTTTATCATTTAAGGCAAAGCTAATGTACCAAGATTACAACTCTCTACTTCCTCTTCATCAGCTTGCAACTTTGGTGCTTTAAAAACATCATTTTGATCAAAAAGCTTCTCTAGAGGAATAAGACCCTTTGGTATTGAATTATTCTTTAATTGAAAAACTTCAGAATTTTCTTTAGGCTCAACAAGCATATTTTGTTGATCTATACGTGTATTTTCAAATTCTTCTTTCAACTCAATAAAATTCTTCACCTGCTGATCATCTTCAAAAACTTGCCAATTTATGATATTGTCCGGTATAGCTGGCCTATGATGAACTTCAATCTCATATTTTTCATTTGAATTCATAGGAATAATGAAAAGACTTCGGAAACAGCAAGGGAATCAGCAATAGAATTCTGATCTTTAGTTTTGACTATGAAGGAATAAGACTGAAAGTTTTCCAACATGTCTAAAACTAAATTTCTGTAAGCTCTCGTCCTTGCATCCTTCGTTTGATAGACACCTTCCACTTGTCTAATAACCAATTCAGAATCTCCAAAAACAGAAATATTTCGAGCCTTCATTCTTTTCAAAACATCTAGACCCAAAATCAGATATTCATATTCAACCATGTTGTTTGTGCAATCAAAATTCAGTTTGTAAGAGTAAAACTTACTCTCATCATTTGGATTTGTAATCCAAATCCCTGCTCCTGCCCCTTCTTTTCCTACTTATCCATCAAAGTACAATGACCACCATTCCTCCATCTTTTCTTCATTCACTTGTCGATTTTCTGCATGCTGATTTTCTGAATGCTGATTTTTTGCTCTAATTTCTTCTTCAAAACTATCAGCTGATTCATTGAAAAGAATGGCAGACCCAAGTTTAGTATAAAAGGCATAAATAGGAAAATTCTGAGGTTTATCTTTACTGCTTACCATGTAGGCCATCCTAGTCTCCCGATACAACCTCCTTTGCTCACCAAAAACAAGAATTGTTGCATAAGAAAGATCCATCTGCATTGTGCCTTTGATTTTCCTTGCCCATGATCTTAACAATAGCATACCAAACTTTGGAGGAACATCAGCTACAACAATGTCCATAACAAATATCTTTTCTGGAATTTGCATGAGGCCAAGAACAACATCCTTGATTAAACCAATACATTGAACCCTCTTGGAATCAAAAGAAAACAAATCCTTATATGGTCTTGTGATTTGCAATCCCATTCTCTCCATGATAACCTTGTGCATAAGGTTATGAGAAGCTCCTGAATCTAACATAGCATTATGCAAAGTCATATCATGAATACTAATGCTTACATTAAAAGGAGGAAACTCTTTATTTTGATCATCTTCTAACCTTGGACCCAAATATATAGTAGGATTATCTTCTTGAACATTTAATATATCAACAACCCCTAGTTGTGAATTCAACATCTTGACTATCTTGCTTCTATATTCATTCACCTTAAGAATTTCACTGAAAGGAACTGATATCTTAATCTTTGAAATTTCATTCTCAAGGTTGAATACAGAAATAGATTTTTCAGCATCTTTGACAAGAGGAGGAAGTTGAGTATCTTTCTTACCAAGTGTAGTGTCCTTTTTACCTTCAGCCATCTTTGGTGTATCATTTTTAGCTTCAGCAGCTTTTGGAGCATCTTTCTTGGGCTGCGCTTTGCTTGCAATGATAGGTACATTTCTATTTCTGAGATTATATTGCTTTTGCATCTCGAAAATAGCATGTTGATACCCTTTAAAATAATCTGATGGTTCTTCTCCCTGATTAGCCAAATATGACTCATCATGCTCTTCTTTAGTCAAGAAAATTCCTGACATTTCTTCGTCAAGAAAATGGATAGACTCTTCAGGAATTTCAAGCTCATCTTCTTCATCTACCAAATTTGCTAAAAAGGAGGTCTCACTGGAGGGTCAGCTTGCCGATTTCTGTTCTCTCTCAGCCTTTACTAATTTTGAGGTCTCCTAAATTGTGGATTTCTGAATTGAGGTTCATGTTGCACAGGAGGAGAAGAAGTGTTACCAAGAACTAACCTATCCATCAAATTCTCCATGGTTTTCATCATTGAATCAAATTTGTCTTCAAAGTTGAGGTGGATGGTTTCTCTTCTTTTTTCAATTTAGTTTTTCCCATTTTTGACTTTTTAGCAGCTATCATGTTTACCTCAACCTTAACTGCATCACTCTGCATTTCAGCAAGTGTAGGTGACTCTCTTTCCCTCAACAAGATAGAAAATTCATAGTCAAATGCTTTAGCATATCTCATTTGTGCTAAGCCTTCCGGAGGCTTCAAATGGGCTGGAATTGAGTCAAAAACTTTATTGAATCTTTTTGAAAAGTTTTGGACAGATTCATCAACTTCCCTTCTAAGGTTGTTGTATTCAGTGAGTGCTTGGACCAGATTGGTTCTATTACCCCATTTTCTTAAGAATTTATCTTCAAAATCATTCCAAGTTCTAATGCTGCTCGGTGCAAGAGCCTTAAACCATTTTCTAACTTCACCAATAAAACTCTGTGCAAATAACCTTAGCTTTACATCCTCATCATCAACTTCTTCCCTGTCTATAAAATCATTGAATCTGTCTACAAAATCCTCTGCTGAAATTTCCTCATCACTACCCCAAGTAGGAATCCTAGTAGCATATTTACTAGGAAGGTCATGCAAAATAGCAGGAAGTACAAGTGGTGCATACCTAGCAGGAGCAGCCATGACTAGAGGATGAACAGTGGTTGTAAGAGGAGCAGAAGAAGATGAGGAACTGATATGAGAAGGACAGTTTGGTTTTTGTAAGCCACTGACAATAGAACTTCAATTTGGAAGGGGTAAACCAGCTTTGGATTTCAACAAGACTTCAAAAGGATCAGTTTCTTTGAGTCTATCTAAAGACTCTTTTTCTAGCAGTAGTTCAGAGGTAACAGCTTCCCAAAACTCTTCCTTGTCTTCTTGTGTCACTAAGGCTGAAGTTTCAATTCCTCTTTTTTGCAAGTTTAAAATAACATCAATGAGCTCTTTTTCACTTTCAGATCTAAACAACACTTCATGAATCTTGTCATCAACTTTCTTATCTTCAGGACTTCTTAATATTTCATAGGACAAATATTTCGAATGAGATGGAGCACCTGATATTTTTGAAATTCTTTGACTTTTTGAAATAGTGTTTGGATTGTTCGCAACGGTAGGTGGATTGGGATCAGGATTGCTCTGTGTGTATCTCCTTCTCGAACCCACCTTTAACTTTGAAAAATGTATGGAGTCACCAAGGTAGATTGCAGCCTCGAAATTTTTTTTGAGCTCCTGCTACCTTCAGAAGTTTAGCTTTCTTGATTTTGGGAATGAATAATCTTAAGACTACCGGTAGACGCACCAAAATGTTATCTCAAATTCAGGCCCTGATAGGCTACTAATCAAGGAGACCCTGAGTAACTATTTCAAACCAGGATTTTAGCTGAGACTTAGCCTCCTCAGCCTGAGAGGGATCTCTCAAAGTTTTTATGATTTTCAAATAAAAGTCAGATGGCTAACTCTGTGAGTAAATGGATTAAATTTAGTAATTGGTTGTACTACAATAAAAAAGCATCCATTGGGCTTATGGGGTCACTTTATGTTTTTACTAAACATGGATATCAAATTCATATGGAAGTCAAGGCATATTAAGGCTTAGATGCATCAGTAAAACAATAAAACAATAGGTCACACAGTCCATGAATATATGAAGGAAGTTAGATCAACTTCATAGTGAGTTCTAGGTAACATACACTCATGCCACTGCAAGTAAAAGATAAAGGAGAAACATAACAACATCAATCATCCATAGCCTTTTCTGAATCCTGAGTAACAAACTGATACCACTGTATTAAGATAAAAATTGAGTTGTAGATAATACCAAACAGTACACTTGTTCCAGAAAAATTCCAACCCTATGCTATTCGATTTCCTCCCTTTTATAGAGTATTCATTACATCTTAGGATTCTCTCCAATCCTTTGAGGAGAATTCAAAATTTGACACCTAATACTTTTCATAAAACAAATTACATTTACAACTGACAGTTAAACTATCTGTTTAGACTCCTAATACAATTAGGACTAAAACATCATTTATTAAAACATAACAACCTTATCTAAATACTTAAATAAACACTTTATAACTGCATCTTCTAGTCTTCGACCATGATCATGTCTATCTTCTTGTTGTTAGACCCCCTTTATCTCTTCCTTATATGTCCCTATAAAATAGGACAGTGCTTCCTATATAGTAGCTGAGTGCTTCATTAATACCAATTCAAACCATTTTCTGCATAGTTTGAACTCAAAAAACATGAAAAATGTCTTAAAGTATTCATAGAGATTTGACCTTCCATCTGTGTATATGTCAACTTTTCAAAAATGATGTGGAAACTACCATAATGCTGCGCTACGAAATTGTCTGTGTTTTTGTAGCACAAACCTTTCTTTTGAAAAACATGCTTTAGACTCCAATTAAGTGTGCAAAAACCCTTTGAATATTCATTGATATTCAATATATATCTCCCATCAGCATCAAGGCTTCAAAGCCGAACCATTTATTCTTTAAAATTTACAAAAATTCACAAAACTGCATCCTACAACAGTTTCGTAGCACGCTACGAAACTGCTGAGTCTGCTTTAGCAGTTTCGTAGCGCGATACGAAACTACTGAGTCTTCATCTTTCTCAATTTTTTCCTCAAAATTTCAAGTCAGAAACCTCTAAAACCTAGTCTTTAGGTGTAGATCCATTTTGATAACGATAACCATCAACCTTGAGCAGTTTCAAAAATGGAGCATTACTATATAACCTTCAAAGTTTATTTCAAAGATGAAACTTATTGTTTAGGCTGTAGCTCATCTCCAAACTGATTTAACTGTATCACTAAATATTCAATTCTCCTCTTGAGCCTTCTGTTATTAGCCCTTAGTTTTATGTTAACCATCCTCATGAACTTGGCTTCTTTGATTGTAGGTAGGGTCCAAATGAAAAACTGAGCTTGACTTTCAATCAGTTCAAGATTTGGATTTTTCTCAAGCTCCCACCGCCCTTTCATCCTTTCAAACTTGACCTTCTCTTCAGCATATATTCTTTCTCTTTTATTCAATTTCTCAATTTAATTATTTGCAAGCCTGAGCTTATTATTTACCTCTTCATAGCTGCTTTTTTCCTTTTGAACCTTGAAGACCCTATTCCTATCTTTTTCAGGCATTGCAAATGATGCATTTGTAGTTTATTAAAAAACAGTAGCACTTTTTTCCCCTGTTTGCTCTATCACCAAATATGACTGTTTCAGCTTCTTAGATTGCCTCATTGAGGGTCTTATGGGTTTAAAAATAAACTCTGCCACCTCTTCTTCAAATTATAAATTTTTAGATGTCTTCAATTTTTTCAATTTGCTGGCACCTGTATTTAATTTGATGAAGTCTTCTTGCACTAGGGGAGATTCCTCTATGTCGATAGCCTGAAGTAAGTAATTCAAATTTCCTCTTGTATCCTTTGCAACTACAGCCTTACCCTTTTCTTTTAACCTCTGAATTTTAGTCAACTTCTTTGGATTTACTTTGCTAGTTGACTGTTCTAAAATTGTTTCCTCAACCAGGGTTTTCTTCTTCTGTATAGACCTAGGAGTCTCTTGGATATTCCATGATCTCATTGGTTCTTTCACTTGTTTCCTGGGTTTAATTTTAACAAATATTTTAGACTTTGTTTCCACAGGACCGACAATGTTTGATGGGGTTTTAGCTTGTGGGCTGGCAGCTATTCCTTCTATTCCAATTCTACTAAAAAAGAAGAATGTTGCCCAATCTCTATTTGCCTTTTGTAGCTCATGTAAGACTATCAGTTTCACTAAGCCATGGTGAAATAAAGAGGTTTCACATGATTCAACTTTCATTTGTACCTTATCAAACATCATAGCCAAGCTTCTGAAGAGATAAAAAGGTAAATCTAATGATATCATCCCTATGAAATGAAGCAAGAGTTTAAAATGGTAGGTGTATACCTTATGATATCTACCCTCGCAAGTGAAGTATCTCTGAATATTGTAAAGTAGATTGGAAAATGTGCCTCTGACATAACTCCTTGGCACAACCTTGTTCAAGTCAACCTCTGAAAAATCTGGTTCCAAAAAGATCTTGCATGGTGTCATATCAAATTTTAAATTTTTAAACCACATGTCTTCACCTCTTGGGATCTCTGTTATAGTTGATATTACTTCAGGGGAAATTGGTACATTTAGGAACCCAATCTTTGAATCTGATCCTGTGAAATTTATGGTAAACTCCTTGGTAACTTGAGTGTGCCCTCCTTGAAGTTTTTCACAAAACCTCCAACATCTAACTTTCTTAAAAGCTACTTTGACAGACTTATCTTTTGTAAAGGCTTCAACACCTTCAGGTTCAGTCCTTAAGAAATGACTAGACCTATGGCTTCTTCTTTCCTCATCCATTTTCCTCTTGAAACCTATATCTTCAGAAATCTACAATAAACCCTTCTAAAAACCCTGTGTCTTCAGAAAATTAACTATCTGAGTCTCCTGTTGAATAGACTGTTTCACTCAGGAATTGAATTCAGCCTTGTTTGATAAGAACTCTGCCTCACTTGATTTTATTCAGTTCTACCTCGCTTGAAAAGTTAACAGCCTCACTTGATAAGAACTCTGGTTTCACAATAATGGATAATATAACCTGAATTTGAATCAGTTCTGCCTCGCTTGAAATATAACCTCTGTCTAAATTAGAAATGCGACAACATAGCCTCGCTTGATAAGAACTCTGACTCGCTTGATAACTATGAATCTCACCACGAATTCTTTCTTTAAACACTTAAGAATGCATGTAGTGTTTTCTTGCATGAGACAAATGAAAACGGCCAACTGTTTGAAATTTGAAAGGACTAATAATGACTGACCTCTAATTTATGACAAATGACCTCTAATGATGACAAAGAATGGTTGTATGCGTGGAGGAAAACTCATGAAGGACACCGAATGATGGAAAATTTAACTGTATTTGACAGATGTGATAGCTCAGAGACAAATATGTGAATTGCCTATTTCGTAGCACATGGTGTGCAAATTTTGGTTTTTGCGCTATGAATTCACCAGCGTTTTCGTAGCACAAAATGGACTTTTTACACTAGGCACGCTACGAAAATGCGGTTTCTCGGCTTATTCAATCAAATTTTTGAAACAGACTTTACAAATGGGTTTTAAAACATGGCATGAGACTTGTGAAGAGTGAAGTGAGGTTAATAAACAATTTTTAATGATGGTATGAGACCTTTAACCATGACCTAAACCTTGAAAAATATCAAAATAACTCTAACCCTATCTAACACTAGGACTTAGGAAAAAATGTAACTAACCAAGTTTCATAGATTTTATATAGTGATAACACCACGCCACCACCATCTGTAGCTAACGCTGAGATTCACAGTAAGACTGAAAGGATTGAACAAAGTTTTCAAGATACTGAGAATTCACAAACTCGCCCTTCACAAGAAGGAAATTCTTGCAACCTTCGTGAAGGAGAAGGAGAAACAGGCAATCTTGAAATTAAATTATTAGAACCTAGATCTCCTGAAGTAGTGACTGAACAGAGGACACCTAGTATTCCAGATCATGGTAGTGCTGTTAGAACTATTCCAGCCTCTTGTAGGCATCCTAGGAATAACTCTCCAGCTTCGGAGATCCCTGAAGAGTATTGGCATATTTTTGACCAAATGGCTAATAACCAGCAGCCTCAAACCTCTACATTGCAATATCCTATTTTTGACACAGCTGTCAATGCCCCCATGAAGGCTATCCCATTAAAAAACATTCCTACCTTTCATGGGCTAACTTCGGAAGATCCCAATGCATTCCTTTTCGAGTTTGATGTCTTATGTAGGGGTTATGACTACACTACCGACCCCCAGAAGCTAAAGCTATTCCCCTCTACTCTGAAGGGAGCAGCTTTGTGTTGGTTTATGGGACTTGGTGGAGGCACCATCAATGACTGGGACCAAATGAAAAGATCTTTCCTTAAAAAATACCAAGATTATTGCCGAACTAGAGAACTGAAAGATGAAAATTTTCAAATGGTAGCTAAGCCTATCAAGACTCTAGAAGAATATGTAGAACATTTCCAATATAATCTGCAAATATCTCCTTACAAAAATCTGCCTGATAATGTTTTAAAAACCACAATGATCAGAGGTATGAACGACCAATGGGTAGAGACACTAAATATAATGGGTAAAGGTGATATTTATCAAGAAAACTATAACAATATTATAGATTTGTGCATCAAGTGTTCCAGCGGCAGTACAAGGCTGAAACCAGTCGGACGCAATGCAAGCCCCAGAGACAGCAAAGCCTCAGGAGGAAGCATTACATGAAGCGAAATCGGAAATATGTTGGAGGGTTTCAAGACTGATATCCTGGGGACCCTGGCGACACAATTGGATGTCACGCAAGCTAAGAAAAAGCAGGCTATAGCAGAACAAAACTTGGCTATTTTCCACCCTCGTTGCAGACATAAGCACAGTCATAAAGAATGCCCCCTAGATGCGATACGAATATGTGCCATATGCACTAAAGAGCACCCCACGGAAAGTTGTCCATCACTTCCAGGATTAAAAGAAGTTTTCAAGGAAGCAGAAGAAGAAGTGGAACCAGTATATCTGTTGAAACAGCGTCTTCAATGGCAAGCATGTCAGACAGGTATGCCTACTGATCCATCTTCATTCTTTCCTCCCTCGCAATATAATTCTCAGCAATATTCAAGGGCATTATAGCAGAATTAGCCACCTTTTTTGCCACCTCAAGCATTTTTTATGCCACCATGGCCCAATCAGTCAAATCCAAATAATAATAATTGGCCAAATTCCCCTTACCCGCCACCATTCTAGCAAAACAACCCTTATTCCTCCCAATGGTCCCCTTCCACCTCAAAAAACTAGAACTGGCAATCAAATTGACAAAGATCTACGAACCAGCCTATGGGGACAACTCCTCTGCCTCAACCAACTTTACCAACACCTTACACGTTGCAGCAAAATCCTCAGTCTAATATACGACTGCAACTTCCAGCTCAACCCAACCCAAATCCTAACAACAGACCAGTTCATTCAATACAAATCATTGAGGGTCTGGACCCCGAGGATGAGTTGAAAGAATGTAACGAACTTAAGTTGAGATCTGGACGCATAATCACTCTAGATAAGGATAAAGATTTGCAACCTGAAGAACCAGACACAAATAAGCCTCTGACTGTAGATGATTAACAAATAAAACAAGGGGAAAATATAGTCAGACAAAAAAATCCTGAACAAATTATAACCACTTCCCCCCCATTCCCAGAAAGATTGTTGATACCATGCCTGATTGAATATCCTTACTTTGATCTTCTGGGTGAACTTAAGAACATTTGTATAAAAATTCCCCTCCTCCAGGCTATCCAAGATATTACAATATATGCCAAAACTATTAAAGAATTATGTATAAAGAAGTTTGTGAGGAAAACAAAAACAATCCCTACTGTCCATGTTGTCGGGACTTTGTCTGATTTATTACTAGGCAAAGAGACTCCTGTAAAATATGAGGATCCCAGAAACCCCATTGTCACAGTCCAGATAAAAGGCCATGCCTTTCCCAATGCTTTAGTTGACTTAGGGGTAGCCATCAATATTCTCACAACTACAACTTGCAACATTATTGGCATCACAACCTTGGAACCAACAACTGCCTTACTGGAACTAGCTGACCGCTCAATCATTAGACCAGAAGGAACATTAAAAGATGTGATGGTCTCTGTAGAAACTTGGGAATACTCGGCGAATTTCTTGATTATTAATCCTAGGAACCAACTAGATGGACATCCCTTAATATTAGGAAGGCCTTGGCTAGCGACTACTGATGCTTATATCAGCCGCCAGACAGGCAGTATGACTATAACCAGGGGGAATGATGTGAAAAATTTAGCTTTATACCCTCCTGCTCAGCCAAGCTTGACTATTATGACAACCAGGAAGCAACCTACAACATACTTAACAGAAAATATTCGGTCACCATTGACTTGGTGGATGCTCTTGAATTCAAAAACCAAACTGAAGACGATGTCATTAATACTTGTATCAATCATCCTACCACAGTATCAAGTTCGAAATGCCGCATGATTAAAGCAGTCCTTGACAATGAAATCGAAGAAGATCCCCTGAGAGATATCAATGACCAAACAATACCAACAACCACTGTTTATAATAGCAAACCTATCGAAATTGAGCCAGGGAAGATCGTGAACATTAACAGTAATTTGAGTGAGGACCAACAACAAAAGCTTATTCAAGTCCTTAGGAAAAATAAAGGGGCTTTCGCTTGGGATTACTCAGATATGAAAGGGATTGACCCTCAGCTATGCATGCATCATATCTACACTGAAAAGGATACAAAAAATATTTGACAACCTCAACGTAGATTAAATCCTCACCTGAAAGATATTGTTAAAGAAGAACTTCAAAAACTATTAGATGTGAATTTTATCTATCCTATATCTGATAGTAAATGGGTTTATCCATAAGTTGTGGTTCCCAAAAAGAATTGGAAATGGTGAATATGCGTTGACTATAGAGAACTCAACAAGGAAATGCAAAAAGACCATTTCCCCCTTCCATTTATTGATCAGGTCCTAGATACACTGGCAGGTAAGAAATTTTTTTCTTTCCTGGATGGCTTCAGTGGCTACAACCAAATTCAGATTGCCCTTGAAGACCAGGATAAGACTACCTTTACCTGTTTGTGGGGAAAATTCGCTTATAGGGTATTACCTTTTGGTTTGTGTAACATACCTGCCACATTACAAAGATCCATACTCAGTATTTTTGCAGGCTTGATAAATGAAGGATTGGAAGTATACATGGATGATTTCACACCCTATGGAGATGACTTCGAGCAAGAATTACAGAAATTGGAAAAGGTTCTAGAACGGTGTATTGCTACCAGCCTATATTTAAGTCACGAAAAGTGCCATATGATGATGACAGAAGGCTTGATCTTGGGTCATTACGTTTCAGCAGTTGGAATTCAGGTAGATCCGGAAAAAATATAGGTAATTCTCTTACTAGCTACTCCCTGAACTCAAACAGAGGTACATAGTTTTTTGGGATTTGCTGGATATTATCATAGATTTATCAAGATTTTTTCACAGATTGCTGCACCATTATATGCCTTAACAGGAAACAGTGATTTCATATGGATTGACAAATGTGACATTGCCTTTACAAATTTAAAAGGGCTAGTATCAACAGCACTAGTATTACGAGGCCCGAACTGGGATATACCATTCCAGATTTCATCAGATGCATCAGACACAACCATTGGAGTAGTTCTTGGCCAAGAAGAATACAAGAAACCCTACGCTATAAATTACATTAGCAAAAACTTAACCCTTGCTGAATTGAATTACACAATAACAGAGAAGGAGTTTTTAGCTGTTATTTCTGCTATTAACAAATTCAGACACTATATAACTGGATACCCTGTAATTCTATATACGGATCACTCTGGTATCAAATACTTAGCTAATAAACCCATTACGAATGGAAGAGTGACACGTTGGTTGCTACTTTTGCAGGAATTTGATATAACTATAATTGATCGCCAGGGAAGGAAAACCTTGTGGCAGATTTCCTCTCCCGAGTGCCAAGAACAGATGATGAAATAGCAGTAGAGGATCAGTTTCCGGATGAACACCTGTTTGTTGTAACCATGAAAATGCCATGGTAAACAAATGTGGTGAATTATTTAGCAGTGGGGAAACTACCGAAACATCTGACACCCAGAGAAAGGAAATCCATAGTACAACGCAACACTCAGTTCTCCTGGATTGGAGGATACCTTTTTCACACTGGGGCCGATATGCACATCTGCAGGTGTATCAGGGAAGACGAAATTTATGATATCTTAAAAGCCTACCACGATGGACCTTGCGGTGGACATTTTGCAGACTGCAGAATTGGACATAAATTTTTACAAATGGGCTACTACTGGCCCACGATTTTTAAGGATGCTAAGAAATTTTTTCAGGCTTGCGATAGTTGTCAAAGGATGGGCCACCCTGGCCAATATGATGAGATGCCCCTGCATCCACAGCTAATCGTAGAACCTTTTGAACATTGGGCATTAGATTTTGTTGGGCCAATCAACCCATCATCGAACAAGAAATCATATATATTGGTTGCAACAGAATATGTAACTAAGTGGGTAGAAGCAATAACATTACCAAGAACCACAAAAGAAACTATGATAAACTTTCTTTTTGAAATTTTTGTACGATATGGGTTACCCAGAGAAGTAATCACTGATGGAGGGCCGCAATTTGTAGGCCACAAGATTGCTGCTACACTAAAAAATCATCATGTTATTCACAGAATTACCTCTCCATACCACTCGCAAGCGAATGGGCAGGTAGAAAGCACCAACAAAGTAATTGAAGCTATTCTAACAAAGACAGTCTCATTGCACACACGAGACTGGGCTACTCGACTGCCAGAAGCCTTGTGGGCATATCGCACAACTTGGAGGAATACTACTGGATACTCCCCATATCAGCTGGTATTTGGTAAGGAACCTATTTTTCCCATAGAATTTGAGATACAAACACTAAGGACAACCCAAAAAGTGGGACTGGATTTAATTGAAGCTCGAATTAATAGGTTAAAACAAATAAATGAATTAGACGAAATCTAGCTTTTGGCTCTGCAGCATACTGCACTTATTCAACAAAAAATAGCCAAATGGCATGATTCTCTAATCAAGAAAAAGAAATTTCATGAGGGCGACTGGGCACTTCTCTACGATTCCAGGTTTCAAGACTTCCCTGGTAAATTGTAGACTAGGTGATTAGGTCCCTATGAAATAAATGAAGTACATGACAATGGCACTCTTACGTTGGCCACCATTGATGGGTCTGATTGTTCCTTTAAATAAAATGGGCATCGGGTGCGCCTCTACGAAAGACCACTCACAAGAGAATATTTTTGTCAACAGATAAGCAAGGACTCCACCATGCAAGTTTTAGCTGCAGAAGTTATTCTTTCAGCAACTTCATCTTTGTAAAAATTCAGTTCTTTTTCTAAAAAATAAAAAAATGTAAATAGGATTGTTTTCCTTTCTCTGCCTATTTTTGTTGTTCCATCTTCAGAACATCATTTTTTGGTTTTTCTGTTCGATCTTCAGAACAACACTTTTTGGTTTTGCTGTTCCATCTTCGGAACAACACTTTTTTATTTTGTTGTTCCATCTTTGGAACAACACTTTTTGGTTTTGCTGTTCCATCTTCGGAACTATTAGAGTCAGTCTTTGTATCCCTCCGTCAGAGATCAAAATTTTCTCTTTTTTGCATTTCATTTTAGGTGTCTTGCTCAATTCTCTCGGTTGCATTCCGCTAGGGGCATCAGTTATCTGACGGAAGGAGGCTTTTCACTCATACCCCTCATGTCTTGTACCCATGCAATTAGTGTCTACTCATTAAAGTCAATTTCGATCATTTACGGTCTGTTTGGCCCTCGGTTCGTGAATTCCAGGTCATTAGGTCTAGGGTTTCGCAAATTTTGTTTTTAAAGTGTCCAATAATGCCAGTAGGCCAGAGGGAGGTTCAACATAAGTTTTCATTTCGAAAATTTCATTGTCATAATGATTGATCGTGACTTTTCTTCAAAACTCTGTTTTGAAGAAAATCATCATTTTGTTCTTTGTAATAAATTGCCATGTATATTTTCAAGGTTTTCAGTTGAAGATGTTCAGGCGCAGCCCTGGTCATCCTTTGCCAAATTCAACGCCAGCCATCCCTACAAAAAATAACCATGAGATTCATAATTCAACCAAAAATCAAAGTGGGAGCCAAAAACAGAGTTTATATGAAAGTTCCAAAGTCTGCAAAATTACAAAATGGGTTTTGCAAACGAAAGAATCAAAGTCGTTGGTACAAATATGATTTTTGTGTCTTAACAATTTATTTACATGCCAACAAACATCAGTGAAACCAAGACAAATCATGGAGGAGTGAAGAAATCACGTTGAAGGCCGAAAATGTGTTGTTGTTGCAGAGCGTGGCGCGTTGGGCTGGTGCACGGTGCACATGGCGCGCGGGGCGCGTTGGGCTGGTGCGTGGTGCACATGGCGCGCACGGCGCATTGGGTAGTTTTCCGCAGTGTAAAAATACACTGGCGCGACGCTCATGCCATGCGTGGCGCGTTGGGCTGGTGCGCAGCGCACAGGGCTGACAAGTGAAATTTTCATCATTTCTTCATAAAATTGCAAAATGATTTCGCCTCCCTTGTTCCACGAAAGTTTATGATGACTTTGAATTACAATTAGTTTGTGTTTGGTGCAGATTCAAGATTGATTATAAGAGTTTGAATGGTGAAAACATAAACCCTATCATTTGATGAAAAAACTGCTCCTTAGGGTTGTGTTTTGAGGTTTTAAAATCATATTGGTGCCAAATACTCCTTTTACCCTCCACCTTGTTGATTCCTTCCCTCATTTTAAACCTATCATCCCTATTAATCCCCTGTTCCTCTACATCCCAAATCACTTATCACTCATTCCCATTTGTCCCTATCCCTCAATCCTTTCATGCCCTATCATTATCTCTTTCCTCATATCACTTATAAAATTCCCAAAATCCCAAAAATTCAAGTAGCTGTCCCATTGTCTCTACATTGTCAAAATCAGAAGTTTTAAAAGGGCAAAATACCACTTGACAAGACCCCACTGTCCACACTGCCTTATCTCCACAGTCCCTTCCCTTTGGCACACATTTGGAAATCAGAGGAAAATACACAAAATTTTTGTTTTCCATCTCATACAGGTCAAACATTCACTTGGCATAGATTTTGAAACACCATGGAGACGGACACCGACACATCATACAACTGAGACTGAACTGCATGCACAAGGAGGGCACTGAAACGTCGGAAAAGGCCTGATCCACTCTGAATATTGGCCAAAGATTCTTTGGCTGAGCATGGCACTTGATGGGGGACCTTCAGTCCAAATTTCAAGGAATTTGGAGAAAATTTTGTCATTTTTGAAATTTTTGGTCGCAAAACAAGTTTTTCCGCCCGACGCGTCGCGCCACCTTGCGCGTGCTTATGATTGGGACATCTTCTGGAGGAAAAATTGATTTTTTTGGGTTTTTTATGATAAATTATGCATGCTCAGGAATGGCCGAGATATTTCATCAAGTTATGGGTGGTCTAAAGGGCCAAAAACACTACAAAAATCACCTTTTCTGCCACTGTTTGCACCTGCAGGAACCAGTCTTGGGAGATTGAAGTTTTGGAGGGGAAAATGACCTCCAAATTGAGAAATTCCACTTGGGTTGGAAAGTAGACAGGTGGGGCTTTCCAACAAGCTATCATGAGCTCAATTTTCACTTCGGGAAGTGCCTCAAAATCAGGTCCAAAGTGGCACGACGCATTAAGTTTTCAGGCGCGACGCATAGAGAAATTTGGCCTCATTTTCACTCTTCAGCTCAGAAATTCGCCCAGTTTTGAATAGTTTAATTTTTCATGTAACTATTGATCTACCATGATGTAATTTGATGACCATGATGTAATATTGGCATTTTTACTTGTTCTAGAGGATTCATTCACTAAAAAGTGAAAATTAAATGAATGAATAAGTTTCCTAGCATATAGAAGCAAGTTGTTTGATTGCCTAGATTTCAGTTCCTTGTTTAGAATTGGTTCAAACAAATCATAGAATGATGAGCTCGACCCATAGAGGAAAGGGAATGGGTTTGGCTTGTCTATATCATGTATTTTCTGAGTAATTTTCAGGGTTGGACTCTTGGGAATAGTTTGGCACTCTATTGTACATCACTTCTGCATTTTTTGGCAAAGGAAAGACCAGGGTTTTGCAGCACTTGTTGGGATCCTTGTGGCTCTGTGTTTGGATGGTATTTTTCTCCATGTATTTTTAAGTTCATAAATGTTTTATGTATGCTATTTCCCTTCTCTTTTCTTCTGAAATTAAACAAATGAGTGATAAAGGTAGAATTCACTAGCTTGCTGTGCTCTGCCTTTTAGTTTGGTTAATTTTCTATGTTTTCTTCAGTTTGAAGAGGAACCTTGATATCCTCTTGCCCTCTTCAGCTTCTTAGTATTCCTTTCTATCCATTCATTCAATTTAAGGCATCGAAACCTTTGCTTATCCTGCCCCAATTTGAATTCTGCAAGAACTGGCCTTCATCCCCGAACCCAAATTTGCCTTTCCCATTTTTTCCAACAAAACTCCCAAAAATCAAATCAAATCCTTGCACTTACATACCTAGCCTAAAATCAGCATTCATATCAAGTCATCTCAAAGCCCCATCGAATATCTTTAACTGAGATTGACCTGGGGAGAGCCCTCTCCTGTCCTCGTAGGGCTAGCTACGAGGCTGAGCGTGGTTTGATGTTACCTTGAATTCTGCCTTCTTTCAGCCTGAGGTAGATTTGAGCTATAACAGGAACAACACTTTTTGGTTTTGTTGTTCCATCTTCAGAACAACACTTTTTTATTTTTATGTTCCATCTTCGGAACAACACTTTTTGGTTTTGCTGTTTCATCTTTGGAACAACACTTTTTGGTTTTGTTGTTCCATCTTCGGAACATCACTTTTTGGTTTTGCTGTTCCATCTTCGGAACAACACCTTTTGGTTTTGCTGTTCCATCTTCGGAACAACACTTTTTGGTTTTGTTGTTCCATCTTCAGAACAACACTTTTTGATTTTGTTGTTCCATGTTTAGAACAACACTCTCTTTTGTTTTTTCTATTCCAATTTTGGAACAACACTTTTGTTTCTTGTAAAATTTTTGTGTGTTCTAAACAACACCCTTTTTATATATTTCTCATGGACTTATTCCTAGCTCATTTCAACCTTATTTATTTGATTCCTTTTATGGCTTGAAGTACAGTACCTTCATGCGGATAAGAATTATGGATTTTATTAAAGCAGGTGAATATTTTTAATGTTATGATCTTTGACAAAGACAACTTCTTGATGATAGAATTAAAACAATTGAAAGGGACACAATTATTTATATTCCACTTTACTGTATATGATATTGAATGATCATCTTTACCATGCCGGTTCTACTCTCCCTAGTTATAATTCTCTCTGTCTATTATCAATGGGACTATGGGTATACTTTTTTTTATTATTGATATGCTTCAACTTCTTACACCATCCCTACTCTTAAGGAGTACTCAGCCTCCCTCTATTTATCATAAAAATATGTAATGACAATTAAATTTTATCTACAGATAGAGGATAGGGGGTCTCATTAAGAGCCAGCCTACCATGTTCATAAGGAAGTAGCAATATGACATTCCCACTATGGCCGCCACACCAGGGTTATGATCCATTGGATGGCTAAAACATCCTTGGAATAGGAGGTCTCATCACGAGCTGGCCTGCTCACTTTTGCTACTTCCCAGTGAATGGAAGTATGGTTATTTGGTTACCATGACAGCACATTGGTCTCTTCTGTAAAAATAAAAATGAAATTATTCAATTATAAATTGAGGATCCTGGCTCACATGGGCTAAAAAGCAACTCTGTCGAGGCTATGGACGCCTGCTAGTAGCAGAAGCTCTGCTTATGGTATTGAAGTTCTATTTTCTTAATCAATAATTCTTATAATACCCTCTTCCCATTTATTTTTTATCCGAGAGATTATTTCCTTTAAACACTTCCCTAATTTTAACCTTTATGCATGCGTTCATGTTTTTACTCAATAATATCATGTACAACCAGATTATCATCGGAAAAGAATCCTTTTGTACATATTGTTGTCCTCTTTCCTTATCACATAACTTATCATCAATCAAAGCGTCTTGTATCTTGTCATTTACTATGATTATACACCGCGCTTTTACTCTATCCATATTTCTTATTGTCCTGTCATTTATTTACGTACTCTGTTCCATTTACTAATGTACCCTTCATCCTTATATCCTGTCATTGGAACAACCATTCCCCGTCTATTCGGTCGTAGGTGACCTCTCATTTCAAAGGGGGGAGAGAATTTTTATTACATGAGGCATGCGTTGTCACTGTTTCATTGACTGATAAGATATTCCATGGTCATGCTGCATGCAACAACTTAATAACACAATTAATATCAACTGCACTTAGCCATTACGACAACTTGTTGTTCTATCGCTCTAAATGTTGTTGTGTTTTTCAGTATTACTGTGTTTTTAGTATTGTTGCGTTTTTTTAGTATTGCAACATTTTTCCATTACACTCATATTTTGCAGTAGTAGGAAGAATTAAAGCATTATGGGTGGTAAGGCAGTGCACCGTGAACCTTTAGTGTTAGAGGTCTTCGACAGAGCCAAGGAAATTCTGATCCATGCAGGGTGGATATCCTATCTCACAAGATTTCAGCCCTCGAATGAGGAAATTGCCATTGAATTTCTATAGCATTTGCAGAATGGGGAATCCACGGTGAAAGGTAGAAGAATTACAGTCACAGACGTTGTAATAGCTGAAATATCTGGGCTGCCGACAGAAGGAACTATATGGTCGCAAAAACATGTATTGCTGCAAGACGCGGTGGAAACTTTCAAAGACGAAGGTGAGCAAGTAGTCAGGAAAGGAAAAGGCATCCAACCATCTTCTCTGGCAGAACCATGGAGAGAATTAGCAAGAATTATCCAAAGATACATTACCTGTGATGGACGCCAAGATGTGGTAAGACCACGACAACTTAAACTATTAGCTATCTTGAAACAAAAATGCACTGTTAATTTGCCATCTCTTTTGAATTTTTTACTGCATGATACTGTTCTTAGAATAAGACGGACCAGACACCCTGAAGCTATAGTAAGTCACCATGGGTTGATTAGATTAATCATTAGTCATAGCCTGGTTCAATACAAATTAACTTGGGATGGTCTCATGACGGCCCTAGAGAACATGCAAAACCCTGTAATCCAACATCCCGAAATTGCGGAGACAAGCCAACAGAACCCTGTTTTGAAAATAAAAAAGACTACTCGTTCAAAGGTTGAACCCCATAAACATAGGAAGTCTGTAAAAATTTAACAAGCCCAGAGGATGTTTGCAAATCTTCGGGATGAAAGTAACCAACCTGCGAAGGCAGCTAGTCCAGTTAGGATAAGAGATTCTGAGTTTGAAGGAGAGGAACCCGAAGAAGATGAACCCGAAGAAGAGGAACCCAATTCCACATCAAAACCCGAAGAAGAGGAACCCAATTCCACATCAGAACTGAAAGAAGAGGAACCCGAAGAAGAGGAACCTAATTCCACATCCGAGCCTGAAGAAGAGGCCAATTCAGAACAAGAACAAGAACAAAATTATAATAATGAACTGGAAAGTGAAGCAGGACCGGATGATCCTTTAGAAGTTTTCGAGATAGGGATAGCCGAGGTCCTGGAAAATCTTAATGTATATATGCAACCTGGAGGACCACTTGGTCCCAACAGAATGGAAACACAAGTCCCAGAGAATTTCGGGCATATAGAAACACCACTATCTCCAGAGGTTGCGGACACAAAAATTGTTTAGGAATCCGACAACCAGTCTGGTGAACGATTCTGTTGGAACACAGTCATGAGGACCAGCAGAAGTCTGCAGACATAGAAGTTAGTCACAAGTCAGGCGATACGGTTCTTTTGGAGCACAGCCCTGATGACCAACAAGCAGATTTAGAAACAGTTGATAAACCTGTTAGTGGAATAGACGCTCCTTGAAAGAGCCAAGGAGCCAGAGAAAAACTTAAGAAGTTGCGACAAAAACACCGGAAGCTCCAGAAGACAGTCAAAAGGCTATGACGATAAGTTAAAGAATGTAAAACTTAGAACACCACTCCTGAGGTAACTTCTGTAGCTACACAAATGAGAATATGCGAGAATAGCTCAATAGAAACTCAAACCGAACTCGCTCCCACTCGAACAATAGCCACCCAGGTTAATTTTCATAAAAATTTGGTAAATGCGACTGTTCAAATGGAGGGTTGGTCCTCCCACAATACGAAAATAAAAACTGAAGAGGTATTATCTCACAACATCGGCACTTAGACAGAAGGGAAATCCAAGGAATTCTTGTCAAGGAATGACCCTATTATTTTAAAACTTCAAGAAGAACTGATGCAAGCCCATCTTGCTTTAGAACAACATCAACAGCAAACAGTTTCCCTGCAACAATACCAGAAGTTACAAAAAAAATTGAGGGAATTAGCCCTAGCAGAGAATGAGGCTTTTGATAAGGCTAGAAAGGAAGAAGAAATACCGAAAAGGATGAAAACTAAGCTGAACAACGTCAGGAATCAGTTGGACACCATTTGTTCATTATATTCAAATATCTTGACCTGTTGATCTCTTGCTACGAACTATGCTTTGTTCTTATTAGAACGATATTTATGGTTAAAAATCAAAGCTGTTAGAGCCAGAA
Organism: Pinus albicaulis; assembly: GCA_034641835.2. Lineage (NCBI taxonomy): Eukaryota > Viridiplantae > Streptophyta > Pinopsida > Pinales > Pinaceae > Pinus > Pinus albicaulis. The sequence continues at coordinate 24,256,546 of CM076569.1, read as the reverse complement.
AGCCAGTTGAGCTGAAGACAATGGATGGATTTATAAATTGCTGTAAGACATATGGAGTAAAGGTCCAACGACGTCTTTGTGAATTTTATTTGCATATTTTTATATTAGATAAAGAAGTGGATCTGAATCCTAGCCCTTTTGTTGGAGATATTCAATATCAGGCTTTTATCTCTTTTGCAGTCAACACACTCAAGTGGTTGAAGGCTTTCGTTCCAAAGATAGGAACACAGCTTAGATCTTTTGGTAAGAAGTGAACCTACTCACCCTCTGCAATTGTTTACTAAGCATAAAAGATTGATGACACAGGAAGGCGTGCTTAAAATTTTAGGGCCCATACATAAGGAAATTCTGATGGAAGGAAAAACATATTTCCTCTCTATTTAGGAAAGATCCTTGGTTGCATCCAAAATGAGATGGATGGTTTCAAGCAACAATGTTAAGGACATAGAACCATTTAATTATGGAAATTTCAAATCTGCTGCGAGACGGTTAGTCCCATACAACAATATTCTCTTAAGAGAAGGACCTTATTGGGTGGGATGTCGCTTTAGAAGCCCCATTATTTGGTATCCTCCTGAAGGGTATCATCCTGACTATGAGTTACCTGAAGGACAAGAAGCGGTAGCCTTTTCAACCCTTGCACGACATCATGCTTAGGCCTATTATGGACAGATATTCTCCAGCCTACTCTTTAACTACTTTGCATAAGAATTATTTATTTTCCATGAGGACATGAAAAAAGGTAAGCAGGGGAGTATGTTGAGCCTTGCAATAGGTATGTCTTTACTCTTGATTACTGTCCTTTTTCCTCTTCCTTATCCATCTTGTGCTATGATATAATAACATAATGAAAGGATTTTGATGAAGAATGAATGAAAAATGATACTGATACGATTTAACTGTACAAACTAATTCCCGTTGTTTTATGCTGAAAATAATAGATGAAACAACGACGGTTTACAAGAAGAAACAATAGGACCTAATCATGGGAAAGAAGACGCGTTGAACACGGTCGAATCAGAAGACAAATCAGTCAATATTAGCATTGTCTGAGGATGGAATTTTGTTATGGATCCCTCAGGATCCCCTGATCCCGAGGGATCACATTTATCCTTCCTTTTTAGCTATATAGGGACAGGGAGAGCTAGTTCTCGAATATCGATATGATGTGTCTTTCATTTCTGCATAATTCGTAATTGTAATTCACAGAACGTAGTTATGAACAACAAGATTGTATTATGATGTTAATTGACTGCGATGATTAATATATAAGTCGCATTGTTTTTCATTCACATATTCTGGAGTAGTTAAGTAGTATTCGCTGGTGGCTAAGGGCCTGGTCCCTGGTGAATTTCACTGTTGTTCCCTGTGTTATACTTTTCAATTTACTGCAAGTATATTCTGCTTTTCCGTTTTGCAGTTGATAATTCAGATTTATGGTATTTATTTCCATTGAATACGCATTTCCAATTTATTTCCTTAAAGAATTGGTTGTTAGTTAAAAGAATTGGTTTTGATTACTTAAAACGTAGACAGTTATTTCCAATGCTTTTCTTCTATTCAATAGTTTAGATCCAGCTGAAAGAGCTCGGTCAATGCTTCAGTGCTCTCGGTTGATTGTCATTCGAATTAGTTGAATTAAGAATGAATTATAGTTTTTGGTTATAATGCACAGATGAACACTCCCTTTAAAGTTTCAAGATTTATGATTGCATCTATATTAAACAATTGGCTTTAGCATTACTCTTTGTATGAATAGCTTGCACATATTGTGTACACACTTGAGATAAAAGGACTTACCCTGGTTGATAATTAATGTGAGGAAATTAGGAATTTTTAAAGACACCTGTTAGCGCCCAAAAAATTTCTCCCAAATGGTTGTGAAATAAAGAAAATCGCTCGCGATTTACATAATTGCCCTCGTTCCTGAAAAACCCATGTTTTATTTGTTCCTAATTCACCTTTGTTTGCTCAGAAAATGCGTTTTAAAATCATGTGTTTTTAACAGTTACGCATTTCTAACAGTTACTTCTGCAACAAACTAAAATTGTTGTGGTTTGATTTTTTTTTTATTTGCAGGTTTTGATGTGTAATGGCTTGTCTCTCACAGAGAAGTTCAGATTGATCACCCTCATTCCAATTACCTGCAATGGAATCTGCAATCTTTTCTTCATCAACAGTCTGCAATCTTCTCTTCATCAGCAGTTTCTTCATCTGATACACTTTCATTGTCTGGGTCTGCAATTGAATCTGCAATCTTCTCTTAATCAGCAATTTCTTCATCCGATACACCTTCATTGTCTATATCTGCAACTTTTAAATCGATTTCTAATAACTACTACCTGAGGAAGACCAAATATGGAAAAGAGAAGGTTCCTTTTTTATTGCAGTGCATGGGTCTTTGCGTGGATTGGAGGCTTGCACATATGTGTAAGGCCAAGCCAAAGGCTAGCTTCACGCATATGTGTGGGCCTCCTTTCCATGGCCCATTCGTTGTTTTGAATTTTATTTTATTATTTATAAAAATGTTTTAGTTTTTTTTTTAATTGATCTATGTTACATTTAAAAAAATATATATACATATATATTTTTAATTTAAACAAAACATTTTTTTTTAAGAAAAAATGTGCACATGCAATTCAATAAATCAAAAAAAGATTGAGAGGGTGCAAAACATTAAAATTTGCAGAACCGATAAAGAAAAGGATCATGACTCAAATGACGATTTTCAATAGAATTGTAGATCAATTTCCAGCAAAATTTTTAATGAATTTTTGAATTTTAATTTTTTAAATTGACTGATTTGATTTTCTGATCTTCTAGGTCGCAACAAGGCACGAGAAGAGAGCATACTAGTCAGCGTCGTCAAATAACTTCATAATTTCACACACAAATTTTATTTATGATGGTGATAAAAACGAAGTGATTCTTATTGCGTCACTGAAATTTATTCAAAATGAATTTATCAACGTTGATTATTATTTTTTTTAAAAGAAAATTAAAAATTCTAAAATTCTAGCCAAGCTTGGTTTTATTTTTAGTTTTACTATCTATCTAAAAACTATTTTTTATTTTATTTTTAAGTATATGTATGCTTCCAATGAAGCCATTTATGGATTATAATCTTTGAATTATTAATATCCAAACTTGAAAAATGTACCTGATGGTTTGTAAGGATATGAAAAATCGTCTTGATATTTCGATTTGCCGCAAGGATCTCTTGAAGACTTGATGAATGTTGTGGCGCAATCGCTTTTTGATGCCATTCCTCAATGTAGTCTTTGGGCTACATTCTAGATCCTATGTCCATAAATGGTTAGTAAAAATTAAAATAATAAATAAAATAATCTATAGACTGAAAGATAGTTCCTATGCACACTTCCCTGGCAATGACACCAAAATGTCGGGGCAAAATAATTGCCTGTCATTTAATTTGTCAACCTAGGGGTTTCGTAAGCTTCTGAAGCATGCATGCATTGTATGTGCTAGAAATTGTCTTTCAGTTTAGATCAATCTAACTACAAAATAACGAAAATCAATTCATCTAATCTATGAAATCAAATAATGGAAATGAAATTCAACTAACCTATGAAATCAAGTAACGAAAAGAAATAAAAAAAATTCCAAAGAAAATATAGCGCACGCAATCACACTTGCAGGAATTGAAATTTTAATCCGAGAAAGCATTTCAAAGCATGTAAAGAAAAAAAAATAAGGTATGTTCAATCACTCCAACATCCAATATGGAAGTATGATAGAATCACCCTCTTTAGATGATGTATAAGCAACCGATTATACTTTAGTCTTTAAATATAGGAAAGCAATTAAAGCATGCAAAGAGAAAACTCAATAATTGCATAAGTTAGGTTTTGAAGCATTCAGTTTAGAAATATGATAAAATCACCTTCTTGAAATGATCTTTAAAAACACCCAATTATACAATTGAATGAGGATCTAAAAAGAAATGTAAAGCATGTAAAAGTAAAGCTCAATGATTGTATAGGTTGAACATTTAATCACCCAACTTGGAAGCGTGACAAGTCACCTTCTTGGCCTGATCTTTTATTCAATTATACAATGAATGGATAGTTTGATCTAAGAAAGTAAATAACATAACATGAAAGGAAACTAAATAATTGTGAGCTCTATTGCCTTAAACTTAATCCAATTGGAAAATAGATAAATCTATCCTTTTGAAATTTTTTTTTAGAAAACAATATTAAATAGACATTCTAAAACTAATACTAAGAAAGAAAATAAACTTTAATCTATAAAAGCAAGTAAATCTCACACATTTTAGGTAGCTGATCTAAAAGTATGAGAGATGGTAAATCGAGATGCTCCATATGTAAGCAAAACCAAGTCAAAATGAAGGAACATTCATGAGTAAGGTGCCACAATCTAATTCTCTATTCAAAGCTTGAGCATAACTTCAATTTTACACATGATTTGATTGGAGAAAACTTCCCCTATTTATACAAAAGATGAGAAGCTATCTCATTAATGAGAGTCCATGAATCTCTCCTTATATCTCTAGAGTTACAATCCAAATAGGAAGTGATAAGGCACATGTCTTCTTAGAGTTACAATACAAATAGGAAATGATAAGGCACATGTGTTCTTAGTGTTACAATACAAATATGAAATGAGACACATATCCTTATGATCCCATGATCTTCTCCATCCAAATTCGAATTTGGCCTTAGGAGGCCACATAAGAGTCTTCTGGAAGCTTCTTTTTGACCTACACATGGCAACAAACTCATTCCACTTGTTAGGTATAAGTATGTGCATATTATTTTCTAATTTTTAACCACAAATTCACTTAAAATTACTAGGAATTAATAAAGTTTGGAAAAACATAAATGTAACCCAATAGTGGTATTGGTAAGGTAAATGTAATGAAATTGAGGTGGAGTGAAGCTGATAATATGGAAATATAAGTGAAAATTTAATGGAAGTAAATGAAAATTTCAAGGCCCAACATATGGTATGTTATTATCTCACTCACGGGGAGCAAAATTACATGGATCACTACAATTAGACCTGTCATATCCTACCATTTCTGTGTTTGGTCAGCAAAGGAAGCTATATAGAGAAACCTTGATGAAATACATGGTAAGTAGTTCAGACAAACCACATAATTACCCTATCTATTCCATGCATTCTGATCTGGACTCATTTAACTTGTGTAATTCAGACAATGACAAAGATAAAATCACAGATGTAGAAGAGAAACACAAAGAAGTCTATTATGAAAATATAACACATAAATCTTTGTAGCATCTAGATTTTGATGGATCTATGAATAGATTAGGAGCAGGAGCTGGAGTATGGATCTACTATTTAGAAAATGATCATTCAGAAGGACATGCTTTCAGATTAAATTTCAAATGCACTAATAACATGGTAGAATATGAAGCATTAGTGCTAGGCCTTCAAATAGTAAGAAAACTTGGAGCTAAAAGAGTTTCCATCATGGGAGACTCAGAGCTCATTATAAAACAAGTCAAGGGAGAGTAAAATGTTAATAACCCTAGACTTAGCCATTACAGAGAAACCATCCTGGACTTAATGAGATGTTTCCTTGAGACTGACTTTGTTGTCATTCCAAGAAAGCAGAATATGCAAGCACATAGCTTGGCCACTTTTTCCAGCACATGCAGGTTACCCTTTCAGCCAAATCATCAGTACACAACCGAGGTAAGACATAGGCCAACCATACCTGATAATTTGAAGTATTGGCAAATCATTTCACAAGACTCACAAATTTATGATTTTATGAATTCTGAAGGAGAATTTCAAAAATGTAATATAGACATTGAATTTACATTAGATTATACCATAAATATTGAAATAGATGTAAATGATGTAAATAAGATAGAACCAACTAAATTCACTAAATTAGAAATAGAAAAACTAGAAACAGTAGAAATTGAGGAATTAATCAATGACGAATAAGAATTTTTAAACCTCAATGACAATTTTTTTCCTAAGGGATTAGCCCCACTAGAAGACCTCTTTAATTCCAATGATGTAGCTAGAAAACCTAAAATGGATCCTCTAAGGTCAGATATAGAGGAATGTAACATAGGAACAAAGGAAAATCCCAAGCTTATCAAGATATCTAAGAAATTACCTCCAGCTGAAAAGTTGAAGTACATTAGCATATTCAAAGAGTTCCAAGATATTTTTGCCTGGAGTTATGAATACCTCAAGTCTTATGATACCAACATTATCCAACATAAGATACCAATTAAAGAAAATCATAAGCCCTTTAAACAAAATATAAGGAGAATTAACCCTGTTCTTATGCCATTTTAGAGAAAGAAGTTAAAATGATGTACGGTGATCAAATCATAACACCCATCAGATATTCTAATTGGGTCTCTAATTTATTCCCCACTAGAAAGAAAATAGGAGAAATCAGACTTTGTGTTGATTTCAGAAACTTGAACAAAGTATCACTGAAGGATAACTATCCCCTCCCTAAAATGGACCACATTCTCCAAAGGGTAGTAGGGTCATCCAAAATTTCATTACTTGATAGATTTTCTGGATGCAACCAAATCCTAGTCCAACCTAAAGATCAAGCTAAGACTGCATTCACTACTCCTTGGGGAACTTTCATGTACTTGAAAATGCCCTTTGGACTGATGAATGCTAAAGCAATATTCCAAAGAGCCATGGACATAGCCTTTGCAAAGGAAATCCATGAATTTTTAGTAATTTACCTGGATGATATCATAGTGTTTTCCAAGTCATATAATGAACATATAGATCATGTAAGAAGAGTATTCATAAAATTCAGAAATTTTGGTATATCCTTAAATCCTAAAAAATCACATTTTGGATTAGAAGAAGGAAAACTTCTAGGACACATCATTTCAAAAGAGGGAATTAGAATTGATCCAACTAGAATAGAGGCAATCTTAAATATTAGTCATCCTAGGAACATTAGAGAATTACAAGCATTTATAGGAAAAATAAATTTTCTTAGAAGATTCATCCCTAACTTAGCAGAATTAATTAGAGATTTAAACAACATGTTAAAAAAAGATTCAATACTTAAGTGGACGGTAGAGGCTAAGCAGTCTTTTGAAGTAGTCAAAGAAGCCCTTACTAAAACACCTATCCTCATAAGTCCTAATTTCAACAGAAATTTCATAATTTTTTCATTTGCTTCAAAACACACCATTGTAATAGTCTTGTTGCAAAAGAACGATGAGGGCTATGAACAACCCATTTCTTTCTTCAGTAAAAATTTGAGAGATGCAACACTAAAGTATAATATCATGGAAAAACAAGCTCTTGCTTTAGTAAAAGCGATAAAAGATTTCAGAGTATACATTTTATACTCTCACATAATAGCATATGTTCCAAACACAGTTGTAAAGGAAATTCTCACTAAGAATGGGCCTGATGGAAAAATATGCAAATGGATTGCCACAATACTAGAATATGACATTGAAATCAAGCATACAAAATTAATTAAAGGCTAAGGTTTAGCCAAACTCAAGGATGAATCAAACTGTCAGGCCTTAGATATAAATTTCATTGTCGCCATAGATGATCAGGCAGAGATGGCAACTCCACAAATCAGTGAAAATTTCATAGACTCACCCTGGTATGCAGACCTTACATTAGTTTTACTCAACCTACAAGCTCCTCTTGGTTTATCTAGAACTAATAGTAGATTCTTAAAAATGAAAGAAATGAAATATTGTATCTCAGATAATGTTTTATTTTGGAAAGATCATGGTGGCATCCTGTTAAATTGTTTATTAACAGATGAAGATGACAAATTCATGCAGGAATTTCATGCAGGAGATTGTGGAGGACACCTATACTGGAAAACAACTGTTAACAAAATTTTGAGGGCAGGTTTTTACTAGCCCACCCTTTTTGCAGATGTTTGAAAGTATGTGACCTCTTGTCACAAATGTCAAATATTTGAAAGGAAGAAGAAACTCTTACCATTACCCCTCAAACCCATATCAGTAGAAATGCCATTTCAACATTGGAGTTTGGACTTCATTGGTGAAAGTCACCCACCCTCCTGTGCCCAACATAAATGGATATTGACAGCCATTGAATACTTTACCAAGTGGATAGAAGCCATCCCTTCTAGACAAGCCGCAAACCATGCCATTATTTCATTTCTTGAGAACAATATCCTTTCTATATTTGGATGCCCACAAAAGCTCATAACTGATAATGCTGCTGCCTTCAAATCCAAGAAAATGATAGATTTTTGTAACTGATACCATATCAACCTAGGCCATTCCACTACCTATTACCCTCAAGGTAATGGACTAGCAGAATCTTCAAACAAAAGCCTAGTCACCATCATCAAGAAGTTATTAGATGATAACAAGAAAACCTGGAATAAAAGGTTGGTCAATGCCCTATGGCAGACAGACTAACTACTAAGAAATCTATTGGTACATCTCCCTATCAATTAGTATATGGGAAGGATGTTGTTTTTCCATCTTAATTAGGAGTGCCAGTAATGAAAATTATTAAAGAGCTGCATGTAGAACCGAATGACATCCAAAGGAGGATAAACCAAAAAATTCATTTACAACAAACCAGGGAAGAAGTTTATATAAATCCCAAGTAATTGAAGACAAAATCAAGAAGTTATTTGATAAGAAAACTAAAGCATATGATTTGTTTATAGATGATCAAGTACTCAAATGTGATTCTAGAAGGGAAGACATAGGAAAACATGGGAAATTTGGCTTTCTCTGGAAGGGCCCATACATTATTTATGGTTACAGAGGCAACAATGCCTCTTTCTTGAAATAGTTAAATGGGGCAGATCTACCAGGTGGACCAGTCAATGGATGAATGTTGAAGCACTATTTTTCACAAGATTGACCAGTGGTTCATTTGTTCTATTTTACCCATTGTAAATACCATAGCAAAGTTTATATTGGAGTGGATGATTGTCTTCTAAAGTTGAGGCCTTAAGAGGAAACCTTGAAGCTTTAAAAGATATAACATCATATGTTTGAATAAAGGAAATCATAGAAATCAGTCCCAAGCAAAACAAAGCCAAAGTTCCAAGGCCACTGATCAGAAAGTTCGTGACATCTCACAAGGAGATGCCATCCCCAAGTGGAGCCACTGTTAGGGTCCGATAATAATAGGAATCATAATTTTGAATTGGCTATGTTAATTCTTGTAATATTGTACATACCTTTGCATTTATGCAAATGTTTTCCATATTAAAAAAATGAAAAGAGAGTATGTCCTAAAAGAATAATCAAAGGACCAAAAAAAAGAAAGATAAACAAAGATATAAAATATGAACCCCATAAAAAGAAACACAAATAAATTCTGAAACTGTTGCACATTCAAATTCTACTACTCTTAGTTTACTTTAATTTTGCAAATAAATTATGTGCAGCTTGTTGACAATGCCACAATTTATGATGATCATGCAATATAATATTGGTCATTCATGCCTTTAAATTTCATGTTATGATAGCTAGTGAATAAAGATCTGACCAAACTGTTTAATCTTGGCAGATCAGTAGTTAGGTAGAGAATAAAAATGAGCCCATAAGCTTAATCTGAGCCATTTGAAGATACAAGGTTAGAAATAAGTTAGTTTTCTTATCAAAAGAAAATAAGGGCCAGCAAGCTCAAATGCACCCAATAAAGAAAAGGAAAAAATGTTAGCATAAATAAAGGCTAGGTAGAATACTTTCCAAAAAGTTCTATAAGCATCATTATGCTTATCCATTATCAAAAAATATCTTTCTAACCCTTCCCTTTACTAAAAGTCCCTTTCTCCTTTTACAATCCCTTCCCCTTGACTAAACTTTATGTTTCCATGAAAAAAGCAAAAAACCCACTTTTCAATAGTTTAAAGTGCAAAATATTAATTGGGCCTACTTTGATTTAAACCTCCCCACTTAATATTTTTCATGACCCCTCTTTTATTTACACCTTCCGCATAAAATTTTCCATGACCCCCCTTTTTCATTTTATTCCTCTGAATAACATTTTCCCGACCCCAAATCCTTTGAAAACTCTTAAACTTTGCAAATCGTCTGATCACAGCCGATTAGATTGAACGACTTACAATTAATTTCGCACCCCCTGCCTCCATGTTTTATCGCACCCCCCCATTCCAAAACCACTAAACCACCTTGCGCCATGCGATAAACCACTCCCATTTCCCTATCTCTACGAACTTGCGAAAAGACTAGAACCCACCAGAATTGAAGCTCACTGCTACCTGGACCCCTTCCACAACCAAATTCTCGATATTCCAGGTAATTCTAATACCCGACACCATCAAATAAGCTAATTAATTAATAAATTGAATCAAATTGATGGCTTCCCAAAGCATCCAAATTGTAAACCCTCTGCAACTACCTCTGTTAGATGTCGACCACACTCCTTTGGCCGATAAGGATTTCAAAATAATAGACACATTAACAAATATCAATCTTTTGGAGCTCCATTGTTGGAGCCATGAAAAATTTGTTGATCAGGCAGATGATATTCATCTGTGGGACTCTACCCTACCAAAATACACATTTCCATAGACCTACTAGTTCCCTGAAGTCATCAGAGTATGCCAACTCAGCTATATGTCAAATGAAAGCGCCATAGTCACCCCTGACCAATAAATCCTAATTACAATCACTTCTCAATCCATTAACCAAATGTTGCACAGTGCATCACAACTAGAGGGAGTTCCTTTCTCCATTGAAACCCTAACAGAGCTTTATCTAAAGCTAGATTTTTCTAGAAGGTTTCAAATCTTTCAGACTTTCCTCCCTCAATCAGTGCAAACTCCTAAAAAAAACCCACCATACTTTGCTACCATGTTTTTAGAACGAACCAGACAAATTTTGACCATGATGTCCGATATCCTAGGATATTTTACTGATGAGTATGTAGATGAATCCATCAGTGGTTTCCTCTCTACTTTTTTCCTAGACCAGCCTCCATCTATACTTTTCAACTTTGCCCAATTCCTGGCAGATGTCATGCATGATCAACTAATCAAACTACCAGAAGAAAGAGTGTTCAAATACTCCTCAGTATTATTCCATTTTTTCATATATTTTCAGTCTGAAAAGTTTACAGTCAACCTACAAAAATTGTACATAGAGGGTAATTCTCAGTCTGTAATATTTTGGACATCCTTAATCAGAAAGGATTCCAATGAATTTAGTTTCAAAGACATTATTGATTATTTTGTATACCCAGTGGTTAATATTCTTAGCAATAGCATTCAACCCATAATCAGTGATGAAATTAGAAAATTTCTACAGTTATCTGATCAGAGCAAGACAGGAGACTGGTATTTATACCATAATCACACAGATATTAGAGTGTATGGAAGCCAACTAGTCCCTTACAAGCTTCCCAAATACCTCCCAATGAGGATATTTTATTTACAGTACATCAGATAGATCTTGAATTCTGATGAGATAAATTTCCTTTCATCCAAAAAAAAACCTAGTTCAAGATAAAAAACCAACTAGGGCCTTTTATATGCAACAATAGGAATGCTGGAAAGGAAGCAGACAGATGCCTACAAGAGTTAAAGTTCAGGAATAGTTTCAAATGGTCATATGATCCCTTGTGTGTCATAATAAAATTAAGAGTGAAGTCTAAACTCACCCCTTTCATTCATGAATCTAAGCCCGAGATTGAGAAATATTCCAACTAGTCAGAGTGGTTGGAAAACACTTTACAAGGGGTGGAGGAGCAGCTTGATACTAGTTCCATCCTGCTTACTCCAGACCCACATGATAATAATTCTAAAAGGTCTAGACAAGAAGGCTCTTACTCAGCAAAAGCTACATCTGATAATAAATTCAAGCTTATGTACAGAAAGAAAACAAAATTAAATCCAGTAATAGAGCAGGAAGACACAATTGAAACAGAAACAGAGATTGTTATCAGGGATGATGCACCTTCAACACATACAAAAGAAACGCCTCTTCCATCAAATTCCAGTGCAAAAATTATTCAAAAGCAAAATAGTGCAGATATTTCAACATTCAATAAGCCAGTTGAGAAGGAAAAAGATATCATTGAGAAATATAAAGAGATTAAAATTAAAAATGAAGCACTGAAGGCTGTTACATATGCACAATACTGGAAGTAAAATCCCAGTGATCAGAGTAGGTTTCTTTTAGCTTTTGTCCTCAAGACAAGGAAAATGCAGATGACATTCCTACAACCAAAGGTACATGCCCCCAAAACTTTAGAAGACTACAAAAAGACAAGCTTTGAAGTTCTTTCCAAGGATGTGCATCTAATTGACCAAATTGAATTTCACAAACAGGCAGGAGAGATGATATATTCAACCATGACACACAAAGCTCTAAGTGTTCAGAAGTTGCGGATCTTTCTAGAAAATATAAAGTCACAGTTAAAGCTAGAGAGAGCCTCATCAAAAGAAAAAGACAACAGGTTTAAGTCACTAGAATATTTGGTAATAGAAGTTGGTTATAACCCAAAAGAAATAAAAGCAACAAAAGAACTTATAAAGAATAAAAATGCAGACATAGCTGCACTGAAGAAATAATTAAAATTACCAACTACTGAGCATCCAAAAACCAAGGAGGTTTTGGAGGCAGACAATCAAAAGGATGAAATGATGAATCTAATCATCCATTTGACAGCTCAACTAAAGGAAATGGAGACAGAAATGGATAAACTTGTACAGGAAAAACAAGCTAGGATGGAAGCAGTTCCCATTACTGCTATTCCCATAGCATCTACATCAGCTCCAACATCTACATCAACTCCAATATCTACATCAACACCAACATTAGCAATACCAACAGTCCATCCCACTAACGAGGCCAACTAGTTAATCAAAGAAATGGAAGATATGTCCATTCAGACTACAGAGATTAATAAGCTCAAATAACAGGTAAAGATATTAGAGGATGAAAAGAAATTGGCAGAAGTAAGGTATCAAGCTGAATTACAGAGAGCCAATAGACTGACTGACAGAATCCACAAGCTAGAGAAAGAGTTGTCATTAACAGACCCTTTAGCCCAATCAAAACAGCAATTGTGGACCAATATCATTAACTTAGTTAAGGATATTTGGCCTTTAATACAGATTATATTTGAGCATAATGACTTGGTGAAGGAAGTTGCTAAGGAAATTCAGAAAATCAAAGCCAACCTTGGAAAGAAACCAGAGGAAGCCTTTGAAATAATCAAATTCCTGAATCCTAAAAATAAATATGAATTGGAATAACTCGGGATAGTTGTTAGAACAGAGACTATCCTAGAAGTGAAGAAAGTGATTTCCAAAATAAATCTAATGCTACAACTTGAGGGGAAATGTAAAACTTTGGAACTCGTAGTGAAAAGGATTTTTGACAAGTTTGATATATTGAGACAAAAAGGTCTACCTAGTCCTCTAGTGATCAATGAAAAACTTATGAGACATGAGGATTATGTCAAGAAGTTAAGGGAAGTGGCCAAAGAAACATCCCACATTTCCTCAATGAAAGGCATTACCACAGGCAAGGTACTCACAAACTCTAGAAAACTTATTTTACCTCCAGCATGAGGTAAATCGTAATTTTTGTAAATAAGACTACATTTGCCAAATATTCAGAGGGAGATGAGATTTACCGCAGGATGATGAAAATAAAAATCCCAGATGAAGAAACATGGGAGAAGTGGTGTGATTTATTATAAAGGGTGAAATAAAGACATATGAAAGAAAGATAGATGAAAGAATGGATAGACAACAAAAAGCAAAGGATCAGGGCTAGATATCAGTCAGTTGAAAGTGTCACTATCTTTTTGCATAAATATATTTTATTTTCCTAGAATAAATCCTAGTCAGTTGACATAATATTTTTGTAATATGTTGTATAAATACTTCTGTTATCACCAAAATCAAACCTGATAGGCTGTTGACCAGACAACTTCAATGTAACTATTTCAAACCAATCTTTAGACTGAGGCTTAGCCTCCTCAGCCTGAGAGGGCTCTCTCAAGGATTAATGATATGGAATAATGATATAGATAGATGGCTAACTCTATGTGTCTTGGTTTTTTATGTTTACAGGTTGAAAATATGGAGGCTTGCTACCATTGGGCTATGGAGTCAGTGACAGGGATAAAGATAACAATAGCTCTTCTTACATAAATTGAGGCTTGTATATACTTCAATGAAAGAATGACACATTCAGGAAAATCCCAATAACTTGAGGTTCAAAGGAAGTCAGAGAATGTGATATATGAATTCCGAGTAATGATATATCAAGGTATTGAAAAGGAAAATATTAAAAGAGATTCATCAAAGCTTAACACTTAAAGGAATTCAGAGCATGAATAACCATGAATTCTGAGTAATAAGCTTTAAAAACATTGAAGAAAACCTTCCAAAGATAGGACCTAAAAAACTAATTTGACCATAGTTCAACACTTAAAGGAAGTCAGAGCATGACTAACCATGAATTCTGAGTAATAAGTATTCCAACTATGAAAGGGAAACATTTCGAAGATAAGATATAAACTCATTGAAATATACAAAGAATCTCAGATCCAAAAATTTAAACTTCTTCTGTATATATCAGTCAATCCAGAGCTTTACAAAAGTAGTCTTTTGATAATATTTTCCAACCCTTGATACATCGAAGTCCTCATTACTTATAGGCATTTAGCCTTTACATCCAGTCTGCCAAGTGGCTAGACCATTAAACTCTATTACACCATCGGGTGGCTTCACCAAGGACGGGATGTAATATTCCCAAATTTTCACATGATATTTGGAATATTAGAGTTCTTAATAAAATTAATTAATTAAGTAAATAAAAGGGTGGAGGGACCCACAAAACTCAAAGATGAATAAATTACACTTTTAATGTGTGTGTGTGGATATTCTAGATCTAGATCTAAAATCATGGAGTAGTGGAGCAAATCTATTAATGGAGATCATGTCTCATTTATGAGATATATTATGGAGGATGAAACTGTCAAATAAGATCATGGATCTTAAATATAAAATCATGAGGATCTTTGATAAGGTCAACTGAGATCATAGTGCATTCAAAGAATATCATAAAGCACTTATGATAAGATAGTGGAGGAAGTGATGCATTTAATGCACACATGATGGAGAGGGTGACCACCCCATGTGAACATGATGGAAGACATGGATCAACAGTGCAGTCAATCATGGAGTCTTTTTTCCACATGTACAACACAATTTTGGAGTGGGCCTAGGCTATGGAAGGCTCATATATATATAATGAAGGTGAAGGCACATTGGAGAACATGATTTGTATTATTCATTTCTTGATCTGTTTAGATCTAGACTTGTTTGAGGACATTTCTATGCAGGCTTGGGCTGTTTAGCAGAGTTTTCAGTGCTATTTAGCACAGGGTGTTCCCGAGCGGTAATCCCACCTCTTTCTTTGAGTGATCTCTAAGGAAGAGGATTGTACTGCATTCCTTATCAGGCATTGGTGCCATCTTCAGGAGGTTGTTTCTAGTATTCAACTAGGAAACCGGTGGAGGATTCATCCTACCACTTTGTTCTTCATATTCAGCCTTTCAGGAGTAGTAGATCTACATCTGGCATTCAGGCCATTGGGTTTTACCTCCATGCAGTAGCAGTGCCTTCAAGGATTGTGCAGTCTAGTCCTATAGATCTATTGGAGGAAGGAAGTTTCCAGTATTTCAACTAGAAATCCTATGAGGGATCATATCCTCACATTGGATCTATTGTTTCCATCATTCAGGAGCTGATTTGACATATCTAGCAGTAGGCTATTGAGCCTCCCTCTCTGACAACAAAATTTTCTGAAGCTATTGTTCCTACAGTAGCTATTTTCAGTGGAGGAGATTAGAGGAGCTAGACCTTGAGCTTTTAGCCCAAGGATCTAGTGAAGGGATCAACCCTTCTTGCATATATGATTGTGCACTATTGCAACCATGATATCATCAGATCTAGCTTCAGATCTACATTCCCAGCAGCATATATGTGAAGCCCTAAGAGGGTGATTTTCTTAGACTTACAAATCTGAGAAACCATTTCTGGGTTATCTTGGGAATCCATCATTGAGCCCTGATCTACATTTTCAGCATCATCGGAGCTCCCATTCTGCCTAAATCTAACTTTCTATCTTTTAGGCAGTTGCAGTCCCAACAGTTGCAGTAGGGACAACGCAGTTTACCTTCCAGCAGTTCAGAAGTTACGCAGTCCCTCTTGGAGAATCATTGCAGCGTCATTCTAGGCCACTCTTGTGGCTTGAGTGTCTCATATTTTGAGCACTGTTGTACTTGCTTTTGCACCTCCTATATAATAAAATGGCTCAGCTATTTCTGTGCATTTTGATGTGTATTTATATTTATTGTTTACTTTGTTGTTGTTCTTATATTGTATCTCAGTATTACTACATTCTCCCTTCTGGTATATTACACAGGATCTCCGCGTCAGCCAGCAGTGCCACCTTCCCTATAGAATCAAGCCCTTCACGAATGAGGTATTATATGAAATTGCTCCTCTTAATGTTTGTGATGTATTATTAGGCCAACCATACTTGTGGAAGAAACATGTTGTGTATGAGTCTCGGCCTCGTGCTATTATTGTTACTTTTGGAAATAAGTTGTACAGGAAACCAGAGGTACCACCACCTGTCGCTATCTCTTTCATTACTGCAAAAAAATGCAATAAGCTCATTTCCAAAACCAGGAAATTTGTTTTCCTGATGATTCACCACGAGGGCAAGAAGAAGGTTGTGGCCACGACCTCCAGACAGGGCTCCTCTGCATGACAAAAACAAATGGACAAGGTTATGGAGGAGTACAGGGACATCTTCACCTCACCCACATAGGTGACTCTGCACTGTCAGGTCAAGCACCCCATTGATCTAACCCCAGGTGCGCTGCTACCTAATGGACCAATCTATCGGTGCTCTGTTCTGGAAAACAGTGAAATCAAGAGGCAGATTCAGGAGCTGTTGCAAAAATGTCACATTCGACAGAGTTCATCGCCCTGTGGGAGCGCGATTGTGTTGGTACAAAAGAAGGATGGGATTTGGAGACTCTGTATTGACTATCTGGCGCTGAACAAGATCACTGTCCAGAATAGATACCTGATTCCACGGATAGATGACCTTCTGGACCAACTCAAAGGGGCGAAATATTTCAGCAAGATTGACTTGAATTCTGGGTATCACCAGGTACCAATTGAACCCTCTAATGTGTGGAAGACGGCCTTCAAAGCCAAGGAGGGCCTTTTAGAATGGCTAGTCATGCCTTTTGGGTTAACAAATTCTCCCGAAACCTTCATGAGGTTTATGGAAGACATCTTGCGGACATTCACCAACTAATTTGTAGTGGTGACTTGGATGACATTATGATCTTCAGCTAGAATTAGGAGGAGCACCTCCACCACATCCAACAAGTCCTCCAAACACTGTGGCAACACAATTTGTGTGCCAATTTGGAGAAGTGCACTTTTGGCATTACCCGGGTTCAATATCTGGGATACATTATTGATGAAAGTGGGGTGCATGTGGATCCAACCAAGATCCAATTCATTCGAGATTGGCCAGCCCCAACCACTCTGATAGAGCTTCGCAACCTTCTGGGTCTTGCTAATTTATACTGTAGGTTCGTGTTGGGATTCTCTCATATCACTTGGCCCTTGAGTCAAGTCACCAAGGGAGGAGCGAAAGAAAAATTATTTTGGTTGGAATCTCAACATAAGGCATTTGTAGAATTGAAACATCACCTCTGTTCTTCCCCAATGCTCACCTTACCATACTTGCAACAACCATTTGAGATCGAGACAAATACCTTTGACTATGCTATTGGGGCAGTTCTTACTCAACAAGGGCATCCAGTGGCATATCACAGTGAGACACTGTCTGACACAGCCCGCAAGTATCCCACTTATGACAGAGAAATGTATTCCATTGTGCACGATTGTTGACAATGGAAGCATTACATTTTGGGGAAGAAAAAAATCATCCACATAGACCACCGACCCCTGCAGTTCATACAGACACAAGGGAAGTTGTAGAACGATCCCCATCAGAAGTGGTCCACATATCTGCAAGAGTTTCATTTGAACATCAAGTACAAGAAAGGTAGCACCAATAATGTTGCAAACTGCCTCAGCCGACCACTGATCGTGGCGCAAACCATTGTTCTCAACTCTTGTGGGCACGAGACTTTTGATTGGCCACTTCTCTACAAGAGCGATCTAGAATTCAGCCACACATACAAGGCACTCTTGATGGGTACACAAGTTCCAAATTTTCACCTCCAAGATGCACTGTTATGTCACCTGGGACACCTTTATGTTCCTTCAAGAAAGTGTGCCAAGATGATATAGGAAGCACACTACATTCGAGTCGTTGGGAATTTCGGGGTCGAGAAAATAGTGGCAGTATTGTAGAAGTATTTCTATTGGCTGAACCTTCGACAAGATGTCAGGAAGTACATCAAATCCTGCACTGCTTGCTCCATTTACAAACCGGCCATCAAGAAGCAAGGCCTCTATACTTCGCTACCTACCCCTAGTTGATCGTGGGAATCCATATCCATGGATTACATGTCGGGCCTTCCTTCTAATAAGCATGTTAATGACTGTGTTTTCGTGGTCGTCGACAGATTCTCGAAGATGGCCATTATGGTGGCCCACAAGAAGAATATCAGAGCATAAGCCACTGCTAAACTCTTCTTTGAACGAGTGTGGGTGCACTTTGGGATCCCACAGTTTATCATCTCAGATCGGGATAGGAGGTTCCTCAGAAAATTTTGGTCCAGCCTCTATTCAATTTTGGACACCAATTTCACCAAGTCCACAACTTTCCATCCCCAAACTAATGGCCAGACATAGGTCATCAACAGGATGATTATACACATTCTGCGCATGTACCATTCGAAGTATCCACGCACATGGGATGAGAGCCTCCCCTATGTACAACACAATTATAATTGGGCACTCCACAGCTTAAATAGCCACAACCCCTTTTAGGTGGGCTTGGGATTCCAGCCACTATGTCCCATTGACATAGCCATGCAATTTGCAGCTACTCAGGATGATTCGGCTCATGTTAGTCTGAAGCTGACAGAGCGAACAACTTCATCGAGAAAATTTATCACATTCGCCAACAGGTTCATGACATATTTGATAGAGCCAATGCTAAGTATAAGCAACGACATGATCAACACTGTGTGCCACACAACTTCCAGGTGGGCGACAAAGTGTGGCAACATTTGCAGAAGGAGCGCCTCACTGGACCCCGGCGCAAGCTTCTCCCGCTCCAATATGGGTCATACACCATCACCAATGTTGTAGGGAAAAATTCCTTTGAGATCAGTATTTCACCATTCCTTGATCTACACCCAACATTCAATGTGGACCGCCTTCGTCCCTACTTCCCACCTCTACTAGACACCCCTGCCATTGGAGAGAAACTCACATAAACAGAGTTAAACCCAGACTACATGGAATAGACCACCAGAGATTGTATCATGGACATGAAAATCAAGAACACTCTCCAACAGAAGATCCAAATATATCGGCTTTTCAAAGCTGGCCAACTCCTACACCAAGGCAAGTGGTTCACCAGGGACCAAGTTCACGAGAAGTTTCCTCACCTCATGAAGGAACTCAACACAATGGGGACCATTGCTTCCTAAAGGGGGAGGAATGATCCAGGTGGATATTTTTGGCCACCCACCTATTCCACTTGGGGCCCCATCATTGTCTCTTTCATTTTTTCTGTTTCGGGAGAACTTACTATTTTTAGCATTTTTTCGGGTCCTGAACTTCTGGAGCCATTTTGAGGCCCTAAACGACGTTTTTTGGGAAAATCGGGAGCAACATGGGTCCATGGATGAATGTTTCTAACATCAAAACTTCTATTTCTCGAATAGATATTTTGAACGAGGTATGGTGCGCGTCAAACGAAGATCGTATGCAAAATTTACGTCCCCAAGAAGTTGAAACACCAATTTACCAAAACGGGGCCCATAGTTTTGGTGCTTCATCTCCTAGGATTAGGGCTTTGGATGTATAGGATTTTACATTATTTCAAAATAATAAATAGGCCCTCGAGTCTCATTGTAACACAGTTCATATGCCTATAGCTGCCACATCTCTTCTCATAGATAAGCTACCAGCGCCCTAGCTAGTTTATTTCCATTCTGCCTGTAAGCAAATTTCAGTTCTTTGATATTAATGAAATGAAGTGTTATTTCCACTGCATATTTGTATTTATTGTTATATGTGCATTTTTTTGTGTTCCTGCATAAATCCGGATCAGTGGTATCAGAGCGGTCTGCTTTTGCTCGATCCTTCTTTGCATGTCCCCAACGAGGTTGAGGTATAAGGAGTTAGGGTTCAATCTGGTTGAACCTTTGCAACATCAGGCTCGCAAACCCAACGACCACCCATGGGGGAAAAAAATAAAGATGAGGGAGCAGGAGATCCTATAAAAATATTACTCGAGGAGGCCCTCGAAAAACAAAGGAACACGATGATGGATAACTTTGCCCAAATCCTTCAAAAACTGCCCACCGGCGGCGCATCTGCATCCAGCAGCCACTTTGGAGGCGCGACTCCCTTTAAAGTACAAGTAAAATTTTACATTCCCATATTTGAGGGTTAAATAGATGCAGATGTTGTACATAGATGGTTGAATCTATTAAAAGGATATTTCTTGGTTCATGAATTTTTCGACCAGTAGAAGACTATTTTTGCACTCCTCAAAGATACCCCCCATGTCAAGGATTGGTGGGAAACCTACTCTGAGAAAAAGGATGAGATAGAACCCTCTTTTTCCCAGCCATACCCACTTGGAATTATTTCCAAGATTCCATAAAGGAACAATATTATCCCGTGGGGAGCCATGAAGACAAGTACATACATTGGACCACGTTGCGGCAACAAAGGGATCAAGTTGTACATGAGTTGACGAATATCTTCCATACCCTACGCACAAAGTTGGGTATCAAATATTCAGAGAAACATTTGGTGTAAAGTATCATAGTTTTCTACACAGATAAATTCAGGAGGAAATGGAGTTCCTCGACATTTCCTCGCTTGGTACGACATACTGGTAAGTTGCCAAGATTGAGAAGAAATTCAAATAGAAGAAGCGAGACTTTGGATCTACGAATCAAAAGCAAGGGAAAGGTGCCCCCAAACCGCATAAAAAAGGACAAAGCCAAGGCATGGTGGCCCAAGAAAATCTTCCAAAGCTACAAGCAAATAACAATACCGTGAAGCCAAATAAGGACACAGGAAAATGGTGTGAGTTCCATAAGAGCTCCACTCACAACACAAGTGAGTCTCAGGCCAAGCAGTCACTAGTGGCCGAGATGAGGGCTTTTGAATTAGATGCTTGCTCTGACTCTGAATCATAACCTAACAAGGGGAATGACAAAGGGAAACATATTATTGACGTGGAGCCCAACGCCATTGTTTCCATTGCAAAGATCTAGAAGGAGGAACCGGTAGATCGAAAGGAGGAGGAGTGTCTCTTCCACTCCAAGATGTGGGTAAAGGGTTCCCCACTACAGTTCATTGTCGACAATGGAAGCCAAATGATCCTCATTTCAACAGACATCATGAAGCTGTTAGGCTTTCCTACCACAACACACACACAGCCATACACCATTGGGTGGCTTCACCAAGGATGGGATCTCTGGGTCTGCCAGCAGTGTCGCCTTCCCTATAGCATCAAGCCCTTCACAGATGAGATATTATGTGACATTGCTCCTCTTGATGTTTGTGATGTATTATTAGGCCAACAATACTTGTGGAAGCGACATGTTGTGTATGAGTCCCGGCCTCGTGCCGTTATTGTTACTTTTGGAAATAAATTGTACAGGATACCAGAGGTACCACTGCCTACCGCTTTCTCTTTGGTTACTCCAAAGAAATGCAGTAAGCTCATTTCCAAAAGAAGAATTTTTTTTTCCTAATGATCCACCCCTAGGGCAAGAAGAAGGTTGTGGCCACGACCTCTAGATAGGGCTACTATGCACAACAACAACAAATGGACAAGGTTGTGGAGAAGTACGAGGAAATCTTCACCTCACCCACAGGGGTGCCTCTGCACTGTCAGGTCAACCACCCCATTGATCTAACCCCAGGTGCATCGTTACCCAATGGACTAACCTATCGCTGCTCTATTTTGGAGAACAATGAAATCAAGAGGAAGATTCAGGAGCTGCTACAGAAAGGTCACATTTGGCCTAGTTCATCGCCCTGTGGGAGCCTGATCGTCTTGGTATAGAAGAAGGATGGGACTTGGAGACTCTTTGTTGACTATCGGGTGTAGAATAAGATCACTGTCTGGAATAGGTACCCGATCCCACGGATAGATGACCTTCTGGACCAACTCAAAGGGGTGAAATATTTCAGCAAAATCGACTTGAATTATGGGTATCACCAAGTACCAATCAAACCCTCTGATGTGCGGAAGAATGCCTTCAAGGACAAGGAGGGACTTTTTGAATGGCTGGTCATGCCTTTCAGGTTGTTGAATGCTCCCGAAACCTTCATGAGGTTGATGTACAACATCTTGCGACCATTCACCAACTCATTTGTAGTGGTGTAATTCTATGACATTCTGATCTTCAGCCAGACTTGGGAATAGCACCTCCACCACATCCGACAAGTCCCCCAAACACTGCGGCAACACAAGTTGTGTGCCAATTTGGAGAAGTGCACTTTTTACATGACCTAGGTTCAATATCTGGGATACATTATTGATGAAAGGGGGGTGCATGTGGATCCAACCAAGATCCAAGTCATTCGGGCTTGGCCAGCCCCAACCACTCTAACAGAGCTTCGCAACCTTTTGGATCTTGCTGATTTATACCGCAAGTTCGTGTTGGGATCCTCTCATATCACTTGGCCCTTGAGTCAAGTCACCAAGGGAGGAGTGTTGGACAGATAAATTTTTCTTGCGGACAAGACAGATCTCCCTAGTATCCTATGGATAACTAGCAACAGATAGACAAATGTAAACTACTTTCTCTAGATTATATTTGATCTAGAATTATCTATAATGAAGGATTTAGGACTTACCTGTAGTGCAGCGCTGATCGTAGTTTTCTTTCCTGTTGCTTTGAATACATCTCCTTTCGAGATCTGCAATCAAAGACATGAAAAAATCAGAAGCACCTGCATAATATAGATTAATTCATAAACCAATTTTTTTTTTTTTTTTGAATTGGACTAATTCTATTAAGAAAAAATATGGTACATAAGAAAGTACATTCAAGAGAAACAAAAACACGGCCAACCGGAAATGATAAAATATCAACTTCGGTCCCCGGAGAGAGAAAAAAGACAAGCAAGGAGCAACAACAAGCGACTAGAAAGCAGGAAGGAACCGACTCCTACCCAGAATTGGTAGAGTTTTCCACACGAAGTTTCTTCCCTTTCTTTTTGTTGACTTTAACCCAACTATCCTGGTGAGTATGTGCTGGGACAATTTGAAGACTGGAGTTATCCAAAAGAGGGGCCTCCTTATCTGAATCAGAGGAGGCGGACTCATGACTACGCTTTTGAGTGACGGTAGTATCAGGGGGATGCTCGGGAGCATCAGTGGAAAAGTTCTTAGTCTAAGGAGCAAGATCTGATTCTGTGTCACTCCCATCATCATCAGAGCTCAAGGAAGTAGAATCTACAGCAGGCAGCGGGGTACAGGGAGTCCATTTTTTGGATTTGGACTTTGTATAGTTTCCTTTAGTCTTTTTTTCTGCGAGAGTGGGGCAGGAGTTCTGCAGATGCCTTGTTTGGTGATAGTGGCGGCAACGGAATGCAGTGTTCTCGTAGTCTAAGATCTGAGTCCAAAAAAAATCGCCGACCTTGATGATGATTTGATCAGGCAAGCCTTTGCTAATGTCAACCTCCACGCATATTCTGGCATATGTGTAGAGGCCCTGAAGTGCCCTTTCAAAATCTACAGTGAGAAAGCGTCCCAAGGTATCGCCCATGCGTCTGAGAAACTGCCAGATGCCATAGGTGGACAGGTAAGTTGGGAAGCCTGACCCAAACAGGAGTTCTGGTGATGGTAGCTGTAGCAGGGTCGAAATCTGGGAACCATGGGGTTAAGAAGAGCCCAGCATTTCCAAAAAACCAGGGACCTTCCTGTAAGGCCTGTTCATAATGCTTAGAGTGATCAAACAATACTATGAAGAATCCTCATGAGCAGCAGCTAACCTGGCATTTGCTAGTCCAGTTATCGTGGATCCAATCAAAGAGATCCTTTGTTCGCGGCCAAAGTCCATTAAATCTGCAAATGATGGCTCTATTTGCAAATTTTTGAAGATCTTCTGCGAGAGCTGGAAGTGAGATCTCAATAGAAGGTACTTCATCCAACTTGTCAACCAGAAAAGGCTGGGGTTTGGGGGCTGCAGGGGGTTTGGGGTTCTGAGAATATACAACATCTTTATAAGAGAAGGTAGGGGCTGAAGAAGACTGTCCAACAACACCACCTCTCAAACGAAGGGTAAACACAATAGAATCATTTATGTTAATGTTGTAAGCAGAGAGGGGAAGAAGATACTCAAGATGTTTACCTTAGAAAAGAAGTCTCTGGTGTATCGAGGGAATCCCAGTCCGTTGTTCCAGATTAAGCTTAAGATTCTGTATCAGATCTGAAGAAGAAACCCAAAGCAAAATAGTTTTGCGAGAGAGCAGCCGGAGTTGGATCTGAAACGAGGCAGGGTGCTTTTTAATGGTAGGATCTGCGCGGCAACGAAGGGCGCATCTGCTTTTGCGTGCAACTCCAAACCTCTGCAGATAAAGGCCGTGAGGGTGGGAAATGCCTGTAGACCAACTCCGGAACCCAAATAAGAAGCCTCGGGGATAGCGACTAGAGCCCCATTCAAGGCAGCGGTTGAAATTTTTGATGCAGGGCTCGTATTAGCTAGACTCTCCGAGCTGAAGACAGCCCCAAAGAGGCATGGATCAGGGGACCAGAGCTGGACTCCATTGGGCGCTGCCTCCAAACTTGTCCCCTGCATCCAAGTGAAAAAAACCCCTGAAACAGCTCCAGCGAGAGCCCCCGCGCGATAACAAGGAAGGACTGCAGGGGGGAGATGAGCAGGAGCAGGACCCGCTGAATCATTGACGACGGCATAATAGCTGAACATAACCCTATTAGCGGCCAATGTCTTCTCTCGACTAACATGATGACAGTCATGGTGAAGCCAAAGGGACAGAGCCTCATTCCGGACGCAGACTGCAATTGCACCTCGTGCTAGAACGAGTGAGTGAGCGGCGAATGGTGGCCTGGCGTATACCGAATGTAAGTTTGGTAAGTCCACAATCCACTGTGAGCAGAGATATCCAAAACCAGTCGGTGGCTTGACCGCATCTGCGAACAGGGGAGCAGAAAAAAAGAGGCTAGGGTTCATCTTGCTTCTCCAACAGCTAGTAGATTTAATGATACCAAAAATCTATCTTTATGATCAAGGAATTCAAGAAATAAGCCATTTAAATAAACAACTCATTGAGAAAATAGGATCCATTTGTATTATCTTTAATGAAAAAAGGAGCCTTACAACCATGTTCGCCTTGATGTCATACAGGTCCTTCCGGGGTCTGGAACAAGCGTTTCCTCTACTTTGACAAGCCTTTGCACTCTCTCGAAAAACATACACATGAGTGTGTAATCATTTCCACATGATGATTAGTTAAGAGAGTCTAAGTTTCTCCAGCAATTCTCCTCAAAAAATCTCAAAGCATAATTCCCCTTGAGGCTGAACTATGGCTTCAATTTATAGCAAAAGAGAAGAGGTTGCAGCTCCAAATAAGAGGGGATAGAATCCTCTTTCAAAGGGATTAAGTTCCAAATACCAAGGGGTAGGCTCCTTTAATGGAGGGATGAATGTACATGAAAGGAGCAAACTTTCCATCGAATAATTGCTTCCAGAAGCTTCTAGATTCAACCAGCTAGGCTTCCAAATTTTACTTCCGCCTTCACTTTACCTTTTACAGGAATCTGCACCTTTAATGAAGAAAAAGTGCGGCCGGTTCTACATGTTCTAGAACAAACAAATGTGGCACCGCAGGTAATACTAAGAGAAATTGCGGTACAAGTATTTTTATAACTTTTATAAGCTTTTCTCTCAATTTCAAGCCTTGGTTTTAGGAACTTGATGTTGTAGACTTCTAAGGGAGTATTGTATGAGTAATGATGAACCCATACAGACAGTAAAATGTCATGGTGACAATTTTTAGTGTAACAAATTGCCCCCTAAAGTGCGAAGTCTGAGACCATTCGAAGAGTGATGTGCTGTATCATTTTGAGGATTAGCTTATGGACACCCTAGTCAGAATCCTGTAAAAACATTCAATGCAAAACATATATATATATATATATATATATATATATATATATAGATATCATCGCTGAGGTAGGCATTCCATACTCAGATCAAACACTAACTAAAACTTGTTCTGATGTAGAAATGATCTTACTATCACATCAATAATGTAGACACAGTATGGACGCAGCCATCTGCTATGAATAGTCTACAACATAATGAATAATAAAACTCCTTATAGCCTGGATGGTGGAAACTATATCCAGGGTCTTGATTTCCGCTACCCGAACTAGTACGATTCTATCCATGTGATTGATTGTGTCGAAGTCGGACATGGTAGAAACCACTTGATTACCAGTCAATGATGTGAACTCTTAACAAGTGTGAGAGAAACCACCAATAATGACAATGGCTCTCAAAGTACTCAGTACAATCCATGAAATGTGAATAAATGATCTGAAGTCAAACATTTCATGGAATCGTTCGATTGAAGGTCAATGATGCAACCTGTCGTTGAAGGCGAGAAACCTGCCATTAAGGCATGCAGATTCCAAGGTACTGAAGAATTCTAGATCAAATTCCTAGATGATGAGCTGTCGTTGATAGAAAGTGATCCGTCGTAGGAAATCCCACGACACGAAACCATTAGATCAAGTTTTTTAGAAATATTTTGCAAGGACTGACTCAGGGATGGTCAACGCGAATGGAGACATATGTTTGCAAATGAATGGTTTATTTGGACTATCCTCTTGAACACATAACAACACTGCAGATGGTTTGGTGACAATTGACCTAAGATAATACCCAGAAACTGGCAGAATACTTTCAATATGGTTTGATTAACTGATAGACAAATGATTTTACCAACCCAGGTAGAAGTGTGACAAAAAGTGTCATGTTCAAGAGTGGTAAACTGCTTTTTAAACAAAGTGTGACAAACATATTCGTTTTCTCTCTTTTTCCCCCATCATTTCTGGCAAGTACCTCTTTATTTTTTACAAGCTTGAGGAGGATAACATTTGCTTGTTATATAAGCTCATCCTTCAGATGAGTCCAACTTAGTTTAAAATCGAACCCTAAGAAGGAGTGGTTCATTCCTGTTTGTAATCGACAGGTCCTTTACTGTTAAATTTTAACGAGTCCAGTATAGGAGAAACTCAGTGTTTTTCATATTTAGGGAGTTAGAAGAAAAACTTAAGGAAACTCCGTGGGTGTACCTTTTCGTAAATTTAGTCTCTCAGGCCTGAAAAAGGATAAAACAATACAGGAGAGAACTCTATTGACCATGATTAGTCAACGTATACCTTTTTCGTAAATAGTCCATTTCAGTCCGAAAAAGGGGTAAACTTATACTGAAAGGGCGACTGTTCATTTCCTTTAACGAGTTCAAATAGTCAAGTACTCAGCAATATTTTCATATTTAGAGAGTCTGAAAAGGGCTTAAAAGAGAACTCCAGGGTTTTGCTTTTTCGTAATTTTCAAGAGCTCGAAAAAGTGATAAAAGTATACTCATCATTTTTTCTTTTTCATCAGTTTTAACGAGTTCGAAAAAGGGATAAAAATGTACTCATTGGTTTTTCTTTTTCATAAGTTTTAATGAGTTCGAAAAAGTGATAAAATTTGTACTCATATGGCTGACTTTCAATTTAATTTACGAGCAGGAAAAGACAGAAAGAACTCGGCATTTTCATGTGTTTTACGAGAATGAAAGATAGCAAAATAATCTCGGGATTTTCATGAGTTTAATGAGTCTTGAAAATAATAACTGAAATGAACTCGAGATAGGTTTCATTTTTATACAAAGTAAAAATCATGCTTAAGATAGGTTTGTTTCATTTTTACACAAGCTTGAAACAAAGAGAAAACTGTGCTTGAGATAAGTTTTGATGCCCCCCAAGCGTAACTTGCTAGAGCGCATGCCCCCAAGCTTCATTGCATTCAACTAAGCAGACTACTAGTTACTAATAGCTGGATGGAATGAAGGTGCATTTACGAGATTAGATGAAATACTCAACTTTGACTAGGAGAGGATTTGTTTCATGTTTTAGTGAGCTTGACAAAGGAAAAGAACTATGCTCATCAAGGATTGGTTTCATTTTTTATCGAGGTTGACACAGTAAAAGGAACATTCCTCATAGACATGTTTCATTTTTTAACAAGGTTGACACAGTAAAAGGAACTATCCTCACAGACATGTTTCATTTTTTAACGAGGTTGACAAAGTAAAAGGAACTATCCTCACATGGACCTGTTTCATTTTTTGATGAGGTTGACACAGTGAAAGAACCATCCTCATGGAATCTATCAATATACTATCTACAATCTACCTATATAACCTAATGATTCATTTTTTAATGAGGTTGCCACCGGAAAAGAACTGTCCTCATATCTAAGACATGTTTCATTTTTTAACGAGGTTGACATAGTAAAAAGAACTTTCCTCTTTAACCAATGATTCATTTTTGAACGAGGTTGACACAGTAAAAGGAACTTTCCTCTTGACCCACTGATTCCTTTTTTAATGAGGTTGACGTAGTAAAAGGAAATTTCCTCTTGATTACCTTATCATGGCTTCCAACTGGAAGAAAGACATGTCAAGGGACACTCCTCGATCATGGCTTCCAAAAGGTCTTCATCAGATGGAAGAACAATTCTCTGGAAGAAAAACATGTCAAGGGACTCAAAAGGGATAGGAACATCGCGTTCAAATAATCCCATAGAGTTTTTCATGTCAATTACCGGATCTAAGTCAAAGGAAGTCAAGCAAACAGTGAGAGGCTTGCTTGCATCGGTAACTAAAAACATGGGACTGGTTTCCACATAATTAACCTGTGGCAGGGTAGATGCCACTTCTGTAAAAGGAACATTTAGGGGTGTCGGATTATTGGTAGTCGAATCAAGACTAATGAATGAAAGCTAGTCTACAGTCACAATGTTTCCATTGTGATGGAAATACATCACGCGAAAGAGTGTCGATATGACAACTTTCATTGCATAGACATAGTCTCGCCCAAGGAGTAAATTGAAATCCAAGAGGCCTCGAACTACCATAAGATCAATACAGATAGTTTTACCTTCCAAAGTAATAGAAAACTAAGGAAGGATCCCTAAAGGTTCACTAATGGTTCTGTTAAAAGCTGACAGATTCTGCGTGACAGGCATAAGCTAAGGGGAACCCAAAGCTTGCCAAGTAGTTGAGGATAAGATACTAACAGAAGCACCTTCATATACATGTGTGTGTCGTACATTCTTACCACAAGCCTTCACAATGATTTGGAAAGGGATGGAAGAAGGAAGACGAGTTTCTGTCAGTCTATTCCAATCAAATGAAAATACCTCTGTACTTGGAGGGGATTCTGTAGAAACAGGTGAAATGCCCCCTGGCGTAGAAGAATTTGATGTAACAAGAAGAACTTGAGTGGTATGAAGTTCACTCTCTATAGAGAGACTGGGATTGACCGAATGTGAAATTGAGTCGACCACTTGATCAACTAATGGATCATCAACTTGAGTGATATCAGTTTCACTCTTTAATGGAAGATTGGGATTGACTGTACTTGGAATTAGATCAATCACTTCGCCAGTTGAGGGTAGGTTGGGAGAAAGCTGACGATAATCGGTTGGAAGTTTTTGCTGTGGAACAGTAAGGTTTTCCAACAATTTTGAGGCTTCATCCATGTAAGGGAAAATGTGAGTTTGATGACTCCCTTTGCATAACCTACAAGGAAACCTAACTTTACCCTTTTTCCGAGGAACCTGATTATCACTGGTTGAAGGATCAACAGTAAGTTGATGGGAATTTTTTGACCATACTTCCAAGACCTTAGGAATACCAGGACAATTGATAAGGAAGTGGTCACCCTTACAAAGCTTGTAAGGGAATTTGGGTTTACGATGCATGTTGGAGGTTTCCTCAACACTACTAACACTTACAACCATGGTTGACTGGTTGATTTCTTTCTTATAATTTGGCTTCTTCTTCTTAGCCACCTGGTTACTAACGTCAAGGCTTTTACCAAGCGAAGAGGAAGAAATATTGTTGGGTATGTGTTATATTCTTTCCACAACTAGTCACGCGTGGGAGGGTAAGAGGGGGGGCGATAGCCCCCCCTTTGCGCTAGGTGCAACGGGGGGGTCACAGGGGGGGGCGGCAGCGCCCTGGCGAAATTTTTTTTTGGTTCTTAATTTCTAGTGGGCGGTCCATGCCCATGGTTTTGTGCATGGTTTTGCACATGGTTTTGGGGTACGATGGTTTTCGGCCCTTGGTATTTTTGTAGATCCGGTCAAGGGAACTATGGTTATGTTCTAATCCAGGGTTAATTGATTAGGGTTTATGTATGCTTCGACATGTATATATATGTGTTGTAACACTAAAAGGAATATAATGAAATATCAAGCTGGTCGTCCCGATTTGGGATCCAGGGGAAAATCTCTGTGTTTATCTGTTTTATGTTTTATGCTCTCGCTATTGTTTATTTTCTGCTATAAGATTCGTGTGTAGATAATTTTTGTTCAGGGTTAAAACCTACACATATTGGGCGAAGAAGGTAAAGGGTCAACATGAGGTTGGTGATGTTGAGATGGTGAACTCTGTTGAGGTGAAGCATCCGGTTGAGGTGGAACAATTGGAGTATTCGGGGCCAACGAAGTTGAAAATAACCATATCATTAAACCTATTGTAAATCCAGGTAATGACAATGTAGCCATATAAGGAGGACCACATTTCCAAAGCAAGGAAATGTACTAGTATTCTCATTAAGAGGGGTTCCTCGGTTGGTAAATTCCGGAACAGTTGCCATTAGATTCAACTTCAGTGAATTTTATTAACAATTTAAAACTAAAATTAACAATTCACAATTCACACCTAAACAATTAAAATTCACAATTCACACCTATGGTCTCTAAAAGTAAAAAAAAACAAATGAACACGCGCTATCAAATCTAGGAGTCAAACCACACACAAACAGTAGATTCCTGCACTAAAAAACACTAGTTGGTGATGAAATCCAACATCGTAGAATTTTAATGCAGAAATGGTAGTTGGAACAGTTACCCCGACAACCTACTTAATGAAACAGACAGGTGCAAGTTTATCCACTATGCCATCTCGAGTGAAGAGAACCCTCCAGAGAGTCCAAGTGAGTCTAGTCGACTTCTGCTCTAAGTACAGTGGGACTTTCCATCCACCGTCACCTTGGGAAAGAATCCTAAAGTTTATGGCCACTAAGGTCACCAACAGGAACAAATATACCTGGGGGAACAGTCTACGATCCGATACACACGCAAGGGCAGAGTAACAAAGCTCAATCCCCTTGAAGGCTCCTTGACATAATCCAAGGTTTAGAGACAAGTGACCCCAGGCTCCTCGACAATGGTCAATCCGAGTTTTACCATTGTTAATACGTGTATATCTTCTATTGTTCCCAATGAGGAAGGATTGATTACCTCACTGGTTCGGATATGATCTTGTGCTTGACTCCTTTAGGAGGAGCTTCCCAGAGCATACATGCTACTATTGGAAATTTTCCTACCGCAAGATGCTACTGTTTGTTTGTTTTCGTTGCTTTGGAAAGTTAACTACAATCTATTCCAAAGCACTAATCCTGAGCTAGATTGGTGGAAAGAGCCCTAAAAATGTATAAATTACTAGATGAATTTTATTAAGCGCTGTGTTATTTGGGCTGTTATTACTCAAAGGGTAAATGGATACGAAACCGATGGTGTTATGACTCGACCCAAAACTAAATGCAATCGAATATGATAATGTAATAATTTCAATTCAATGAATCCTAACTAAAGTAAGGAGAGAGTTTCCATTCACTTCCAACAATGAAAAAATTGATCAAATAAGAGAAAATATAACAAATTCTCTAATGCACTAATTTCATCAAGAAAAACTAATGCTAATCAATTCCAAATTTTTATTTTTATGTTTTTAAAACAAGCATAAAAACATGTAAATTAAAATCAAAGAAAATGATCTAAATCTTCGATTGATTTTTTCAGAATGTAAACTATGCAGTTGTAATCTATGCACAATTCACTTCGAAAAGTATGCAAATGAAATCTATGCACATTTTTCATTCATATTATGAAAATGAGAATTCTAATTATGCAAATGTGATCTATGCAAGATAATTCTCAAACACAAGATGATTCTAATGTAATCTAAGAACCAATCAAGTGTAAGTAAATAAAATTGGGTGAGAGTTCCAAAGATCAAAAAAAAAAAAATACTCAAAGGCGATTAACACTCAGACACAATTTAGCGCACACCCCCCCCGACGAATAAGGGGGAATTGTTTTTGCAAAAAAAAAAGCAAAAAGATGCAAAATTGTTAAGAGACTGAGACAAACCTCGAAGTAATGACCAAAGGAAATAAAATTAAGAATTTCTCCAAAAAAGAAAATCAAAACACCCAATTAACTTAACGGAGACTGATGAGATTGCAAAATTGCTGAAAATAAATTCATACAAGGCTTTTGACAGTCAAGACAAGTCTAGGCAAATACTGAGAATCTTGCAAGCTGATCCTAGAAAAGAGAATTTTAAGTCTTCCAAAAAAATTTCTCAGGGTTTGCAAGTTTCAGTGTAAAAAGGTGCGGTGCTGCACTATTTACACAGGAAAACAGCGGAGATGACCACATTGTGCCTAAAGACAAAGTGCGGAGACCAGAAAATTTAAATAAAAATAAAGAATTCTAAAGCACTTTTTAGGTATTCTATAGGAATAAATTACCCAAGCCAGTATCAATCAATCAAAATCAGAAAAATAGTTTCACAAGTCAAAAATAAAAGAAAACTAAGTTCAAGATCCAATCCCCAGTGGAATCGCCATTTTGTTAGGCAGATGAATCATCCTTGTGGACAAGACAGATCTCCCTAGTATCCTACAGATAACTAGAAACAAACAGACAAATGTAAACTACTTTCTCTAGATTATATTTGATCTAGAATTATCTATAATGAAGGATTTAGGACTTACCTGTAGTCCAGTGCTAATCGTAGTCTTCTTTCCTGTCGTTTTGAATACATCTCCTTTCGGGATCTATAATCAAAGACGTGAAAGAATCAGAAGCACCTTCATAATATAAACAAATTCATAAACCATAAATCTATCTTGATGATCAAGGAATTCAAGAAATAAGTCATTTAAATAAAAAACTCATTGAGAAAACAGGATCCATTTGTACTATCTTTAATGAAAAAAGGAGCCTTACAACCGTGTTCACCTTGATGTTGTACAGGTCCTTCCAGAGTCCGGAACAAGTGTTTCCTCTACTTTGACAAGCCTTTGAACTCTCTCGACTAACATACACATGAGTGTGTAATCATTCCCATATGGTAATAAGTTAAGAGAGTATGAGTTTTTCCAGCATTTCTCCTCAAAAAATCTCAAAGCCTAACTCCCCTTGAGGCTGAACTTGTTGGGAAAAATACTGAGAGGGGGGGTAGATACGATATTTCTTTTGCATATTCAAAACTTTTACTTTCTTCTAAAACCCACACGCTACTTTCCTGAAGCAGACTCGCGTATATACGCGGATGCCCTTAATGAAACTCGCGTATACACAGATATCTAATTTATGTTATTAGATCTTCACTTAAATCATTCCATCATTCATTCATCAGATATTTAATAAACAGTAAACATGAACAGTAAGAGCAGAGTAAGCCATCACACAAAGCATCACACATGAACACCGGGATTTTTAGGTGGAAACCCAAGTCGGGAGAAAACCACCGCTGCCGTTGCTCAGCCTTCAATCTTTTATTATAGAGAAAACATCTTACAACATATGTGTTGGTTCAGACTCCTACCAGCATGCAGGCACCCACCTGCGCTCGTTTACCAGCCTCTCCTGGAAGGGAGCTCCAACCCCCTGACTCGTTTACCAGCCTCTCCTGGAAGGGAGCTACGAACCCCTGACTGAAGGCTACAACCCTCAGCACCAATATGGACCACGTTTCATCAATTTTCACACTGGATCCAACAACTTCAAACGAGCACAACTTGTAGGCCTTGTTTCATCATATTTTCAGATTGGACCCACTCCACATATTTAAGCTCAATCATACAACCAGACTGATACAGACAACTCAGAACTGTAGAGTACAGATAACAAAAACACAACAGATCAGATCAGACATTTCTTACCACAGACTTTAGCAAACCCTAGTTTGCATACGCGCTTTCCTTTCACTGATGTCGCGTATATACGCGCTTACGTCTACATCAACCAGCGTATACATCTGCATACAAACTTTACTGCGCATACGCGCTTTTTATTCATAGAAGCCGCGTATATACGCACTTCCTCTGCGGCGAAGTAGCGTATGGATTTTCAACCATTACAGAGCTGCATACTTCTTCAGATCAGACATTCAGTTCAGATTCAACCCTTTACTTCAGACAGATGTTCGCCTCATCACAGATCTAATCACTCCATCAATAGATCTAGCAAATACAAGTATATTTCAGATCTAGATATCCTGCTTCATCATTTCTTCATAGGTGCATCATAGATTCAGATCTATCATCAAACCTTTACCCTTTCCATACAGATATACTTCACAGAGAAGTATTCATTCAAGCTCAGACCTCTTGCTCCCGCTCTTATCATTTGCACAATGAATTTCTTCTCCTTATATAGGTTTACCCCTTTTTTTTTTTTAATACCATGAGCCAAAACAATACCATGAGCCCAAAACTACATTACTTCCGATGGTATTCCTGGACGGGGTCATTTAGACGGATCATTACCCAATACAATGGGTCAATACCATGGTGGTTACCCCTGGTTTTGCACTTTTTGAGCGCTTTTTCCCATACGCGACTTATAACGTTCTTTCCCGCGTGCATACGCGACTTCCCCTAGACATATCCGCGTATGCCTTGAGACATACTCTTTTCACCATAGATTTAGCAATAGATTTAGCACATGCTGACTTCTTTTCTTCACTGCCTTCTGTACACACTGTAGATACATCATATTTAGCTTATCAAGAACATATTCTATCAAGCACAACTTCATCACGTAAGTTGTCATCATCTTCATCAAATGGGTTGCCGTTTAAGGACAACACTCAGCACCATATTGCTAACAAACATCATATCACATCAGATTTACATCATTTACCAAGTTCATCAAGTCAAGAATAACTTCATTAGGTGGTTTGCCATGAAGGACAACACATGTCAACAGTCACATGTCTTCATCTTCATTCAGTGGGTTGCCATCAAGGACAACACTCTGCATCATATTGCCAACAGAACTATGGCCTCAATTTATAGCAAAAGCGAAGAGGTTGTAGCTCCAAATAAGAGGGGATAGAATCCTCTTTCAAAGGGATTAAGTTCCACATACAAGGGGTAGGCTCCTTTAATGGAGGGATGAATGTACATGAAAGGAGCGAACTTTCTACCGGATAATTTCCAGAAGCTTCCAGATTCAACCAGCTAGGCTTCTAAATTTTACTTCCGCCTTCATTTTACCTTTTACAGGGATCTACACCTTTAATGAAGAAAAAGTGCGGCCGATTTCGCATTTTCTAGAACAAACAAATGTGGCACCGTAGGTAATTCTAAGAGAAAGTGCAGTACAAGTGGTTTTATGACTTTTATAAGTTTTTCTCTCAATTTCAAGGCTTGGTTTTAGGAACTTGATGTTGCAGAATTCTAAGGGAGTATTGTATGAGTAATGATGAACCCATACAGACAGTAAAACGTCATGGTGACAATTTTAGTGTAACAAGGAGCGAAAGAAAAATTATTTTGGTCAGAATCTCAACAAAAGGCGTTCGTAGAATTGAAACATCACCTTTGTTCTTCCCCATTGCTCACATTACCAGACTTGCAACAACCATTTGAGATCGATACAGATGCCTTTGACTATGTTATTGGGGCAGTTCTTACTCAACAGGGGCATCCAGTGGCATATGACAGTGAGACATTGTCTGATACAGTCTGCAAGTATCCCACTTATGATAAAAAAATGTATTACATCATGTAGGCTTGTTGACAATGGAAGCATTACATTTTGGGGAAGGAAAAAATCATCCCCACAAACCACAGACCCCTGTAGTTCATAGAGATACAAGGGAATTTTTAGAATGATTTCCATCAGAAATGGTCCACATATCTACAACAGTTTCATTTGAACATCAAGTACATGAAGGGTAGCACCAATAATGCTGCAGACTCCCTCAGCCGACCACCTATTGTGGCTCTAACCACCGTTCTCAACTCCTTTGGGTGTGAGACTTATGATTGGCTTGTGCTCTACAAGAGCAATCCAAAATTCAAACGCACATACAAGGCACTCTTGGGGGGTACGCAAGTTCCAAATTTTCATCTCCAAGATGCACTATTATGTCACCTGGGACACCCTTGTGTTCCTTCAAGCAAGCATGCCAATATGATATGGGAAGCACACTACAGTCGAGTCGCTCGGCATTTCGAGGTCGAGAAAATAGTGGCAGTACTGCAGAAGTATTTATATTGGCCGAACCTTCGACAAGATGTCGGGAAGTACATCAGATCCTGCATTGCTTGTGCCATTGCCAAACTGATCATCAACAAGCAAGGACTCTATGCTCCATTACCTACCCCTAGTCGACCATGGGAATCCATCTCCATGGATTACATGTTGGGCCTTCCTTCTACTAAGCATGGAAACGACTGTGTTTGCGTGTTCATCGACAATGTGGCTAGACAGAGGTCGTCAACAAGATGATTGTACACATTCTACGCATGTACAATTCAAAGCATCTACGCACATGGGATGAGAGCCTCCCCTATGTACAACACAGTTATAACTAGGATTTCCACAGCTCAACTGGCCACATCCCCTTTCAGGTGGGCTTGGGATTCTAGCCAATATGTCCCATTGACTTAGCCATGCCATTTGTGGCTACTCAGGACGATTCGTCTCATGTCAGTCTGAAGCTGACAAAGTGAACAGCTTCATCGAGTGCATTCAGCACATTCGCCAACAGGTTCATGACATATTGGATAGAGCCAATGGTAAGTACAAGCAACAACATGATCAACATTGGGTGCCACACAACTTCCAGGTGGGCTACAAAGTGTGGCTACATTTGTAGAAGGAGCGCCTCACTGGACCCCACCGCAAGCTTCACCCACTCTGATATAGGCCATACACCATCACCAAGGTTGCAGGGAACAATGCCTTCAAGCTTAGTATTCCACCATTCCTCGTTTTTCACCCAGTATTCAATGTGGACCGCCTTCATCCCTACTTCCCACCTCTACTGGACACCCATGCCATTGAAAAACAACTCACACCAATAGAGTTAAACCTAGACTACATGGAACATGCCATCACAGATTGTATCATGAACATGCAAATCAAGAACACATGCCAACAAAAGATCCAACTCTATTGGGTTGTCAAATCTAGCCAACTCCTGCACCAAGGCAAGTGGTTCACCAAGGACCAAGTCTAACAGAAGTTTCCTCATCTGATGAAGGAACTCAACGCAATGGGGACCATTGTATCGTAAGGGGGGAGGAATGATCCAGGTGGATATTGGTGGCCACCCACCTATTCCACTTGTGTCCCCACCATTGTCCCTTTTAGTTTTTCAGTTTCGACACAACTTACTATTTTTAGCAGTTTTTCGGGTCCTGAACTTACGGAGCCATTTTGAGGCCCTAAATGATGTTTTTGGGGAAAAACGGGAGCAACATGGGTCCATGGATCGATGTTTCTAACATCAAAGGTTGTGTTCCTCGTATAGATATTTTTAACAAGGTATGGTGCGTCAAACAGAGATTGTATGCCAAAGTTACCTCCACGGGAAGTTGAAACACCAATTTACCCAAACAGGGCCCTTAGTTTTGGTGCTTCATCTCCTAGGGTTAGCGTTTTGGATTTTTAGGATTTTCCATTGTTTCTAAATAATAAATAAGCCCTCGAGCGTTAATGTAACATAGTTCTGAGGCCCTTAGCCGCCACATCTCTTCTCAGAGATAAGCTACCAGCACCCTAGCTAGTTTATTTCCATTATCTCTGTTAGCAAATTTAAATTCTTTGATATTAATGAAATGAAGTGTTATTTCCATTGTATCTTTGTATTTATGGTTATATGTGTATTCTGTTGCGTTCTTTCATAAATCTGGATTAGTGGTATCAGAGCGGTTTTCTTTTTCTTGATCCTTCTTTGCATGTCCCCAACAAGGTTGGGATATAAGGAGTTAGGGCTCGATCTGGTTGAACCTTTGCAAATTCAGCCTCGCAAACCTCGACGGCCGCCCATGGGAGACGAAAAGAAATATGAGGGAGCAGAATATCCTATAAAAATATTGCTTGAGGAGGCCCTCAAAAAACAAAGGAATGCGATGATGGATAACTTTCCCCAGATCCTTCAAAATTTTCCCAACGGCAACACATCTGCATCCAGCAGCCACTT
Source organism: Pinus albicaulis (assembly GCA_034641835.2). Taxonomy (NCBI): domain Eukaryota; kingdom Viridiplantae; phylum Streptophyta; class Pinopsida; order Pinales; family Pinaceae; genus Pinus; species Pinus albicaulis. The sequence goes on along the minus strand of CM076569.1, from coordinate 24,217,788 downwards.
TGGAGGCGTGACTCCCTTTAAGGTACAAGTAAACTTTGACATTCCCATATCTGAGGGCCAAATAGATGTAGATGATGTAAATATATGGTTGAATCTATTAGAAAGATATTTCTCGGTTCATGAATTTTATGACTGGGAGAAGATTATTATTGCACTCCTCAAAGCTACCCACCATGTCAAGGATTGGTGGGAAACCTACTGTGAGAAAAAGGACAAGACAAAACCCTCTCTATTCTTAGTTGTACTCACTTGGAATTCTTTTGGAGATGCCATCAAGGAAAAATTTATCCCGTGGGGAGCTATGAGTACAAGTACATACATTGGACCCCACTGCGGCAACAAAGGGATCAAGATGTGCATGAGTTGGCGAATATATTCCATACCCTGCGCAAAAATTTGGATATCAAAGATTCGAAGAAAAATTTGGTGCTAAAGTATCACAGTTTTCTACACAGTTACATTTAGGAGGAAATTGAGTTCCTCGACATCTCCTCACTTGGTATGGCATACCGGTATGCTGTCGAGATTGAGCAGAAATTCAAACAAAAGAAGCAATACTTTGGCTCTGCGAATCAAAATCAAGGGAAAGGTTCCCCCAAACCATAGAACAAAGGAAAAATCCAAGGCATGGCAGCCCAAGACAACCTGCCAAAGCCACAAGCAAAGAAAAGCATCGTGAATCCAAAGAAGGACACGGGAAAGTGGTGTGAGTTCCATAAGAGCTCCACTCACTATTGGAAATGTTGTCATTGATGGCAAAGGAGGTAGCAAAGACAGAGACATGCAAAGGAGGCAGCAAAGACAGAGACAGACAATGGAGGCATCAAAGAAGCAAACGGAGGAAGCAAAGGAGACAAGCGGAGGCAGAGGTAGAGGCGGAGCCGTTATCACAGCAGTAGAGGCAGAGGCAGAGCGACAGAAGCAGCAAAGGCAGAGGCAAAGGCAGAGCAATAGAAGTAGCAGAGGTAGAGGCAAAGGCAGAGTGATAGAAGCAGCAGAGGTAGAGGCAAAGGCAGAGTGACAGAAGCAGCAGAGGCAGAGGCAAAGGCAGAGTGACAGAAGCAGAATTTCGAGAATCGCCCAAGCCGGCGGATACATTCATACGTATAATTCCGAGAATCACACCCCAAGCCGGGCGTTATTTATATATATACAAATAAATTCCGAGAATCATTACCCCATGCGGAAGGATACTCAAACAAATTCCGAGAATCGTATAATCCAAAGCAGCAAAGTATATATATACAAATCTCATTCCGGGAATCGTTACCCACGCAGGAGTATGCATACAACGCATTACATATATTGCACCTTATGCACAAAGGTTCAAAGCATAATATTAAATGACATGGAGTGCTTTATTATCAGAACCAAAGTACCTTATATGGTGGGACCCTTTCCCAATCGCATCGGAGAAAAACTGTGAAGCGGAATATGTAAACAATAGAAAGTTGTGATTGCGATTGAGTACCGGACCTGATGGGTGTATGAATCATGATTCAAACGTATTTGAAGTTCGGCATAATCGCATCGGATCAGTCTAATCGCATCGGAGAATATAAGAGTTGCGATTGTGATTGGAAGTCTGGACCCGATGGATCTATAAATCATGTTTAACAAGTGTTTGAAGTCCTTTCCCAATCACATTGGCAAAATACAATGAATAGTGGCCAATCGCATCGGAGAATATAAGAGTTGCGATTGCGATTGGAAGCCCGGACCCGATGGGCGTATAAACGATGGATGATATATATTTGAATTCCGGCCTAATAGCATCGGAGCATCGCAGTATGGACCAATCGAAACATCCAACCAAAACTTGCGATTGCGATTGAAATTCTGGACCCGATGGGTCTATAAGTTATGTTTTTATAAATTTGAATTCCGGCTTAATCGCATCGGCTAAATGTAGTGAATAGTGATCAATCGCATTGGAGCAAGGCAGCTTGCGATTGCGATAAGTCACAATTGGAAATCGCTGAAGGAAGAGCATAGTGCATCGGAAAGCATGGCAAGTGAGCCCAAAAGGACATTAGTTATGTATTAAACATGATTCTTCAGGGTTATAGTGGACATGGCAGTTTGTTTGGTAAAACGTTGTATCACTATGCTGAGAATTGAAATTATGTTATATATATATATATAAAGGCGTTGGTATATATATATATATATATATATAATGCGTTGCTGCCATTGTATTAAAAGATGCCGTGTGGTCTGTGAACCCACGGGCCTCGGCTTAAGGTGGAGGGTGGTTTGTAACATAAAACGATTGAGATGCATATATGTTCCACTTGCGAAACTCCCACATTAACAAGACACTGGCTGCGTGACAAGGGTTGGAATTTGCCCAGAATTACAGTCAGCAGTTACACATATTTACAAAATGCACTGATATAAAAGGTACAGGTACATGTATGCAACAGTTACACCACAGCAGAGGAAAGAAGAGCAAACAGAGCTGAAAAGAGACAAAACACAGTCACAGAAAGGACAGAGACAGTCAAAGAAAAGACATACGCGCAGCGAGCCAAAAGAGGCTGAATGAGTGAGCTGGAGTTTTCATTATATGTGAATGTAAACATTGTAATTGAATTTTTAATTGTTTGTGATGCATTGGCAAGTTTCCGTAAGAGAGAAAATATCCCACTATAATATTAAAATAAGCACCTACAGTTACATTTTTCTGAGCGAGCTGAAAAGAGATGAGAAGGCAGAAGGAAAAGAGACATGGCCGTCCATTTCGAATTTCCAGTGGAATACAAACAGCCATGAAGCTGTTTTTGTATAAAACAGGGTAATATCCAAGGGGAGAGGATTGATGAAAACAGAATGAGAAAAGGAGAGAGTGTGCAGCAGAATTGAAGAAAGTTGAAGAAAATAAGAAAGCTGCAAGAGGTCAGAGAGTATGAATATAGAGAATGCAGAGTTTGAAGAATTGAGGATAAAAGACATGAAGAAGGAGGAGTTGAGTAGAGAAGAAGGAGGGGCTGAGCAGAGATGATGCAGAGCTGATATGAGGACTGATGAATAGTAGAAGAGAAGGTACAGAACAGAGCTGATATCCAAGGTAAATCAACAAGTGTTTTTCTTTTGAAAGAGTAAGGAAGTTGGAGCTTCCCTATCAAGTTGTAGCTTGATAGATGTCAGTTGTAGCTGACTGAGGTAGGAGCCTCCTGTAGGTTGGTGCCTGCAGAAAATAGATGGAAGTTGGTGCTTCCACATCAAATTGTAGCTTGATAAAATGTCAGTTGTAGCTAACTGAGGTTGGAGCCTCCTGTAGGTTGGTGCCTGCAGAAAATTGATGGGAGTTGGAGCTTCCTTGCAAGTTGTAGCTTGTAGAATTGAGGTAGGAGCCTCCTGTAGGTTGGTGCCTACAGAAATTCAATGGTGAGAGGGAGTTGGAGCTTGCCTTTGCATCACAACAATAATAAGATGTCGTTTTCTCCCTTTATGGGTTTACACTTATATCTGGTGTCTCTGTGTATAATGTCTATGTGTTGATTTGGTTTATCTGATCTGCTTATTACATGTTGCTTGCATATTAAGACTGCTATTACATTAACAAATTTGCTTGATACTTGTTGCTCACAAATTAAGATTGCTCACATATTAAGTTGACCATGAAATGAAGGTGTAAATAAGATTTAAGGGAAAAGTTTTAAAAGTCCATGTATGTGTTAAACTGATTCACCCCCCCCTCTCAGTTTAACTAAGGGTTCAACAATTGGTATCAAAGCCAGTTCCTTTGGTGTAAGCTTAATAGCTTGAAGGAGATCTGGTTGAGTTATGGACTATCAAAATGTACCTGTGCTAAATACAACAAACTTTCCTGAATGGAGAGATAAGGTTAAGACAGGATTATTGGCTTATGAACCTGAGGTATGGAAGCTTTTATGTGATGGTTACTGCACAGACTCCCCCACGGTGAAAGAACAACATAGGAATGCCAAGGCAAAATTTGTGATATTCAATAGTCTTCATAATAAGGATCTTGAGTTAATAATGGATTTAACCTCTACAAAAGAAATCTGGGATAGATTGCACTTCATGCATGAAGTAAACACTAAGAACTGCACTGACAAAAAGGATAAGAGAATTAAGAAGAAGAAAAATTCATGTCAACAGGAAAATATTCAATCAAATGAAGTACCTTCTAGTGTGAATGGAGATAAGAACCATGAAGAAATTACAGCTGAAGAAAAAGCCAAGCTTGACACTGCTTTGACTGAAACAGAAAAATTGAAAAATGAAAACAAAGACCTTAGACAGTGGTGCAAATATGTGATGAGAGAGAATATGAATATAGGAAAGAAATTATTGGCCTGAAGACACAGCTTGAAGAGGCAAAGAAAGTAGAAGACACTCTGCTGCAACAAATGAGAGAGAAAAGTCAGGAATGTGAAAGATTGGAAGAAGAAGTAGTGAGCCTGAGAAAGAATTTAGAAAAAGCCCAAAGAGAACTATTAATGAGTACACCTACAATGAAAAGCTTTGGACAGTTGGACTAGATTCTAAAGGCTCAAAGGTCACCTCTCATAAAGGCTGGGATAGGATACGAAGGTGAAACCAGTAAGTACAAGGTTAAGGATAATAAGAATATCATCTTTGTAAAAGCTGTAAAAGATAATGAAGTAGCTCAAAAGATTACTACAGAAGCAGAAACCAGCAGGAACATGAGTTGCAGAGAAACAAATAGAATCAAGCAGCAACATGAAAAGACAGAGAATGAGAGGATGAAACAATCAGCTGCTAAAGACTCACATGCTCCTGAGGATGAATTGAATAAATTTGGAAGATTTCAAAGAAGGTTCTTTCCTCCTATGGGAAGCATCACTTGTTTTTCCTGCCACAAAGAAGGACACACTGTAGCATATTGTAAGACAAAGCAAACCCAATCCAACCAGCAAAGGATGCAGCAAAAGAGAAGAACCCATCAAGCAAGAAAATGGAAAAGACAATCTTTTACCAGGTACACAAATCATTTCCATGGCTATTTTTATGCATGCAATAATTTTGGACACAAAATTGTTGATTGTAAAATGTATTCAAGAAGAGGAACAAAGTATTGTACATCAGCTCAAATGCACCTTGGTCAAATAAGATGTTATGTATGCCTCAAGCGTGGTCACAAAGCTAAAGACTGTAAACTGCCATATACATTAAAGACCTCCAGACAGATGATGAAATCCAATCCAATCAAACAAAACTATGAATCAGAAAGGAGTGCAGACATTATGATGAACCCCAATAGAGTATGGAAAGAAAAGAGAAAAGGGGAGCCTATCATCTCAATAACATAATAAATCCTCCATAGTCTCAGGGGGAGCTGCTCTAGGAAGCAAAGCAAAAATCCATCCAATGACAAATATGAAGCAACATCCCAAGGGGAGAGCAGTTCATATATAGACTCCATGAAAGTAGCCTAAGAAGAGAACCTTAGAATGAGAACAGATATAAGATCATGAAGGGGAAAAGAAAATTCCTCTAACAAAGAACTATAGAGGAAGAAGATTATTTAGCTAACAGATTGATGAAAGAAGAGAAGGCAGCAAGAAACCATGGTGGTAGAGAGGAAACATTAGTCTTGATCATCTAAGTTAAGAAGACATCAACACATTAAGTGATGATCACAGTGTGCAATATTTTGCTAGTATGAACAATGGTTCACCTTAAGAAATATGAGTAAGAAAAGAGCCTCTCATCATTGTATCATTTCTTCTTCCATCTATGAAAATGTCCCTTGGAGAAGTATAGCTAAGTAAGTGATAAATCTCTGAGTAATCTACCCATGGAGATTTCTAATAAACTAATTGAAGATGTCTTCCTGAAAATATTTATGTTAGAACAATTGAATTGAATATAAAGCAATAATTATTCTAGAGCAGTCCTAGAAAGGAACATGCAATGGCTTTCCTTGGAACAAAATGACAGAAAAAGAAGAATGGTAAATAATGCCAAGATCAGATTCAATATATTGATGATTTTTGGTGTGAACAGTGGAAAGCTCAATAATAGAATTTATGAATGATGTATCAATTATGGGTTAATGTGCAAGCTGAAGTGAAATCTATGCATGATTTATCAAAGTAATATCAATTGGTGTTTAGGTACAAGAAGCATGCTTATCAACAGATTACCAAGCATTATCAGGGAAGCAGCAATATGATACAGGTCCACAGGATCAAAGGATCAAAGGACTATGGCAAGAATGCATCAAGGTAAAATTCCTAGGGTTATTTGCATACAGCATGAAAAGGGCAGTAACAGTGCTAAAGGATCAGTATCTGATTTACACTTGAAGTAGTATATTGAGCACCGAAGAAATACCTTTTCTATATATAATTTCATGCCTTCCTGAAGTTGGTACATGTATATCTTCAAGGCCTCCTTTTTAAAGATCAGTTACAAAACTGTGTGAAGTCTGTTTGCTGAGTTTTCAATTAAACATCTTGAATATGCTTCTGTGGAAGTTCATTCTGATAGAACAATCAAAGTATCTGAAGAATAAAGGACTAGCTATGATTACCAGTTGAAGCTCAAAAGTTTTTTTTAAAATACTACTTCAGCACAAAGGATTTGCTGGTAATCCACCTTTAAAGAGATATTGACATACATAACCCCTTATGTCATAAAGAAAAGTGCATGGTTGATAAGTGAGATCGACCAATACATTGAATGCATCCTACCTCAAGGTTTTGTTGTGAAAGTTCATTATGCAAGAAATAAAGGCATTTGATCTCTTAGATCAAATTCTAGTTAATTCATTGATCACATCAGTAACAAGGACCTGCAGCTATTAAGTGTAATATCACTATCAGCATCCTAGCTCATATCATCACCAACAGGCAAGAAAAATGAACCATAGTTATAAAAGACATATTGGCATCATCACAATTGAACAGATGTTGTACTGCAGATGATTATTACAGAAGAAGACAGACTCCAACTACAACCTTCTTCAATAGACATGCATCACAGATGAAGATTATAATATAGACTGAAGTATAGCTGAAGCAAGCTTGATATGTCACAGGGGGCATTCACAAACTTTAAGGCTGGAGCAGCATGGTACAAAGTCAGCAGAAGAGGGCCTAAACACATCTTAGAGAAAGAAAATGAACAGATAGAATGCACACTAGGAAATGAGCAACCCTTTGCCATTGATGTCAAAGGGGGAGGAAAAGCAGATAAGAAGAGGAAGCAACAGGAGAAAGGATCCAATCTGGAAAACATAGGAAGTGTATTGCCATCAATGCCAAAGGGGGAGACTGTTGGAAATGTTGTCATTGATGGCAAAGGAGGCAGCAAAGACAGAGACACGCAAAGGAGGCAGCAAAGACAGAGACAGGAAATGGAGGCAGCAAAGAAGCAAACGGAGGAAGCAAAGGAGACAAGCAGAGGCAGAGGCAGAGGCAGAGCCGTTATCACAGCAGTAGAGGTAGAGGCAGAGCGACAGAAGCAGCAGAGGCAGAGGCAAAGGCAGAGCAACAGAAGCAACAGAGGCAGAGGCAAAGGCAGAGTGACAGAAGCAACAGAGGCAGAGGCAAAGGCAGAGCGACAGAAGCAGCAGAGGCAGAGGCAAAGGCAGAGTGACAGAAGCAGAATTCCGAGAATCGCCCAAGCCAGCGGATACATTCATATGTATAATTCCGAGAATCACACCCCAAGCCGGGCGTTATTTATATATATACAAATAAATTCCGAGAATCATTACCCCAGGCGGAAGGATACTCAAACAAATTCCGGGAATCGTATAATCCAAAGCAGCAAAGTATATATATACAAATCTCATTCCGGGAATCGTTACCCACGCAGGAGTATACATACAGCGCATTACATATATTGCACCTTATGCACAAAGGTTCAAAGCATAATATTAAATGATATGGAGCACTTTATTATTAGAACCAAAGTACCTTATATGGTGGGACCCTTTCCCAATCGCATTGGAGAAAAACTGTGAAGCGGAATATGTAAACAATAGAAAGTTGCGATTGCGATTGAGTACTGGACCCGATGGGTGTATGAATCATGATTCAAACGTATTTGAAGTCCGGCATAATCGCATCGGATCAGTCTAATCTCATCGGAGAATATAAGAGTTGCGATTGCGATTGGAAGTCCAGACCCGATGGATCTATAAATCATGTTTAACAAGTGTTTGAAGTCCTTTCCCAATCGCATCGGCAAAATACAATGAACAGTGTCCAATCGCATCGGAGAATATAAGAGTTGCGATTGCGATTGGAAGCCCGGACCCGATGGGCGTATAAACGATGGATGATATATATTTGAATTCCGGCCTAATCGCATCGAAGCATCGCAGTATGGACCAATTGGAACATCCAACCAAAACTTGCGATTGCGATTGAAAGTCCGGACCCGATGGGTCTATAAGTTATGTTTTTATAAGTTTTAATTCCGGCTTAATCGCATCGGCTAAACACAGTGAATAGTGATCAATCGCATTGGAGCAAGGCAGCTTGCGATTGCAATCAATCACAATCGGTAATCGCTGAAGGAAGAGCATAGTGCATCGGAAAGCGTGGCAAGTGAGCCCAAAAGGACATTAGTTATGTATTAAACATGATTCTTCAGGGTTATAGTGGACATGGCAGTTTGTTTGGTAAAACATTGTATAACTATGCCGAGAATTGAAATTATGTTATATATATATAAAAAATGTTTGGTATATATATATATATATATATATATATATATATATATATATATAACGCGTTGCTTCTATTGTATTAAAATATGTCATGTGGTCTGTGAACCCACGGGCCTCGGCTTAAGGTGGAGGGTGATTTGTAACATAAAATGATTGAGATGCATATATGTTCCACTTGCGGAACTCCCACATCAACAAGACACTGGCTGCGTGAAAAGGGTTGGAATTTTCCCAGAATTACAGTCAGCAGTTACACATATTTACAAAATGCACTGATATAAAAGGTACAGGTACATGTATGCAACAGTTACACCAAAACAGAGGAAAGAAGAGCAAATAGAGCTAAAATGAGACAAAACACAGTCACAAAAAGGACAGACACAGAAAAGACATACGCGCAGCGAGCCAAAAGAGGCTGAATGAGTGAGCTGGGGTTTTCATTATATGTGAATGTAAACATTGTAATTGAATTTTTTATTGTTTGTGATGCATTGGTAAGTCTCCGTAAGAGAGAAAATATCCCACTATAATATTAAAATAAGCACCTACAGTTATATTTTTTTGAGTGAGCTGAAAAGAGATGAGAAGGCAGAAGGCAAAGAGACATGGCCGTCCATTTCGAATTCCTAGTGGAATACAAACAGCCATGAAGCTGTTTTTGTATAAAACAGGGTAATATCCAACAGGAGAGGATTGATGAAAATAGAATGAGAAAAGGAGAGAGTGTGCAGCAGAATTGAAGAAAGTTGAAGAAAATAAGAAAGCTGCAAGAGGTCAGAGAGTGTGAATATAGAGAATGCAGAGTTTGAAGAATTGAGGAGAAAATACATGAAGAAGGAGGAGCTGAGCAAAGAAGAAGGAGGGGCTGAGCAGAGATGATGCAGAGCTGATATGAGGACTGATGAATAACAGAAGAGAAGGTTCAGAACAGAGCTGATATCCAAGGTAAATCAGCAAGTGTTTTTCTTTTGAAAGAGTAAGGAAGTTGGAGCTTCCCTATCAAGTTGTAGCTTGATAGATTTCAGTTGTAGCTGACTGAGGTAGGAGCCTCCTGTAGGTTGGTGCCTGCAGAAAATAGATGGAAGTTGGTGCTTCCACATCAAGTTGTAGCTTGATAAAATGTCAGTTGTATCTGACTGGGGTTGGAGCCTCCTGTAGGTTGGTTCCTACAGAAAATTGATGGGAGTTGGAGCTTCCTTGCAAGTTGTAGCTTGCAGAATTGAGGTAGGAGCCTCCTGTAGGTTGGTGCCTACAGAAAATAAATGGTGAGAGGGAGTTGGAGCTTGCCTTTGCATCACAAAAATAATAATATTTGGTTTTCTCCCTTTATCGGTTTCCACTTATATCTGGTGTCTCTGTGTATAATGTCTATGTGTTGATGTGGTTTATCTAATCTGCTTAATACATGTTGCTTGCATATTAAGACTTCTGTTACATTAACAAATATGCTTGATACTTGCTGCTCACAAATTAAGATTGCTCACATATTAAGTTGACCATGAAATGAAGGTGTAAATAAGATTTAAGGGAAAAGTTTTAAAAGTCCATGTATGTGTTAAACTGATTCACCCCCCCCCCCCTCTCAGTTTAACTAAGGGTTCAACACTCACAACACAAGTGAGTGTCGGGACAAGCAGTCGTTGGTGGCCGAGATGAGGGCTTCTGAATCAAATGCATGCTCTGACTCTGAATAAGAACCTAACAAGGGGAATGACAAAGGGAAACATATTATCGATGCAGAGCCCAACACCATTATTGCCACTGTGAAGATCCAAAAGGAGGAATGGGAAGATCCAGTGGAGGAGGATCATCTCTTCCACTCCCAGATGTGGATAAAGGGTTCCCCGCTACAATTCACTGTCGACAATGGGAGCGAAAATAACCTCTTTTTAGCAAATGCCGTGAAGAGGTTGGGCTTGTCGACCACAGCACAACCACAACCATACACCATCAAGTGGCTTCACCAAGGACGGGATCTCCGCGTCAGCCAACAGTGTCACCTTCCCTATAGCATCAAGCCCTTCACGGATGAGGCATTATGTGAAATTTCTCTTCTTGATGTTTGTAATGTATTATTAGGCCAACAATACATGTGGAAGCGACATGATGTGTATGAGTACTGGACTCCCATTATTATTTTTACTTTGGGAAATAAGTTGTACAGGATACTAGAGGTACCATTGCCTGTCGCTATCTCTTTGGTTACTGCAAAACAATGCAGTAAGATCATTTCCAAAACTAGGAAATTTGTTTTCCTGATGATTTGCCCCCAGGGCAAGAAGAAGATTATGGCCATGACCTGCAAACAGGGCTGCTTTGCACGAAAACAAAAAATGGACAAGGTTGTGGAGGAGTACGAGGACATATTCACCTCACCCACAGGGGTGCCTCTGCACTATCAGGTCAAGCACCCCATTTATCTGACCCCAGGTGTGCCGCTGCCTAATGGACCGATCTATCGGTGCTCTATTATGGAGAACGATGAAATCAAGAGGCAGATTCAGGAGTTGTTGTAGAAAGGTCACATCCGGCCGAGTTCATCGCCCTGTGGGAGCCCGATCATCTTGGTACAGAAGAAGGATGGGACTTGGAGACTCTGTATTGACTATCGCACACTGAACAAGATCACTGTCCGGAATAGGTACTTAATCCCATGGATAGATGACCTTCTGGACCAACTCAAAGGGGCGAAATATTTTAGCAAGATCGACTTGAAGTCTGGGTATCACCAAGTACCAATTGAACCCTCTGATGTGTGGAATACTACCTTCAAATCCAAGGAGGGCCTTTTCAAATGGTTGGTCATGCCTTTCATATTGACCAATGCTCCCGCAACCTTCATGATGTTGATGGATGACATCTTGCGACCATTCACCAACTCATTTGTAGTGGTGTACTTGGATGACATTTTGATCTTCATCCAGACTTGGGAAGAGCACCTCCACCACATCCAAAAATTCCTCCAAACATTGCGACAAGACAACTAGTTTCGTGCCAATTTGGAGAAGTGCACTTTTGGCATGACCCGGGTTCAATATCTAGGATACATTATTGATGAAAGGGGGCTGCATGTGGATCTAACCAAGATCCAAGTCATTCAAGATTAGCCAGCCCCAACCAATCTAACAGAGCTTCACAACCTTTTGGTTCTTGCTAATTTATACTCCAAGTTCGTATTGGGATTCTCTCATATCACTTGGTCGTTGAGTCAAGTCACCGAGGGAGGAGCAAAAGAAAAATTCTTTTGTTCGGAATCTCAACAGAAGGCGTTCGTAGAATTGAAACATCACCTTTTTTCCACCCCAGTTCTCACATTACCATAATTGCAAAGACCATTTGAGATCGAGACAGATGCCTCTGACTATGCTATTGGGGTAGTTCTTACTCAACAGGGGAATCAAGTGGCATATCACAGTGAGACATTGTCCGACACAGTACAAAAGTATCCCAATTATGACAAAGAAATGTATTCCATTGTGCAGGCTTGTCGAAAATGGAAACATTACATTTTGGGGAAGGAAACAATCATCCACATAGACCACCCACCCCTGCAGTTCATATAGACACAAGGGAAGTTGAAGAACGATCGCCATCAGAAGTGGTCCACATATCTGCAATAGTTTCATTTGAACATCAAGTACAGGAAGGATAGCACAAATAATGTTGCAGAATACCTCAGCCGACCATGGATCGTGGCACTAACCACTGTTCTCAACTCTTGTGGGCACGAGACTTTTGATTGGTTGCTTCTCTACAAGATCAATCCAGAATTCAGCCACATATACAAGGCACTCTTGGGGGGTACGCAAGTTCCAAATTTTCACCTCCAAGATGCACTATTATGTCACAGGGGACACCTTTGTGTTCCTTCAAGAAAGCATGCCAAGATAATATGGGAAGCACACTACAATCAAGTCACTGGGCATTTCGGGGTCGAGAAAATAGTGGCAGTACTGCAGAAGTATTTCTATTGGCCAAACCTTCGACAGGATGTTGAGAAGTATATTAGATCCTGCACTGCTTGTGCCATTCCCAAACCAACCATCAAGAAGCAAGGCCTCTATGCTCCGCTACCTTACCCCTAGTCGATCGTGGGAATCCATCTCCATGGATTACATGCTAGGACTTCCTTCTACTAAGCATGGAAATGACTATGTTTTCGTGGTCATCGGAAAATTCTCGAAGATGGCCATTATGGCAGCCTGCAAGACGAATATCACAGCAGAGGCCACCACTAAACTCTTCTTTGAACGAATGTGGGTGTACTTTGGGATCCCATCTATCATCTCATATCAAGACAACAGGTTCCTCGACACATTTTGGTCCAACCTCTGTTCAATTTTGGACACCAAGCTCACCAAGTCCATAGCTTTCCAACACAAAACTGATGAACAGACAGAGGTCGTCAACAGGATGATTGTACACATTATGTGCATGTACAATTCAAAGCATCCATGCACATGGGATGAGAGCCTCCCCTATGTAAAATGCAGTTATAACTAGGCTCTCCACATCTCAACTGGCCACAGCCCCTTTTACATGGGCTTGGGGTTCCAGCCACTATGTCCCATTGACGTAGCCATGCCATTTGCAGCTACTCAGGCCGATTTGGCTCATGTCCAGTCTGAAGCTGACAAAGCGAAAAGCTTCATCGAGCACATTCAACACATCTACCAATAGGTTCATGACATATTGGACAGAGCCAATTCTAAGTACAAGCAACGACATGATTGACACCGAGTGCCAAACAACTTCCATGTGGGCGAAAAAGTGTGGCAACATTTGCAGAAGGAGCGCCTCACTCGACTCCACCGAAATTTTTTCCCGCTCTGATATGGGTCCTGTTGGCACGCTGTAATCAACAAGATTGTCAAAATTCTGACTGCAGGGAGAACATCGTTTCAACCACTTTGGGATTCTAGGATCTAGCCCTCCTGAATCAAGAGAGGGATCTCTCTAATAAGTGCAAAGATGGATTTATCTTTAAGGCTTCTGGGTAATGATATTAGGCTAGTTATGAAGGCCGAGGGTTTTGTTTTTTTTTTGGATGGTTAAGCATGATTATTGTTTGAGGGAAAGTCCTAAATGGAAAGAGTTTCAAAGGTGTGAAGTTGCAAGGAATCAGAACAAGCTTTGGCCAAAAGATAGATAATTGCTGGTTTTAGTCCATTGGGCTATGGAGTCATAATAGGGTTTAATTGAAACAACAAGGGGCAAGAGTGGTCCATGGGGAAAGTCATCTATGTCTAAGGATCTCTTTAAAGTTGATTTTATGGAATGAAATGATACAACAAGAAGGGGAAATAAACAGATGTAGAACAAAGAGCAGCCTAATATCTGGTAAGTACTTTGAAACTAGCCAGCTTTTGACATACACTAAAGAAAGACATAAAAGTAATCCCAGATCTGGTAAGTACTTTGAAACTAGCCAGCTTTTGATACACTTTCAATAGAAAAACATTTAAACATAGAGGGAAAAAAAATGATAACAAAGAATGGTCTAAGATCTGGTAAGTACTTTGAAACTAGCCAGCTTTCAACACATTCCAAGGGAAAATTTCAGACAGTCTTTGGGGATAAAACTAGGACCAGGGCTCACCATATCTTCCTTAGTTCCTCTCTACTTAACATAAACTGAAAATAACATTCAAGAATAACATTTAGCTAAGACAGTAGGACGAGGGAATGCCAACATTCCTAGCTGCTCAAACTGAATTAAATCATTCTTGAATAACACAATTTGGAAGAAAACATTAAGATAAAGCTTATCAGTCAGAGAAGGGTACTGATATATAGTAAATCCTAACTCTATGCTTGCTGTTCTTTATCAGAGAAGATGGATAAAGTGAAAACAGAAACAAAATAACGATTTACAATAAGAAATAACATCACCATTGACATAGATCAGGATCCCATAAATTAGCTTGTATTGATGCTTCAAACCAATTACAACTTTAAGTCCAATGTTTCAAGTCAGCAATCATATACACTCCCAGACCAAATTATCTAACCACAAGCAGAGCTTCAAGAGCCCGTGAACACTATGTACAAGTAGAATTTTCAAGCTCAAGTATATTTCAAAGTTCAGCAACCAACATTTTCTCATCTTCTACAGGAGTATTTATAGAAGAAATGAGGAGGTGGGATCTGATGAAATATCTCCTGGGTCAATTAATACAGATTAATGCTTCTCGGCCTTTGAGGGGCTCAATGGAGAAGTTTACATATGTTCTGTCTGTATTAATTGTTTTACATTTAAATATTAAGCTCGGTGGGAGCTTTTGTTGACTTTTAGGCTCTATTTCAGGATGTAATAACTCTGCTGATATTTTTTACATTAAGTTTCTTTAGCAGAATTAACTTTTTGGCTGCACTGAGGCAAAATATGATGTTCTGATAATAATTCGGCCTATGATTGAATGCTTTAAGGCAACAGGTGGCACTGGTAGCTAAGAGGAATCAATTGGCCTCTGTTGTGGCGGTGGAGGCCTTTCTGTCTGATAAATATTCATGATTTTCTTTAACTATGTTTTAATTTGGAGGATTAGGCTTTTGATAATCAATCTTAGTCGTAATCCCCCCAAAATTGTCTTCAATCTTCTGTTTCCTGCTGTGTTTAAATATTCAACACTGATACTCTTTTGATTCATTTAACTCTATGTCTTGTTGATGTGCAGGGCCGCACAGGGCTTATATGGCATCAATGCCCTTGAAGCATTGACGAGACGTGGAGTTTGAACCCTGCGAATAGTTTCCTTTTATGAATCAAAGGCACGGGAATCGTCATCCCTGGCCTTTTAGTTTTTCTTTAATATAATGGAAAAACCATTAAAAATATACAAAATACAAAACAGATTAAGAAATCCTGCATTATTGGGTTTAACTGCTTCGGAGGCTGTGGGGAGGAGCGTGGCCATTGGAATAGATCCGCCCAACGAGATCAATGGTGGAGATCAACGTTGAAAACCTTTTGGTAAAGGCAGAGGGCGATATGTAAATGGAGGTTTAGATTGGAGGGCACGTGCGATAACTCACAAGGGAAAAGAGGGAAAGTGGTTTTAGGAGGAAAAACAGTTGTTTTCGCACAGCGAAAGGGCGGGGAGGTGGTTTTGCCTTTTTGAACGCGATATGCATTCCCACCTGACACATGGCTTTTCAAAACCACCTATATCGCACGACCCTCAGGAAATTAACTTCCGCGCTGAAAGTTACGCGAAACTCTGCGTGCGCCGTCAGATCTAGGGTCTCAGATCTGATGGTAGAGAACGAGCGCGATAACAGATAGATGGACGGGCGGAAGCAAGGGGAGCGGTTTTATTATGGGCCGTTGATCTAAGATCTAGACGGCTGAGATTAAATCTCAAAGAAGGTAGGGCCCATAGGAGGCAGGCCTGTCGGGTTAAATATGAGCCGTTGGATGTAGAAGATTGACGGCCAGGATTAAATTTGGGGTTTAAATGAAAAAGATACAAAGGAGGGGGAGGAGTCAATAAGGACCGTTGATCTGTAGAGATCAACGATCAGGATTGGTTGAAAAAAATTAGGAGCGGGGCTGCATGTTATTAAACCAAAGTCGGGGAATACGATCTGGACCGTTCGATCTGGACACGTGGATGGTCCAGATGCAATCGGAGGCAAATTCATTGGCGGGGCAAAGAACCTGGAGTGCAACAGAGCGATTAGTTGTGGGTCGTCGATCTGCAGATCAAATCGACGGCGGGGAATGAATCGAGAGATGTTAATCGGGGAGAGGAATAGAATGCGCCCGATAAAAAACTTGTGATGCGATGTAGCACGGGCCATTTGATCGGCTCAAGATCAACGACGGAGATTATCGCAAGTAATATAGAATCGATAGAAAACCTTTAAAACATATAAAAAACCCAAATTTAATATAATACAAAGTTTTGGCTTTGGGGGCAGGATATACATATGATATGGCTTGGCGCCCGTCTGTGGGGCCTTTGATTATATGAAGGCAAAAGGCTCGGGGCTTATGTATGAGGGCCAATCGCATCGGAACTTTTGGTGTGGTCTTTCAATCTACCCATTTTTCATTAAAAATCATAACTCCAACGGGTTTAGACCAAACTTAGGGAAAAGTGGGTTTTTTGACTTACAAAGGAAAATGACAATCGGGAATGGAAAAATTTAATGTTTTGGTGCCCGATTGCGGGCACAAGGGTTATATGGAATAATAATATGATCAGAGGATATATGCACAGGGCTTAATCGCATCGGAAATTTTGGCATGGCACAAAGACTTGCGTGCTCTGAATTTTTCTGATGCGATAAGTGTCGAAAGGGCTTAACGCCTAGTTCTAGCACCTGGGCATACGGTGGGGAAGTGGTTAGGACTTTAGCCCAAGGGGGCTTAAGCCTGTAATACAAAAACATATCTTTTATGAATTTTTTTCAAGTTTTCTGATGGATTTGGGGGTTTCGGCAGAGTTCAAAAAGGAGTTTTAAACTCTGTAAAGGGGATTTTATGAAGGGGAAATGGGAAAAATGGAAAATAGAGGAAGTTTATGAGGAAAAAAGGAAGGAAAATGAAGGTTAATTTTGTGGTGGAGGGGAAGGAAAAATGGCCTTTGCAGCAGTATTTTCTCTATGGAATCAGCAGAATTTCTGAGTTTAAAATGGAAACAGCAGTGAAGATTTGGACAAAAAGGCATGATGTCTCCATGAGTCTTCAAGAGATAACACTTTTAGCAATAAAAAATATTTCTTGAAGGCTCCAAAAATGTTTTAGCCACCATTTGATATGACAAATTTTATTGGTGGCTAACAGTGGCTCCACTTGGGGTTGGTGCCTTCTTGAAGGCATCAAGAACTTCAGACTTGCATTCTCTAGGAGGCTGATCAATGCCTCATCCATTGGGCTGCCTCTCTTTACTTGAATGATATTCTTTTGGTCTGAAAACATATTAGCAGCCACAAAAACAATGGATCTTTCATCAACAAGCTTTCTACCTACCCAATCCTACTGATCTATCATTTTTTCTTCATCAAAGTGCACTTGGATTGGCAAACTCTTTTCACAACATTTTATTCTTTTGAAAGCATAAAAATAATATAATTCTACTCCTTATTTCTACGTGAACTCAGATTAAACAATTGAGTTCATGTGTTTCTCTACCTAATCTACCAATCTGTTAGGATTAAACAGTCTAACAGATTTTTATTCTCTAATTTTTACAACAGAAATTAAAAAGCATACAAGTCAGGATTGAACAGTCTAACTTGATGTTGATCTATGGCATAAAAAACAAGCTGCACATAGATATTTATTTTGCAAAAAATTAAAACAAAATGGAAGGCTTAAGATATGAAAGTTTCAAAGCACTTCCTTCATATTTTTACAGCTCTGTTTTTGCCTCTCTTTTGAGTTGTTTCTTCTTTGTTGACTGGTTCAGATTTTGAGATGATTAGAACCAGTTTTTACCTTTTTTTTGACTCAGAAATTTTTAAACAGATTTGAGTCATACTTCTTTTGAAAACTTAGGTTCAGATTTTGAGCATGTTTGAACCTTTAATTTCTAACCTAATCTTCCTACTGATAAGCCAAGATTAAACTGTTTGGAAAATCGAATTCACTATCCTATCAGCAGTAAATTTAAAACTAATTAGTCAAGATTAGGCTGTATGGCTAATTATAAGTGTGTTTTGAGGAGTGGCATTTAAGCTTGCACACTTTCAAATTTGTTTCTCTTTTTTGGTATGGGGCTGTACCTTTATTGTTTTTACAATCTTCCCTCTTTTCTTTCTTTCACTGCTTTTGTATTTTTGTATTTTTTATTTTTCTTCAAAGACAAAAAATCAACAACTATCTAAATGCTTAAAACTGAGCTATATTGACATTCCTATCTAACTTATTCTAACATGGAGTATTTACATCTTCATATGATACAAAAGTGCCAATGTAGCCAGTTGAGTAATGTCATAAAGAAGAAGAAACTCTGGCTGCTTGTTAGAGGTATCCATAGTACATTTTGAAGATTAATCTTCAAAATCAAGACTATCACAGGAGGTGACAGCTTTTCATGTCTCTGGCTCTTGCAAAGGATCCATGCTTGATAATTTGAGCTGGTTGGGACTTCCAAACGCTTTTCCAAAGGATCAACAAAGAAAAGATGAAGGTTCTCTTCTTTTCGGCTCTCCATGTCTGGTAGGTTGTGTGTTTCCAAGACTTCAGCTTTAAGGACTGCGTTGTCAGTATGTGGCTTGGAAGTATCATCATCCTTAACCTGTAAAATAGTAAACAGTGAAATATATTCTTTCTTTAAATCTATGCTTACTTCTGATATAAATTCAGGTTCTTCGAATGGCAGATTAACATTATTGAATGGAGAAGTCTCTTCTTGAAAAGAAAGTATATCCTCAGTAGGATGGTCTGCTATTTGTTTTTCTCCTTCAAAGTTTTGCCAGTATCTTTTAATGTTTGGGACAGTTGGTCTGAATTTTTCTTGAATTTTATATTTTTTGCTCTCCCAAGGTCTTAGACATGTACTAGCCACAAGGGCTAATCCATTAGCAAAACTATTTTGGTCTTTAGGAACAAGGATAAGTTGGAAATATTTAAAATATTTTAATAAATCTATGGTATCATCCTTGTAGGCTTTAAGTCTGGGATGTTCAACCATGCATTCTTCTTTCACTTGCCTAATTACCAATTTTGCATTTCTGTGAACTGTTATCTTCTGGGCTCCTAGTTTTTTCAATAAGTGTAGCCCTAAGAGAAGTGCCTCATACTCTACTATGTCAGTTGTGCATTGAAAATTCAATTTGTATGAATAGGATTCATAATAATTCCTGTATTATAAAGCCATATTCCTGCACCTACATTAGTTTTAGTACATAACCCATCAAAATTCATATTCCAAAGAGGATTAGTTTCATTATTATCATTGATTTGTTTACTATCCTCTTTGTCTCGAGTGCCATTGGATTGTTCTGTGGAATAGGCACCATGTTCATGAATGTATGGTTTAGATGATGGTTTGGAGGGTAGCTGTTTGCTTAGTATTTGATCAATTCATTCTTCTGTCAAAGGAGAGATTTTTATTTGAGTATAAACAGAAGAAGAGCTGCCCTGTATTTTATGACCAACAAAAGAACTCTCTGCATCTTTACAACAGTGTTCTCTTCGTGAATGAGCAAGAGTATTTGTTTTGCAATAAGTTTCAGAGACTGACTGTTTATTAATAGTCTGATCTATCCCTTCTTTTGTCAACGAGGAAAATATTTCTATGTCCCTTTGAACAAAAGTACATCGGTTCTCTGTCTCTTGTAAAGGCTGATTTTGAGGCTGGATGTTCTCTTGAGCCTCTTCTAGGAGATCTTGACTTGTGCTTGCAGGAAAACTTTGAGGATTTTCTGTCGTTTCCTCAAAGCACTGCTCCCTATTAGTATTCGAAATTTGATTGTGAAGATCTCCTATCGGCATAGTACAAGATATAGGAAGGCAATCAAAAATTTCTTGACCACCTTCTTTATTGCTTTCTTTATAAGTTTTCTCATCATTTTCCATATGGTGTTGATCATAATACATATCTTGGTCATCGTCTTGATCTTGAGGTGATTGGGCTTGTGTTTGATCAGGGGAAAGCATAGCTTGCTCTAGATCATCAATATTCATATTAACCATCAACCTATCCATTCTCTTTCCAAGCATATACATCATCTTTTCCATCATGATCATATGTTTGTCATCTGGGTCTATATCTAAATCCATGTTTGTAAATCAAAAAAAGAGGTCACTGTGTCTGTTCAATCAGTTCAAGGTCATCTACCAGTGGAGTCATTTGGTCTTTTGGGAGTTTCAGAGTGTGGAGTTGCCAGGTGGAAATTTTTTAGCTCGTGTTGTGGATGATTTTGTCACCCTCCTAGAGACAGTCTAGAGTTTCCATAGACCAGTGCCTAGGACATCTTAATATAGCAAGGAGTCCTTTATAGTTTGGGTTGTCAGTCCAAGGGACTCACTTACTATCTCTTTAACAAGGGAATTGAAAACAGATTGAATTGGTCCCAATTCTCCTTCAGTGGCTGATACACAGATAGGAATAAAGTACAGACATCAGGTAAAACTTCAGTATGATAGCATCAGACAGCTAAGAGACCGTTTTACTGTAAAGAGGGCCGATTCAAATAATATATTACACAAATCAGATATCAAGGAGTGTGGACAAGAAGGAAACATGAGAAGATATTACTGACGAAAGGGCGCATCAATTTACGAATCCTTAAGCCATTAATATAGCAGAAATTATGAAATGAGTGAACAATGGAACAGAATATCGCTTCTAGGCCTATTTAAAGCGCTTGACTAATTCCAGAAAGGGCACCACTTAAGATGAATCCTTACTGCAAACTAGTGAGCCACTCGCATTCTAGAAAATGATACAAGAAGAAAGTTTGCATGAAAAAGGATGATATATTAACACATGAGAGAAATTACATAATGCAACATACCAAAGACCAGAGTCCTCAATACAGTCATAACCCCTCCTCACTGAGACCCAACGGGCTCTGAAACTTCATACAGAAATGTCACAAGATGAATACAATAGTCTTCTCGCTGCACAGCTTGCTTACAGAAATCTGGAACCCTAACAATGTCTTCTTTTTTGATATTTATAGAGAGAAGAGAAACTTCTGGAGGGAGAGGTAGGTATCCACATTTATTGATCTAATTTGAAAAAGAAAGGCGGAGAACATACACGCCTTCTTTATGAATGACTAGCTATAAATGAATATACCTAACAACCTGTATACAGAAATTAATGCCGGGAGATAAAAATCTCCTTATGTACAAAACAAAAATAATAAAATATATACATCGGGATGCTTTAGCTGAAGAAAAATCTAATGCCGTGAGGAGTCTGAGCTGGCCTGCAACTCTGGTACTGTACGCTTGGCCCTTGAGCTCTGAATTTGAATTTTGAATCTTAAATGCGGGGCGAAACTCTCTTGAGGGTTCGGAGACTCTCTGTCTATGTTTTCTTTAATAGCAGTCACTTCATACACCGGCTTCAGCTCTTTTCATTTAATTTCGCCCACAGGAAATCGTCTTCTGGTATGTTCTTGATTTTCTGAAATGGAGGCGACAGATTGATATGCCCCCTTATACTTGATTTGAAAACCTGCAAAAACCCTGAATATGTTAGAGAAACCTGACTATGGTGTAGGTGGAAGGCGATGGAGGCAGAGATGGATGAAATGACGCAAACAAAGGTCAAAAGCGGGAACATACAGGGGGGCGGGAGCAGACAATGGAGGTTTTTGTGAACGGGCGCAATAAGACACAGTATGGTCGTAAAGGAAGAATAGCGGTGAATTATGAATAAAAAAGATAAAACGCACGCATATATACATATTGGCGCGAGGGTATAATATGAGCGCACGGGGGGAAGAGACACATAGGCGAGCGGAGGACACACAAGAGACGACGTGGCGAGTGAATTGAAGGGCAGGGGGTGTGAAACAATGACACGGTGGCATGACATGCAATATGGTGGGGTCAAAATAGAGGGCGAGCAACTCACGAGTAAGTCCACCGTCAGATCGGGTTTGACAGATCCAACGGCCCCAACAAATTCCGCTACCCGGTCGTGGAACGGTCTTTATCGCGCGGGAGGAGGGTGGTTTCCCCGCCGTACTAAGGACACGCGGCACCACACCTGTGGAATCGCTGGCCCCGCGGTAAATACCGCCAGCCGACGAAAATGGTGCGGGGAAAACCACCGGTTTTGTTGCGCGCCAGGGTCGTATGCAGGGTCCACACTCCTTGATCTGTGCCGTTGATTGAACACGGGTCGGACGGTTGTTATGGCACCCGGGAAATAAATGATAAGCCCCTTATTCTCCCGGCCCATGGTCCTGTAGTTTGGGTCATATGAAAATTTAAGCAGGAGGAGCTAAGGTTTAAGGGGCTTCGGCCCGATAAATAAAATATGCATTTTAAACGTTATAGAGCAGATTTTTCTGTCGGAGATGATGGAATTGAACGGGGCCCAGGGGCTTTTGTTCCCAAGAACATTAAAAATGGATTTTGGAGAAGGAGGTGGCCGAAACTTAAATAAGGAAAGGGGATATGTACAACACTGGCTCCAGTTGGGGACGACATGCTCGCCCTCGGGCATGTCGAGAACACGCAGACCATACAAAATTTGCATTCCGCTGTTCAATTTCCGCTACGCTTGCTCTTCAGGTAACTATCAGTATTCCCCCTTTTCCTGATAGAAAATAGAAAACCAAAACAGCTTATGTACAGTATATACAGTGGAGCGTTTCCAACCTGGGTCAGAATTGAAAATACGGCTTGAGGAATTGGCCGTTCACGGGGGCGTCCAACAATTCGCCCTGTAGATTTTCTAAATAGAAAGTGTTATTACCTCCCATCCTGACTATTTTGAACGGCCCGAACCATAATGGATCGAATTTAGCATGCTTGCCCTTTTCTGCTCTACGAACACCCCATCTGAGGACCAGGTCTCCAATTTGGAAATTTCTATCCTTTGCGTGCTGATCAAAGACCTTTTTCATTTTTTCCTGGTATTCTATTAGTCTCTGGTTTACCTGGTTCCTCATCTCCTCCAATTCTACCAGCTGATAAATTCTCCTGATCATCTCGTCGGGTTCTTCTTGATTTTCCTGCATAAAACGTGCCACTGGCAGTGCTAATTGCACAGGAAATACTGCAGCCCGCCCATACACCAGCTCATATGGAGACTTGCCTGTTGCTCTTTTTCTTGTTATCCTATTTGCCCAGAGAGCAAACTTTAACTGAGAATCCCAGTTCTTCTGATTTTCTGCTATTGTTTTCTTGAGGGCCCTCACCAGGGTTTTATTGGATGATTCTGCTAGCCCGTTCCCCTGGGGATAATACGCTGTAGAATGGGTCAATATAATATTATATCTTTGGCAGAAATTTACAAATCTGGCAGACTTAAAAGCTTGAGCATTATCAGTTACAATTCTTGCAGGACAGCCAAACCTGGATATGATATTGTCTTCTAAAAAATTCATGATTACAGCATCTGTAGCCCTTCTTGTAGGTATGGCTTCCACCCATTTAGTAAAATAATCTGTAGATGTCAGTATCCATTTATGTTGGCCACTTGATGGGGGGTGTATTTCTCCTATAAAGTCTAATCCCCATTTCTGGAAGGGTTCATTTACATGAACAGGAATCAAGGGCAAGGATGCTAACTTCTGTCTTTCTGCAAACCTTTGACATTTGTCACATGTTCTGACCCAAGTGAAGGTATCTGAATATAATTTTGGCCAGTAGAAACCAGCCTTCAAGATTTTGTTGGTAGTAGCTCTCCAGCTGTAGTGTCCTCCACATATTCCTTCATGGAATTCTGTCATTATACTCCGCACTTCATTTTCTGTGAGGCATAGCAGTAAGATACCCAAAGGGTCTCTCCAATACAGCTGTCCATTGGCAATGACATACTTCTGAGATCTCATCCTCACAGCTCTGTATGCTGCCTTATCACATCCTGGAGGACAGCTGAGTGTCAACAGGTATTCAACTATTTTCTTATACCATGGACTAGTCAGATACTTCACATGTACCTTTTGTGTGGCCATTTCTAGTCCATGTTGCTCCTCTCCTTTTTCTGATTCTTCATTTGCCATCATGGATAAATTAATGCCCAGAGCTTGATGATTAGATTCAGATAACATCTTGGCAAGTCCCTGTCCTTTGATCAATTTAGTAGGCTTTATGTCTAGATCATACTCCTGGATTTTTGCAATCCATCTTCCTCTTCTGCCTTCACTATCTCCTTGAACCAGAATGTCTTTTACAGCTGCTGTGGGAACATAAGCAGTAATATGAGATTGCAAAATATAAACTCTGAAGGCTTTCAGGGACTTTACCAGGGCATACGTCTGCTTCTCCAGTATATTATACTTTAGTTCAGCATCATACAACACCTGACTGAAGAATGCTATGGGCTGTTCATATCCTTCTTCATTTTTCTGCAATAACACTCCAGCAATTGTGTGTGGTGAAGCGAAGGAAAATACCATAAATGGCTTACTATAATCCGGTCCTGCTAGCACAGGAGCTTCGGCAAATGCTTGTTTAATTCTTGTAAATGCATCTCTAGACTCCTGGGACCACTTAACTTCATTGTTTTTCTTCAACATATTGGTTATATGCCTAACTATCTCCGCATAGTTAGGAATGAATCTCCTTAAAAATTTTATTTGCCTCAAAAACACCTGTACTTCTTTCTTATTTCTTGGCAGAGAAATGCTATTTATTACCTCAACTCTCTTAGGATCAATTTTAACACCATCCTTAGTCACAATATGTCCTAAGAGTTTCCCTTCGTCTAAAGCAAACAGAGATTTTTGAGGGTTAAGAGAAAGGGCGTACCTTCTGCATTTTTCAAAAGTTCTTCTTAAATGCACGATATGTTCATCATCATTCTTTGAAAACACCGTGATATCATCGAGGTACACTACCAAAAACTTGTCCTGTTCTCCAACAAAGGCTATGTCCATTGCCCTTTGAAAAGTAGCACCTGCATTGATCAGTCCAAATGGCATCCTTGCATACATAAAGGTTCCCCATGGAGTGGTGAACGCAGTCTTCTTCTGATCTTCTGGAAAAACAACTACCTGATTATAGCCTGAGAATCCATCCATCATTGACATTCTGGATGCTCCCACCACCTTCTGCAAGATATGATCCATTTTAGGCAATGGATAGTTATCTTTGAGAGATGCTCTGTTCAAATTTCTGAAGTCTACACATAGCCTGATTTCTCCGTTCTTCTTTCTGACAGGGACAAGATTCGCTATCCATTCTGAGTACCTCAAGGGCACAATTATTTTGGCCTTCAACAATTTTTTGATTTCTTTCTCAATTGAGGGAAGAAGCAGGGGATTAATCTGCCTGAGCTTCTGTTTGTATGGCTTTGCATCTTCCCTGAGTGGAATCTTGTGTTGTATAATATTACATCAAAAGTTTTTAGGTCCTCATAGGACCAGGCAAAAACATCTTTATAAGACTGAAATAACTTCAAATACTTTTCTTTATATTCTTCTGAGATATTTTTAGATAATTTAACAATCTTGGGATCAGTAGCAGTACCCAGATTTAAATCTCTCATTTGATCTTCTTCTACGGCTTTATTTGGCTGCATGGGGACATCATTCTTAGTGAATAGTCTTTCTAGAGGTACTAGTCCTCTAGGGATGACATTTCCTTTTAATTGCAATACTCTGTTTCCTGCTATATTTTCTTCCCATTTACCTTCAGCAATGTTTTCAGCTTCTTCCTCCTCATCATCATCAATTTCCATACCTGTGAATTCTCCCACGGTCTCCATGAATCTCTTCATTTGTTCATCATCTTCAAAGACCTGCCAGTGCTTTATATTGTCTGGGATAGATGGTCTGTAACGTACCTCTACTTCATATCTTAACAATGGGTTCTGAGGAGGTCGGAACGTACTAGCAGCCACAGCAAGAGAGTCTGCTATTCTGTTATGCTCCCGGGGCATGAACTGTATATTAAATTCTAGGAAGAAATTTTCTATCATGTCCCATACTTCATTTCTGTATGCTCTGAGCCGAGGATGCTTAGTTTGGCATTCATTCTTAATCTGTCTCACTACTAGCTCAGAGTCTCCAAACACCTTTAGAAATTGGATGCCCATGTTTCTAGCTGTCTGTAGGCCCAATAACAAAGCTTCGTACTCAGCTACGTTGTTTGTAGCTTCATACTCTAATTTGAAAGACAACGGCACCCATTTTCCTGTGGGGGAAATTAGCAATACCCCAGCTCCGTTACCTTCCCTGGAATTTGCTCCATCAAAATGCAAAGTCCATACCTGTGATTCCTGGCCTTCCTTGTATTGCTCAGCTTGGAATTGACCAGAGGGGGACTCATGTGCATAGTCTTGACTTTCTTCTAACACAAAACATGAGAAGTCTCCTTCTTTATTATAAACTGGAGAGTTGTCCGAGCAATCAGCAGTGGTCACCATTTTAACAAATCTGGTCTCCCTATACAGCCTCCTCTCCTGACCACCAAAGACTGGGACAGTGGCATATGTCAGGTCTAGTTTAATCGATCCCCCAATCTTAGTACCCTAGGACCTTGACAACAGCATGCCAAAGCGAGCTGGGATATCTGCGACCACAATGTCCATGACCACGCTTTTTGCTGGGATTTGAGCTAGATTGACCACTAAATCTTTAATCATTCCCAAGCATTTAACCCTTTTAGAATCAAATGAATATAAATCTTTATAAGGCCTTGTAATTTGCAGCCCTAGTTGCTCCATGAAAGACAAAGGCATAAGATTATGGGAAGCTCCAGAATCCAACATACAATTGTGAAGCAGCAGGTCATGAATGACTAGGGACACATAAAAGGGAGGAGTTGAAGGGTCTATCTCCTCAACGTGTGGGCCAAAGACTACCATGGGTCTTTCTTCCTGAAGATTTAGACTATCAGGTACAATTTGTGGTTCAGGAATAGGCATGAAAGAGGTGACCTGAGACTGATATACAGGCTGCTTCAACAGCTCAGTCAGAGGAACAAGAATCTTAATCTTTTCGAGCTCTTTTTGCAAATTAAAAGCAGATGCGGACTTTTCTATCATTACTTCTTTTGACTCCTTATTCTCAACTGAGGACTTGACTTCTTGGGACACTGGCTCAGCATTAGGAGGGCTGACTGTTTTGGAAGAAGAAGGAATTTGATCATTTGACTGCAAGGGGGTATTTAGAAAATTCTTACCTTTTTCAACATTCTTTTTGGTTGCTGACTCCTTCTGAGCAGATTCTTCTTTCTGAGGTATTTCTTCCTCTTGCTCCTGAGTTCTGGTCCTCTTCCTTGAGGATCTGAGATCATATCTGACGTTGAACTGGGCTTCCATGAAATCAGCAAATTGCTTGCAGTAATGGTCAATCTCAGCTTCTTCATCCTCTGCTTGCACTGGGCACTCCATATCATCATTATTTGAAAAGGCCAGATTCGAATCTTCTAACCCATAGGCTGCATCTCCGGTGGAGTCATCTGTTGATCCTTCCAGGTACAAGGGGTGAGGCACCTGATCTTGCTGCTCCCTTGTCTCTCTTGGTAGTATTTGAAATGGAGGCTTTCTATACTGAGGATTATATCCTCTGTTTGGGGCATTGTAATAGTTTTTAGGAGCTGCGTTTTTGGCTTCCAGTTCCATCTTGACCATCTTCTTTATCATCTTACTTATTTCATCCATTTTATCTAAATCCTTTTCTTGATTAGAGGTAGAAACCTCCTCTTTGCCTTTTCTCCTGGCGTCTGGTTCAATTTTCCCTTTTAACTTTCCTGTGGAGGCAAAGTTCGCTTCTAGTTCCAGAGCATCTGCTTGTGCATCATCTAAATTGGCAGGCTTTCTTTCTCTTAAGGAGAATCCAAAATCAAAATCAAAGGCTGCTATGAAGATTATCTTGGCAGCAACTTCATTTGGCTTCATTTCCGGAGGCAAGCTTAGATACAACTTGTTGAATCTTTTGATGAATTCTGATACCCCTTCATTCTGTTTCTTCTTGATAGTATTAAACTCAGTAAGGCACATTCCAAAATCCTTCTTTTCTCCCCACTTCCTGAGAAAAACGTTTTCCATCTGATCCCAAGTTGTCACAGAACGATTTCCCAGTGTTTTAAACCATTTTCTAGCTTCACCTTCTAAAGACTGCACAAATAATCTCAAAACCACATCCAGATGTTCAACATTCAAATTTTCTGCAAAAGAGCAGAAGGTCTCGAGATGTTTCTGAGCATCCACATCATTTTCACCATTGAACCTTGGCAGAATCTTCAGATAATCCTGTGGCATATCATTAAATACTTGGGGTAAGGCCAGAGGAGCATATTTGTTCAGGAGAAAAGTAGGAACATTGGCCATTGGAGGCGGTGGGGGTTGCACAACGATCTGAGAAACAAAAGAAGGGAGAGGGGTAGGGGGAAGCGGAGTGTGAATGACAATGGGAATATATTGAACTGAAGTCTGGGGTGTGGATGGGAATAGTTCTCGGTTGACGGGAGCTACTTCAGTGACTTCTTTAATTTCCTCAGCCTCGAAAACAGGACAAGGTTCTTCCCCAAATAAAGTATTTCCCCTACGTGGGGTTTCTAGATAAACTTCGGGATTTTCTGTTCTAACTTCTTGAGAAGAAGAGGGCGGATAATATTCACCAGAACACTCAGGATTATCAGCGCGGGCTGACTTCCTCTCCTTCCAGACTTTTTTATGAATAATTTTCTCTGGGTCAGACACGTAGGGTGTTTTCAGTTGGGCTGTATCTGACCTCAAATGTGGCCTACGAGGAGCCAGGACTACTAATGAGATTTATCAAATAAGGACCAGTGGAGTCGCCAAGGTGAGAAATCTGCAACTCTTCACCTCTCTGTGCTCACCCGATTAGAGAGTGAAATAAAATGTCGAAAACCCAGGGAAACTGATGTTCTTGAATTCGGTCCCCGGCAACGGCGCCAGAAAGATGTTGTGGATGATTTTGTCACCCTCCTAGAGACAGCCTAGAGTTGCCATAGACCAGTGCCTAGGACATCTTAATATAGCAAGGAGTCCTTTATAGTTTGGGTTGTCAGTCCAAGGGACTCACTTACTATCTCTTTTTTAAACAAGGGAATTGAAAATAGATTGAATTGGTCCCAATTCTCCTTCAGTGGCTGATACACAGATAGGAATAAAGTACAGACATCAGGTAAAACTTCAGTATGATAGCATCAGACAGCTAAGAGACCATTTTACTGTAAAGAGGGCCGATTCAAATAATATATTACAGAAATCCGATATCAAGGAGTGTGGACAAGAAGGAAACATGAGAAGATATTACTGACAAAAGGGCGCATCAATTTACGAATCCTTAAGCCATTAATATAGCAGAAATTATGAAATGAGTGAACAATGGAACAGAATATCACTTCTAGGCCTATTTAAAGCACTTGACTAATTCCAGAAAGGGCACCACTTAAGATGAATCCTTACTGCAAACTAGTGAGCCACTCGCATTCTAGAAAATGATACAAGAAGAAAGTTTGCATGAAAAAGGATGATATATTAACACATGAGAGAAATTACATACTGCAACATACCAAAGACCAGAGTCTTCAATACAGTCATAACCCCTCCTCACTGAGACCCAACGGGCTCTGAATGATCCAGGTGGATATTGGTGGCCACCCACCTATTCCACTTGGCCCCCCACCATTGTCTCTTTCAGTTTTTCAGTTTCGGCATAACTTACTATTTTTAGCAGTTTTTCGGGTCCTGAACTTCCGGAGCCGTTTTGAGGCCCTAAACGACGTTTGTTGGGTATGAAAGCGCCAGCGAATTTTCTGATAAAATTCGTCCCGACAACTGTAGTCCTCGGATAGAGCTTTCTAATGATGTATCATATGCGTCAAACGGAGATAGTATGCCAAAGTTACGTCCCTGGGAAGTTGAAACACCAATTTACCCAAACGGGCCCATAGTTTTGGCGCTTCATCTCCTAGGGTTAGGTTTTTGGGATGTTGAGGGCTCTCCATTGTTTCTCAATAATAAATAGGCCCTCGAGCCTCATTGTAACTCAGTTCAGAGGTCTGTAGCCACCACATCTCTTCTCAGAGATTCGCTACCAGCACCTTAGCTATTTTATTTCCATTATGTCTGTAAGCATCTTTCTGTTATTTGATATTAATGAAATGAAGTGTTATTTCCGCTGCATCTCTGTATTTATGGTTATGTGTTTATTCTGTTGCGTTCCCGCATAAATCCGGATCAGTGGTATCAGAGCGGTCTGCTTTTTCTCGATCCTTCTTTGCATGTCCCCAACGAGGTCGGGGTATAAGGAGCTAGGGCTTGATCTGGTGGAACCTTTGCAAGATCAGCCTCGTAAACCTCGACCGACGCCCATGGGGGACGAAAAGAAAGATGAGGGAGCAGGAGATCCTATCAAAATATTGCTCGAGGAGGCCCTCGAAAAACAAAGGAACGCGATGATGGATAGTTTTGCTCAGATCCTTCAACGGCCGCCCACCGGCGGCGCATCTGCATCCAGTAGCCACTCTGGAGTTGCGACTCCCTTTAAGGTACAAGTAAATTTTGACATTCCCATATTTGAGGGTCAAATAGACGCAGATGCCGTAGATAGATGGTTGAATCTATTAGAAGGATATTTCTCTGTTCATGACTTTTCAGACCGGGAGAAGATTATTTTGCACTCCTCAAAGCTACCCCCCATGTTAAGGACTGGTGGGAAACCTACTGTGAGAACAAGGACCAGACAGAACCCTCTCTGTTCTCGGCCGTACCAACTTAGAATTCTTTCCGAGACGCCGTCAAGGAACAGTACTATCCTGTGGGGAGCTATGAGGACAAGTACATACAATGGACCACGCTGCGACAACAAAGGGATCAAGATGTGCACGAGCTGACGAATCTGTTCCATACCCTGCGCACAAAGTTGGGTATCAAAGATTCGGAGAAACATTTGGTGCTAAAGTATCGCAGCTGTCTGCACAGATACATTCAGGAGGAAATGGAGTTCCTCGACATCTCCTCGCTTGGTACGGCATACCGGTATGCTGCCAAGATTGAGCAGAAATTCAAATAGAAGAAGCGAGACTTTGGATCTGCGAATCAAAAGCAAGGAAAAGGTACTTCCAAACCGCAAAACAAAGGACAGAGCATGGCGGCTAAAGACAACCCATCAAAGCCACAAGACAAGAACAACACCGTAAAGCCAAAGAAGGACACGGGAAAGTGGTGTGAGTTCCATAAGAGCTCCACTCACAACACAAGTGAGTGTCGGGCCAAGCAGTCGCTAGTGGCCGAGATGAGGGCTTCTGAGTCAGATGCATGCTCCGACTCCGAATCAGAACCTGAAAAAGGGAATGAAAAAGGGAAACAGATTATTGATGCGGAGCCCAACGCCACGGTTGCCACTACAAAGGTCCAGAAGGAGGAACCGGAAGATCCAGAGGAGGAGGAACGTCTCTTCCACTCCCAGATGTGGGTAAAGGGCTCCCCTGTACAGTTCATCGTCGACAATGGGAGCCAAAAGAACCTCATTTCAGCAGACGCCGTGAAGCGGTTGGGCTTGCCGACCACAGCTCACCCACATCCATACACCATCGGGTGGCTTCACCAAGGACGAGATCTCCGCGTCAGCCGGCAGTGTCGCCTTCCCTATAGCATCAAGCCCTTCACGCATGAGGTATTATGTGACGTTGCTCCTATTGATGTTTCTGATGTATTATTAGGACAACCATACTTGTGGAAGCGTCATGCTGTGTATGAGTCTCGACCTCGTGCTGTTATTATTACTTTGGGAAATAAGTTGTACAGGATACCAGAGGTACCACCTCCTACGACTATCTCTTTGGTTACTGCAAAACAATGTAGTAAGCTCATTTCCCAAACCAGGAAATTCGTTTTCCTGATGATCCGCCCCCAGGGCAAGAAGAAGACTGTGGCCACGACCTCCAGACAGAGCCCCTCTGCACGACAACAACAAATGGAAAAGGTCGTGGAGGAGTACGAGGACATCTTCACCTCACCCACAGGGGTTCCTCTCCACTGCCAGGTCAAGCACCCGATTGATCTGACCCCAGGTGCGCCACTACCCAATGGACCGATCTATCGACGCTCTGTTCTGGAAAATGATGAAATCAAGAGGCAGATTCAGGAGCTGTTGCAGAAAGGTCACATCAGACCAAGTTCATCGCCCCGTGGGAGCCCGATCGTGTTGGTACAAAAGAAGGATGGGACGTGGAGACTTTGTATTGACTATCGGGCGCTGAACAAGATCACTGTCCGGAATAGGTACCCAATCCCACGGATTGATGACCTTCTGGACCAACTCCAAGGTGCAAAATATTTCAGTAAGATCGACCTGAAGTCTGGGTATCACCAGGTACCAATTGAACCCTCTGATGTGTGGAAGACCGCCTTCAAAGCTAAGGAAGGCCTTTTTGAATGGCTGGTCATGCCTTTCGGGTTGACGAATGCTCCCGCAACCTTCATGAGGATGATGGACGACATCTTGCGGCCATTCACCAACTCATTCGTAGTGGTGTACTTGGATGACATTCTCATCTTCAGCAAGACTTGGGAAGAGCACCTTCATCACATCCGACAAGTCCTCCAAACACTGCGGCAACACAAGTTGTGTGCCAATTTGGAGAAGTGCACGTTTGGCATGACCCAGGTTCAATATCCGGGATACATTATTGATGAAAGGGGGGTGCATGTGGATCCAGCCAAGATCCAAGTCATTCAGGAGTGGCCAGCCCCAGCCACTATAACAGAGCTTCGCAGCTTTCTGGGTCTTGCTAATTTCTACTGTAGATTCGTGTTGGGATTCTCTCATATCACTTGGCCCTAGAGTCAAGTCACCGAGGGAGGAGCGAGAGAAAAATTCTTTTGGTCAGAACCTCAACAGAAGGCGTTCACAGAATTGAAAAATTGCCTCTGTTCTGCCCAGTGCTCACATTACCAGACTTGCAACAGCCATTCGAGATCGAGACAGATGCCTCCGACTATGCTATTGGGGCAGTTCTTACTCAACAGGGACATCTAGTGGCATATCACAGTGAGACATTGTCTGAGACAGTTCGCAAGTATCCCACCTATGACAAAGAAATGTATTCCATTGTGCAAGCCTGTCGACAATGGAAGCATTACATTTTGGGGAAGGAAACAATCATCCACAAAGACCACCGGCCCCTGCAGTTCATACAGACACAAGGGAAGTTGCAGAATGATCGCCATCAGAAGTGGTCCACATATCTGCAACAGTTTCATTTGAACATCAAGTACAAGAAGGGTAGCACCAATAATGTTGCAGACTGCCTCGGCCGACCACCGATCGTGGCGCTCACCACCGTGCTCAACTCTTGTGGGCACGAGACTTCTGATTGGCCGCTTCTCTATGAGAGTGACCCAGAATTCGGCCACACTTACAAGGCACTCTTGGGGGCACACAAGTTCCAAATTTTCACCTCCAATATGCACTTTTATGTCACCTGGGACACCTTTGTGTTCCTTCAAGCGAGCGTGCCAAGATGATATGGGAAGCACACTACAGTCGAGTCGCTGGGCATTTCGGGGTCGAGAAAACAGTAGCAATACTACAGAATTATTTCTATTGGCCGAACCTTCGAAAGGATGTCGAGAAGCACATCAGATCCTGCACTGCTTGTGCCATTGCTAAACCGACCATCAAGAAGCAAGGCCTATATACTCCACTACCTACCCCTAGTCGACCGTGGGAATCCATCTCCATGGATTACATGTCGGGCCTGCCTTCTACTAAGAATGGAAATGACTGTGTTTTCGTGGTCGTTGACCGATTCTCGAAGATGGCCATCATGGCGGCCTGTAAGAAGAATATCACAGCAGAAGCCACTGCTAAACTCTTCTTTGAACGAGTGTGGGTGCACTTTGGGATCCCACAGTCTATCATATAAGATCGAGATAGCAGGTTCCTCAGCACATTTTGGTCCAGCCTCTGGTCAATGTTGGACACAAAGCTCACCAAATCCACAGCTTTCCATCCCCAAACAGATGGCCAGACAGAGGTAGTCAACAGAATGATTGTACACATTCTGCACATGTACAACTCAAAGCATCCACGCACATGGGACGAGAGCCTCCCCTATGTACAACACAGTTATAACCGGGCTCTCCACAGTTCAATTGGCCATAGTCCCTTTCAGGTGGGCTTGGGATTCCAGCCACTATGTCCCATTGACATAGCCATGCCGTTTGCAGCTGCTCAGGCCGATTCAGCTCATGTCCAGTCTGAAGTTGACAAAGCAAGTAGCTTCATCGAGCGCATTCAACACATCCGCCAACAAGTTCATGAGATATTGGTCATAGCCAATGCGAAGTACAAACAACGCCATGATCAACACCGGGTGCCACACCACTTCCAGGTGGGCGACAAAGTATGGCTACATTTGCAGAAGGAGCGCCTCACTGGACCTCACCGCAAGCTTCGCCCGCTCCGATACGGGCCGTACACCATCACCAAGGCCGTAGGTAACAATGCCTTCGAGCTTAGTATTCCACCATTCCTTGGTCTGCACCCAGTCTTCAATGTGGATCGCCTTCGTCCTTACTTTCCACCTCTACTGGACACCTCGAACATTGCAGAACAACTCACACCAACAGAGTTAAACCCAGACTGCATGGAACAAGCCACCACAGATTGTATCATGGACATGCAAATCAAGAACACTCGTCAACAGCAGATCCAACTGTATCGGGTTGTCAAAGCTGGCCAACTCCTGCACCAAGGAAAGTGGTTCACCAGGGACCAAGTTCAGCAGAAATTTCCTCATCTCATGGAGGAACTTAACGCAATGGGGACCATTGCTTCCTAAGGGGGGAGGAATGATCCAGGTGGATATTGGTGGCCACCCACCTATTCCACTTCGCCCCCCACCATTGTCTCTTTCAGTTTTTCAGTTTCGGCATAACTTACTATTTTTAGCAGTTTTTCGGGTCCTGAACTTCCGGAGCCGTTTTGAGGCCCTAAACGACGTTTTTTGGGTATGAAAGCGCTAGCGAATTTTTTGATAAAATTCGTTCCGACAGCTGTAGTCCTCGGATAGAGCTTTCTAATGATGTATCATATGCGTCAAACGGAGATAGTATGCCAAAGTTACGTCCCTGGGAAGTTGAAACACCAATTTACCCAAACGGGGCCCATAGTTTTGGCGCTTTATCTCCTAGGGTTAGGTTTTTGGGATGTTTAGGGTTCTCCATTGTTTCTCAATAATAAATAGGCCCTCGCGCCTCATTGTAAAGCAGTTCAGAGGTCTGTAGCCACCACATCTCTTCTCAGAGATTCGCTACGAGCACCCTAGCTATTTTATTTCCATTATGTCTGTAAGCATCTTTCTGTTATTTGATATTAATGAAATGAAGTGTTATTTCCGCTGCATCTCTGTATTTATGGTTATGTGTTTATTCTGTTGCGTTCCTGCATAAATCCGGATCACTGAAACTTCATACAGAAATGTCACAAGATGAATACAATAGTCTTATCGCTGCACAGCTTGCTTACAGAAATCTGGAACCCTAACCATGTCTTCTTTTTTGATATTTATAGAGAGGAGAGAAACCTCTGGAGGGAGAGGTAGGTATCCACACTTATTACTCTGAATTGAAAAAGAAAGGCGGGGAACCCTCACGCCTTCTTCATGAATGACTAGCTATAAATGAATATACCTAACAACCTGTATACAGAAATTAATGCCGGGAGATAAAAGTCTCCTTATGTACAAAACGAAAATAATAAAATATATACATCGGGATGCCTCAGCTGAAGAAAAATCTGATGCCGTGAGGGGCCTGAGCTGGCCTGCAACTCTGGTACTATACTCTTGGCCTTTGAGCTCTGAATTTGAATTCTGAATCTTAAATGTGGGGCGAAACTCTCTGGAGGGTTCGGAGACTCGCTGTCTATGTTTTCTTTAATAGCAGTCACTTCATACACCGGCTTCAGCTCTTTTCATTTAATTTCGCCCACAGGTAATCGTCTTCTGGTATGCTCTTGATTTTCTGAAATGGAGGCGACAGATTGATATGCCCCCTTATGCTTGATTTGAACACCTGCAAAAACCCTGAATATGTTAGAGAAACCTGAATATGGTGTAGGTGGAAGGTGATGGAGGCGGAGATGGATGAAATGACGCAAACAAAGGTCAAAAGCGGGAACATACAGGGGGGCGGGAGCAGACAATGGAGGTTTTTGTGAACGGGCGCAATAAGACACAGTATGGTCGTAAAGGAAGAATAGCGGTGAATTATGAATAAAACAGATAAAACGCACGCATATATACATATTGGCGCGAGGGTATAATATGAGCGCACGGGGGAAGAGACACATAGGCGAGCGGAGGACACACAAGAGACGACGTGGCGAGTGAATTGAAGGGCAGGGGGTGTGAAACAATGACACGGTGGCATGACATGCAATACAGTGGGGACAAAATAGCAAGCGAGCGACTTAAGAGGAAGTCCACCGTCAGATCGGGCTTGACAGATCCAACGGCCCCAACAAACTCCGCTACCCGGCCATGGTATGATCTTTATCGCGCGGGAGGAGAGTGGTTTTCCCGCCGTACTGAGGACACACGGCACCACTCCTGTGGAATCGCTGGCCCCGCGGTAAATACCGCCAACCGACAAGAGTGGTGCGGAAAACCACCTAAGCCAGCGCCGTGGCCGTATGTGGTCCCCACTCCTTGATCCGTGCCGTTGATTGAACGACGGGACGGACGATGGTTATGGCACTCCGGAAATAAATGATAAGCTCCCCTTATTCTCTGCCCATGGTCCCGTAGTTTCAGAATAAGTATGAAAATTGCTGAGGAGCCAAGGCTTGTTGCTTCTACTCACAATAAAATATGCATTTTAAACGTTATAAAGCGGATTTTCGGGCGAGGATGATAGAATTAAACGGGGCCCAAGGGTTTTTTCTCTCAAGAACATTAGAAATGGATTTTGGAGAAGGTGGTGGCCGAATTTTAAATGGGGAGGGGGATATGTACAACAGCTCGTAAGGAGGTAAAATGTTTTATGGTTCCACCACCATGTGTTTCTTGTAGAGCTGCAAGGTTTTCAGGAACTGAATTAGCTCTCAAGGGTGATCTGAAAATAGTTGAAAATTTAATCTTAGGAGACTTCCTAAGGATACTTTCAGGGTTATCAACTATCTCAGGTGGATTTGGGTCAGAGTGGGCTCTGGTATGAATCTTTTTAGGAGCCACTATGCTGTGTTTTTCAGACCCAACTAAACAAGAACAGTTTAACCAGATATGACAATCTTTAAGAGGTTAACTGATCTGTTTTACACAAATTAACTGAGTTTGGATATTATAATGACAAAGGTTCTTCCCAGTGGAGTCTTAAGGTCTGTTAAGGATTGTGGAGTCGCCAAGTGGAATTTTTTAGCTCTTTTGGAGGTAAAAGGTTTTATGGTCCACCACCATGTTTATTAAATACCAATCTGAAATATTTTTGGGTTTTTTGAGTTATTTTTCAGTCCTACTAGTTGTTAAGAGTGTCCTAAATCTGTTTCAAAACTTAGCTACGGTTATGAGACAAAAAAAATCTACTCTTATGGCTAAGCCAGCTGATCTTTCAAGGTTAGATAAGGTCTTATGAGAATCCTAGGGTCTGCCTAGTTTGTCACTGATTCAAACAAGTTTTACCATGATTACCGTTGCTTGGTAGTGCTTGAAAAGGCTGTTGTTTACTCACACGGTTTTATGAAGTGTTTAAGGGAACCTAAGATGAAAGTTCGACTCAAGTCCCCAGCGGAGTCGCCAGAAATGTTGGCACCCTGTAATCAGCAAGATTGGAAAAGGTCGGACTGCAGGGAGAGCATCGTTTCAACCACTTTGGGATTCTAGGATCTAGCCCTCCTGAATCCGGAGAGGGATCTCTCGAATAAGTGCAAAGATGGATTTATATTTAAGGTTTTTGGGTAATGATATTAGGCTAGTTATGAAGGCCGAGGGTTTTGTTTTGTTTTTGGATGGTCGAGCATGATTATTGTTTGAGGGAAAGTCCTAAATGGAAAGAGTTTCAAAGGTGTGAAGTTGCAAGCAATCAGAACAAGCTTTGGCCAAAAGATAGATAATTGCTGGTTTTAGTCCATTGGGATATGGAGTCATAATAGGGTTTAACTGAAACAACAAGGGGCAAGAGTGGTCCATGGGGCAAGTCATCTATGTCTAAGGATCTCTTTAAAGTTGATATTATGGAATGAAATGATACAACAGGAAGGGGAAATAAACAGATGTAGAACAAAGAGTAGCCTAATATCTGGTAAGTACTTTGAAACTAGCCAACTTTTGATACACTTTCAATAGAAAAACATTTAAACATAGAGGGAAAACAAATGATAACAAAGAATGGTCTAAGATCTGGTAAGTACTTTGAAACTAGCCAGCTTTCAACACATTCCAAGGGAAAATTTCAGACAGTCTTTGGGGATAAAACTAGGACCAGGGCTCACCATATCTTCCTTAGTTCCTCTCTACTTAACATAAACTGAAAATAACATTCAAGAATAACATTTAGCTAAGACAGTAGGATGAGGGAACGCCAACATTCCTAGCTGCTCAAACTGAATTAAATCATTCTTGAATAACACAATTTGGAAGAAAACATTAAGATAAAGCTTATTAGTCAGAGAAGGGTACTGATATACAGTAAATCCTAACTCTATGCTTGCTGTTCTTTATCAGAGAAGATGGAAAAAGTGAAAACAGAAACAAAATAACGATTTACAATAAGAAATAACATCACCGTTGACATAGACCAAGATCCCATAAATCAACTTGTATTGATGCTTCAAACCAGTTACAGCTTTAAGTCCAATGTTTCAAGTCAACAATCATCTACATTCCCAGACCAAATTATCTTATCACAAGCAGAGCTTCAAGAGCCCGTGAACACTATTTAAAAGTAGAAGTTTCAAGCTCAAGTATATTTCGAAGTTCAGCAACCAACATTTTCTCATCTTCTACAGGAGTATTTATAGAAGAAATGAGGAGGTGGGATCTGATGAAAGATCTCCTGGGTCAATTAATACAGATTAATGCTTCTCGGCCTTTGAGGGGCTCAATGGAGAAGTTTAGAGATGTTCTGTCTGTATTAATTGTTTTACATTTAAAGATTAAGCTTGGTGGGAGCTTTTGTTGACTTTTAGGCTCTGTTTCAGGATGTAATAACTCTGCTGATATTTTTTTCATTAAGTTTCTTTCGCAGAATTAACTTTTTGGCTGCGCTGAGGCAAAAATATTATGTTCTGATAATAAATCGGCCTCCGATTGAATGCATTGAGGCAACAGGTGGCACTGGTAGCTGAGAGGAATCAATTGGCCTCTTTTGTGGCGGTGGAGGCCTTTCTGTCTGATAAATATTCATGATTTTCTTTAACTGTGTTTTAATTTGGAGGATTAGGCTTTTGATAATCAATCTTAGCCGTAATCCCCCCAAAATTGTCTTCAATCTTCTGTTTCCTGCTGTGTTTAAATCTTCGACACTGATACTCTTTTGATTCATTTAACTCTATGTCTTGTTGATGTGCAGGGCCGCACAGGGCTTATATGGCATCAATGCCCTTGAAGCATTGACAAGACATGGAGTTTGAACCCTGCGAATAGTTTCCTTTTATGAATCAAAGGCACGGGAATCGTCATCCCCGACCTTTTAGATTTTCTTTAATATAATGGAAAAACCATTAAACATCTGCAAAATACAAAACAAATTAAGAAATCCTGCGTTATTGGGTTTAACTGCTTCGGAGGCTGTGGGGAGGAGCGTGGCCGTTGGATTAGATCCGCTCAACGAGATCAATAGTGGAGATCAGTGTTGAAAACCTTTTGGTAAAGGCAGAGGGCGATATGTAAATGGAGGTTTAGATCTAAGCCGTTGATCTGCAAAGATCAACGGTAGAGGGCACACGCGATAACTCACAAGGGAAAAGAGGGAAAGTGGTTTTAAGAGGCAAAACAATTGTTTTCACACAGCAAAAGGGCGGGGAGGCGGTTTTACCTTTTTGAACGTGATATGCATTCCTGTCCGACACGTGGCTTTTCAAAACCACCTATATTGCGCGGCCCTCAGGAAATTAACTTCCGCGCTGAAATTTACGCGAAAATCCGTGTGCGTCGTCGGATCTGGGGTCTCATATCTGACGATAGAGAACGAGCATGATAACGGATAGATGCACGGGCGGAAGCAAGGGGAGCAGTTTTATTATGGGCCATTGATTTAAGATCTGGACGGCTGAGATTAAATCTCGAAGAAGGCAGGGCCCACAGGAGGTAGGCCTGTCGGGTTAAATATGAGCCGTTGGATGTAGAAGATCGACGAGTAGGATTAAATTTGGGGTTCAAATGAAAAAGATACAAAGGCGGAGGAGGAGTCAAAAAGGACCATTGATTTGCAAAGATCAATGGTCGGGATTGGTCGGAAAAACATTAGGAGCGGGGCTGCATGTTTTTAAACCAAATTCGGAGAATGCGATCTAGACCGTCCGATCTGGACACGTGGACGACCCAGATGCAATCGGAGGCAAAGGCATCGGCGGGGCAAAGAACTTGGAGTGCAACGGAGCGATTAGTTGTGGGCCATCGATCTGCAGATCAGATCTGTTAGAGCCTAAATCTACCTTAGGCTAAAGGAAGGAAGGATTCAGGATAACACCAAACCACGCTCAGTCTGGTGGCTAGCCCTACCAGAACAAGAGAGGGCTCTCTCTGAGTCAATCTCAGTAAAAGATATTTTGCTGGGGCTTGAGATGACTGAAATAAAAAATAATTTTAGGCTAGATATGTAAGTACAAGGATTTGATTTGATTTTTGGGAGTTTCGTTGGAAAAAATGGGAAAATCAAATTTGGGTCTGGGGATGAAGGCCAGTTCTTGCAGAGTTTCAAGTTGGGGCAGGATAAGAAAAGGTTTCGATGCCTTAAATTGTATAAATGGATAGAAAGGATTGCTGAGAATCTGAAGAGGGCAAG
Organism: Pinus albicaulis; assembly: GCA_034641835.2. Classification (NCBI taxonomy): domain Eukaryota; kingdom Viridiplantae; phylum Streptophyta; class Pinopsida; order Pinales; family Pinaceae; genus Pinus; species Pinus albicaulis. The sequence goes on along the minus strand of CM076569.1, from coordinate 24,176,544 downwards.
ATGGTATCAAGGATCCTCCACAAACTGAAGAAAACATATAAAACTAAACAAAATTTTAAGGTAGAGCACCAACAAATTAATGAATTCTACCTTAGTCACTCATTTGTTTAATTTCAGAAGCAAAGAGAAGGGAAATGGCATACATAAAAATTGATGAACTTAAAAATACATGGAGAAAAACACCATCCAAACACAGAGCCACAAGGATCCCAACAAGTGCTTCAAAACCCTGGTCTTTCCTTGCCAAAAATGCAGAAGTGATGTAAAATAGAGTGCCAAATAATTCCCAAGTATCCAACCCTGAAAGTGTCTCAGAAAATACATGATATAGACCATCCTAACCCCTTCCCATGCCTCTAGGGGTCGAGCTCATCCTTCTAGGAGCTGTTTCAACCAATTCTAAACATGGAACTGAAATCTAGGCAGCCAAACAACTTGCCTCTAAAAGGAAGGAAACTGATTCATTCATTTAATTTTCACTTTTTATTGAATGAATCCTCTAGAACAAGTAAATATGAGCCAAAATTACATAATAGTCACCAAGTTACATAAATATAGAAGAATAATTACATCAAAAAGTGAAACTAGTCAAACTGGGCAAATTTCTGAGCTGAAAAGTAAAAATTGGGCCAAAATCCTCTATGCGCCGCGCCAAAAAACTCAATGCATCGCGCCACTTTGGAGCTGATTTTGAGGTACTTCCTAAAGTCAAAATTGAGCTCATGATAGCGTGTTGGAAATCCCTGCCTGTCTGCTATCCAACCCAAGTGGAATTTGTGGATTTGGATGTCATTTGCCCCTCCAAAACTATAATCTCCCAAGACTGGTTCCTGCTAGTGCAAAAAGTGGCAGAAAGACCATTTTTGGAGTGTTTTTGACCTTTAAGACCACCCAGAACTTGATGAAATCTCTCATCCATTCCTGATCATGCATAATTTACCATAAAAAACTCAAAAATATCAAGTTTTCCTCCAGAAGATGTCCCAATCATAAGTGCGCGTCGGGTGGCGCGACGCGTCGGGCAGAAAAACCTGTTTTGCAACCAAAATTTTCAAAAATGACAAAATTTACTCCAAATTTGCTGAAATTTGGAGTGAAGGTCTTCCATCATGTCCCATGCTCAGCCAAAGAAGCGTCGGCCAAGATTCGAAGTGGATCAGGCCTTTTCCGACGTTTCAGTGCTCTCCTCAACCTCGTCTTCAGGATCTTCATCATCGCTTCGCAAACATGTGTGTGGGCCCAATAGTGTTTCTTCATGTGCCTAAGCATGTCTTTGTCCCTATTGGCCTTCACCAGCCGCTTCTCAAGATGGTGCAGCTTCTCAGTCAATGCGTCAATCTCAGCCTTCTTCTCTTGGATGATCTCTCGCAGCTTTGAGCTAGGAGAGCTCAAATCAACATCGATCAATACAAAATCAGTTTCTTGGCCTCCTGAAGGGCCCTCATCCTGCATAGGCTTCTTGCCTCTGTCCTGTACCTGTACTGATGTCGAAAGCAAGACCTCTTCCATGCCAAGTGGAGATAGTACTCGTCGTGCTGCTGCAAATAAGGCTCTGTGGCCTCTCTGATAGGTAACACACATTGGAACACTGATATGCTCTATCTCGTGAACCTAAAACTGATGTGAAGGCTCACCCTCATCATGAACAATCTCTGGAGGGGGCTGAGGGGCTGTAAAGAAGTCACGGGAAATGAAATCATCCTATGCGATGACTTGCAATTCGAGTTAATGTACCACAATGATTTTGATGAGCGCATAATGATAAATGCTGTTATGCTGCTGCTCTGGAGTCTTCCTCTGCACCAGGGTAGTCATCCGCTCTATGTTTTGACACATGAAATATGGAATACTCATCAGCCTCACTCTCGTGAAATGCATCAAAAGTCTAATGTGGTATGCATAAAGGCGTGAGAACCTGCCCTCACAGATGAAGTACCTGATGATGAGCTTCATCAATGGCGCATAAGACTCATTAAAAAACCGGAATGGAAATACCCTGCTGAGCTACCTCAAATAGCCTGGCCTGATGTAAGGTTCATAATATGCTCTATCCAGTTGCTGTCTCTTATTCCACTCTTCACCTATGTTTGGTATCTCGGTTGCCTCAAAAATGGTCTCTGGTGTCAAGGTGAAGTTCACTCCAGCAAGGTTTACATGACCATCACGCAAATGTAGGACAAATAAGTGAACCAACTCATGATGATGCTGAATCTGAGATATCATCTCACAATACTGAAAACATGATTGTTGCTGAAAGCATGCCATTGCAAGCGGGCAGGCCTACAATTGAGCCAAAGAAGTGGGCTCCTCTCTGACGTGCCTACCACTTTTATGAGACCTCCTCGGTACATTTAGCCCGGTGTTTGAGTCACTATCTTGCTCATATCCTTGCTCATATGATGAATTTGTCTCTGACATGGTGTTGAAAACAAGGTGTTTGACAAGTATATGCTGATATGTATGTGGAGAAAACAAGATTTTGTCTTTCAATACCAAATGTGCCACATATGAAATAGGGGACTGTGATGAAATACTACAGTGAATATAACGGACTGTCAAATGAATTTGGAGTGGAAGGACAGTCACTTGAGTGCTTGTTGGAATTCGGGATTTGGGGATTTTATAAGTGATATGGGAGTGGGAGATAGTGATGGGAAATGTAGTTTTTAGGGATAGTGATAAATGGAATGACAAGATCTACTTAAACTAAGTGAAATCAAGGATGTCAAAACAATCCTTGAATGTTTTGGGAATTAGGAATTTATCAATGATATGAAGGAAGGGAGGTGATAGAAAATGATAGGGTTTGAGGATGAAAACATGGGAACAAAGGGTATAAGGGATATGGTTGTTTTGGGACAGAAGGAATAGGAGAGGGGATTATGATAGCAGTATGAAAATGATGGGAACACGAATGAAAAATGGAGTGGGAGTATTAAGCACCAATAATCAAATTTCAACACTTCTTTTCAAACCTTAGGGAGCATATTATAATATGGACATAGGGTTTGTTTTTTCACCAACCAAACTCTAATGTCTTCACCTCTAAACCACACCACACATGACTAAAATCACTGAACAGGATTTTTCAAACTTACTTGGAGAAAAATGAGTTGAATCGATTTGATTTTTTATGGAGCGGTGATGAATTGTGCCTTGGAGGCTCTGTGCGCCGCGCACAAGCCCAGTGCGCTGCGTCCTGTGGATGCACCGTGCCAGAGGAAAAATACACTGTGTGAAAACTCCCACTGCGTCGCGCAGCCCCAGTGCGTCGTGCGCTTACCTAATGCACTACGCAGACTTGAACACAGTCCTGCTTTTTCAAAATTACAAGTTTCTTCCTCTCACAACTTTGAGTCGGCTTTCAATCGATCTCTTGAATGCAAATGGCATTGATAAACATTGAAATATCTATATAAAGTCATGGCTTTGATTTTCTCTTTGTAAAGACCCACTTTTGTAATGTTTTGGCTTGGCACTTTTTTCACAGTTAATACAACTCTGTCTTTTTGCTTCCTCCTTGATTTTTTGGCTAAAATGATGGCTTCTTGGTTGATTTTTTGCAGGGATGGTGGCGTTGGACTTCGGAAAAGGATGACCAGAGTCTGAATTTGAAGTACTTCATGGCAGAAAACTTTTAAATACATATTTATTACAAAAAACAAATTTGATGATTTCTTCTTCCAAAAAGAATTTTGAAGAAGAAAGATCCTCGAGCATTATTGACAATGAAAATCTTGAAATGAAAAATTATTGAAGACATCCTCATGGCCTGCGGGCATTATTTAACATTTTTGAAGACCAAAGCCTAGACCTAGTGACTGAAAAGACTCTTTATTGACCACAAGACCATCTATGACTGTAAATGACTGAAATCAATTTTGATGAATGTTGATAAATTTTGACCAACCCGGTAGGTACAAACATGAGGGAACTAGTGAAGAGACCCTTCTGTCAGATAATGGCATGTCCCTACCGGAATGTAGATGCATGAGCTGAATGAGACACCTAAAAATGAAATGCAATAAGAGAAATGATATCTGACGGAGGGATGACAAGACCGACTCTAACATTGGCTCCAATGGGGATGGTAGCTCCTGGGAGGTGCCAAGAACTACAGAACTTTGGGCGAGCAGACAGTGCCTTCGTCCATTGGGCTATGGAGTCCATTATTTTGACAAAACTCTTGACTCAATTTTGTTGACTGAAAATTTGACTCAAAACTAGAATTGAAAACCATAATAAAACCAAACATGACTGAAACATAACTAACAAACCTACTCTAAGTGTTCTTTTCATCACCCGATCAAGTGAAATGGAATAGCCAATGCAACCACGTAAGCATTCTGGCTGTTATTTGATTTCTTCGCAAATGCTTTCTAATGCGTAGGAAAAGGGAAGAATCGAAAGGAAACTCCCATGGAAACTTGGTATCAAGTTGGCTGCTGATAAACTTGCAAAGCATAAATTGACTGGATGACTTCAAGAACACTGTGAAAGGATCTTCATAAATGTAACTATTGATTTCCATTAACACATTACTGCTCTGGTCCAAGTAATCTTCATAGCTGGATATTAAGATTTTCCTCACATCTGTGCTGTCTTTTTCTGATGATTGCAGCAAGCTGTCAAAAGGATCTTGAATTTCATGAATAACCAAACTCTGTAGCTGATTCCAAACAGAAAAAAAGTCTCCTTTATCAATCTCCTCATATGACTGCAAACTTTGATCTGAGCTTTGTAATGAAAAATATGTTAAACAAGACAATGAAGGTGACCTTTGAATCAGATTATTATCAACATTCTCTTCTATCACATGGTTAGCCAATGGAGAAAAACTTTTACAGCAAACATCATCCAACACACGAGCAATAGGATCATTAAAAACTTGAGAAGACTGCTACGATGTATCCTTTGAAACTGCATGACATCCTACTAGCTCTTCATTCTGCCTTATAAACTGAAATGCTTCGAAACAAAAGGGTACAGAATCCTCTTGCATCATCAAATCATGTATTTCAGCTTCCACACCTTCATCTATAATCTGACCTTCAATTTCATTTGGTGGCTGCAAATCTGGTGCTAGGGAGGGTTTTGTATCCAAAATGATTTCAGATTTCTCATTAACAAATTGCTCAAGAATTTTTCTATCTGCCTCATCCTCACCATCAAAACTGAGAGATTGTTTATTTCCAACAGGCTTCTCATTTGAGGATTTACTATGCAATCTACCCTTCAAAAACTAGAATGATTCAAAACAAAATGGTACGGAGTCACCTTGTATCATTTGATCATATGTACCAAGATGATCCAAATCAGGACTTGTTGACCGTTGATTTCTGATTGCATGGAAGTTGTCTCTGATGAACTGAAATGAATCAAAACACAAAGGCAAAGATCCTTCACTTACTTCAAAATTTGCTGCACTTTCCTCATCATTGTCATAGCTGATATGTATCTGTTGATCACTGTATTCGAGCTACTGAAAGTGAACTTCTTCCTCCCATAAACTAGCTGCTGATTTGTCTGCAAGATTAGTTTCTGTTTGGAAAACACAATCATCATCATACTGATCAAAATGAGGTGAATCATCATTATACAACACATCATCAAACATACACATCATATCAACAACTCTCTCTTCTTCAAGATGATCTATAAAACAATCACTATGAAAACTGGAAAAAGAAACAAAGTGTTTTAGATCAGCAATTTGGTCTTCCTCAATCAGCGAGCCATGAGCTTGAACATTATACTCATTCCTTGTGGTGTTCTTTTGTATCATCTCTTCCACTGCACTTACCAACATGTCAAGCTTTACCTCTAGAGATGTCCATTTCTCCGGATCTATGTTTCTCATCTCTTCTTCCTTCAACCTTGCTCTTCTGATCAGCAAATGAGCCTCTACATTTACTGCACTGTTCTGCATCTCGTGGAGTGTTGTAATATTCCTTTCTATCAGCTAAAACTCCATTTCCGGATCAAAGGCACCCAGGTAGTGCAAGAGAGCAGATCTAGGAGAAGGCCTTATATCAACTGGGATCGAATAATAAACTTTGTTAAATCTGGCAAAAAATTGTTGTACTGTCTCCCCTGATTGTCTTTTCAGCTGGGCATACTCGTCTAAAATAAGGAAAGGATTCTGTCGGATCACCCACCTGTCAAGGAAAACTTTGACGAACTGCTGGAAGTCTGAGATGCTCGCATCAGGTAGGGATTTGAACCAACTCTTGACTTTGCCTTGCAAAGAAAGAGAAAAAAGCCTAATACTAACATCTTCGTCATCAACTTCAAAAAGGTCAAGAAAAGTCTCAAATTTCTGCACATGTTTCTCAGCGTTGACATTGTTACCTTCACCATCAAATCTCGGTAGATATAGATCATAGTTTTTGGGGAAATCATGATGAACAGAAGGTAAAACAAGAGGTTTATACCTATCTGGGACTATAAAAGGTGTAGGAGTATATACAAGAGCTGCGGGATCAATTTTGGTCTCTTGAGGTTCATCAGTTTGAAGATGATCATCACAAGATTCGGAAGAAAGGTCTTGATCAAGCTCAAAGGCATGCAAATCTTGTTGGAAATATTGTCATTGATGGCAAAGGAGGCAGCAAAGACAGAGACAGGCAAAGAGAGCAGCATAGCAACAAGATGTAGAGAGGGTCAAGCAGCAGAGACATGGTCATTTAAAGAAGAGGCAGCAAAAGGAGAATGAAGGAAGCAAGGAGTATCATTAGACAAGAAGAAGAGAAAGAAACAAAGAAACAACAGAAGCAGCAAAGAAACCAGCAATAGAGCGAGGCAGCAGAGAGGTAGCAGAGGAAGCAAATGTCGAACAAGATTGAACATGTTGTGCGTTAATTGTAATATCGATCAGTCAGGGGTAAGCAGAATCATATAAGGTAACAGTGGAAGTGGTGTCTATTAATTAAACTATGTTGAGGAATTGCACAGCGAAGGCAATGGAGGCAGCAAAGACAGAGACAGGTCGAGTAGCAGAAGCAGGTAAGGCAAAGGCACAGGGAAGAACCGTTATTGAAAGACAGGAACAGTCGAATACAGAGACACAGCTGTTATTGCAAAGACAACCGTTATTCCGAGAATCACTACCTAGCCGGGAATCGCTACCTACGCAGGAGTATATGTGCAGCGCATCATATAATCAAAGGTCCAAAGCATATTTATGAAGTTATACGGAGCGCATAATACAAAGTTTTATAAGGCGGGACCAGCAATATCGCAACTTCACAACATTGCGCCATCGCACCATCGCAATATCACAACTTTGCAACATTGCGCCATCGCACCATCGCAATATCACAACTTCACAACATTGCGCCATCGCACCATTGCAATATCGTAACTTCAAAACATTGCGCCATCGCACCATCGCAATATCGCAACTTTGCAACATTGCGCCATCGCACCATCGCAATATCGCAACTTCACAACATTGCGCCATCCAACCATCGCAATATCGCAGTTGGTTGAAACCACAAAGCAACTATCGCAAATTAGAAATTTGCGATTGCGATCAATCGCATTTGAAAACGTGTCAGGTGGGCTCGAAAGGAGTTCTATATGTTTTAAAAAAGGCTTTATTGTATGCGCCGAGAGTATGTTAAGGTGTATTAAAAGGGCAAAGTATATGATTAAATCATCTTAAAATTAAGCCAAGAGACAAAGTTGAGTTATATATATATATTAAAAGGTGCTGTCATATATATATATATATATATATAACGTTGATGCGATAAGCCGTATGGTCTGTAGACCCGCGGGCCTCAGCTTAAGGGGAGGGCGATTATAAATGTAATACAATTGTGATATATGTATGTTTCGGCCTGCAGAATGTTCCACATCAACAAGACACTTGCTACAAGTCAGCATTCATGTATTCTTCTAAAAGGCACTGATATAAAATCATTGTTACATATATTCAACAATTACATCACAGTAGAGGACAAAATAGAATACAGAGCAGATAAGAGGTAAAACAGAATCATAGAAAAAGACAAAACATAGTCAAATAAAAGACAAATGCGCAGCTAGCCAAGAGGGTGAACAAGTGAGCTGGAATTCACTTTGTAATTTGAATGTAAATATTTTAATTTTTATTTGTTTGTGATGCATTGGCAAGTCTCCGAGAGAGAACAAATTCCCACTGTAATGTTAAATTGATACCTACAGTTATATTTTCTGAGTAAGCAGATAAATAAATGAGGAGGCAGAAGACCAAGGGGTATGACCATTCATTTCGAATTCCTAGAGGAAAACAAACGATTAACGAAATTATATTAATAATATCATTCGATATGCTAATGTGAGGAAAGAAGAGTTAGAGAAAGGAGAGAGCATATTTATATAGAGAATGTAGGAATATAGAAAAAAAAGCGAGGAGAGGATTAAGAAGCTACGAACGGAAGTGATATCGAGGTAAATCGGCAAACTTTCGAGTTCAAAGCGGAAGGAGTTGGTGCTGCTTTGCAAGTGTGGCAGGTGAGGTAGGAAGTAGCCTCTGTAGGTTGGTGCTTGCAGAAAAACAGTGGTGAGAGGGAGTTGGAGCTTGCCTTTGCATCACAACAATAATAAGATGTGGCTTTCTCCCTTTATGGGTTTCCACTTATATCTGGTGTCTCTGTGCATAATGTGTATGTATTGATCTGATATGTATCATTTTCTTAATACCTGCTGCTCTCATATTAAGTCTACTGCTCTATTAAACTAATACTTTCTGATTACATTCTAAAGTTACTCTCACATCAAATTGAGTTTGAAATGAAGGTGTAAATAAGTTTAATGAAAAGCTTTAAAAGATCAGGAATGTATTAAACTGATTCACCCCCCCCCCCTCTCAGTTTAATTAGAGGTTCAACAATTGGTATCAGAGCCAGGTTCCTTTGTACAAGTATAACAACTGAAAGGAGATCCTAGGTTCCCAAGATGGCTAGTAAAGAAGGATGCTCAACCAATAAAGCCCCTTTCTTCACTGGTGAAAATTATGCTTTTTGGAAAATCAGAATGAAGACATACATAATGTCTCTAGGAATAGAAGTCTGGGCTACTGTGCAATTAGGATATTTCCCGAAGGCAACTGACTCAGAAAAGGACTCAAAACAAGATTTTGTGGCTAATGCAAAAGCCATGAATGACATCCTGAATGGATTATGTGAAGCAGAGTTTATTAAAGTAATGCACAAAGACACTGCCAAGAAAATATGGGATACTCTTGAGGACATACATGAGGGAGACCAGAAAGTAAAAACTGCCAAACTTCAAGTATATAGAGCTCAGTTTGAAAACTTAAAAATGAATGATGATGAAGATGTTGGCAGCTTCTTCTTAAAAGTTGCAGAAATTGTTAACAATATGAAAGTTCTTGGAGAAACCATACCAGAAAGTATAGTTGTGCAAAAGATTCTAAGATCACTCCCATCCAGATTTAATCCCAAGGTGTCTGCAATAGAAGAGACAGCGGATTGGGAGACTTTGACCATGAACCAGCTACTTGGAAATCTAACAGCCTATGAAATGAGGCTCCCACCGAAGAAGCCAAGTTCGAGGGAAGCAGCCTTCAAAACATAAAAGAAGAAAGAAGAAGAGGAAGAAATATGCTCTTGCTCAGATGAAGAAGAAGAAAAATTTGTCAAGAAACTGGATAGAGGTTCAGGTAAATACAAAGGTAAACTTCCTTTCAAGTGATTTAACTGTGGAAGAGTTGGACACTATGCTGCTAAGTGCCCTCACAAGAAAGCAAGGAATCAGGCTCAAGAGTCAGAAAAGAATAAATCAAAGAACTGGCAGAGGGGAAATAAGTTCAGCATAAAATATTTCTATGCTCAACAAGACAGCAGTACATATGAAGATTTAGATGAACCCTCTAGTGAAGAAGGAACCTCAGATTTTTTATTGATGGCCATAGAAGATCTTGAGGGACTCCTACTAGAAGATGAAGAAGAAGAAGGGGAAGTCGACCTCGAGGGGGAGCTAAGAAGTGCTCTGGAGGAGATTGAGAGACTCAAACTAAAATGCAGAAAAAAAAAAGAGATTCTCCTCAAATGTGTGAAAGAAGAACAAAATTCAGAAGTCCTCATGCTGCTAAAAATAAGGCTTGAAGAATCCAAGAAGATAGAAGATATGTTACTTCAGCAAATCAAGGATAAAACCCAAGAACAAGAGAAGTTGGAGGAAGAAGTGGTATGTCTTAGGAAGAAACTAGAAAATGCTCAAAGGACAGTGGTTATAAACTCTTCTCAAACAACAAGCTCTAGCAAGTTGAATGATATCCTGGTTGCTCAAAGATCCCCAATGATTAAAACATGAATAGGCTATGAAGGAGAATCGAGTAAAGGCAAAGAAAAGGAAAACAAAAATACAATTTTTGTAAAAGAAAAGAAGACTGACGAAGAAGCCTAGACAATTCCTACAAAAGAAGAAAAATGTAATAAGGATGACAGAGATCAGAAGAAATCTCTAGTAATAAGGAATATAATGAATACTAAGATGGCAGAAAAAGAATCATATGCCCCTGAGTATATCAAATTTGGAAATCATCAGAGGAGATTCTTCCCTCCTATGAAGAATGCCACCTGTTATGTCTGCCACAAGCCAGGACACATTGCTGCATATTGTTATGCAAGGAAGAGTAATTCAGACCTGCAAAAGATGCAAACAGTGAAGAGGCTATCTCAAACAAACAAATGGAGAAAACAATCTTACATCAGGTATGCAAATAATTTCTATGGTTATTATTTTTATTGTAAGGAATTTGGCCATAAGATTATTGAATGTAGAAAGTATGGAAAAAGAATGATGTTCAACACCTCAAGGAGGTTCATGAATCAAAGAAATTTTGGTAATACTCAAAATTCTGCAAAAACTATGATCAAATGCTTTATATGCAATCAAGCTGGACATATGCCTTCCAAATGTCCTCTGAAAGGATGCAATTCATCACCTCACAAAAGATATCAAATAGAAGGATGCCTCCAGTGGAAAAAGAAGGAGAATAAGTGTGACCTGGCTCTAACTGCTCAAGATCTGAAAAGCCAGTGGTACTTGGACAGTGGCTGCTCCAAACACATGACTGGAGATAGAAGCAAGTTTATAACTCTTGATGAAAAGAAATATGGAAATGTTATTTTTGGTAATGATAAATCAGGAAAGATCAAAGGAAAAGGCTCAGTCAGCATAGACAATGGCAGAGGAAAAGCCCAAGAGGTACTATTTGTTGATGGACTGAAAGCAAATTTACTGAGTGTCAGTCAGATGTGTGACAAAGGCTGTGAAGTTCTTTTTAGAGCACAAGATTGTGTAGTCAGGTCAAGCACAACAGGAAATACTCTGCTCAAAGGTGTTCGAACAGAGAACAATGTATACATAGTAAAAGAGGAAGATGAAGCCTGCCATCTTAGCAAACTTGATGAGTCATGGTTGTGGCATAGAAGATTGGGACATCTCAGCTTTGACCATATCATCAGACTGAGCAAGAAGAAAGCTATCAGAGATATGCCAGAAATAAAAAGGCCTTCAAGTACTATATGAAAATCTTATCAATTGGGGAAACAGACTCGCACATCCTTTAAATCTAAAGAGGAGTTGTCAACAAGAAGACCACTCCAGCTTGTGCACATGGACCTGTGTGGACCTGCTAGAACTAGGACACCAAGTGGAGAATCCTATTTCATGTTGATAATAGATGACTTCTCCAGAATGACATGGGTTGCTTTTCTCAAAAATAAATCAGAAGCATTGGAAAAATTTAAGATATTCAAAGCATTAGCAGAAAATCAAACTGGATGCAAGCTGAAATGTATCAGATCAGACAGAGGAGGAGAATTCACAGATTATGACTTTGCAGACCTATGTAATGAACATGGAATAGAGCAACAATTTACTATTGCAGGGACACCTCAGCAGAATGGAGTAGCAGAGAGACAAAACAGGTCTGTACAACAAATAGCCAGAGCTATGATGCAAGAGAATAATATTGCTCAAACCTTCTGGGCAGAAGCGGTACACACAGCAGTACATATCCTTAATAAAGCTCACTTAAGGCCAAGCAGTGACAAGACTCCATATGATCTATGGCATGGAAAGCCAACTTCAATAAAACATTTCAGAGTCTTTGGTAGCAAGTGTTACATAAAGAATAATGATGAAAACCTTGGGAAATTTGATGCAAGAGCAGATGAAGGGATTTTTCTAGGATATGCTTCCAAAAGTAAAGGATACAAATGCTACAACAAGACTCTTCGGAAAATAGTTGAAAGTATTGATGTGAGATTTGATGAAAAATTTCCAAACAATACAAGAAATACAGATTGCTGCAGTCCATCAGTTAATCATGAAGAAGAAGACCGGAATGATGAAGAAACTAGCAAGACAATAGAAGATGCAGAGCTGAGCTCAAAAACCCCCTCAAGATACACTCAGAAGAATCATCCTGAAGATCATATCATAGGAGACAAGAAAGCAGGAGTCCAGACAAGAAGGCAGCTAACAGAACAAACAAAAGAAGTATACATAGCCATGTTATCACAAATAGAGCCAAAGAAGTTTGAAGAAGCCAGCAAGGACAAGTATTGGGTAAAAGCAATGAATGAAGAATTGGACCAAATTGAGAAGAACAATACCTGGGAACTAGTTCCTAGACCTATTGAGAAAAATATCATTGGTTCAAAATAGGTATTCAAAAATAAAATGAATGAGCAAGGACAAGTAATCAAGAATAAAGCCAGGCTGGTCTGCAAAGGATACTCACAAATTGAAGGACTTGACTATGATGAAACATTTTCCCCTGTAGCCAGAATGGAAGCTATCAGAATGTTCCTAGCATTTTCATGCTACCAAGACTTCAAGGTATATCAAATGGATGTAAATTCTGCTTTTCTTAATGGAGATCTAGAAGAAGAAGTGTACATGGGACAACCAGAAGGCTTCTCACTGATAGATAAAGAAGACTATGTATGCAGACTGAAGAAGGCCCTATATGGACTGAAACAGGCTCCTCGTGCTTGGTACTCAATATTGGACAAATATTTGCAAAAACAGGGTTTTAAGAGAGGTGGAGTAGACAGCAATCTATACATAAAAGCCCATGAAGATGAACTCCTGATTGTTGTAGTATATGTTGATGACATTATGTTTGGAAGCAACAAAGATGAACTAGAAAAAGGGTTTGCTGATGAGATGAAAATAGAATTTGAAATGTCTATGATTGGAGAGCTTAGTTTCTACTTGGGACTGCAAATTTAGCAAAAGAACACAGGCACAGTCATTTCTCAAGAAAAATACTTAAAAGAAATGCTGAAAAAATTCAAAATGGAGGACTGCAAACTAGTGACAACCCCCATGATCACAGGATGCAAGCTGTGTGCTGATGATAGGTCTGCAGATGTAGATCAAAAACACTACAGATCCATGATAGGAAGCCTGCTGTATTTGACAGCTTCAAGACCAGACATCATGCTAGCAGTAGGACTAGTGGCAAGATATCAAGCAGCACCTAAACAAAACCATCTTCTGGCAGTAAAAAGAATACTAAGATATCTACAAGGAACAGCACAATATGGACTTTGGTATCCTAAAACCAAAAACTTCACTTTATCAGCATACACAGATGTAGATTGGGCTAGTTGTGTGGATGATAGAAAAAGTACAAGTGGAAGCGCATTCTATCTAGGAGAAAGTCTGGTGGCATGGTTAAACAAGAAAAAAACATCTATCTCCTTGTCAACAGCTGAAGCAGAATATATAGCAGCAGCAGCCTGTTGTACACAAGTCATGTGGATGAAGCAGACTCTTCAAGACATTAAGGTAAGCATTAATGAACCTATCTCAATCAAATGTGATAATACAAGTGCTATAAGTATATATAAAAATCCTGTGCTTCATTCAAAAACTAAACATATACCAATCAAGTATCATTTTCTCCGAGAACAAGTGGCTTAGAAGATAGTTAAATTGGACTATGTACCAACAAAAGAACAGAGAGCAGATATATTTACTAAACCACTTTCCAGAGAACCATTCGAATACTTGAGAGACAAACTAGGGGTAGTATCTGTAGATACTATTCTCTAATATGAAGAGAAAGTACAGTCTCAGGGGGAGAACAAAACGAAGATATCATTCCAGGGGGAGAATAGCCAGCAAGATAAGCATAAAACAAGTCCACAGGATCAACATTATCAGTATTATCAGCATTATCAATATTATCAACATTCAGAAGCAACAAGAACCTTTCAATCGTAAAATGCATCATCTCTGTCTGCAATCTAGCACATATTACAGGCACTACAAATGAATCACAGCTATAAAACATATATCGGCTCACTACACCAAAGTGTTCTCTCAAAAAGTTTCATACATCACTCTGGAGTAGCATAGTACAATTTCACCAGAAGAGGACCTAAATGTAACTCAGAAAAAGGAAATACAACGACAGAGCCCATACGGAGAGATGAGACGTCGTCCTTTGCCATTGATGTCAAAGGGGGAGGAAGAACAAACAACAGAAGGAAGAGCAGGCAAACAGAGAAAAGTGGATTGCCATCAATGCCAAAGGGGGAGACTGTTGGAAATATTGTCATTGATGGCAAAGGAGGCAGCAAAGACAGAGACAGGCAAAGAGAGCAGCATAGCAGCAAGATGTAGAGAGGGTCGAGCAGCAGAGACAGGGTCATTTAAAGAAGAGGCATCAAAAGGAGAATGAAGGAAGCACGGAGCAGCATTAGACAAGAAGAAGAGAAAGAAACAGAGAAACAACATAAGCAGCAAAGAAACTAGCAATATAGCGAGGCAGCAGAGAGGTAGCAGAGGAAGCAAATGTCGAACAATATTGAACATGCTGTGCATTAATTGTAATATCGATTAGTCAGGGCTAAGCGAAATCATATAAGGTAACAGTGGAAGTGGTGTATATTAATTAAACTATGTTGAGGAATTGCACAGCGAAGGCAATGGAGGCAGCAAAGACAGAGACAGGTCGAGCAGCAGAAGCAGGTAAGGCAAAGGCACAGGGAAGAACCGTTATCGAAAGATAGGAATAGTCGAATACAGAGACACAACTGTTATTGCAAAGACAGCTGTTATTCTGAGAATCACTACCCAGCTGGGAATCACTACCCACACAGGAGTATATGTGTAGCGCATCATATAATCAAAGGTCCAAAGCATATTTATGAAGTTATACGGAGCACATAATACAAATTTTTATAAGGCGGGACTAGCAATATCGCAACTTCACAACATTGTGCCATCGCACCATCGCAATATCGCAACTTTGCAACATTGCGCCATCGCAACATCGCAATATCGCAACTTCACAGAATTGCGCCATCGCACCATCGCAATATCGCAACTTCACAACATTGCGCCATCGCACCATCGCAATATCGCAACTTTTCAACATTGCGCCATCGCACCATCGCAATATTGCAACTTCACAACATTGCGCCATCCAACCATCGCAATATTGCAGTTGGTTGAAACTACAAAGCAACTATCGCAAATTAGAAATTTGCGATTGCGATCAATCGTATTTGAAAACGTGTCAGGTGGGCCCGAAAGGAGTTCTATATGTTTTAAAACAGGCTTTATTGTATGCGCCGAGAGTATGTTAAGGTGTATTAAAAGGGCAGATTATATGATTAAATCATCTTATAATTAAGCCAAGAGACAAAGTTGGGTTATATATATATATTAAAAGGTGTTGTCATATATATATATATATATATATTATATATATATATAATGCTGTTGTGATAAGCCGTATGGTCTGTAGACCCACGGGCCTCAGCTTAAGGGGAGGGCGATTATTAATGTAATACAATTGTGATATATGTATGTTCCGGCCTGCGGAATGTTCCACATCAACAAGACACTTGCTACAAGTCAACAGTCACGTATTTTTCTAAAAGGCACTGATATAAAAGCACTGTTACATATATACAACAATTACACCACAGTAGAGGACAAAATAGAATACAGAGCAGAAAAGAGTTAAAACACAATCACAGAAAAAGACAAAACACAGTCAAAGAAAAGACAAATGCACAGCTAGCCAAGAGGGTGAATGAGTGAGCTGGAATTCACTTTGTAATTCGATTTTAAATATTTTAATTGTTTTTTATTTTTTGTGATGCATTGGCAAGTCTCCGAGAGAGAACAAATTCCCACTGTAATGTTAAATTGATACCTACAGTTATATTTTCGGAGTAAGCAGATAAAGAAATGAGGAGGCAGAAGACCAAGGGGTATGACCATTCATTTCGAATTCCTAGAGGAAAACAAACAGTCATCAAGAAATTCTATAAATAATATCATTCTGATATGAAAATGTGAGGAAGAAGAGTTAGAGAGCAAGGGAGAGAGCATATTTATATAGAGAATGCAGAATATAGAAGGAAAAAGCAGAGAGGATTGAAAGCTACGAACGGGCGTATCGAGGTAAATCAGAAAACTTTCGGTTGAGAAAGCTGAAGGAGTTGTAGTGCTTCATACAGGTTGTAGCTTGAGAATTGGTAAAGAGCCTCCTGTAGGTTGGTGCCTGCAGACAAACAGTGGTGAGAGGGAGTTGGAGCTTGCCTTTGCATCACAACAATAATAAGATGTGGTTTTCTCCCTTTATGGATTTCCACTTATATCTGGTGTCTCTGTGCATGATATTTATGTATTGATCTGATATGTATCATTTGCTTAATACCTGCTGCTCTCATATTAAGTCTACTGCTCTATTAAACTAATACTTTCTGATTACATTCTAAAGTTACTCTCACATCAAATTGAGTTTGAAATGAAGGTGTAAATAAGTTTAATGGAAAGTTTTAAAAGATCAGGTATGTATTAAACTGATTCACCCCCCCCCCCTCTCAGTTGAATTAGAGGTTCAACAAATCTTTGGTATTTACAATCTTCAAAGGAAAAGAATAAAATGCAGGCCGAGGATCTTTTCTCAAATACAATATACTTTGCAAAGCCTTCTTGACATTCTCGGGAAAAGAGAAGAAATAATTTATGACAGAGAACAAAATGTCTTGGATGAAATTCCAACTTGAATACCTGATCTTTCCATATTGTCCTTTCATGTTTCTGCTAATCAGGTTCATCCTCTAGTGGAGTCCTTGGATCTAATCTCAAAACTGATTTAGAGTCACCAGGTGAATGATTTTAGCCTTGCAGTGTCTGATCGTTGTCCACCATCAACAATCAGATCTGAACCTGATTAGATCTTACTGAGGAAACCAGATGTTCATTTCATAAACTAGACCGGAGATTGACTGAAGCAGCGTTTATCTACTATGCACTCGCAGAGCAAGAGCAGTTCGAAGGCTACCTGGCATAACTTCAGGCTCCGTCTGTAGTTTATAAAGCAAACAACAAATTTTTCTTCCCCAGTATGGTCGCCACTATGTTAGAGCCTAAATCTACCTTAGGCTGAAGGAAGGCAGGATTCAGGATAACACCAAACCACGCTCAGTCTGGTAGCTAACCCTACCAGAACAGGAGAGGGCTCTCTCCGGGTCAATATCAGTAAAACATATTTCGCTGGGGCTTGAGATGACTGAAATAAAAACTAATTTTAGGCTAGATATGTAAGTACAAGGATTTGATTTGATTTTTGGGAGTTTCGTTGGAAAAAATGGGAAAAGAAAATTTGGGTCTGGGGATGAAGGCCAGTTCTTGCAGAGTTTCAAGTTGGGGCAGGATAAGCAAAGGTTTCAATGCCTTAAATTGTATAAATGGATAGAAAGGATTGCTGAGAATCTGAAGAGGGCAAGATGGTATCAAGGATCCTCTACAAACTGAAGAAAACATATACAACTAAACAAAAGTTTAAGGTAGAGCACCAACAAATTAATGAATTATACCTTAGTCACTCATTTGTTTAATTTCAGAAGAAAAGAGAAGGGAAATGGCATACATAAACATTAATGAACTTAAAAATACATGGAGAAAAACACCATCCAAACATAGAGCCACAAGGATCCCAACAAGTGCTTCAAAACCCTGGTCTTTCCTTGCCAAAAATGCAGAAGTGATGTACAATAGAGTGCCAAACAATTCCCAAGTATCCAACACTGAAAGTGTCTCAGAAAATACATGATATAGACCATCCTAACCCCTTCCCATGCCTCTAGGGGTCGAGCTCATCCTTCTAGGAGCTATTTCAACCAATTCTAAACATGGAACTGAAATCTAGGCAGCCAAACAACTTTCCTCTAAAAGGAAGGAAACTGATTCATTCATTTAATTTTCACTTTTTAGTGAATGAATCCTTTAGAACAAGTAAATATGAGCCAAAATTACATCATATTCACCAAGTTACATCAAGATAGAACAATAATTACATCAAAAAGTGAAACTAGTCAAACTGGGCAAATTTCTGAGCTAAAAAGTAAAAATTGGGCCAAAATCCTCTATGCGCCGCGCCAGAAAACTCAATGCGTCGCGCCATTTTGGAGCTGATTTTGAGGCACGTCCTAAAGTCCAAATTGAGCTCATGATAGCTTGTTGGAAATTCCTGCCTGTCTGCTATCTAACCCAAGTGGAATTTTTGGATTTGAATGTCAGTTGCCCCTCCAAAACTGCAATCTCCCAAGACTGGTTCCTGCTAGTGCAAAAAGTGGTAGAAAGACCATTTTTGGAGTGTTTTTGACCTTTAAGACCACCTATAACTTGATGAAATCTCGCAGCCATTCCTGAGCATGCATAATTTACCATAACAAACTCAAAAATATCAATTTTTCCTCCAGAAGATGTCCCAATCATAAGCGCGCATCGAGTGGCGCGACGTGTCGGGCAGAAAAACCTGTTTTGCAACCAAAATTTTCAAAAATGACAAAATTTACTCCAAATTTGCTGAAATTTGGAGTGAAGGTCTTCCATCATGTCCCATGCTTAGCCAAAGAAGCTTCAACCAAGATTCGAAGTGGATCAGGCCTTTTCCGACGTTTCAGTGCTCTCCTCAACCTCGTCTTCAGGATCTTCATCTTCGCTTCGCAAACATGTGTGCGGGCCCAATAGTGTTTCTTCATGTGCCTAAGCATGTCTTTGTCCCTATTGGCCTTCGCTAGCCGCTTCTCAAGATGTTGCAGCTTCTCGGTCAATGTGTCAATCTCAGCCTTCTGCTCCTGGATGATCTCTCGCAGCTTTGAGCTAGGAGAGCTCAAATCAACATCGATCAAGACAAAATCAGTGTCTTGGCCTCCTGAAGGGCCCTCATCCTGCATAGGATTCTTGCCTCTGTCCTGTACCTATGCTGATGTCGAAGGCGAGTCCCCTTCCATGCCAAGTGGAGATAGTACTCGTCGTGCTGCTGCAAATAAGGCTCTGTGGCCTCTCTGATAGGTAACACACACTGGAACACTGATATGCTCTGTCTCGGGAACCTCAAACTGATGTGAAGGCTCACCCTCATCATGAAAAATCTCTGGAGGAGGCTGAGGGGCTGTAAAGAAGTCACGGGAAATGAAATCATCCCATGCGATGCCCTGCAATCCGAGCTGATGTACCAAAATGATTTTGATGAGCGCATAATGATAAATGCTGTTATGCTGCTGCTGTGGAGTCTTCCTCTGCACCAGGGTAGTCATCTGCTCTATGTTTCGACACATGAAATATGGAATACTGATCAGCCTCACTCTCGTGAAATGCATCAAAAGTCTAATGTGGTATGCATAAAGGCGTGAGAACCTGCCCTCACAGCTGAAGTACCTGATGATGAGCTTCATCAATGGCGCATAAGACTCCTTCAGAAACTGGAATGGAAATACCCTACTGAGCTGCCTCAAATAGCCTGGCCTGATGTAAGGTTCATAATATGCTCTATCCAGCTGCTGTCTCTTATTCCACTCTTCACCTATGTTTGGTATCCCGGTTGCCTCAGAAATGGTCTCTGGTGTCAAGGTGAAGTTCACTCCAGCAAGGTTTACATGACCATCACGCAAATGTAGGACAAATAAGTGAACCAACTCATGATGATGTTGAATCTGAGATATCATCTCACAATACTGAAAACATGATTGTTGCTCAAAGCATGCCATTGCAAGCGGGCAGGCCTGCAATTGAGCCAAAGAAGTGGGCTCCTCTCTGACGTGCCTGCCACTTTTATGAGACCTCCTCGGTACATTTAGCCCGGTGGTTGAGTCACTATCTTGCTCATATCCTTTCTCATATGATGAATTTGTCTCTGACATGGTGTTGAAAACAAGGTGTTTGACAAGTATATGCTGATATGTATGTGGTGAAAACAAGATTTTGTCTTTCAATACCAAATGTGCCACATATGAAATAGGGGACTGTGGGGAAATACTACAGTGAATATAACGGACTGTCAAATGAATTTGGAGTGGAAGGACAGTCACTTGAGTGCTTGTGGGAATTCGGGATTTGGAGATTTTATAAGTGATATGGGAGTGGGAGATAGTGATGGGAAATGTAGTTTTTAGGGATAGGGATAAATGGATTGACAAGATCTACTCAAACTAAGTGAAATCAAGGATGTCAAAACAATCCTTGAATGTTTTGGGAATTAGGAATTTATCAATGATATGAAGGAATGGAGGTGATAGACAATGATAGGGTTTGAAAATGAAAACATGCGAACAAAGGGTATAAGGGATATGGTTGTTTTGGGACAGAGGGAATAGGAGAGGGGATTATGATAGCAGTATGAAAATGATGGGAACACGAATGAAAAATTGAGTGGGAGTATTAAGCACCAATAATCAAATTTCAACACTTCTTGTCAAACCTTAGGGAGCAGATTTTAATATGGACATAGGGTTTGTTTTTTCACCAACAAAACTCTATTTCTTCGCCTCTAAACCACACCACACATGACTAAAATCACTGAACAGGCTTTGTCAAACTTACTTGGAGAAAAATGAGTTGAATTGATTTTATTTTTTATGGAGCGGTGATGAATTGTGCCTTGGAGGCTCTGTGCGCCGCGCACAAGCCCAGTGTGCCACGTCCTGTGGATGCGCCGCGCCGGAGGAAAAATACACTGTGTGAAAACGCCCAATGCGTCATGCAGCCCCAGTGCGTCGCGCACTTACCCAATGCGCCGCGCAGACTTGAACACAATGTTGGTTTCTCAAAATTACAAGTTTCGCCCTCTCACAACTTTGAGTCGGCTTTCAATCAATCTCTTGAATGCAAATGGCATTGATAAACATTGAAATATCTATATAAAGTTATGGCTTTTATTTTCTCTTTGTAAAGACCCACTTTTGTAATGTTTTGGCTTGGCACTTTTTTCACTGTTAATACAACTCTGTCTTTTTGCTTCCTCCTTGATTTTTTGGCTAAAATGATGGCTTCCTGGTTGATTTTTTGCAGGGATGGTAGCGTTGGACTTCGACAAAGGATGACCAGAGTCTGCATTTGAAGTACTTCATGGTGGAAAACTTTTAAATACATATTTATTACAAAAAACAAATTTGATGATTTCTTCTTCAAAACAGAGTTTTGAAGAAGAAATATCCTCGAGCATTATTGACGATGAAAATCTTGAAATGAAAAATTATTGAAGACATCCTCATGGCCTGCGGGCATTATTTAACATTTCTGAAGACCAAAGCCTAGACCTAGTGACTGAAAAGACTCTTTATTGACCACAAGACCATTTATGACTGTAAATGACTGAAATCAATTTTGATGAATGTTGATAAATTTTGACCAACCCGGCAGGTACAAACATGAGGGAACTAGTGAAGAGACCCTTCCGTCAGATAATGGCATGCCCCTACCGGAATGCAGATGCATGAGCTAAATGAGACACCTAAAAATGAAATGCAATAAGAGAAATGATCTCTGACGGAGGGATGACAAGACCGACTCTAACAAGATCGACGGCGGGGAATGAATCAGGAGATGTCAATCGGGGAGAGGAATAGAATGCGCCCGATAAAATGCGATGTAGCGCGGGCTGTTTGATCGTCTCAAGATCAACGATGGAGATTATCGCAAGTATAGAACCGGTGGAAAACCTTTAAAACATATAAAAAACCCAAAATTTAATATAACACAAAGTTTTGGCTTTGGGGGTAGGATATACATATGATATGGCTTGGCGCCCATCTGGCGCCCATCTGCGGGGCCTTTGATTATATGAAGGCAAAAGGCCCGAGGCTTATGTATGAGGTCCAATCGCATCAGAACTTTTGGTGCGGTCTTTCAATCTACCCATTTTTTCATTAAAAATCATAACTCCAACGGGTTTAGACCAAACTTAGGGAAAAGTGGGTTTTTTTATTTACAAAGGAGAATGACAATCGGGAATGGAAAAATTTAATGTTTTAGCGCCCGATTGCGGGCACAAGGTTTATATGGAATAATAATATGATCGGAGGATATATGCACAAGGCTTAATCACATCAGAACTTTTGGCATGGCACAAAGACTTGCGCGCTCTGAATTTTTCCAATGCGATAAGCGCTGAAAGGGCTTAGCGCCTGGTTCTAGCACCTGGGCAGACAGTGGGGAAGTGGTTAGGACTTTAGCCCAAGGGGGCTTAAGCCTGTAATACAAAAACATATTTTTTATGAAATTTTTTCAAGTTTTCTGATGGATTTGGGGGTTTCGATAGAGTTCAAAAAGGAGTTTTAAACTCTGTAAAGGGGATTTTATGAAGGGGAAATGGGAAAAATGGAAAATAGAGTAAGTTTATGAGGAAAAAAGGAAGGAAATGAAGGTTAATTTTGTGGTGGAGGGGAATGAAAAATGGCCTTTGTAGCAGTATTTTCTCTATGGAATCAACAGAATTTATGAGTTTAAAATGGAAATAGCAGTGAAGATTTGGACAAAAAGGCATGATGTCTCCATGAGTCTTCAAGAGATAACACTTTTAGCAATAAAACCTGTTTCTTGAAGGCTCCAAAAATGTTTTAGCCACCATTTGATATGACAAATTTTATTGGTGGCTAACAGGTCGTACACCATCACCAAGGTTGTAGGGAACAATGCCTTCAAGCTCATTATTCCACCATTCCTTGGTTTGCACCCAGTATTCAATGTGGACTACCTTCGTCCCTACTTCTCACCTCTACTGGACACCCCTGCCATTGTAGAACAACTCACACCAACAGAGTTAAACCTAAACTGCATGGTACAGGCCACCACATGTTGTATCATGGACATGCAAATCAAGAACACTCACCAACAAAAGATACAACTGTATCGGGTTGTCAAAGCTGGCCAACTCCTGCACCAAGGCAAGTGGTTCACCAGGGACCAAGTTTAGCGGAAGTTTCCTGGTCTCCTGAAGGAACTCAATGCAATGAGGACCATTGCTTCCTAAGGGGGGAGGAATGATCCAGGTGGATATTGGTGGCCACATACCTATTCCACTTGGGGCCCCACCATTGTCTCTTTCAGTTTTTCAATTTCGGCACAACATACTATTTTAGGAATTTTTTCGAGTCCTGAAATTTCGAAGCCTTTTTTAGGCCCTAAACAACATTTTTTGGGAAACCCGAGAGAAAAATGGGTCCATGGACTGATGTTGTTAACAATAAAAGTTCTATTCCTTGAATAGATATTTCTAACAAGATATGGTGCACATCAAACTGAGATCGTATGCCAAAGTTACGTTCCCGGGAAGTTGAAACATCAATTTACCCAAATGGGGCCCATAGTTTTTGCGCTTCATCTCCTAGGGTTAGGGTTTTGGATGTTTAGGGTTTTACATTATTTATAAATAATAAATAGGCCCTTGAGCCTCATTGTAACACAATTCAGAGGCATGTAGTTGCCACATATATTCTCAAAGATAAGATACCAGCGCCCTAGCTAGTTTATTTCCATTCTGTCTGTAAGCAAATTTCAGTTCTTTAATATTAATGAAATGAAGTGTTATTTCCACTGCATCTTTATATTTTTGGTTATATTTGTATTCTGTTGTGTTCCTGCATAAATCTAGATCAGTGGTATCAGAGCGGTTTTCCTTTTCTCGATCCTTATTTGCATGTCCCCAACGAGGTCGAGGTATAAGGAGTTAGGGCTCCATATGGCTGAACCTTTGAAATATTAGCCTCACAAACCCCGACGGTCACCCATGGGGGATGAAAATGAAGATGAGGGAGTAGGAGATCATTTTAAAATATTGCTTTAGGAGGCCCTCGAAAAACAAAGGAACGCGATGATGAATAACTTTTCCCTGATCCTTCAACGATTGCCCACCGATGACGCATCTTTATCCAACAGCCACTCTAGAGCCGCGACTCCATTTAAGGTACAAGTAAAATTTGACATTCCCATATTTGAGAGTCAAATAGATGTAGATGTCTTAGATGTATGGTTGAATATATTAGAAGGATCTTTCTCAGTTCATGAATTTTCAGACCGGGATAAGATTATTTTTGCACTCCTCAAAGCTACCCCCCATGTCAAGGATTGGTTGGAAACCTACTGTGAGAAAAAGGATGATACAGAACCCTCTCTATTCTTAGTCGTACCCACTTCGAATTCTTTCCAAGATGCCATCAAGGAACAATACTATCCCATGGGGAGATATGAGGACAAGTACATACATTGGACCACGCTGCGGCAACAAAGGGATCAAGATGTGCATGAGTTGACAAATATGTTCCATACCCTTCGCACAAAGTTGGGTATCAAAGATTCAGAGAAACATTTGGTGCTAAAGTATTGCAGTTGTCTACACATATACATTCAGGAGGAAATGGAGTTCTTCAACATCTCTTCGCTTGGTATGGTATACTGGTATGCTGCCAAGATTGAGTATAAATTCAAACAGAAGAAGCCAGACTTTGGATCTGCAAATCAAAAGCAAGGGAAAGGTGCCCCCAAAGCACAGAACAAAGGACAATGACAAGTCATGGTAGCCCAAGACAACCTGCCAAAGCCGCAAGCAAAGAACAACACCGTGAAGCCAAAGAAGGACACGGGAAAGTGGTGTGAGTTCCATAAGAGCTCCACTCACAACACAAGTGAGTATTGGGCCAAGCAGTCGTTGGTGGCCAAGATGATGACTTCTGAATCATATGCATGCTTTGACTCTGAATCAGAACTCAACAAGGGGAATGAAAAAGGGAAACATATTATTGATGTGGAGCCCAACACCATTGTTGCCACTGCGAAGATCCAGAAGGAGGAACCGGAAGATCCAAAGGAAAAGGAGCATCTCTTCCACTCCCAGATGTGGGTAAAGGGTTCACCACTACAGTTCATTGTTGAAAATGGGAGCCAAAAGAACCTCATTTCAGCAAATGTCGTGAAGAAGTTGAGCTTGCTGACCACAGTACACCCACATCCATACACCATTGAGTGACTTCACCAAGGACGGGATCTCTGCGTCATCGAGCAGTGCCACCTTCCCTACCACATCAAGCCCTTCACAGATGAGGTATTATGTGACACTGCTCCTCTTGATGTTTGTGATGTATTATTAGGCCAACCATACTTGTGGAAGCGACATGCTGTGTTTGATTCCCGACCTCGTGCTGTTACTGTTACTTTGGGAACTAAGCTGTACAGGATACCAGAGGTACCATCGCCTGCCGCTATCTATTTGGCTACTACAAAAAAATGCAGTAAGCTCAGTTCCAAAACTAGGAAATTTGTTTCCCTGATGGTCTGCCCCTAGGGCAAGAAGAAGACTGTGGCCATGACCTCTAGATAGGGCTCCTCTGCATGACAACAACAAATGGACAAGGTTGTGGAGGAGTAAGGGGAAATCTTCACCTCACCCACGAGGGTGCCTCTGCACTGTCACGTCAATCACCCCATTGACCTGACCATAGGTGCACCACTACCCAATGGACCAATCTATCGGCACTCTTTTATGGAGAACGATGAAATCAAGAGGCAGATTCAGGAGCTGCTATAGAAAGGTCAGATCCGGCCTAGTTCATTGCCCTGTGGGAGCCCGATATTGTTGGTACAGAAGATGGATGGGACTTGGAGACTCCGTATTGACAATTGGGCGCTGAACAAGATCACAGTTCGGAATAGGTACCCGATCCCATGGATAGATGAACTTCTGGACCAACTTAAAGGGGCGAAATATTTCAACAAGATCAACTTGAAGTTTGGGTATCACCAGGTACCAATCGAACCCTTCGATGTATGGAAGACTACCTTCAATGTAATGTTCCAAATTTTGGAATAAAGTAATTGGAACATTAATCTTTCTTTTATTTTAATAAAAGGAATAAAATGGGTGAGGGGACCCACGTAGCAATCTAATAAACACTCCTAAGGTGCAAAAAGTCACTTAAGTGGCTTTTGATAGCAACCCCAAGTGTGAAAAGGGCCAAAGGCAAGTGAGCTAGACCATGGTTGACCAAAGTCAACAACGTACCCTAAGAGGGGAAGCTTGCACAAGAAGATTGCGTAGTTGGAGTGGAGGGAAATTTGAAATGAGAGAAACCCTAATGTGAGTGGGGTCCATGCATACATTGCATAAAAGATGAAGGAGAGCCATTGTGGAGATCATTCTTGGGAGATAGAATTCGAAGTTGAAGCTCTATTCAACTTTGTGCTGCTTAGCACAAGAGGGATTCCTGTTTAGGAATGCCCTTCTCTTCCATGGGATGCCATGGAGAGATTGTTCTTAATCTTCCTCACATCATGGCTTGAGGCCAAAGCATTCATTTGCAGCTATTGCGTTATTCTTGTAGCAAGAGAACATTGGAGTTGCTGGTGTTGCAGTGAGGGACCTTCATCATCACATTTCCGGAGTTGTTCTGTAGAGGAGAGGCCATCTCTTTCTCTAGGAGATCAGCAAAGGAGATCCCAGAGCTTCTATTGCAGATTTTGGCATTGGGCCATATGTTTCTCTCATGCCCAGCACAGTATGCTTCCCATACAGTGTTATTTTCAGAGGTGGCTTGCACAAGGGTTTCATTTGGTGCGCTAGTGAGTGTAGTTTTCAGTAAGGGGATCAGCCCCTTCCTTTTGGAGATCATTGGAGGAGGTTTGCACATCTATTGTAGCATTTCCCATTCTCTTCCATGTTGTATTATATTTGAGCTGCAGTAGTTGCCCAGCTACTCCGGCATTTTTGTCTTTCATGTATTCTAGCCAATACCTTGGAGGATTGAGGTAATAATGTTTTCCGGGGTTGAGATCTTGCTCCCCCATCTTTATTTGAGCTCTTATTGCTATATCATCATATGTATATCAGATTGCAGTCATTTTCCCTTATGGATTGCGTAGTTATAGAGTAGCTGGATCATGTAGCAGTGTATTTCCTTCATTGCATGTATATCTTCCTTTGAGGCTGATTTGCACTCACCTTGAGAGGTATTTTCCTCAAGGATTTTATATAATATTTGCTGCTACATTTTCTATATCAGATTTTTACTCTTCTTTCATTATGTGAGACATTATTTCACTGCTGCTACTTGTTGAAGTTTCATGCTATTGAAGATTATCTCATTGAGCATTATTTCAGTATACTTGTTGGTGGGAGATCTGAATAACCCCCTTAGGGCTATTTCTTTGAGCTTATATTCTAGAAGGAGTTTGTATCAGATGTATTCCAAGGCATCCCAGCATTGGAATGCTTTATTTTCACATGGGCTTCCTTATACAACGTCCTCATGGACAGCTGCTGCAAAAATTCCTTGAAGGGAAATATTAGCTCTTGACAAGTTCTATTGGCAGAGTCTGCTAGTGGGCCAGGTAGCCTCTAGATCTCATCCTTGTGAAGGTGGCATATCCAGTAAATTCCCCTAACAGTTAATCTCTTAAATAGTGCAGTGTTGATTGTTAATACTCCCGAAGTTGGAAAATAGGAATATCTTAAGATATTCCTGATGGAGAAAAAATTTCCCCATTTGGGATGTTACATTCAATGCCAAGGAGGGCCTTTTCAAATGGATGGTCATGCCTTTCAGGTTGACGAATGCTCCCGCAACCTTCATGAGGTTGATGGATGACATGTTGCTGCCATTTACCAACTAATTTGTAGTGGTGTACTTGGATGAAATTCTGATCTTCAGCCAGAATTGGGAAGAGAACCTCCACCACATCCAACAAATCCTTCAAACACTGCAGCAACACAAGTTGTGTGCCAATTTTGAGAAGTGCACTTTTGGAATGACCCACTATCAATATCTGGGATACATTATTGATAAAAGGGGGGTGCATGTGGATCCAACCAAGATCCAAGTCATTCGGGATTGACCAGCTCCAACCACTCTAATAGAGTTTCACAACCTTCTGGGCGTTGGTAATTTCTACCGCAGGTTCGTGTTGGGATTATCTCATATCACTTGGCCCTTGAGTCAAGTCACCAATGGAGGAGCGAAAGAAAAATTATTTTAGTCGGAATCTCAACAGAAGGCATTCGTAGAATTGAAACATCGCCTATGTTCTACCCCAGTGCTCACATTCCCAGACTTGCAACAACCATTTGAGATCGAGACAGATGCCTCTGACTATGCTATTGGGGAAATTCTTACTAAACATGGGCATCCAGTGGCATATCACAGTGGGACATTGTCCAACATAGTCCAAAAGTATCCCACTTATGACAAAGAAATGTATTCCATTTGCAGGCTTGTTGATAGTGGAAGCATTACATTTTGGGGAAGGAAACAATCATCCACACAAACCACCGACCCCTGTAGTTCATACAAACACAAGGGAAGTTGTAGAATGATCGCCATCAGAAGTGGTCCACATATCTACAACAATTTCATTTGAACATCAAGTACAAGAAGGGTAGCACCAATAATGTTACAGACTGCCTCAGCCAACCACCGATTGTGGCGCTAACCACTGTTCTCAACTCTTATGGGCACAAGACTTTTGATTGGCCACTTCTCTACAAGAGCAATCTAGAATTCGGCCACACATACAAGGCACTTTTGGGGGATACGCAAGTTCTTAATTTTCACCTCCAAGATGCATTGTTATGTCACCTGGGACACTTTTTTGTTCCTTCAAGCAAGCGTGCCAAGATGATATGGGAAGCACACTCCAGTCGAGTCGTTGGGCATTTCGGGGTCGAGAAACTAGTGGCAGTACTGCAGAAGTATTTCTATTGGCCGAACCTTCGATAAGATGTCAGGAAGTACACTGGATCTTGCACTGCTTACGTCATTTCCAAATCGACCATTAAGAAGCAAGGCCTCTATACTCCCCTAACTGCCCCTAGTTGATCGTGGGAATCCATCTCCATCGACTACATGTCAGACCTTCCTTCTACTAAGCATGGAAACGACTGTGTTTTTGTGGTCTTCTCTAGGTTCTCGAAGATGGCCATTATGGCGGCCTGTAAGAAGAATATCACAGCAGAAGCCACTGCTAAACTCTTCTTTGAACGAGTGCGGGTGCACTTTTGGATCCCACAGTCTATCATCTCAGATCGGGACAGCACGCTCCTTAGCACATTTTGGTCCAGCCTTTGGTCAATGCTGGACACCAAGCTCACCAAGTCCACAGATTTCCATCCACAAACTGATAGCCAAATAGAGGTCATCAACATGATGATTGTACACATTCTGCGCATGTACAATTCAAATCATCCACGCACATGGGATGAGAGCCTACCCTATGTACAACACAGTTATAACCAGGTTCTCCACAACTCAACCAACCACAACCCCTTTCAGGTGGGCTTGGGATTCCAACCACTATGTCCCATTGATGTAGCCATGTCATTTGCGGCTACTCTAGCAGATTCGTCTCATGTCCAGTCTAAAGTTGACAAAGCGAATAGCTTCATCGAGTGCATTCAGCACATCCGCCAACAAGTTCATGACATATTGGACAGAGCCAATACTAAGTACAAGCAACAACATGATCAACATCGGGTGCCACACAACTTCTAGGTGGGTGACAAAGCGTGGCTACATTTTCAGAAGGAGTGTCTCACTAGACCCCACCGCAAGTTTCGCACGCTTCGATATGGTCATACACCATCACCAAGGCTATAGGGAACAATGTCTTCGAGCTCAGTATTCCACCATTCCTTGGTCTGCACCCAGTATTCAATGTGGACCGCCTTCGTCCCTACTTCCCACCTCTACTAGACACCCCTACCATTGCAAAAAAACTCACACCAACAAAGTTAAACCCAGACTGCATGGAACAGGCCACCACAGATTGTATCATGGACATGCAAATCAAGAACACTCACCAACAGAATATCCAACTGTATTGGGTTGTAAGCTGGCCAACTCTTGCACCAAGGCAAGTGGTTCATTAGGGTAATTTTGAAGTCTAAAATGGGCCTCCTAAGGAAATAATAAAATAATAGCTAAACCAATAAAATGATATTTATGAATTTTTAATTCAATTTTTGCACCCAAATCCATGTAACCATGGTTAAATTCAATTCAAAAATTGTACCAAAATAAAATTAATAAAAAAATTGTATTGACGTGACTATAAATAAGAATGAGATTTTCAAAAAAAGTCATTATCATTGCACAACTAATGCATTTGTCCTTTGTACTTTTTAAACTTAAAATATAAATATAAATATAAATTCATAAATTCATAATTATAGAATATACTTGATTTGTAAATGACCTGAGTTACTTAGCTCTATTTCAGAGATTGACTATAGGGGCTTTTACTGGATATGTCACCCTTAAAGAAAGGATGAGATCCAGAAGCTACCTGGCCCTCTACAGACTCTGTCTATAGAAATTTAAAGTGATAAACACTCAGGTTATTAAAATGCGGAAAATTCACCAAGATCTTTTCTAGTCCTTGTACAACATGTGATTGGAAGTATTACTGAATAGTTATTATGTGCATTAACTGTTTAGACATGAAATAATCTATGTATGTTTAGATTGAACAATTTCACATCCATCACATAAGCCATACCATAAGACAAAGAAGTTTGTGACGGAGTTCGTCCCACCTGGACTACGTCTCTGAGTCCGCCTCAGAATTGTGCGTCCGTTGTATTCTTTAAGCCGAGAGAAATATGCTACAATGAATCATCAGTTGCACTACTGATGTTGTAGATATGGACCATCCCTTGAATATGATAACTGATACAACTCTTTTCTTTCAACACATAAGAAAATACATGGATGATTCACACACTAAAACAAACTGAGGACTGAAACTTTATGGACCTTCGACAACTTGGTGGCTGAAAGAGTTTTAGAATGTCGAAGTTGATCTTGTCATCATCAACGTACTTCGATGTTGTTGTTATGCAAGTAGGATAGCTTTTCTCCTTCAATAAACTTGCAATGACAAACTCTCCACCAATTACATCATCTGTATTCTTAAGAGTGCCTACTTCCTCTTGAAGTAGGGAAAACTCTCTTTAACCTCCTCTCATGAGGTCTCTCCTTCTTTGACTTCAAGGTAGCTGAACTGAGTTTGGCATAATCAAAGCGGATCTCGTCATCCATCGACATACTTTTATGTTGAAACTTATGCAAGTTTAAAGAGCTTTTCCTCCTTCATGAAAACCTGCAATAAACCAAAACTCACTACCACATTATGTGACATACAATATAAGGGAGTTTTACTTCATCTTGAAGTTTGAACAACTCCTTTTGCCACTCTTTCTCTCTTGAGGTCTCTCTCAAAAACCTCTCAACACTCTTCTCTAAAAGTGCCCTCTCCACTCTCTTAACTCATGAAAAGAACACTCTTCTCTTAAATATTAAGAGTGCATATATTCAAGGCTTTACAATATGCCTCGAATCATTGTTTGCTGCAATTAAAATTTTGTTGGAGAGTATTTGGTGACGAGGGATTTGAATCCCATCATCACATTCCATACATAGGATAAAGTCCTAAACCATAGCGTTGTATTTAAATTAAAATACCCACTTTAGACTTTATAATATAAATCTTCGCCTGATGGTTAGGCTAACCGCACGGGGAATGCTGACTAAAATGTGTGAACAAGCAGGTTTCTATCCGGCAGTGGCTCTGACGGTTACTCCATAAACCCGACAGTCTAAACTCCAGCGGTTCCGGTGACCTGTCACATGACTTGATGCGGTTCTGCGGTCTTTACAACTGGCGACGTTTGGTTCATTCACCCGACAGTCTCATCCCAATATTCGAGCTGCTAGCTTTGACATCTGTTCCATTCCCGGCACGGTTTTACAAACCTGTTACATAACTCCGACAGCTCATAATCCACGCGGTTTACAACTTTCCGCTGCGGTCTTCCACTGTTCTGGTCACAAGACTGCGCAACATGGTTCTGCAGTCTTACAGCTGTAAACCACATAACATTCTCTGTCGCTGGTAACAACCTGTTCATATGTTATGAAACTCCGATGCGATTTAAATCCCTTGGCGGTTAGGAACTTAACGCTGCAGTCTTCAAATGTTCACATTGAAATGTTTCCAATGTGGTTTAATACCATGCGGTCTGGATAACACTGTGGGAGTTTTAATTACGAAGGTTTTAAGAAGAACATAATTCAAGCCTTAATTCTTCAACCTTTCCGCTATAGGTTTTATACAACCCATTGAAACTTTACAATAAGGTTTATGAAAACCGGAGTCCGAAACCCTTTCTGCTAACCTTGACATTAAGGTGTATGAAATATTACATCAAAATTTTGAATAAGACTTTGTCTCATGAGTTTTGACATCGAACTTTATAACATAGTTCGAAACCCATTACAATGCACTAATGTTTATGCCATGGTATTAAAACCTACTTCTGAACCTTTATAGACCGAACTTTGTAATAAAGTTTATGGTAAGGTTTCAGGATTTTAATTTGCGCTAGTATTTGAACCTAAAGGTTTTACACCACATAAGTTTTGTGCTAGGGACTTTAAGTCCATAAGTTTAGAAAACTTAGGAATAGGACTTGAATTCGACATTTTTCCCTAGGAGTAGATTCAGGCTTTCATAACAAATTTTTGTGTTTCTTTTTGACACTTAGTGCTAGCCTTTAGGACTTAGGATTTAAATTGAGTCCTTTTTACCTTAGGATCTGTTTTGTCCATTAAGGTTGACAAAAGTGGACTATAGACATTTTCGACCTTTACAGTGAAGACTTAGGACAAATTTGATTACATAAGTCTTTTAACAAACTGGTTGTTTTTGTCACAGGTCGATTTGAAGATGTCTTTGATTGGCGCTTTGAAACATTTGCTGGAGTTGCATCTGAAGTTGATGTCGATCGATGTCGCACATTTGAACTTCACAAATTTGATGACCATCTTGATCACTCCCTGAATTATTACATAATCAACAATTACCAAATGTCGAATAACCATCTTGGTTGATTGGTTAATTTCGATACAATTTTAACAATTCTAAAAATTGGATCACACCTCCCAACTAAAAGAACTTTTGGTTCTCCAAAATTTTTATTAAAATTCTTTTGAAAAACGAATTCAATTCTAGAACCTAGTTACAACTTTACTAGATCTAGATATTACAAACTCATTTAAGCATAAGGCATGAAGTCTGCCCAATTCCATTCAGTACTTGTTTGATCTCCAACAGGTGACTTGGATTCTTCCTGGGCTGCTGGTGTCAGTACTGTTTCCTTTGGAAGCATTGGACAATTGTCTTGAACATGCCCTGGCAGTTGACAATTTTGACAAGTTGACAGCTGGCGAGTGTTTTTTCCCATCTTGTCCCTGCAAAGAACTAGCTGCTTTGATACCACTTGTTTTGTAAATGACCTGAGTTACTTAGCTCTATTTCAGAGATTGAATGTAGAGGATTTTACTGGATATGTCACCCTTAAAGAAAGGATGAGATCCAGAGGCTACCTGGCCTTCTACAGAATCTGTCTATAGAACTTTAAAGCGATAAACTTTCAGGTTATTAAAATGTGGAAAATTCACCAAGATCTTTTCTAGTCCTTATACAACATGTGATTGGCAGTATTAATGAACAGTTATTATGTGCATTAACTATTTAGACATGAAATAATCTATGTATGTTTAGATTGAACAATTTTACATCAATCACATAAGCCATACCATAAGACAAAGAAGTTTGTGACGGAGTTCGTCCCACTTGGACTACGTCTCCGGGTCTGCCTCAGAATTGTGCGTCTGTTGTATTCTTTAAGCCGAGAGAAATATGCTACAATGAATCATCAGTTGCACTACTGATGTTGCAGATATGGACCATCCCTTGAATAGGTTAACTGATACAACTCTTTTCTTTCAATACATAAGAAAAGACATGGATGATTCGCACACTAAAACAAACTGAGGACTGAAGCTTTATGGACCTTCGACAGCTTGGTGGCTGAAAGAGTTTTAGAATGTCGAAGTTGATCTCGTCATCATCAAAATACTTTCATTCTGTCTTTATGAAAGTAGGATAGCTTTGCTCCTTCAATAAACCTACAATGACAAACTCTCCACCAATTACATCATCTGTATTCTTAAGAGTGCCTACTTCCTCTTGAAGTAGGGAAAACTCTCTTTAACCTCCTCTCATGAGGTCTCTCCTTCTTCATTAGGGGAATTTTGGGGTATAAAATGGGCCTCCTAAGGAAATTATAAAATAATAGTGGAAATAATAGAATTAGATTTGATTACATCATCAAATTTTAGAGAGAAAAAAGAAAACAACTATTTTTTCAACTCGTATTTTCAACTTATCTCGCTATGGGTTTACTAAAATTTCAAGCGAAAACACTCGTTGGATGCATAATTTGATTCCTCATCCAAGGAGTACCCATGTTTCATACTTTCAATGGACCCTGTTACATGAAAAATGAGAAATACATGAAAAACGTGATTGCAATCACGTTTTTTCATGTATTTCTCATTTTTTGTGTAGTAGGGTCCATCAAAAGTATGCAACATGGGTACTCCTTTGATGAGGAATTAAATTTTGCATCCAATGAATATTCCCATTCGAAATTTGAGTAAACCCTTAGCGAGATAAGTTGAAAATATGAGTTGAAAAAGTAGTTTTAATATTTTATTATTTTTTAATATTTGTACTTTTTTACTCCAAAAATGGTGAATCATCCCCCACGGTTGACATTGTTGTGGATCATCTCGGCATATCCTTTTCAATTTCTATTTTGAATATCAAAAATACAAAAAGTAGAAATTCAGAAAAAAAACATATGTTATAGTATAAGGTTTTATACTATATCATAAAAAAAAGAGGTATTTCAAAGTTCGATGATAATTAAACATTGTTGAAATGTATGTTTTGATGTAAGCTTAAATCTCGAGCAGCTTCCTGAGCGGAAGTAGCTATCATCGAAGAACATCGTCAGAGGATCAAGTGCGGGGGTATGAAGTGCTCGCTCGTTATTTAACTCAGACCCCCCCGCAGTTGACTGGTCAGATCACGGGTGAGTCGTAATCGACGGCTGAGAATATGTGTGGGGGGTGCCGGTCGAAGTTCATCACCGTACCTAAAGACCCCCCGCGGTGACGTCATCAGGCGAGGCAGAAAATATGGAAGACAACTGTCATCTCATTTCAACGGCTTTTCCACGTCATATTGGCATTTATTGCCGGTTTTTTGCAATTGTTAAAGTGTTCTTTTGTCTCATTCTCGTCCCTTCGTGTTTGTTTTTCCCTCTGAATCCTGCTCTCGCCACCCTTGCATTGTTTAATATCCCACTAATTCTTTCTATCATCTTCCAGCCATGGCAAAGCGAGTCTCCCTATCTGGTATTTCAAATCTCATTCCCCTCCTGGACAGTGAAAAAGACGTCCAAGACACATTGTCCTTCGTCAACCATTCCATTTTGCATCACCAAGTCACCCTAAACTCTGAGAAATCTCCAGTATTCTCTGCCATGAAGAATTCTGGTGTTTTGTCCGCTTGTATCCCAAAGGCCCACTTTTTTCCTGAATTCATCTCATGGCTGGTCTCTTCAATGTTCCCGGGTAAGTGTTTCATAATGAACTCGCAGGGAGAAAACGTTCTGCAGGTATCGACACAACTAATTCGACAAGCATTGTGTTTTCCTGAAAATGAGTCACCATTGCAGTTTTCAGAAGATTCATTGGCTCGCTACTTTGAAGACCTTTCAAATGAAGAATTTCGTCTGTGCATGTCATACTTGAGACCAAATTCAGAAGAAGCTCAGCTGGAAGGAGATGAATTTAGTTTGGAAGCGTTCAATGCTGAGTATAGACCAATTCTAAGTTGCATTGCGGAGATTTTGGGTAAAGACAGTGATCAGATCATTGATAAATCAGTCTTGGGAATGTACGTGCTCATGATGAAGCCAGGAGTTTTTCTTGACATTCCATCCTTCTGGCAGGAGATTGTAAATTCTTAGTTGATGGCTTTTCCTCTTACAGGTTTCTTTAGATTCCCATCATTGATTGTCTATCTATTTTTATATCAGAATGTCGAAGAATTCATGAGTTTGGGGTTGAATATAGTTGATGTTAATAAGAAAAAGAAATCTGTGTTATTTTGGACTGATATGACTAGAAAAGAAGGGAATGAAGCAGGGCAGATGGCAGGCATGAAAAGACACAGGTTTTAAAGGGATAAATGGTATTTAACTTCTTACAGAGGCATTTCAATCTGCTTTGGATGGTGAAGACACTATTCACAGGAAGTATTACTCACAGTCAGGCTGTTGCATTTAGATTAGAGTATATTAGTTACAAGAATGCTTCGACAACTCAGGAAAAGCTATGGAAAGAGTGCAAGGCATTTTCCATGGACACAGCAAAAGAGATCCCAACGGCTCAAACAAAAGTAGCTGTTGATTCAGCAACTGCTTCAGGACCAGCTGTTCAGATAGATTAAATATTTTAAAATTCTCATTATGTTATTTTCAAAATCATGTAAATGTAATAGGATTTTTGAGGCATGTGCCACCGCAATAGTCAGTAGTTTAAGTAGTTAGAGTTAGTTAGGACAGTTAGAATCAGTTTCATTTCTGAAAACTGTTTTGTGATATTGTATTTAAGGACAATTTGAAGAAGGTGAAAGGTTCCGAGTTTTGGACCTTGAAGCAAAATTTTGTACTTGAAGATGGCAAATTAATGAAAGTATGCAAGTTTCTAGCATTTGTTTATGCTGAAAAGTTTATCCAGTTTACATATTGTTTTCATGTCTGTGAATGAAATAGAGTGCTTTGAGCTGCGGGTCTCTTTATACTTGTGTATCTAAGATTTAAATACACCTTAATGTGCGCTCCTCTATTTTAACCTTATCTTAACATATTTCTTCTGAGTTTCAAGGTGATAGATTATGTCTTGACAGCATATCAGTTTGAAATTCCCTTCTCATGTTCTCCCATTCAGTCATTTCAGCATAAGTGGAAAATAGCATTGCATACCATGTATGAGTCTGCTGTTTAAAGGGTTATACAATCATGTTTTAAGAGTTTTCAATACAGAGACAATATATATATATATATTTGTGACAGAATTACATAATGTCTCAAGCACTGATTTCTTTACACAGCAAGAAATTGTTTCTTGAGGAACAACATTAATTGGCGCCGTTATCGGGGACCGAAGATTCGAAGATTTTCCCTAGGTTTTTGTTTTATATTTCCTCTGGTTGTTCAGAGAGGAGGAAATAGTAAGCTGTGTTTGTTTTGAAAATAGCTCTGGCTCCCAAGAAACCTCATACGAGGTCAGATACCTCGTAGCAAAAATTTCTTGTTTTGTCCGATCCTGAGAAGCTTGTTTCAAAGAAGAGCCAGAAACCAAAAATATTTAATACACCAGAAGCCACACTGCTTGCACCAGGCAGCAGTTCGAAGATACTTTCCAAGAAACTCATTTTCTCGGAAAAAGAATCCTCATCATCACCCGTTCACTTTCAAGAACCCACATTAGAAGAGCAATCTTTGGAGTTTGTGTCTTTTCCTTTTACAAAAACTTAGCCTCATATAGTTACCAAATCTTC
This sequence comes from Pinus albicaulis, assembly GCA_034641835.2. Taxonomy (NCBI): domain Eukaryota; kingdom Viridiplantae; phylum Streptophyta; class Pinopsida; order Pinales; family Pinaceae; genus Pinus; species Pinus albicaulis. Next base: position 24,138,744 of record CM076569.1, on the reverse strand, counting down.
TGCAATCGTTCATACTCCAACTCCTATATCAGTTGTTCCGCCTCATTCACCCTCATCAACAATTGGTACTCATTTTACCCCCGCTCAAGGAGCAGTTAATCCGGGCATAATCATGGCGGCCCCTACTTTCTTGATGAATAGATATGCACCATTGAATCTAGCCCAACCACTGCATGATATGCCTCAGGAGTATCTTAAGTTACTCCCTAGATTTACTGGTGAAGATGAAATCGCTGCAGAACAGCACTTGCCCCTATTTTTCACATTTGCTGAGAATTTAAATGTTGAACATTTAGACGTCGTAATGAGACTTTTTGTTCAGTCTCTAAGTGGAGAGGCAAGGAAATGGTTTAAAGGATTGCCTAATGGTTCAATTAATACCTGGGATGAGCTAGAAAGATGCTTCACTGAGAGATGGGGTGAAAAAAGGGACCATGGCTATTCTTTAATAGAATTCAATGCAATAAAGAAGAAATCTGATGAAAATATGAATGATTTTGTGAAAATATTTAACAAATTGTATAATAGTTTGCCTGCAGAAATGAAACCCCCTCCTATTGGAGCAAGGGTTGTTTTTGCTGGTGCATTTGAACCAGAGTTCAGTTTCACATTGAGAGAAAGGAGGTCCCCTACTCTGGAACAGATTCAAACTGATGCTCTGGACATTGAAGCTAATATGTCCGCCGCTGGTTAAGTCCAAGATAAAGGAAAGGCTAAAGAAGAAGCTTCATCTCGAGATCAGAGGATTGATGATATGACTAAGGTTATTAAAAATCTGTCTAACAAATTGGTGAAGTTGGAAATAGACAGTAATAAGCCTGCAAAACAAAATAGGGGGGTTTTTAATCCCCAATTCAAGAAACAACCCTTGCAAATTTTACAAAGAGAAAGGAAAGATCAAGATCAGGTGCAAGCACCTTTATATATAGAGCAAGATCCTTCTCGTTCAGTAGATAATGATGATGAGAAAGAGGATGATGTTCGAATTTCTGCTGTCTACATGGAAGATGATGAAACAGAAGGGGAAGATGAGGAAGGAGGAGTGGAAGAAAATGATCTTTCATTTGATCAAGAAGAGATGGATGATTACTGCAAACAATTCTCGGATTTCATGCAATCCGAGTTGCATAAAAAATATGATTTGAGGTCAAAGAAAAGGCTAAGAACTCAAGATAGTGAAGAAAAAGAATCAGAAACAATATCTTCTCCAATAGCGACTCCATTGCAGAAAAATCAAATCAAGAAATCAGATAAGGGGAAGCAGCCCATGAATGTAGAAAAAGAAAAGGAAAAACAACAAGCTGAAGCTTCTCAAACAAAGGATAAAGATCCCAAAATTTTGGATAAAGTGGTTACTGTTTCTAATCAAGGTCCAAATTCCAAGAAAGATCAAGAAGAACCTGAAAAGTTGACAAGACATAAACAAACTTTCAGTTTATCAAAAGAATTGGAAAAAGTGAAAATCCAAATATCTCTTCTTGAATTAATGAAAACACCTGGTTACAAGAAAGAGATTGTAGAGTTTATCAATTTATCTCAGAATGATGAAGTAGGTGATACTGTAAATCTGCAAGAAGAGAAACCAGTGGTTACTTTTGGGCCTCATGTGGAAGAGGTAGACTCATCAGTTCCCCCTTTTTATATATCACTTCTGTTACATGATTTTGTTTTGCATAATTGTATGCTGGATTCTGGTGCATCCCACAATCTGATGCCATTATGTGTGATGAAAGAGTTGAATTTGAAAATCACCAAGCCATACCGAGAACTTTATTCTTTTGATTCAAAAAGGGTAAAGTGTATTGGTCTTATTAAGGATATGGTCGTTACATTGGCTCAAATCCCAGCCAAGAGCATCATGATGGACGTGGTAGTGGCTGATATTCCAGCCAGATTTGGTATGCTATTATCTAGATCATGGGGAGCAAAACTTGGAGGAGTTTTGAAGCTAGATTTCACATATGCTATCATTCATGTTTTCAATGGGGAAGAAAGAAGGTTATATAGAGAAACAAGGTTTCAAAAAACTGCCACCAAGAAATATGCAGGTAATTCACCAATATATGGTCAAGGGAAAGACGACCTGTCTTGTTTCATGCTGCATGAAGATGCAGAATTTGCTGAATAATCTCAAGGGTAGCTCCCTTCAGCAATTGTACATAAGGAGCTGCATTCAAACAAGTTGTGGAAGTGTTATTTTGATGGTGCATTTTCAAAAGAAGACACTGGAGCTGGTTTCATTTTTGTTTCTCCTGACGGTAACCTTGTGCCTTTTTCTTTCAAATTAGAGTTTGATTCCACTAATAATGTAGCGGAATATGAAGCTTTAATCATTAGTCTGCAGACAACTAAGCACATGGGAATTCAGTCTATGACCGTGTTCGGTGATTCTGAACTAATTATAAGACAGATAAAGAATTTGTGTCAAACCAAGCATCCCCGATTAAAAGCATATAGAAATGAGGTCTGGGATTTGATTGAAAACTACTTTGAAGCCTTCAACTTACAGTTTGTTCCAAGGGAAGAGAATAGAATGGCTGATTCCTTGGCGGTTGCAGCGAGTACATTCAAGCCTCCGATTAATCCGAGACTAAGGTATGAAATTGAGATGAGACACAGACCTTCGATTCCTGACAATATCAAACATTGGCAGGTCTTTGAGGACGATGAACAGATTAAGCAATTTTTGTTAATGACTGAAGATTTTGAAGATCATCAGATTGATTTGGAAACTGATGAAAATGATTTGAATAATAAGACTTTGAAAAAGAAAATTGGTGGTCAGGAAATTATTCAGTTGAAAGACAATGTTTTGCCAAGAGGTTTGGTGCCTCTAGAAAGACTGTTTGATGTAAATGACGTGGCAGTGAATCAGAAGAAAGAAGATCAAGACGAGAATGTGAAAGATTGTAATTTAGGAACTCAACATGAGCCTAAAATGATCAAATTGTTCAAAGGAGTCCCGAGCAATTACAAATAAAGGTACATAGATCTGTTCAAACAATTTAAAGATGTATTTTCTTGGTCTTATGATGATTTGAAGACGTATGATAAGAGTATTATATAGCATAAAATCCCACTGAAGGATGGAATCAGGCCGCATAAACAGAAGCTCAGACAAATCAATCCATTATTGTTGACTCCCATTGAAATGGAGGTGAAGAAATTGCTGCAGGCCAAAATAATCGTTCCTCTCAGATATTCAGATTGGGTCTCCAATCTTGTACCAATTCGAAAGAAAAATGGAGAGATAAGGCTGTGTGTAGATTTCAGAAACTTGAATAGGGCTTCATTGAAAGATAATTATCCTTTGCCAAAGATGGATTTTGTCTTGCAAAAAGTGACTGGAGCTTACAGATTATCCATGGTGGATGGATTTTCAGGGTATAATCAAGTTTCTGTGGAAAAAGGAGATCAAAAGAAGACTGCTTTCACTACACCCTGGGGGACATTCATGTATGCCAGGATGCCATTTGGTCTGATGAATGCGGGCGCCACATTTCAAAGAGCGATGGATATCGCATTTGTAGGTGATGAGTTTGTAGTTGTTTATCTGGACGATGTTACTATTTTTTCAAAATCTGATGAGGAACATCTACATCATTTGCAGAAAGCTTTCCTGAAGTGTAGAAAGTTTGGATTATCACTAAATCCTAAGAAGTCTTTGTTTTCTCTGGAGGAGGGTAAACTACTGGGACATATTGTTTCAAAACAAGGAGTGAAGATTGATCCAGCAAGAGTCGAAACAATCCAGTCAATTCCACTACCCCGAAGTAAGAAAGAAATTCAGAGATTTCTTGGAAAATTAATTTTCTAAGAAGATTTGTTCCCAAATATGCAGAAATCGTCAAGAAGATAACAGACATGTTGAAAAAGGATGCTGAAGTGAAGTGGGACAAAGAAGCTTGGGAGTCTTTTCAAAGGATCAAAGAGGCTTTAAAAGAAGCACATGTTCTAATCAATCCAGATTATTTGAAGCCATTTCAGATTTTTTCATTTGCGTCCGCTTCAACAATTGCTGCCATGTTATTACAGAGAAATGAAGAAAAATATGAACAGCCTGTAGCATATTTTAGTAAAGTGCTCCGAGACGCCGAATTTAAATATAATATATTGGAGAAACAAGTATATGCTCTGGTGAAAGCATTGAAAGCATTCAGAACATATATCCTTCATTCTCAAATCCTGGCGTATGTTCCTAATTCAGCTGTAAAAGATGTCCTAGTACAGAGCGATGTGGAAGGAAAAAGGGGCAAATGGATTGCTAAAATCCAAGAATATGACCTATATGTAAAACCAACCAAACTTTTCAAAGGATTGGGATTGGAAAAATTATTAACAGAGTCCAATTTTCAAGCACTGGGAATCAATTTGTTGGCCCCTGTAGAGGAAGTTGATGGAGAAAAAAGTGGTGATAATCAGCCAAAGACAAAAATTAAATATAAATTTCTCTGCTCAAGTTGGTACAAGGATATTGTCCATTATTTATGCTTTCTCTCTTGTCCTCCTTCAATAGATAGAACTAAATACAGAGCTTTAAAACTTAAGGCTCAACCTTATGTCATAATTGAAGCAAAGCTATATTGGAAGGATCCTATCGGTGTATTATTGCTGTGTTTAACAGAGGAGGAAGTTCGAGATGTAATCAAAGAATATCATGAACGCTTGTGTGGAGGTCACTACAATTGGAAGGTAACTGCTCATAAAGTTTTCAAATCAGGTTTCTATTGGCCATCTGTGTTTGCTGATGTTTATAAAGCAGTCAGAAGCTGTCAAAAATGTCAGGTGTTTGCAGAAAAGAAAAATTTATCTCGTTTACCTCTTCTCCCTATTTTTGTCGAAGAACCTTTCAGGCAATGGGGATTGGATTTCATTGGAGAAATCAATCCACCGTCCAGTGGGAAATTTAAATGGATTCTTACTGCAACAGATTATTTTACAAAGTGGGTGGAGGTAGTCCCCACCAGGAAAGCAAATGATTTGGTTGTTATGAAGTTTCTAGAAGAAAATATCTTTAGCAGGTTTGGATGTCCAGTAAAGATTGTGACAGATAATGCCCAAGTCTTCAGCTCACTCCGGTTTATTAATTTTTGTCAGACTTATAATGTGATATTGTCTCATTCTACATCATACCATCCACAGTGGAATGGGTTGGCAGAATCTTCAAACAAAACATTGGTAAGAATTCTGAAGAAGACAATAAGTGAAAATCAAAAGAATTCGGATTCCAAGCTAGTGTTTGCATTATGGGCAACAAGAATGACCACTAGAAGATCCACTGGTAAGTCACCTTACGAACTAGTATATGGAACTCAGGCATTATTTCCTACCTAGTTGGTGAAACCTGTGATTTCTTTCCTTCAAGATGCACAAGCAGAACCTAATTCCATAATTAGAAGAATGAATAATGTAATGGAGCTAAGTGAAAACAGAGATAAGGTTCGGGATAATTTACTTACTTATCAGCAGAAAATGAAGACAATATTTGACAGGAAAGCCAAAGAAATCATGTTTCAGAAGGGAGATCTGGTATTGAGGTGGGATACCCAAAGAGAAGATAAAGGGAAACACGGAAAATTTGATCCTTTGTGGTATGGTCCATTCAAAATCAATGAAGTCAGAATGAATAACACTTTCATGTTGGAAAATCTTGAAGGAGAAGTACTAGATATGCCCGTGAATGGGCAATATCTAAAGCATTATTTCCGGCACTGAAGAAACATTTCATCATCATTGTATATATCCAGTGTGATCATTGTACATTTTCCATTAAGCAATATGTGACTCCATTCCCGAAGTGAAGGCACTGATCTGCAGGTTCTTAGTGTTTCGTGGCAAAAACACTATCCCAGGTGGAGCCAGATGTTGTGGATCATCTCTGCATATCCTTTTCAATTTCTATTTTGAATATAAAAAATACAAAATTAGAAATTCAGAAAAAACGTATGTTATAGTATAAGGTTTTATACTATATCATAAAAAAAGGAGGTATTTCAAAGTTCGATGATAATTAAACTTTGTTGAAATGTATGTTTTGATGTAAGCTTAAATCTCGAGCAGCTTCCCGAGCGGAAGTAGCTATCATCGAAGAACATCGTCGGAGGATCAAGTGCGGGGGTATGAAGTGCTCGCTTGTTATTTAACTCAGACCCCCCGCAGTTGACTGGTCAGATCACGGGTGAGTCGTAATCGACGGCTGAGAATATGTGCGGGGGGTGCCGGTCGAAGTTCATCACCGTACCTCAAGACCCCCTGCGGTGACGTCATCAGGCGAGGAAGAAAAGGTGGAAGACAACTGTCATCTCATTTCAACGGCTTTTCCACGTCAGATTGCCATTTATTGCTGGTTTTTTGCAATTGTTAAAGTGTTCTTTTGTCTCATTCTCGTCCATTCGTGTTTTTTTTTCCCTCTGAATCCTGCTCTCGCCACCCTTGCATTGTTTACTATCCCACTAATTCTTTCTATCATCTGCCAGCCATGGCAAAGCGAGTCTCCCTATCTGGTATTTCAAATCTCATTCCCCTCCTGGACAGTGAAAAAGACGTCCAAGACACATTGTCCTCCGTCAACCATTCCATTTTGCATCACCAAGTCACCCTAAACTCTGAGAAATCTCCAGTATTCTCTGCCATGAAGAATTCTGAAGTTCTGTCCGCTTGTATCCTAAAGGCCCACTTTTTTCCTGAATTCATCTCATGGCTGGTCTCTTCAATGTTCCCGGGTAAGTGTTTCATAATGAACTCGCAGGGAGAAAACGTTCTGCAGGTATCAACACAACTAATTCGACAATCATTGTGTTTTCCTGAAAATGAGTCACCATTGTAGTTTTCAGAAGATTCATTGGCTCGCTACTTTGAAGGCCTTTCAAATGAAGAATTTCGTCTGTGCATGTCATACTTGAGACCAAATTCAGAATAAGCTCAGCTGGAAGGAGATGAATTTAGTTTGGAAGCGTTCAATGCTGAGTATAGACCAATTCTAAGTTGCATTGCGGAGATTTTGGGTAAAGACAGTGATCAGATCATTGATACATCAGTCTTGGGAATGTACGCGCTCATGATGAAGCCAAGAGTTGTTCTTGACATTCCATCCTTCTGGCAGGAGATTGTAAATTCTCATTTGATGGCTTTTCCTCTTACAGGTTTCTTTAGATTCCCATCATTGATTGTCTATCTATTTTTATATCAGAATGTCGAAGAATTCATGAGTTTGGGGTTGAATATAGTTGATGTTAATAAGAAAAAGCAATCTGTGTTATTTTGGACTGATATGACTAGAAAAGAAGGGAATGAAGCAGGGAAGATGGCAGGCATGAAAAGACACAAGTTTTAAGGGGAGAAACGGTATTTAACTTCTTACAGAGGCATGTCAATCTGCTTTGGATGGTAAAGACACTATTCACAGGAAGTCTTACTCACAGTCAGGCTGTTGCATTTAGATTAGAGTATCTTAGTTACAAGAATGCTTCGACAACTCAGGACAAGCTATGGAAAGAGTGCAAGGCATTTTCCATGGACACAGCAAAAGAGATCCCAACGGCTCAAACAAAAGTAGCTGTTGATTCAGCAACTGCTTCAGGACCAGCTATTCAGATAGATTAAATATTTTAAAATTCTCATTATGTTATTTTCAAAATCATGTAAATGTAATAGGAATTTTGAGGCATGTGCCTCCGCAATAGACAGTAGTTTAAGCAGTTAGAGTTAGTTAGGACAGTTAGAATCAGTTTCATTTCTGAAACTGTTTTGTGATATTGTATTTAAGGACAATTTGAAGAAGGTGAAAGGTTCCAAGTTTTGGACCTTGAAGCAAAATTTTGTACTTGAAGATGGCAAATTAAGGAAAGTATGCAAGTTTCTAGCATTTGTTTATGCTGAAAAGTTTATCCAGTTTCAATATTGTTTTCATGTCTATGAATGAAATAGAGTGTTTTGAGCTGCGGGTCTCTTTATACTTGTGTATCTAAGAGTTAAATACACCTTAATGTGCGCTCCTCTATTTTAACCTTATCTTAACATATTTCTTCTGAGTTTCAAGGTGATAGATTCTGTCTTGACAGCATATCAGTTTGAAATTCCCTACTCATGTTCTCCCATTCAGTCATTTCAGCATAAGTGGAAAATAGCATTGCATACCATGTATGAGTCTGCTGTTTAAAGGGTTATACAATCACGTTTTAAGAGTTTTCAATACAGAGACAATATATATATATTTGTGACAGAATTACATAATGTCTCAAGCACTGATTTCTTTACACAGCAAGAAATTGTTTCTTGAGGAACAACAGACATCGTCATCTTGAATCCTATTGGTTCTTATAAAGATTATTTTGGTTGTACATTTTTCTTAGGAGGCCCATTTTAGACCTCAAAATTCCCCTAATGTGACTTCAAGGTAGCTGAACTGAGTTTGGCATAATCAAAGTGGATCTCGTCGTCCATTGATGTACTTTGATGTTGAAACTTATGCAAGTGTAAAGAGCTTTTCCTCCTTCATGAAAACTTGCAATAAACCAAAACTCACTACCACATTATGTGACGTACAATATAAGGGAGTTTTACTTCATCTTGAAGTTTGAACAACTCCTTTCGCCGCTCTTTCTCTCTTGAGGTCCCTCTCAAAAACCTCTCAACACTCTTCTCTAAAAGTGCCCTCTCCACTCTCTTAACTCATGAAAAGAGCACTCTTCTCTTAAATATTAAGAGTGCATATATTCAAGGCTTTACAATCTTCCTCGAATCATTGTTTTCTGCAATTATCATTTTTTTGGAGAGTATTTGGTGATGAGGGATTCGAATCCCATCATCACATTCCATACATAGGATAAAGTCCTAAACCATAGTGCTGTACTTAAATTAAAATACCCACTTTAGACTTTATAATATAAATCTCCGCCCGACAGTTAGGCTAACCGCGCTTGGAATGCTGACTGCAATGTGTGAACAAGCGGGTTTCTATCCGGTGGTGGCTCCGACGGTTACTCCATAAACCCGACAGTCTAAACTCCAGCGGTTCCGGTGACCTGTCACATGACTTGACGCGGTTCTGCAGTCTTTACAAATGGTGATGTGCCGTTCATTCACTCGATGGTCTCATCCCAGTATTTGAGCTGCTAGCTTTGACATCTGTTCCATTCCTGGCACGGTTTTACAACCTGTTACATAACTTCGATAGCTCATAATCCACGCGGTTTACAACTTTCCGCTGCGGTCTTCCACTGTTATGGTCACAAGACTACCCGACATGGTTCTGCAGTCTTACAGCTGTAAACCGCATAACATTCTTCGCCACTGATAACAACCTATTCATATGTTATGAAACTCCGACGCGGTTTAAATCCCTTGGCAGTTAGGAACTTAATGCTGCAGTCTTCAACTGTTCACATTGCAACGTTTCTGACGTGGTTTAATACCATGCGGTCTGGTTAACTCTGAGGGAGTTTTAATTACGAAGGTTTTAAAAAGAACATAACCCGAGCCTTAAGTCTTCAACCTGTCCGCTATAGGTTTTATACAACCTATCGAAATTTTACAATAAGGTTTATGAAAACCCGAGTCCGAAACCCTTTCCGCTAACCTTGACATTAAGGTTTATGAAATATTACATCAAACTTTTGAATAAGACTTTGTCTCATGAGTTTTGACATCGAACTTTATAACATAGTTAGAAACCCATTACAATGCGCTAATGTTTATGCCATGGTATTAAAACCCACTTCCGAACCTTTATAGACCGAACTTTGTAATAAAGTTTATGGTAAGGTTTTAGGATTTTAATTTGCGCTAGGATTTGAACCTAAAGGTTTTACACCACATAAGTTTTGTGCTAGGGAATTTAAGTCCATAAGTTTAGAAAACTTAGGAATAGGACTTGAATTCGACATTTTTCCCTAAGAGTAGATTTAGGCTTTCATAACAAATTAAGTGTGTTTCTTTTTGACACTTAGTGCTAGCCTTTAGGACTTAGGATTTAAATTGAGTCCTTTTTACCTTAGGATCTATTTTGTCCATTAAGGTTGACAAAAGCAGACTATAGACATTTTAGACCTTTATAGTGAATACTTAGGACAAATTTGATTACATAAGTCTTTTAGCAAACTGGTTGTTTTTGTCGTAGGTCGATTTGAAGATGTCTTTGATTGGCGCTTTGAAACATTTGTTGGAGTCGCATCCGAAGTTGATGTCGATCGATGTCACACATTTGAAATTCACAAATTTGATGACCATCTTGATCACTCCCTGAATTATTACATAATTGACAATTACCAAATGCCGAATAACCATCTTGGCTGATTGGTTAATTTCGATACAATTTTAACAATTCTAAAAATTGGATCAATAATATTAATTAAATTTTATATTATTTAAATTATATAATAATATGTAATTAATATACTATATAAAAATAATATAATATAATATATATTTATAGATATTAAATTATAATTAATTTGAAATTGTAATATTAAATAAAATGAGATAAATATACAATTTAAAGATTAATATTTCAAAATATACAAATATAATATTTATTGAAAAATGTGTAAATACATGAAGATTGTGTAGGGATATGCATTGTTTCTTTCAAAAAAATATGAAATGAAAATAATAATATTTTATTCAAAAAATGTGAAATGACATTTATGATGAGTACGTTATTTTATGACTTTAAAAGTACTTAGAGGACTACCATGGTTAACCATGAGTTTTTTCCCAGCATTGAGAATGTGACAAGTAAGTACATTTAACTCAAGAAATGCCACCTCAACCATTAGCGATGATGTCATCCCCTAAAATGTGATTGGTTCTCATAAAGTTAATTTTGATTGTACATTTTCCTTAGGAGGCCCATTTTAGACCTCAAAATTCCCCTAATGCACTAGGGACCAAGTTTAGCAGAAGTTTCCTCATCTCATGAAGGAACTCAACGTAATGGAGACCATTTCTTCCTAAGGGGGGAGGAATGATCCAGGTTGATATTTTTGGCTGCCCGCCTATTCCTTTTGGGGCCCCACCATTGTCTCTTTCATTTTTTCAGTTTTGGCACAACTTACTATTTTTAGCAGTTTTTCGGGTCATGAACTTCCGGAGTCGTTTTGAGGCCCTAAACGATGTTTTTTGGGAAAATCGAGGGCAACATAGGTCCATATAATAATATCTATAACATCAAATGTTGTAGTCCTCAGATAGATATTTCTAACGAGGTATGGTGCACGTCAAACGAAGATCATATTCCAAAGTTACATCCCCGAGAAGTTGAAACACCAATTTACCCAAATGGGGCCCATAGTTTGGCGCTTCATCTCCTAGGGTTAGGGTTTTAGATGTTAGGGTTTTCCATTGTTTCTAAATAATAAATAGGCCCTCGAGCCTCATTGTAACATAGTTCAGAGGCCTGTAGCCTCCACATCTCTTCTCAGAGATAAGCTACCAGTGCCCTAGCTAGTTTATTTCCATTTTGTCTACAAGCAAATTTCAGTTCTTTGATATTAATGAAATGAAGTGTTATTTCTGTTGCATCTTTGTGTTTATGGTTATATGTGTATTCTGTTGCATTCCCTCATAAATCCAGATTAGAAAGGGAAGCTAGAGAGATGGATTGTTGTATAAATAATGGGATGAAAGGTAATTTCTTACTTATGATTATTGTTGGGATGATGGAGGAAAACCATAGCTATATCTAGTGAGTTTGTCCTTATTGCTTCAATGTCTAGCATAGGGTGGCATATACTTGAGTTGTTTCCTATGACTAGGAGGAAAAATACTTGCATTAAGATATTTCCCCAAGTGAAAATCCTATAATAAATACAGAATTTGATATTTAATGTTGTTGTGATGCACAAAATGAGAAATATGTGCTTATTTAGTGAATATTCAAAGATAGAAATTAACATTAGCTTAGGAATTCAACTCTAGAGTGTCTAATATTCATTTATATGTATATTTTAAGGTTGTTAGAGCGATATATTGTATTGCAGAGGGAATAATTATACCCCTATCATGAAAATTATGGACTATCTAATCCTGAATAGTTAACACACTTACCAAGCGTGTAAACAAAGGTACTTTCTAGCAATGTCAGTTTATTTTAAATGGCCTTATGAGTGTGCTACAAATGGATATAAGCATGAAGAGAATGTAATTATATGTACATGAAAGAACTAAAAACTATTGTAGAAGCATATGAAGGCTATTATAATTGTCCATATATCGATTGTTATTATTATTATTTTTAAATTGGAACATAATTTATAATTTTTCAAAATGGCTATAGGCAAAGAATATATTGAGTTACATAAGGCTAAATCTTATATCCTTCGGTAAGATAAGAAAATTTTGTAAGAAAACATCAAACAGGTTACAAAAAACTACAAAATAGATGTTCCAAGTTGGCCTACTTGTGGTTTTTTTCACATATAGTCCTAAAATACATAACACTAGTGATAAACAAGAGCACTACTCTCATCTTCTTGTCTCTCTTCAAATCAAGGGAAAATTTTTCCTATTTCCTCTTTTAGTTGCTAGGTCATCACTTCTTCTTTAGGATCAATTTGGATAAATTTCTATGTTTCCTTATTGTTGGAGACTATTGTTAAGGATTCCATGTGTTGATTGATAGTAAGATGACACAATCAATTACACTCTATCTCAAGAAAATATATCTACTAGATATGATGCACAAGAATACTCATGGAAATACTATTTTGGTTAATGCGAAATTTCTCAATATATAGGACTTCGAATGACATAGATAAATTGGCACTTATGTCATCTTGCATTAGTTATGATGGAACTTATGTTGGCACTTGGGTTGATTAGTTATGATGCCACTTATGTTGGGACTTGGGTTGATTATTTATAATTCCACTTATGATTTCACTTCGGTTGATTAGTATAATCAACCCAAATTCCATAATGGCTGCTATGGAAAAAAGAAAAAAAAAACCCATGTCCCTATGGACCCAGCTTTTAAATTAACAATAGACTGTTGCAAACATTCCATATAGAAAATTATGACACTTCTCACAAAAGTTTCACCCCAAATGCCTTAGCTTCTCCAAAAACTATTGTGAGATCAAACAAGGGAAGGTTGGATGGAGTGCTAGTATCAAAATAAGACAAAAAGACATGATATAGAATATTAATGTTGTAAATTGGATAAACCAATGATTTTCATGTCTTTCGCAACATCGACTAACCACCTCTCATGTATCCTTATCTCTGGTGATGCAATTGTTGACAAACTCCAACGGGTTTTCATCTAATAGCAATCGTCGTTTCCAACAAGTGGTATCAGAACATTGGGGGAGGGGGGGAGAGTTATTGTTGGACATTGGATAAACTAATGCTCCCCATGTGGGGAGTGTTGAGCCTCAATACTGTCTCTATTTTTGACATCTATCTCACCACTTTTCCTCCTTTTTGACATAATTCACAAACTCAATCAGTGCTAATTGATACATTTTCAGTCTGAGAAGGAATTTAAATGATGTCTCTTTTATATTATAATGTTTCTTATATTTGAATGAATTTTGTATTTAGCTACAGAATTCATGCAATTTTGTAGCTAATCTCCATTTTTGCAGCTATCAACATTGTTTGACAGGTTCCGAAGATGAAGGAAAGGAGAAAAGCATATGGGTAGTTTTGAAATGATCCATACATGGATTTTTTCCTACTCACCTGTCAAAAATCGAGAGAAATAATGTCTAAAATCACGATCAAAGGATTAGTCAAATAGAGGGCCGATAGTAGCGGATGAGAAGTTGGAAGCTTCATGATTTTCTCTCCACGTAGCAAATCGTGAAAGCTCTAAAGACCGTAGTCATGATTAGAATTCTACTTCTAAGTTACATTAATATTTTTAGGCGAGATCATCTCAAACAGTTGAATTTAACTTCTTATAAATACTAGGTTGTTTTGAACGAGAGATAGGTTTAATTTTTGTAATACTGCTACACAGCAAAACTATGTTTTTATTAATGCATGAAGAAGGTGTGTTCAAGACCATTGATGTGTAATTAGTCACAAGTGATTCTTCAAGCCGTTCTGTTGCAGTGGGCCCCTACACATGTAGCATAAATTTATGTTGCTTCCTAGTTTAATTTTCCATTACCGCATAGGTTAATTGTTGAGTTTTTCATAAGTTAAATGTTGTGTTTTCATAAGATGAATGTTGTGTCTTTAGCATAGCTGAATGCCCCAAGTGTTTCGATTTCCTGAAATATATTAATGTCACAATCTTGTTAACATATGGAATGAATATTTTTTTGCATTTGTTTACACATTAATCATATATCTCAGATCAGACAAGCATTTTACTGTATGAAGAATATTATGTTTTCCTTCTTTAGTTCAATCAGTCTTTCGATTTACACAACATAGTCATTCATATTGGATATTGATTGGTGTAATACTTCCATTTCAAAAAATTTAGAATAAAATGATTTGTTTTCAATAGTGAATAGAATTAGAGTTAGTTTGATACCTTTTTTCATAGAATTAATTTAGATAGTTTTCATTTGATAAATAGAGTGACGTTTTTAATACATATTTTGATAAGACTTAATTATAGTTTGGATTGATTCTTTGTTCAGATTTAGAGGAGATTTAAATAGATATTTTCATTCTTTAATCCAATAGGTTTAGAAGTAGTTTAGATAGACATTTTAAAGATAATTGTCGGCATATAACAATCTAACATAGTTAAGATTAACCATTTAAGATGGTTTTTTTTTATGCAATATAGATTTTTTTTAGATCAGTTTTCTTTCTTAAATTTACATTTCCTTTTCTTCCTTCTTGTAACTTTCATTTTCTAGTTATTAGAATATTTTCTTTGGAGTAATTTATAGATAAATTTCATTCTTAGATTAATATTAAACATTTCTTTTTCTTCCTTCTTAAGTTTATTTTTCAAGCATTAAAATTCTTCTAGATTCAGTTACTTTCTTGCTTTTAGATTTCATTCATGTAAAATCTCTAAAAATATTTTCCAAACTAGAATTCTCACCATAGGCTTTGATAATTAAGTTTAGATTTCATTTCTTAGATCAACTCTTAGTTTTCCTATTTCATTCAAACATTTAAGATAACACATAAACCCCCCCCAAAACAACATATAAAATCTACACAACGAAGTAAGAAAGATAGGCTTCTAGCATATATTGTGCACCTGCACTTCACAATATTACTAACTCTGGTCAATAATTTATGATAAGACATTAAATTTACTAAAAATTCTGGTGTTGTTTCCGGGGAAGTGTAATTAGGAGCCTTATTTCTTAAATCTATATTAAAAAAACAAAAGCATGATATGCGTAGAGAAAGAGATTCTAGGGGTAGATTTGTAGCTAGAGGTAGAAGTTTGATCCCAACAACACCACTCACCCCACCAAGACCTCTTAGTGCCACACCACCATCTCAAACTCATATTCCATTCTTAAAACATAGACTCCTTGAAGTCTCAAGGTCAGAAATTCATCCTAGAGACTCTCCAACTTCATCAACTGAAGTAGTCCTAGAAGAAGAAGATCCTAGATCTCCAACAGAAGGAGTAATATTTTTAACCTCCACAAGAGAAAAAATCTTAGCTCAAGAGCTATAAATCCCTAGTGAAGAGGAGGAAGAAATATTCTTCAATATACCATTGATAGAAGAACCATAAGAAGAAAAAATAACCCCATGAATAGATTCATAGAACCCTATATTAGTTCTGAGGAATCTACAATGGTTGGATAAGGAGAAGGAGAAGTACAAAATTTGAATGGAGAAACCTTAAGAATAGGAGGAGGAAGAAGAGGTGGAGGAAATAGAGGGGGAAAATATGGAGGAGGAGGTAGAGGAAGAGGAAGAGGAGAAGAGAATAGAGATGGCAATAGAGAAGATCATGTTGGATTTCCTAGATATGATGAGGATACAATTGCCACAATGAAGAATATCTCACCTTCCATCCTTCCAAATTTTCATGGATTAAGAAATGAAGATCCTAAAACATTTCTATTTGAATTTTAGGTTTCATGTAGATCATATGACTACTTATAAGATTCTCAAAAATTAAAATTGTTTCTTGCAACACTTAAGGGTATAACATTGTTACACAACATTTTGTCACCGTCCCTACAATCCCCATCCCGAACATTGGAGGACCATTTCAGTGACTTCTGTGTATTTTCATACCTTGCAAAAAGTGTCATTGCATCCCTTGCCATGAGAATAACATTTCCTCTATTGAACATTCCTGAAGCAGGCTCTCAAAAACACATGGTTTTGGGTCGGTGCTGGTAGGCAGTTATGGCCTCATGCCCATAGAGAAATTAGCACTGGGCCTCGCACCCATTGGCACTCTGTCTCAGTGGACTGCCCGCACTGAGCTGTTTTTGGAAATTTTTTAAAATAGAAGCAAAGTTTCCATTCCCAACCACTTCATGTGTGGAGTCATCATGGTTTGTTAAACTGAATAACGTCGAAGTCCTTCCTTTGGATTCTTGTTTCCTACATTTGAGCAACTCCCCAAAGGATAAGGCCTCCCTTCCACCTTATGAGGGATCCCGAACCACCTCATCCTCTCCTATAAATACATCCTTCTCACATAGTTGCAACTAGTTGAACAATCCTTACTATAGCTGGTGTGAGAGTAAAGTAGAGAGGAATCCATTGTCTAGAGAGACTCTAGACCCATTGCTTCGCCAAGTCCAATCCCCGATGAATTCTCGAGACACGTTTGACTGGAACCATTGAAGGAAGCTTCAACATCAAGGCTCTTTTGGTTGTAAACTTCTTCTCTCTACTTATTAATATATGACTGGTTTTTTGGTTCCCGTTTTGAGTTTGATGTGTTTAATATTTTGCAATACGTTTGATTCTCCTTGACCAATCAAATAATTATGAATGCAAGTGTGTTTTCGTATGTTTTCATTGTTCTCTAATCCTTATGCAGGTACACAGATATTACCGCTGAAGGACCGCGACGTGTGAAGACGAAGATCAGGAGATCGCTACCATAAGCTACGACAAGAGTTTTGGAACAAATGTAGGTCATCTATCCCAACTCAATTTCATTCATAAGCTAGGAATCCAAATAATTAGCATGTTCCCTTGTTGTTAGACCCACCCCAGGGCTAGAGGGATCGCCTCTATCCATAGAGGGGATTTACCTGCATAACAATTTGGCGACCATACTAGGGATCAGTGTGTTTGTCGTCTCTCGTTTTTCATCGATTGTTTTGATTGTCGAGTCAACTTTGGTCGTTTCATCAATTTTCTACTTCTTTTGACTTGTCCAACTATCTTCAACCATCTTGTTTAGTCCCAGAGTGTTAGATTTTACCTCTGCTCAGTGGTTTTTTATTTTTCCCATGGTTTTCTAGCTCGGCGTTGCTTTTTCTTGAACAGTCACGCCAATTGGCTCTTGTTACTTTTTTCACATGTGTGCCAACCTCTGTTTAGCACGGATTATAGCTAATCAGACATGTTGAACCTCGTAGGTTAAAATTTGGCCTTTTTTCCTAACTTTTGTCAGTTCCTCTCATCTCTGGGTTGGATTTTCATCTTTCAATTGGTCCACCAGGATTGTTTTGACTCTCTTGTGTCGTTCTTCTCATCTGTTTTCTCCTCATCTTATCAGTGGAGTTTATCATTCTAGGGTTTCTAGGTGTCTCTTGCTGCTTGTTCGGCTCTCTTGTAATATTCCCAAATTTTCATCTGATATTTGGAATATTAGAGTTCTTAACTTTATTAATAAATTAAGTAAATAAAAGGGTGGAGGGACTCATAATCCTCAATATGAATACGTATCCAATTTTTGTGTGTGAATGTGGCTTAATTAATCCTAGATCTACATGATGAGGTAGTTGAGAAACTACTAATGTGAATGGAATTGGAGATTATGTCTCATTAATTGAGATAGATCATGGAGGTTGATACAGTCAACTAATATCTTGAAGATGTCCAACAGAAGATCATGGAACATTCATGATAAAGTGATAGAGGATGTTGTGCAATCAAAGCACACATGATGGAGAGGGTGTACATTGCACCTAGACATGATGGTTGATTTGGTCAAATAGCGCAGTCACACTTGGAGGATCTTGTCTGCGTGCATAGTGTTAGGGTCCTATAATAATAGGGTTCACAAAATTTTGAATTGACTTTGATAGTCTTGTAAATATGTACATACCTTGCTTTCTGCAAGTTGTTTTCCCATATTTTGAAAAAATGAAAATAATAAAAAATCAAAAAGAGGGTAAAAGGTCCTAAAAGAAAAATCAAAGGACTTAGAAAAATATATACCCCAAAAGAAAAAAGAAATAAGACTTGGAAGTGAGCAAGTCCAAATGCCACTACTTTAATTTTACTGCAAGAATAATGATTATGTGCAGAGTGTCAATAAATGCCATAATCCATGATCAGTTAAACAGTTTAAACTTAACTTTTCATGCTTTCAATTTCATGTTTTAGATAGTGAATAAAAAATTGTCAAACTATTTAAACTTGACAAATCAGTAGATAGGTAGAGAATAATGAAGAGCTCAACAGTTTAATATGAGCTCTCGGATGAAATACGGTAGATCTA
Organism: Pinus albicaulis; assembly: GCA_034641835.2. Classification (NCBI taxonomy): domain Eukaryota; kingdom Viridiplantae; phylum Streptophyta; class Pinopsida; order Pinales; family Pinaceae; genus Pinus; species Pinus albicaulis. The sequence goes on along the minus strand of CM076569.1, from coordinate 24,120,170 downwards.
GATAGTTTTTATGCTTTGAAAGAATTTTTTTTAGGGTTGCAAGCCTAAATGCACCTGCAAAATGAAAAACAAATGTTAGAAATAGAAGTTGGGTAGGTAGAAAGAAGTGGAGCAATCATGTAAATAATACATCATCGGGAAAAATCACTAATTTCCCCTCCCCTATGAGTATTCAGTATTCTAAGCTATCAGTCAAATAGGCTCAGAGCATTTCTCTGACTTTTTTTGGGACCAGACCCAAGGCTCGATGACTGGTTAGTTAAAAATATTGAGTTCTTATGTTAAATCCTCATTTATCATCATTTACCTTTCATTCATACATCAAAACCCCTTTTTCCTAAGTAAAGGCACATTCTTGCTTAGTAAAATTGTAACCCTAGAATAATTAACTTCATCCCTACATAAGCATTCATAAAAACCCACAAAATCACATTTATCCTAAGTATTAGTGAAAGAAATATAAAGATGAGCTACGCTTGATTTTATACTATACTTAGAGATAATATGTATTTTGTTTTACATTTCACTACCCTTTCATATTAAATTTTAACATATCTTATTAAATCCCTAAGAAATACCCTCTCCTAGTTATTAATTCCCTCATATTTAAAATACCCCAAAACCCCACTATTATAATGTTTAAGACCAAAGTCTATTATCCATGTGCGCAAATAAAAAATCCCAAATTAAAAGCCCTTTGGTCTAAAACTATCGTTATTCAAATACCCCACCCCTATGGTCTTTAAACTATTAAAAAAGTTTTAAAACTATATAATAAACTAAAACCTCCTCGCATATGTTTATTAGAACATCTCACAAATGTTTTAAAAACCATATTACTACCCTCGCTTATAACCATATATTCCAAAGTTTTTGAATCGATTAAATCATTTTTATAAGGTTCAAAAACCATAGCCACTTATGTATAAAGCCCACTCCCATATACATTTTATTAAAACCTTGCATTATATGTTTTAAACCTTTAACCCTCAATTATATCATAAAGGCTTAAACGCATTATAAACCCTTCCGCTACATTTGATCCACCCCAGTCCCACCATTACCTTTCAATACAACTCTCAAAGCAATCCTGACCATTCGCGTTCATTTCTCAAATCCAACTGTCGATATTCAATATCGCATAGAAAAGATGCAAGACCACCCCAATGCAAAATCCACGCGAAATGGTTGGTTTCCCGTTGACCCTTCCCCTCCACGTGGCCTCTCCTAATTGGATCGCGTGGGTTTTGTCTAAAACCATTTACCACTAAAACTTCGTGTGATAACAACCAGTTTTCCATTCGTTGAATTTCCAAAACCACCTTCCCGCCTAATTGCGACTCGCATTCAATGCTGATTAATGCAACCAATATGTTTGTTAAACCTTTGAAAAACATACATTTTATTCTATATTGCACGTTTAACCTTCTGCGAAGCTTTCCTGACTGTAAAGAAAACCTGTTCAAACCATTTTCTGCCATCGTTACGCCTAAAGCTTGCAAACCTTTGCCCAATAATCCTTTGAAGACTAATGAGTAGCTGCGCAGTGCTCCAAACAAACTACTGAAGCCTTCAATTCAACAAAGAACCTCAGAAACCTTTCCAGAAAACAATACCTGTAGCATACCATGTTACACCATTTTTTGGTCATCTAAGCTACTACCATTAGATGGACCCAAGTACACCATGTAAGTCCAATTTTTCCCTAAGTAAAATTGCTTTCACTATGTAAAATAACTTAATAAAACACATTTATTAGGTTGTTTATGGTCTAAACAGGAAACCCCAAAAGAAAATATTAAACAAACCTATATTTGTTTGATTTTCCTCATGGAATAATTAATTAAACCATAATTTAATTATTATTCCTAATCATGTTTAACCCAAAACAAAGAAATTAATTAGATAAAACTTTATTTATCTTATTATTTTCTAGGAATAATTATTTAAATCTTATTTAGATAATATTCCTTCTTAAATATGACCAAATCACCCACAAATAATTAAATAAATCATTATTTATTTAATTATCCTTCAACCACTTCCTTAAAAAGATAAATAAATCATTTATTTATTTATTATTAACAAATAAAGGGGTTTGACCCAAGTCAAATACTTTTTCCCTCCAACAAATATAATAAAATATTCCATAAAAGGTGGATCTAGATTTGGTTAACATTATTTTAATCATGCACCAAGATCTAGAATGACCAATATTTTGTTATAAATAGGAGGGTTTTTCCTACCATTCTTCACCTTTTGTTTCCTATTAGATCACTCTGGATCTATACACTTGGTCACATTTTTCCATTATTTGTTGTGCGAGCTCCCTTTGAGCTCTATTCTTTGCATGGGTTTTCTACACCAACAAGAGAGAGAGATTCTAAATCTGAAGTGCTAAGGACTTCCAAGAACCCATCCCATTGAGGAGATTTGGATACGCCTTCTTGTTTTCCTCCCAGGTGCCCTTAATACAAAAATTCTTTCAAAAATTGTTCTTGTCTTGTCTATTGGTATATGGAGCAAACCCTTCTTTTTACTGCTTAATGTCTTTCTATGCATAGATCTGGTTTTTTGCAGCTCTTTTCTTGATCAACTAACTACAGATCTGAAGATATTTGCAGCCACATTTGTTGTTAGGGCTATTAGTTATGCGTAGCTAAAGTGGTCCTTTTTCATACACTTCGACAAAGGATTCATACTAACAACTGGCGACTCCACACGGGTTTTCAATTACGACCGCTGTCGTTTTTCATATTCCTGCATATCCAGCTACTTCAGACCCTAGGGTTTCTTTTCAGCTTTTTGTTTTTCCTATTTTTATGTTGTTTTTCATCTATAAAACCCTAAAACATTAAAATTTCTAACTTTCGCGTGTTTCTGGCCCTATTGTGCAGGTGACAGACATCAGCCGCAACTGAGACGGCAACTTTTCCGCAAATCTGCCGTCGAGACAACCAGAGTTGGAGGTCGCACTTTTCAGCCCAAAAACTGCGACCTGGACTCCAGGTCGCACTTTTCAGCCCCTTTTCTGCGACCTGAACAGGAAAATAGGTCAGAACCTGCGACTTGTGCTTTTTTCTACTGTTTTTCTGCAATTTTTCTGGGTTTTGCTGAAGCTTCTGTAAAGGTTTTCCAGCCTCTGTCTCCACCCGTTTGGACCTGTTTCTGATTTGTTCTACTCATCTAAGTGGGAAACTAGCCCCCTAGGGCTTCAGTACCCTCCACTTTTGGTGGAAGAGTTTTAGCTGTTTCAGCTGTCAGTTTTTTCAGAGTTTCAACCTCCCCTTTCTCAGATCTGATACCTCCTTCTCAGATCCCTTTAAATCAGCTCTTCTCCCTTTCAAATCACCTCTTGGCGTTTTGTTTGGACCTCCCTTTAGGGCCTCCTCCTTTCCCCTTCTATTTTTGCTAATTTCCTCCTTTTTTCCAGCCACCTTGCCTCTGCCTCTTGGCTGTGATCTGCACCTATTTTCAGCAGCTTTTCCCTTTAGATCCCTGTCCCTTTCGGCCCTAGATCTATTGGCTTCTTTTTAGTGTGTTTTGACTAGATTTTTTCCCTCTTTTAGATTATTTTTGAGAGACCCACCTTTTTGGGATTGAATCGATGCAATAGTAGTTGTTAATTTTTTGTTATTTCAGCATTATATACTGTTTCTGCAGCATTATTTTCAGTTACGCAGCACACTTTTTCTCTTTCTCTAAAAAAGAAAAGGGTTTAAAAATTAAAATTAACGCACGCCACACACTCACCCTAAGCGAAGAAGAGCCTGGTTTACACCGCCAGGCAAAGACTTTAAAATCAATTGACACTGCACCTTTTTGCCCTTGTTTCGACATTGTAATCACTTGATTCTGCACCTCCCTGCCTTTGTCGGTCGTTCTTCTTCCCCTCGTGCCGTGTTTGTGTTGTCACCATTGCGCCCCCAAGGCGCGCCTCCCGGAGACTTCTTGGCCTTCACCCTCAGTTTCCGGTCGATCGACCTGCTCCATCCTGCCGTCGTCGAGCCAGTCTTACTCCGAGTCTGCATTCCGACTCCTCTTCTGATTCATTGGGTTCTCCTTTTACTTCTGGTTCTCCCCCTGTCACCTTCACTATGTCTGGTCCAGGGCCTAACGCTAGCGGTAATCCCGGCCCTAATGTCGGGACTACTACTAGCGGAACCGCCACAGGAACTACCTCGGCTGCACCTTTGCTCCCTTACATGGCAGGCCTCAGCCTCCCCGATCTCAATCAGTTGATCAATGACCCTATCTGCCACGATGTTGGTTGGCCTGCTATGCCAACCAAGCTCCCCTCCGACATCCCTAAGTTTGAAGGCCTTGCTAGAGAAGATCCAACCAACCATGTCCGATCTTTCCACATGTGGTGTTCCTCCAATTCCATTACCGATGATTCCATCCGTCTTCGGTTGTTCCAATGCACGCTTACCGATGAAGCTTCTAAATGGTATGTTGACCAAGCCACCTCTTCCCATACCACCTTTGCGACCATTTCCCAAGCCTTTTTATCTTATTTCCAGCTCCCTCTCCGATACGATACTGGTACGGAGCTCTTGACTTCCTTCAAGCAAACCTCTTTGACCCGCCTTTCTACCCATGTCCAGGAATGGCGAAGAAGACGAAGCTTATGTCGAGCCCCCCCCTTCGAAGATCGGGTTTATATGGACTGGTTCCTTCGCACTCTCTTAGCTCCCATTGGCAAAGATGTCGCCTCCCATTTCCCTCAAACCGAAGAAGCCGCCCTCCAAATAGCCTTGAAATATGACCTGATCTACGCTCAGTCTGGTTATGTTTATACCATCCTTCCTGACCTCCCCAGGCCTGGAGGCACTAACGCCCTGGGGGCATCTCATTCCACCGACAGTATCGTTGGAGCCCTTTCTCATCCATATGCTCAACCTCCTATGGGCTATGGTCTCCCTCAGGGAGGGGCCAGCACCTCTAGCACTTTTCCCCCTCCAGGTAGCATGTATCCAGGATACGGCATGCCTCATCCTTTTTCCCAACCTCCTGCTTACCTCAATGTTTCCCAACCTAACCATTACCCTTATCCGCAGCCTGGTGCGCCAGCTCCTCCAGCATATGCGCTTCCACCTCCCTTGCCTCCTCCAACCCCGCAACAACACCTACAGCCCCCTCCAGGGCAAGTATTTGCACAACAGGGCGTGAATAATCCCCCTTCTTCTCAAATAAGGCAGAGAGGCAATCCAAACCAATCTTCCCCTGGTACTCGTGGACCCAATCCTCAAGGTATTGACCCTAACACTACTAACTAGCAACAGGGCACTCAGCCCAAGCTGGACAGGCCTCTTCGCATAAATAAGCCTTGTTCGTGTTGCGGTGTCTATGGTCATTACACCCACGATTGTCCCCTCTTACCACAGATGCGGCAGATGTGGGAGTCTCAAGCCACATTGCGAGGACAACATGCCTCCCCTCATGCTCCCCCTAATGTGGCCACTACTCAACCAGCTGTGTTTACTGATCCTTTCCCTCAGTAAGGATTCGTGGCTACCCAACCACCTGACGGACAGGTCGCCACTCCACCTTCCCTTTTTGGTTCCTCTGATTACCAGATCCTCATGATGAACTCTGATCCTTCCACAACCGTCGACCTTCACCTTCAAACTCGGTCTCGCCAGTACCCCAAGCCTCCCGCTCAGTTTGCCCCCGAGTCCCCCTCTTCAGGTTCTACAAAGCCTCTTTTGACATCCAATGGTCCCTTACATATCCCTCAACCCAAAGTTGAGGTCCATACCAGGATTCCTAAAGGACCGTTACGTCGAAATGCTGCTTCTGGTCGAGCTGCTCATTCGTATAGCATAGTAGATGATTTGGCGCAATCCCCTGCTGCCATTTCCACGTTGGAACTCCTCTAGTCGTGCCCTTCCCAAAAGAAGGCTCTGCTATCTGCCATGGATGCTGTAGATCCTACTGATGACAAAATAATTGTTTTCGACGCCCATCAATCAGAACATCCCCCTCTTCCTACTTCCGTCGCCTTCCAAATCCCAGTCAAAATCCGGAATGCCAACGTTTCCCGGTGTATAATTGATGAGGGGGCATCCACCTGTGTGATGTCTGCTTCGGTTTGGAAGCAACTCGGATCTCCTGTGTTGGCCCCTTCCACGATCACCCTTCGAGCGTGGGACGGCCACGCCTCCCAGCCCATTGGCCTTTTTCGCAATTTTCCTATCACCCTTGCCGGTAAGACCATTTGCGTTGACGTCGAAGTCATCGACGCCCCGCTAGACTACAACATTCTATTGGGGCGAAGCTACACCTATGCCATGTCTGCTGTCCCATCCGCGGTTTTTCGCAAGATGTCTTTTCCTCACAATGGAAAGATAGTCACCATTGACTAGTTGACCATGAGCCGCCGTCTCAGACCTCCCCAGAGACGACCATCTCTTCTGTAGCTAGTAAGCAAACCGTCGATTCCTTGACTAGTGTCTGCCCCGGCGTCTACAAAGATTCCTCCCTTCTTGGAACTTTTCCTGGTCTCCCCCCTCCTCATATCTCTGATCCCAGCTTATCGAATGTTTGCATGATGCAATCGTCTCGGGCTGCCCTTAAGCGACCTGCTTCGGCTAGTCATCAACCTTCGACTCAACCTCGCCCACCGCAACCTGCTCCTAGCCCTTCATCTCCGCTAGCCGGACCTCCTCCTTCTGGCCCTTCTCCTCCAGCTGGTATCCCTGAACCCCTTTATCCCCCTGGTTCGGTTCCCCCAGGCCTTAACCATCTCGGAGCCGTCCCTCCCGGTCATTACCCCGCTGGTCAGATACCTTTCCTGGCTCCCCCTCCTGGAGTCTATTTAGTCCCCGTCATGGCCACCCTCTCTCTCCCTAACCTGACCCTGGGTATACCCATCTGGTACCTTGACCCTCCAGCCGCTACCCCTCCTGGTCACCCCAAACCCTATCTTGCTTTGACACCGGTTCAACCGGTCCCCCTCGCTTCCTCCGTTGCTACCGTGCCCCCTGCACCACCCCAGGACCCTACCCCTGTGGTGACAGCTCCAGGAAAGAAAGGAAAAGCTCGCAAGGGGGCATCTAAAGACAAGGTCACCCCGACTGACCCGGTCCCTCCTCCGCCCGCAAAGCCTTGCGCCTTGTGTGATGTCGTCGGTCACGCCACCCATACCTGTCCCGAATTTCCCCAAATTCAACCCATGGTTAAAGCCGCGTTGCCTGAGTCTACGGTCCCTCACCCCTTTCTCCCATCCTCGTCCGTAACCAAGAACCCAAAAACTATTTGCACCAGCAAACCCTGTGCTTTGTGCGGTGTCCATGGCCATTATTCCCACCATTGTCCTCACCTGACGCATTACCGCGCCTCTTTAGAAGTAGTTCAAGAGTACGAAGTTGAACAAAATCAGTCTGCCTCTCCCATACTTGCACAATATGCTTCAGGACAGCTTGAGGATCCCCCCTCTCCAATTGACATCACCCCTCCTGATGTCCCGATGACGGAGTCTACTACCACCATCCTCTACCTATCATCCTCTGTAAGACCCTTGGAGAGCATTCCCCTTGAATCCTCCCCTATTTTTTCGCTCGATCCCCCTTCAGCGACCACCCTGGGCTCAACATCTTTCAACCATTCTTTTCCCTGTTCTTCTGTCATTCCCCGTGATGATTCGTATGCAACCTTTTCTTCCCCTACGGGTGCTTTAAGTAGCTTTGCCGTGTCATGTGGTGTCTTTTCCACCTTTGATCCCCTCTTTTCCGCCCCTACACGAGATAACTCCACCCGTATCTCTGTTGACCTCCGCAGCCCGAGTCCCTGCCATACCTCCTATAGGCCTCATATACCACCCTCTAGTTTGTATATGAGTCATAGCCATCCTGCTCATCGCACTCCCTCCCGCAGTTGCCACTCGATGTCTTCTGTACGCTCACGCTGCCCTCATTGTCCCTCCTCCCCCCATTTGTTGTCTTGTAACACTATTCCGCAGGACCACCAGTCCCCACCCTATATCGGTTACGCCGATGGTGCAAGTCGTTACTCCCGGAATCTAGCCTCGGCAGGTTGGGCCATTTTCACCCCCTTGCATGCCATTGTGCTCTCAAATGGGGTTTGCATCGGTAATGCCACCAAAAATCAGGCCGAATATGATGCAGTGCGTGGTCTCTTAGCCGATGCCCTCTTTCATCGCATCCTCCATCTGCATGTTCGTTTGGATTCCCTACTTCTTGTCATGCAACTAAATGGTGTTTATCGTGTGCATAACCCTGTGCTATTTAGACGATATTTACGAGTGAAACTCTTGATACGTGAATTTGAAACCATAACTTTCAACCATGTACCTCGAGAACAGAATCACTATGTAGATAGTATTGCAAACCATGTTCTAGATTGGCATTTATCACACGCATTTCATATAAGACAATAACATTCATAATCATTAAAAAGATGCATATCCATAATATGTGTCGCAAAACATGTGTTTAGAGTCCATCTACTCTGATACATATGACATGCCCAACGCATGTTACAAAAAACTCAAAACTGAGGGCACTACCTGCCCCTACATACACACTAGGGGGCACCACATACCCCACACCTAATCACTATCTGGCAGATCCCGAGCCAATGGCTCTGCTCCTGCAGCTCGTAGATCACGTATGCCTTGACTGGCCATCGCCATGCGCCGCATGACACCTCGCCATTCCGAGGGTAGACCAATACATGGCTCCACGTACTGGTTGTCTAAGTCTTGCCACCCGCGCTCTGAAACTCCGGTAAAAAACCTCTTGCATCTACGGCAGATGTCCTCTAGAAGGGCGGCCGCATCCTCATTACGCGCTGCTCTCGACCCACTTGGCCCTGCAGCTCCAGATGCTGTCGGTCATCCCATATATCCGGTCGGTTTTACCAGAGCTATATCTGCATACCAAAAGTACATGAATCAGTACCCTATCTACTATTCAATAACTTTAACATGCCCATACAAGAATAGTAATTTGTCACTTACCATCGGGCCCCCATACTCGACCAGGCGGAAGTGGCAGGTCCGAATCTCCACAATAACTCATCCCACTATAGGGATAGTCGTCTATGTATAGCGGCATCTGATCCCAATGGGCAAAAAACTCAGGACGAAACACCCGTCTGACCACCCCTCCTCCTCCTCTTCACAGTAGGCGCCCCCACCGGCACATCCTGGGCTCCCTCGGGCCCCCATCTGGGAGCTGTATACGAGGTCGTAGGGTCGGGATCTTCTCAAAAAAGAAGAAACACAATAAAGTCCCATACGAGAAATCCTGGTTCACTTGCCGCTTGCAAAGCGACAGCTGTCGTTTTAACGACACCAACATCATTTGGGCCCACCCATAGTAGGTCCCACTCAACACACTCTCTATGATCATCATCTGCCCCCCAGTGATGTGATGGAACGCCTGGCTGCCCAGGATCCGCAGCACCGCTGCAGCCACTCCCCGGGTCTCCAGTCTCTCTAGGTCCCCGATCGGTATCCGCGTCCCTTTGACTTGGAGACCCGGTCGACAATGCCGCTCCACATACTCCATGATGTTCCGCCCCCGCGGTAACACTGGCTGCGTATTTCCCACCATCCCAAGCGGCGGGAGACCTGTCAGGAAATACACATCCTAGACTGTCAGTTCGATCCTGTGCCCCTGCACTACAAAGACCTCATGATCTAGATCCCAATAACTGATGAGCCGGGCCAACAAGGGCTCTCCAGCTCTCATCAAAGGTATCTCCAAAAACTTCAGAATCCCAAACCTGGCCAACACACGACGGACACCCTGATCTGCCTGGATCTCTGCCCGTAATGTACCCAGGTCTCTCTCTCTCCAATTCACCCATATATCTGCCATATCTGCACAAAAAAATCATCTTTTTCAGCCTACAGATAGGGAATACTATAACCAAACACAAAAAACCCAACTCTCAGCCCTCAAACAGCACTAAAACCCCCTCATCTTCCAAGTCGCAATTTTCTGCCAATTCCTGAGACAGGTCGCACCTTTTTGCCCAAAACCTGCGTCCCAGGTCGCAGATTTTGGCCCAGAAAGTGCGACTTGGCCGAAAAGATGCAAGGGGGTCTATTCCTGAGATTTTGGGCCCTAATCTGAACTTTCAATCCATCAAAATGAAAGAGTAAGGTTAGGCCTCTTACCTGCAACTGACAAATCTCAATTCCAACGGTCGATTTGTCCGCTACGCTTGCCGCAAGATTTAGGGCCTTCTCTCCTCTCTACATTCACCACAGCAACACTAGAAAATGAGTGGATTTGGAGGGAAAACTGCCTTATTAAAAGAGAACCCTTGTTTCTTCTTTCGCCTGCTGCGACCATACCGTAGCTCCGTTTGACAAACCGTCTGTACCGTTGGAAAGCTTTCATCGAGCCCTCAAATGGGTATCTATTAGTTTTTTGTGATTTGATACTTCACCAGGACACATTTTGTCCAAGATGGGTCACTTCACCTCTCCTTAAAATCACATTTCTTCACTTACAACACTTGTACTTGGGGCACCACTTTGCCTCCTTACTTGTCTTTGTTCGTGTTGATTTTCATCGTGAGTTACCATCTTGTACTCATGTTTTAATGGTCCCCCATTGGACCTTTACTGTGTGGCAGCACCCTCGAGTCGCCCTTGTTTAGAGCATCCAAGTGGAGTCATCATCACATTCATGGAGTCTATCCCGAGTCCCTTCGTACCCCGCTATAGTCCTCCATCCCTCATTGCTTGGTTTCTCTCTTGTGTCGCACATTATGGCCTTTAGTCCCACTGTCCCTTATCCCTGATGATATTGTGTCAGTCACTGCCATGTCATTCATGCCCTTTATGCTCTAGCAAGGGAAGTTGTCCATTCGCTACTCAGTCCCCTCCATTCCACCATCATCATTGGTATTAGTCTGTCCATCGCTCTACTATTTTCTCTCGTGCCTTAGCTGAGGATCTCTCATTGCCTCACCTATGGCAGACCTCCTTCTGTCGACTTTAGCTCCTTCATTCCAGAAGAGAGGTCTAGAGGGCGGTGTACCTTGGTTCCAGCTTCCACTCTTGTCCGGTGCCTCAGATCAGGCAAAGGGATCTCTCATTTCCCTTTGACTTCATTGTTTCTCCACTCCAGCTCCTTTCAACACAATCGAGATCCGTATGCTTGATGGTTCAGTGATGCAACAGTTGCTTTCGGTGATGCCCGGGTGTGTGTGAGATGTCTTAGCCCTCATGAGGGGGTGGCCCTGCAGGTAGCCCCCCACATGCCCGGATGACCTCTTCATTGCAGCCTTCGATGCAGCTCCATATATTTGATGATGTCGGCCTTAGCCGCTTGAAGTGCCTCTTTGATTTGCATGTATCAGTCAGATTTTGTGAGCCTTTCCCCACATGTAGGGGGCATTTGGGTTGTATTTGTATCTCATGTACTCAGATATTATTGTATAAGTCCTGGCTGTTATCCCAGGCATAGCATGTATATGGGATCCCTCATTGTAATTCTATCTGGCTCATGTTTATGTCGGCTGTAATTTATGGTTTGGTCCCTTGTTTACTGGACACACTATTCTTTTGTACTTTGTCTCGGCGGGCATAGGTATGCCTCCCCCGCCGCCTTTAGCACAGGTACCCTCTCATAAAAAGAGACTTGTTGCACCTGTAAGTCTCGTCTCCTCAGGGTCTAGTTCTTCAGCACATTAGTCTACCTTACATTTCTCTCTCTAACTCCTCTTGTGATGTCTGGTGATTGAGTTCTTACAACGTACTTCGGTCATACAATTTTCTCCTAACACTCGCACGCTGGGGGGCAATCTGTTACACCATTTTTTGGTCATCTAACCTACTACCATTAGATGGACACAAGTACACCATGTAAGACCAATTTTACCCTAAGTAAAATTGCTTTCACTATGTAAAATAACTTAATAAAACACATTTATTAGGTTGTTTATGGTCTAAACAGGAAACCCCAAAAGGAAATATTAAACAAACCTATATTTGTTTGATTTTCCTCAAGGAATAATTAATTAAACAATAATTTAATTATTATTCCTGGTCATGTTTAACCCAAAACAAAGAAATTAATTAGATAAATCCTTATTTATCTTATTATTTTCTAGGAATAATTGTTTAAATCTTATTTAAATAATATTCCTGCTTAAATATGACTAAATCACCCATAAATAATTAAATAAATCATTATTTATTTGATTATCTTTCAACCACTTCCTTAAAATGACAAATAAATCATTTATTTATTTATTATTTACAAATAAAGGGATTTGACCCAAGTCAAATACTTTTTCCCTCCAACAAATATAATAAAATATTCCATAAAAGGTGGATCTAGATTTGGTTAATGATATTTTAATCATGCACCAAGATCTAGAATGACCCAATATTTTGTTATAAATAGGAGGGTTTTTCCTATCATTCTTCACCTTTTGTTGCCTATTAGATCACTCTGGATCTATACACTTGGTCACATTTTTCCATTATTTGCTATGTGAGCTCCCTTTGAGCTCTATTCTTTGCATGGGTTTTCTACACCAACAAGAGAGAGAGATTCTAGATCTGAAGTGCTGAGGACTTCCAAGAACCCATCCCATTGAGGAGAATTGGATATGCCTTCTTGTTTTCCTCCCAGGTGCCCTTAATACAAAAAATTCTTTCAAAAATTGTTCTTGTCTTGTCTATTGGTATATGGAGCAAACCCTTCTTTTTACTGCTTAATGTCTTTCTATGCATAGATCTGGTTTTTTGCAGCTCTTTTCTTGATCAACTAACTGCAGATCTGAAGATATTGGCAGCCACATTTGTTATTAGGGCTATTAGTTATGCGTAGCTAAAGTGATCCTTTTTCGTACACTTCGACAAAGGATTCATACTAACATACCAGGTATTTTTCTCATAATTCAACATGCAATCAAGTTGGAAAACCATTTTTGAAGAAAGGAAAACGGTTTAAATTAAGAAATTAATCTAGAACATTGCCCAAAAAGTCCCAGAAACAGGCCAAACTCTGGCAAAATTTTCCCAGAAACCTTAATGTTTCCTGCGCGGTATTTTCAAAGAAATTTATCAGTTTTTCACAGTTTAATGATCAATTTCAACCTCTAAAAGGCCAAAAATCCTCTGAAGGTTCCCTAATCTTCTGTAAATCCTTTTTTCATCAGAGTTTTAGCCCATTTTTCAGACAAAAAACTCAAAAAAACCCTGTTTTCTATTTTATACCAGTTTTTAAAGCCTCAGAACTTATTTGAGAAACCTAATTGAGCATAGAATCCAAAAATACATTCTATTTTGATAAATTTTCCCAATCAAGCCTCTGTTATAGTAAAATTTCCTCTACAAACAGTTTAAACTTGCAGAAGCCAATCAAAATGCCTAAAAAACAGAGTGTAAACAAGCCTGAGGGTTTTAAACTCCTAAACCTACTCCTGCCATGACTCCAAATACTACAATTGTATTCAACCCATTACAACCCCCATTTGTTGATATTGAGCATATTCCCCTAGCTGATATTGACTACAAAATAGCTGATCCTATAGTTGAATTCAATCTGTTAGATACCCACAACTGGAGTTTTGAAAAATCTTTAGATGATCATGAAGAAGTTCATATTTGGGAATCCAATTTACCCAAATATGTAGTCCCCCTGACTCACCCTTGTCAAGAAATTATCAAATTATGCCACCAATACTATATTCCTAAACAAAGAGCTATTGTGAATGCAAATAAAGAGGTCCTATTTACCATCACTGTAGAGTCAATAAACCAAATGTTGCAACTTCAACCAGACCCCCAAGCATTCCCTTTGTCTATTGAAGCCCTCATTAAGCTATACATTGGCTTATACTTTCCTAAAAGGTTTATGATTTTTCAGACTTTTATGCCCCTGCATGTTGAAATTCCCAAGTTAAACCCTCTGTATTCAACTGCCAAGTTCCCTGAAGGTTCTGTTGGGTATGTGTTATATTCCTTAATTTCCGGCGGGTAGTCCGCGTCCATGGTTTTGTGCATGGTTTTGCACATGGTATTGGGGTACGATGGTTTTCGGCCCCTGGTATTTTTGTAGATCCGGTCAAGGGAACTACGGTTATGTTCTAAACCAGGGTTTATGGATTGGGGTTTATGTATGCTTCGGCATGTATATATATGTGTGTTGTAACACTAAAAGGAATATAATGAAAAATCAAGCTGGTCGTCCCAATTTGGGATCCAAGGGAAAATCTCTGTGTTTATCTGTTTTATGTTTTATGCTCTCGCTATTGTTTGTTTTCTGTTATAAGATTCGTGTGTAGATAATTTCTGTTCAGGGTTAAAACCTACATTTGGTATCAGAGTTGTTTCGGCTTCAAGGGGACGCCTTTGCTGCTGAGGGTTTTTAGTTCGGGCCTGAGGTAGACCCTGTTCAGTGGGAGATCTGCGGGATCGATTCTTGCGGTGAGAGAAGATGGCGAGCGGCGGAAATATAGAGATCGAGAAATTTAATGGTCAGAGTTTTGAGTTGTGGAAGCTCAAGATGGAGGATCTGCTGGTGGATAAAGATCAGTGGATCGTGGTAGATCCGGGTACTAAACCAACGGCAATGTCAGATGAAGACTGGAAGAAACTGGATCGGAAGGCTAAGAGCACAATACGGTTGTGTGTGTCAGATTCAGTATTGTTGAATGTATCTGGGGAAGCTACGGCGAAGAATTTGTGGGAAAAACTTGGGACTTTGTACCAATCTAAGTCTCTGGTGAATAAGTTGTTCCCGCGGAAAAAGCTGTATAACCTGAGGATGAAGGATGGAGACTCGGTGACAGAGCATCTGAACGCCTTCAATACTGTGGTAAGTCAGTTGTCGTCTGTTGATATTAAAATCTCAGATGAAGATAAGTGCATCAGTTTGTTGTGCTCTCTACTAGACTTGTGGGATAGTCTGGTTATTGCAATAGGTAGCAATACAACTACCTTGAATTTTGATGAGATTGTCTTAGCCTTGCTGTTGGAGGAAATGAGACGGAGAAATATGGAGGGTCATAATGGAGATGCCTTATCTGTACAAGGAAGGTCTCAGAACAGAAACAAGAATAAGGTTTCGAGTGGGAGATCCAAATCTAGAGGGAGATCTAAATCTCCTGGAAAGTTTGTAAAGGTGTGCTGGAAATGCGGAAAGGAAGGGCACTACAAAAAGGACTGCAGATCTAAAGCTCCTGAGAAAGGAAAGGGATCTGATGGTGCTCCTTCTGCAGAGGCAAAAACCACCTCGAATGAAGGTGGGGATGTGTATTTGGCTTCTTATTCAAATAAAAATGTAGATCATGAGTCATGGTTGATTGACTCAGGTGCATCCTTTCACTTCACTCCCCATAGGGAGTGGTTCTGCGAGTATGAGAAATATGATGGTGGTGATGTCTTCCTAGGGGATGATAGGAAGGCCAGAATCATTGGACGTGGAAAATTCAAGCTGAAGCTGCAAGGTGGAAGGATTAGAACACTTCCTGGTGTTATGCATATTCCTACATTGGCCAGAAATCTGATTTCTGTAAGCAAGATGGATGATGCAGGTGTAAAAACAGTGTTCGAGAAAGATGCCTGCAAGATGGTTCGGGGAGCACTGGTATTAATGCGGGGAGTTCGGACTGGAACTCTGTACAAGCTACAAGGTAGCACTGTTATTGATGGGTGTAATAGTTATGTGGTTCTTGAAAGTGGAGTGGAAAGCCTAGCTGTCTCTGGAGAAAAGACCATGTTATGGCATCAAAGGCTTGGACATATTGGAGAGAAGGGCCTTCGGATACTGCATAGAAATGGTATGGTAGAAGGTATGTCTAATTACTCTCTAGATTTCGATTTCTGTGAACATTGTGTATATGGGAAGCGAAATTGGGTGAGTTTTCCTTCTGGTGCTAAGAGGGCGAACAAGATATTAGAGCTTGTGCACAGTGATGTGTTTGGACCTGTGTCAGTTCCATCACTGGGAAAGTCTGTGTACTATGTTTCATTCATAGATGACTTCTCAAGGAATACATGGATATATTTCTTGAGGAAGAAATCCGAAGTCTTTGACAAATTTAAAGAATTTAAGGCTCTGGTGGAAAACCAGACAGAGAAGAAGATAAAGGCGTTGAGGACAGATAATGGTGGGGAGTTCTGCAAGAAGGAATTTGAAGAGTTCTGCAAGAAGTGTGGTATAGCACGGCAGAAGACTACTCCATACACACCTCAGCAAAATGGAGTTGCAGAAAGAATGAATAGAACACTGATGGAAAAGACAAGAAGCATGCTCAGTGGTACCGGGTTAGGACAAGAATTCTGGGCAGAGGTAATGGAGACTGCATGTTACTTAGTTAACAGATCACCTTCATCGGTGTTGGAGGATAAGACTCCACATGAGGTATGGACTGGTAAGAAACCCTCTCTTTCACATCTAAGGGTATTTGGATGTGATGCATATGTACATGTTCCAAAGGAAAAAAGGACCAAGTTGGATAATAAATCTGAAAGGTGCATCTTTATTGGGTATAAGGATGGTTTAAAGGGTTACAAGCTTTGGAACCCAGAAACAAGGAAGGTTGTGTATAGACGAGATGTGGTGTTTAGAGAAGTGAAAGATGTTGTTAAACATGAATTCCTACCAAAGGAACCTGAGAAGATAGAGTTTGAGCTAAAGGAGGATGAATCAGACTCTACAATAGAAGAAGGCTCAGAAGATGAAGAGCCACAAACTCCAGCTTTGAGAAGATCAGTTCGGGAAAGAAGGCAACCAAAAAGGTATAGTCCATCTACTTTCTGTTCAGGTTTTTCCTTAACTATAACTGATGATGAACCCAGAACTGTCAGGGAGGCATTAGATTCAGAGGATGGAAAACTATGGAAGGAGGCCATTGTTGATGAAATGGCATCCTTGTACAAAAATGATGCATGGGATTTGGTGGAGTTTCCGGCTCGAAGGAAGCCCATTGGGAGAAAATGGGTGTTTAAGAAGAAGATGAATGTAGAAGGCAAGGTGGAGAAATACAAAGTTTAGTTGGTAGTGAAAGGTTATTCCCAGGTGCCAGGAATTGATTTTGGTGATATTTTTACTAATGTTGCCAAGGTTACTTCTATTAGATTACTTTTATCTATTGCTGCTGCATTTGATTTTGAGATAGAACAGATGGATGTGAAGACAACTTTTCTTCATGGGGATCTAGAAGAGGACATCTACATGAAGCAACTTGAAGGTTTTATGGTGAAGGGTAAGAAATAATTGGTATGCAGGTTGAAGAAGTCTCTGTATGGGTTAAAATAATCACCAAGGATGTGGTATCAGAAATTTGATACCTATATATGGGGACTTGGCTTCACCGAAAGCAAGGAAGATCATTGTGTTTATTTTAAATTAATTGGTGATCATGTTATATATCTGGTCTTGTATGTGGATGATATGTTGTTGATTGGAAATGACAAAGAAATTATCCAAGATTTGAAGACCTAACTGTTCTCCAAATTCGACATGAAGGATCCGAGTGCGCAAACTATATTTTGGCCATGGAATTTAAGAGAGATCGGGCAAAGAGGAAGCTGCAGTTAAACTTAGGAGGAAGTATATCGAGGGAAGCTGTGTTACGGAGGGTTCCGTATGGGGATGGTAAATGGGTAGATAATGCCTATTCCTGTAGGAGGCCCTTAGCTGTCTCTTTTGGTGTCTGGCGACAAAGAAAGAAGAAGGTATATGTCCCGTTCCCTTGTACGAAGTGTGATGGGTAGCAGTGTATGGCTTGGTATGTCTTCAGGCAGGACATTGCACATGCAGTGGGAGCATTAAGCAGGTTTATGTCAAACCCAGGGAAGGAGCATTGGACAGCAGTGAAGCGAGTTTTCAGATATTTACGTGGCACTAGTGATTGTGGCTTGTGCTACCAGGGAAGACCAGGATTGGAAAGAATGTTGGACATTCATGGTTTTGTTGATGCAGACTGGGCTGGAGATCTGGACCAAAGAAGATCTACAAGTGGGTATGTGTTTAGCCTATTTGGAGGCGCAGTCAGTTGGATGAGTAAAAGGCAGTCTGTAGTGGCTCTTTCAACTACAGAGGCAGAATACATAGCAGCCACTCATGCAAGCAAGGAAGCAGTTTGGTTGCAAAGATTGTGTTCAAGTATGGGGTTGGTACAGCAAGCTATAAGGATAGACTGTGATAGCCAAAGTGCAATTTTCCTGGCTAAGAACCCTGCTTATCATTCAAAGACAAAGCACATTGATGTTCAATATCACTTTGTTAGAGATATGGTTGAGGCTAAAAGGGTGTTGCTGGTAAAGGTGGACACTTTGAAGAATGTTGCAGATGTATTGACAAAGTTTGTGAGCACTCAGAAGTTCTCTTGGTGTAGAGAAACAATGGGTGTTGAAGAATTGGGCCAATGACTAAGCCCTCCTGTGGCCCCCCGTGGAAATAAAACAACAAGTGGGAGAATGTTGGGTATGTATTATATTCTTTCCATGACTAAGCATGCGTGGGGGGGTAAGAGGGGGGGGCGATAGCCCCCCCTGTCGGGGTCTGGGGCAGCGCCCCGGCAAAAATTTTTGGTCCTTAATTTCCGGCGGGTAGTCTGCGTCCATGGTTTTGTGAATGGTTTTGCACATGGTATTGGGGTACGATGGTTTTTGGCCCCTGGTATTTTTGTAGATCCGGTCAAGGGAACTACGGTTATGTTCTAATCCAGGGTTTATAGATTGGGGTTTATGTATGCTTCGGCATGTATATATATGTGTGTTGTAACACTAAAAGGAAAATAATGAAAAATCAAGCTGGTCATCCCGATTTGGGATCCAGGGGAAAATCTCTGTGTTTATCTGTTTTATGTTTTATGCTCTCGCTATTGTTTATTTTCTGTTATAAGATTCGTGTGTAGATAATTTCTGTTCAGGGTTAAAACCTACAGGTTCAAGGCATGTAATCTCCATGATTTCCTTCATACTTGGATATTTCACTGATGAGCACACTGATGACTCTATCCTGGGATTTTTGTCCGCCTTTTCTCCAGGTCAACCACCTTCAGTTATCTTTGACTATGCTGGTTTCATTACTGATAGTATCCACTATCAATTGACTAATTTACAACTGGAAGAAGTATTTAGATATACCTCCTATCTTTTCCACTTGTTTCTATTCTTCCAATCAAAGAGCTTTCCAATTTCACTTCAAAATTCGGATATAGAAGGAAAACCTCTATCAGTTATCTTTTAGACATCTATACTCAGAAAAGAAGGCACAAAGTTCAATTATTCAGAGTTTGCAGAGTTTTTTTTTACATCCATTGATCACCATCTTGACAAAAACAGAGCAGCCTAGAATCAATGAGGAAATGAAGAAAATATTGCAGCTATTAGAGCAGAGAAAAGTGGGTGATTGGTATTTGTATGAAAAATTCACTGAAATCAGAGTTTTTGGTTCTAACTTGTTGCCTTACAAGTTACCCAAGCATCCACCAATGGGGATCTTTGCCTTGGAGTACATCAGGAAAATCCTAAATTCAGATTCAATTAATTTCATGGCAGCTAAGAAGAAGACCCAATTTAAACTCAAAAATCAAATTGGGCCTTTCATATGTAATCACAAAGACGCAGAAAAGGAAGCAACAAGTCAACTACTGGAATATAAATTAGAAGAAAGTTTCCCATGGAATTATGATCCACAAGGGATATTAAGTAAACTAAGGGTAAAATGTAAATTGACACCCTTTATCCATGAATCAAAGCCATAAGTAGATAAGTTCGCTAATCAAATTGAGTGGGTTGAAAACACTTTAACAGAGGTAGTAAACCAAAGGAATACTAGTCACACTTTGGAAATTGCCAAACAGCTAGAGACATCCACTAAGAGAATCAGAGAAGAAGGAGCTTATACTGCAGAGACTACAATAGAAACAAAGTTTAAGATCATTTACAACAAGAGGCCAAAACTGGATACAACAGCTAAAGGTAAAGTAACAATAGATGTTGAAGAAACAGAGACCTTGAATACCAACATTGAATAGCCAAAGACCAATGTAGCCACTGTAATGATTAGTGAGCGAAACCAGAATGAAGAACAACTAAATAATGAAGATGCTCAGTTAATGGAAAGGCAACAAAGTATGAAGGCTTCTTCCTCACATTCAGCTGAGGAGAAGGATTTGGATATTAAGGAAAAATACAAGTAAATCAAGTTGAAGAATGAGGAAATCAAAATTGAAATATATTCTCAGTTCTTAAAGAAAAAGCCAAGTAATCAAAACAGATTCCTATCAGCATTTGATTATTCAACTAAAAAATTGATTATGTCAGTATTACAACCCATAGTATCAGTTCCAAAGACAGTTGCTGACTATAAGAAAGTTGATATGGAAGTAGCTACAGACAAAATCCATGAATTAGATCAAATTGAGTTTCATAGGCAAACCTTAGATATGCTTTATTCCACAGTCACAACAAAAGCTATGAGTGCTCATAAGCTTCAAAATACCATCTCTAATATGCAAGATCAAATGAAGATGGATAAAGCTTCATTATGTGCAAAGGATCTAAGGATAAAGGCCTTAGAAGATATAGTATTACAGGTAGGATATGATCCTACAAACATCAAAGCAGCAGAAGCATTGGATAAAAAGAAAAATGAGGATATAGCTGCCTTGAGGAAACAACTCAAGCTTTCTCAAAGTGAGCATCCTCAGACAAAGGAAGTTTTACAGGATCAAAAGGAAAAAGATGATATTATGAGTTTGATACTTCAACTGACAGCTCAAATTAATGAAATGGAAGTACAAATGGACCAACTTGTCCAAGAAAAGGAGACAGTTAAAGAACCAGTGATTCCCACAATCATCCCATTCATCACTGCAGCAATACCTTCAACTTTAGGAGAAAATTTGGCACCCAAAGAGCCACTGGCCACTGCAGTGCCAGTGACTTCTTCAACAACTTCAGTAACTGAATCCTCTACAACAGTGTTACCACCTACAGATGAAAGTAGTCAACTAGTAAAAGCAATGGAAGAGATGTCCTTGAAGACAAATGAAATAAACAGATTTACAAAGATAATTGAAAATCTTGAGAAGACAAGAAAATCAAATCAGATAGATGCTAAAATACATGAACAAAATGCCCACAGATTGAGTGAAGAGGTAAAGAAGTTCCAAAAAGAATTAACTCTCAAAGATCAGATATCATATATTAAAAATTACCTATGGAATAATGAAATTGAAGCCATCCATGATTTTTGGCCTTCAATTCAGGTGATTTTTTAGTTGATAAACCAGAATAGGTTGTAATATTAATAAATTTCCTCAATAGCAAGAATAGATAGGAACTGGAAGAATTAAAAATAAATGAGAGGACAGCAACTATCCTAGAAATTAGGAAAGTTACCACCAAAAGAAATTTGATGAGGCAGCTTGAAGAGAAATGTGAAGCAATGAATACTGATATAACTAGATTCATGGTTAAATTCACCAATTTAAGGCAAAAGGGACTTCTTGATATCATGGTAATTAATGATAAGTTAATGCCTCAAAATGATTATGACAAGAAGATAAGAGAATATGCCAAGGAGGAGGTGAACAAGCCAGCATGTCAAGGCATTCCCGTAGGAAAAGTATTGTTAAAACATTTTGAAGATTTGTTTTATTTGCAGTATGATATCAAGCACTTATTTGTAATCAAGCCCACATTTTCTAGGTACACTGAGGCTGATGAGAATTTTAGGAAACTCAAAAATATTCAAATTCCTAAAAATGAGGATTGGCAAGCATTGACTGAATTGCTATGAAGAAAGAAAGACAAGCAAATGAAAAAGAAAAAATTTGTTTGCTGATTTCACCATCCAAACAGATTTACAATAGTAAAGCAATTTTACTGAAGGTTAAAGAGTATCTGAAATGAAACAGTATAAGTGAGAAAGAGTATCAGTGAAGGCATCTTAGATTCTAAAGAATATCTAAAGAGCCAACAAAGAGGACACATAAGCAACCATCTCCTTCTTATCTTAAAACAGTTTCTATTTATTTTGAATAAAATAGGTGTTGGCAATATGATGCTGAGTGTTGTCCTTGATGGCAACCCACTTGATGAAGATGATGGCAACCTACTTGATGAAGATGTCCTTGATGGAATATGTCTTGATGAACTTGTTAAAAGATGTAAATCTGATGTATATACAATGAGTACAGAAGGTAATGATGGAAGGAATGTCAGTATGTGCCAGAACATGATGAAAAGCGTATGTCTCAAGGCATACGCGGATATGTCCAGAGAAAGTAGCGTATGCACGCGGGAAATAACGTGCCAAGTCGCGTATGGGAAAAAGCGCTCTAAATATGTAAAACCAGGGGTAACCACCATGGTATTGACCCATTGTATTGAGTAATGATTCGTCTATGTGACCCCGTTCAGGAATACCATCGAAAGTAATTTGGTTTTGGCTCATGGTATTGATAAAGGATTAACCTATATAAGGAGAAGAAATCTATTGTGCAAATGTGAGCAAGGAGTGTGAGCTTGAATGAATACTTCTCTCTGAAGTATATCTAAATGGAAAGGGTTACAGTTGAATGATAGATCTGAATGTATGATGCACTAATGAAGAAATGATGAAGGAGGGAATCTAGATCTGGAATGTATTTGTATCTGCTAGATCTGTTTATGGAATGATTAGATCTGAGATGAGGCGAACATCTTGTGCGAAGTAAAGGTTAAATGCGCGATGTGTTGTTCGAAGAATTGGGTCAACAGCCTAAATATAGAGAACTATACGCGGGTTTTCTGAAGAAGAAGCGCATATATACGTGGGCTTGCTGAAGAGAAAGCGCGTATGGGTAGTAAAATTAGCTCTGTAATATGTGTAGAGGTATACGCGAGTTTATATGAATGAAGGCGCGTATATACGCCGGATCAGCGAAAGGAAAGCGCGTATGCAAACCAGGGTTTGCTGAAGTAAGGGGTATGAAATGTCTGATCTGTTCTGATGTGTTACTGCTATCTGTCAGTGAGTTATATGGTTCAGTTTGATGTATGATTGAGCTTAAATGTGTGGAGTGGGTCCAGTCTGAAAATATGATGAAAAGTGGCCTGCAAGTTGTGCTCTATTGAAGTTGTTGGATACAGTGTGAAAATTGATGAAACGTGGTCCATAGAAGTGCTGAGGGTTGTAGCCTTCAGTCGGTATGGCTCCTTCCGAAGAGCCTTCAGTGAGTCGGTTGTAGCTCCCTTCCGGAAAGGCACAGTAGCAGCGCCGAAATGAGTGCCTGCGTCGCTGGTAGGGTCTCGCGCATTGTAAGTTGTGAATCTTTCTCTATATTAAAAATATTGAAGGTACAGGCAACGGTGAGTGGTTTTCTCCCGACTTGGGTTTCCACCTAAAATCCTGGTGTTCATGTGTGATGCTTATGTGTGATGATTTATTATGTTATTACTGCACATGTTTACTGTTAACTAAACATCAGAAAAATGAATGTTGCATAGATCTAAGTAAAGATTTAATTACATAATAAGATCTCTGTGTATACGTGAGTTTAATGAAGGAGATCCGCGTGTATACGCTAGTTGGCTTCAGAAAAGTAGCATATGGGTTTTGAAGTAAGAAAAAGTAAAATTTTTTGAGTAAGTCCAAAATACTGATTCACCCCCCCCTCTTAGTATTTTTCCCAACAATTGGTATCAGAGCGGGTCCTTCTGCAGAAGCTTGATCGCTTGAAGGAGATCCGTCGTAATGGGAAGTTATGAAGGAGTAATGTCTATAAGGCCACCTCTATTCAATGGAGATAATTTGTTATTCTGGAAGATACGAACAAAAGCATATCTGCAAAGTCTTGGTGCAGAAGTATGGGCAATCGTGGAAGAAGGTTATCAATATCCGGCAAGTATTCCCTCTGATGCAGCAGAAAGGAAGAAGTATGAAATCAATGCCAAAGCAGTCAATGTCTTGTTAGGAAGCATGTATGAACCAGAATTTGCTAAAGTGATGCAGCTAAATTTAGCAAAAGAAATATGGGACAAAATCATCCTAAGCTATGAAGGAGATACAAAGGTAAAAAGTGCCAAACTCCAAACCCTCAGAATTGAATATGAAAATTTGAAGATGCATAGTGATGAGAGAATTGCCAGTTTCTTTTTACGTCTAGATGATATTGTGAATCGTATGAGAAGTTTGGGTGAAACCATAACCGATACTACTCTGGTTGAAAAAGTCTTAAGATCTTTGACTTCAAAATTTGAGTAAAAAGTAGCAGCTATTGAAGAAAGGCAAGATCTGCAAACTCTTACTATTGTTCAATTGCATGGTATCCTAACTACTTATGAAATGAGACAAGGAGGTCCCTCCCAAATTAAAGAAGCTACTTTTAAGGCATGTGCAAAAGGAAAAGAAAAGAAAGATGTCAAGGAATCAAATTATATATCAGAAGAAGAAGAAGCAAATTTTGTGAGAAAACTCCAACTCGGAACTGGAAGATTCAAAGGTAAGCTCCCCTTCAAATGTTTTGGTTGTGGAAGAGTTGGTCATTATGCTGCTAAATGTCCTTATAGAGAAAATCGTGATAAAGAGAAACAATCTACAAAGGGAAAGAGTTATTATGCAAATGAAGATGATACGTCAAGTGAAGATGAAGAATATTCTGACCAAGATCTGAAAGTGCTCATGGAAAAGAAGCAAAAGAAGAAGGCTACTCAAAGAAAGGAGATATCTCAGAAAACATGTGCAACAGAAAATGAAGAAGATGAAACAGGTATTAATCGTTGTTCTTGTATCTCACTTACCTGTACATGCAATGATGAAGACAGTGAAAGAAGTGTTATGGATCTAGAAGAAGCCCTCAAGAATAAAGTTGAAGAACAACAAAGAGCATCTAATAAGCAAGAAGTTATCTACAATGAGATGATCTCTAAAATGAAGGGACAGATAGAAATACATCAAAGAATGCAGGATGAAGTAACCAATCGAAGTAAAAGCCTTGAAGCTGAAATCATCTCTCTCAAAGTAAATCTGGAAAAATCAAATAAGAAAAATGAAGAACTTGAGGCAAAAATCATCTCTGTCAAAGAAGAATTGTATAAGGAGAATGAAGAACTTCTATAAGCATTTGAAGAACAAGAAAATGGGCTGAAAGAAGAAATCTTGAAACTGAATGATCAAGTAGAAGAAGGAAAAAGGATCGAAGAAAGTATGAAGAAGCAATGCCAAAGCTTGGAGGTTGAGGTAAACATTCTGAAAGGTAAATTAGAAGAAAAAGAAAAACTCTTGAGGTATCAAGATAGTACTAAGATTCTGGACAATATTCTTAGTAGTCAAAGGTCTCCTTCTATTAAACTTGGTCTGGGTTTTCATGAAACGGTCAAAGGAGAATCTAGTTCACAAGGAGGTGCTAAAGAATCAAAGGACATCAATGCAAAATCTGAAGTGTTGAAAGAAACAAAAGGTCAACTGACAATGATGAATTCTCAAAGGAAATCATTCAATAATTTTCAATGCTTTAAATGTCATAATCATGGACATGTTGCAGCCAATTGCAGAAGCAGATTGTTTCAGCCACAAAAAAACAGATCCTACATAGAAAGGTACTCTGGTTTCTTCCAGGGATATTGTTTTTCATGTAACAAGTATGGTCATAAAGCAGCTGATTGCAATAGAAGGAATAATAGAAAAACTCATTATGATCCTTATGCTTATTTTTCTGGTCATGCAAGATGTTATGCTTGTAACAAGTATGGACATATAGAAAAAGAATGCCGGATAAATAGATCTGAGAAATTGGAGAACTTCCAACACACAATAAGAAAGCTCAAGCAAAGTTGGAAAAAGAAGGAGGACCGGTCAGAAATGTAGGGAATATTGACCCTACTGCAGTCATCAGCTTCTGAAGCTTACTTCTCTTAATGACTGCAGAAGTGATGTGAGATACATTATAGAGATTTGTAATGTATCGTCACAGGGGGAGCGATGTATGATGATTCTCATGGTTGTTTTGGTTATTTTGTTTATGATTATTGCTGACAGAGCATCTGACATGAAGAAGACAGGTACAGGAAGGACAAATTCAGGGGGAGATGGAGGAATGTGAAATTTTCTATAATTCGCTTTCCATACGCGGGTTCAGTGAACTAAATCCGCGTATACACGCGAGTTCCAGCAGACACAGACGCGTATGCATTGATGATAAGAGAATTGGGATGACAGCTGAAGATCAGGAGCAGAAATTCAGGGGGAGCATCAGTCTGACTGCTAATGATTGTACTGTTAGCATTATTCTGGTTATACTCATGCTAATGAAATGATACATGGTTTCTTACGTTGAAGATTATGGATGAGCCCGGATTTCTTATTTGATGAAGAATATTCTTTGCTTTCACACATGGATGAGATGGAAGTTTTATGATTCAGAGATTAGGACAGATCATGCAGAGATTGTTGCTGATAACTTGCTGTTGAAAGAGCTTCAGGTTGCACAAGTTAAGGAGAAGCCTTCGTCATATGGAAAGGATACTTGGATGCACATTTTCAGGGGGAGCATTAGCCTTGCTGAGTATAATGCATTGTTGGCATTATTATGGTTCTGCAATATGATCTCTCTCTTGAGGTCTTTCTGGTTATATTCATAAAAAGTCATACTTGTAAATTGATAAAAAGGTCTTGTTGAGACCCATGATGTAAAATTGTAATATTCAGCCATGTGAGGACTTGTCAAAATTTGTAAACCCACTTGGTTGGGTAGTTTAGTTGAGATGTGTAAACCCACTTGGTTGGGTATTTGAGTCTCTTATGTAAATCCACTTGGTTGGATCTCTGATGTATGTATGAGTCCTTGGTGATAGGAAGGTCATAGAGTCATGTACTTCATTGAAAAATATGTTTGAACTTTCAGCATGAACTCAGGGGGAGCATGGTAACTTCAGTGCACATCAGATCTGCAGAGCGCTTCCTTCTACATGAGGAGAAAAACCTTGTGTTGGTTTTGATCCGCCCTTTTCCCTTGATGTCAAAGGGGGAGAGTGACATGGTGTTTGAATAAGGGGAAAGTAACATGGTTATTGTGTAATGATGATATTCTTAATGTCTCTATCTGTTGTGGTGATCAAACACCATCATGGTTGCCATCAAGTCCAAAGGGGGAGATTGTTGGCAATATGATGCTGAGTGTTGTCCTTGATGGCAACCCACTTGATGAAGATGATGTCAACCTACTTGATGAAGATGTCCTTGATGGAATATGTCTTGATGAACTTGTTAAAAGATGTAAATCTGATGTATATACAGTGAGTATAGAAGGTAATGATGGAAGGAATGTCAGTATGTTCCAGAACATGATGAAAAGAGTATGTCTCAAGGCATACGTGGATTTGTCCAGACAAAGTAGCGTATGCACGTGGGAAATAACGTGCCAAGTCACGTATGGGAAAAAGCGCTCTAAATATGTAAAACCAGGGGTAACCACCATAGGCATACGCGGATTTTTCCAGACAAAGTAGCGTATGCACGCGGAAAATAACGTGCCAAGTCGCGTATGGGCAAAAGAGCTCTAAATATGTAAAACCAGGGGTAACCACCATGGTATTGACCCATTTTATTGAGTAATGATTCGTCTATGTGACCTTGTCCAGGAATACCATCGAAAGTAATGTGGTTTTGGCTCATGGTATTGATAAAGGGTTAACCTATATAAGGAGAAGAAATCCATTGTGCAAATGTGAGCAAGGAGTGTGAGCTTGAATGAATACTTCTCTCTGAAGTATATCTAAATGGAAAGGGTTACAATTGAATGATAGATCTGAATGTATGATGCACTAATGAAGAAATGATGAAGGAGGGAATCTAGATCTGGAATGTATTTGTATCTGCTAGATCTGTTTATGGAATGATTAGATCTGAGATGAGGCGAACATCTGTCTGAAGTAAAGGGTTAAATCTGTGTGATGTATTTGTTCTGAAGAATTGCAATGACCTAAATGTCTGAAGAACTATACGCGGGTTTTCTGAAGAAGAAGCGCATATATACGTGGGCTTGCTGAAGAGAAAGCGCGTATGGGTAGTAAAATTAGCTCTGTAATATGTGTAGAGGTATACGCGAGTTTATATGAATGAAGGCGCGTATATACGCCGGATCAGCGAAAAATAAATATATGCAAACCGAGGTTCTTCTGAAGTAAGGGTATCGAAATAATAAATCTGTTCTGATATGCCTACTATCGTCAGCAGGTTATATGAGTTCGAGTTTGATGTGTAGTTGAGCTTAAATGTGTGGGTGGGTCCTTTCCCGTTACGAAAATATGATAATAGCTGTAAGTTGTGCTCTGTTGAAGTTGTTGGATACGGTGTGAAAATGAAACGTGGTCCTTAAATGCGGGGTTGTAGCCTTCGGTCGAGGGTTGTAGCTCCCTTCCAGGAGAGGTTGGTAAACGAGTCAGGGGGTTGTAGCTCCCTTCCAGGAGAGGCTGGTAAACGAGCGCAGGTGGGTGCCTGCATGCTGGTAGGAGTCTGCGCCAGCACATAAGTTGTAAGATGTTTTCTCTATAATAAAATATTGAAGGCTGAGCAACGGCAGCGGTGGTTTTCTCTCGACTTGGGTTTCCACCTAAAATCCCGGTGTTCATGTGTGATGCTTATGTGTGATGATTTATTCTGTTATTACTGCACATGTTTACTGTTAACTAAACATCAGAAGAATGAATGTTCCATAGATCTAAGTAAAGATTTAATTACATAATAAGATCTCTGTGTATACGCGAGTTTCATGAAGGAGATCCGCGTGTATACGCTAGTTGGCTTCAGAAAAGTAGCGTATGGGTTTTGAAGTAAGAAAAAGTAAAAAGTTTTGAGTAAGTCCAAAATACTGATTCACCCCCCCTCTCAGTATTTTTCCCAACAATAGGACAACTTGCTAATTTGTTAAGCAACTGTCACTATTATTGTTGTAAGATATTTTATTTTCCTAAGTTAAGTCCTAGAAGTAATCTAGGATATTTTTTCAAACATTATGTATAAATACTTCACCCTTTTGAAGTATTTTTGTGTGGAATAAAATTGCTGGAGATTACTATAGATATTTTTGTTGACTTGAAGGCTTTGGATTTCGATTTTGAGTAGCAGACTGGATCAACTATTTGGCATCATACTTCAGGATCCCTGTGATAAGCTATATGGAATTCTGTTTCTTCAAAGTCTTTTTATTTTTCTTATTGTGAATTTTTGCTGTTCCTTTCCAAAGGAACAACATTTTTGCTGTTCCTTTCGAAAGGAACAGTAGCTTTGCTGTGAGTGTTTTTGTTGTTCCTTTTGAAAGGAACAATAGTTGTGCTGTTTATTTTTGCTGTTTCGCAGATTATTTTTGTTGTTCCTTTCGAAAGGAACAACAGTTTCGCAGATTCTTTTTTCTATTCCTTTTGAAAGGAACAGTAGTTTCGTAGATTGTTTTTGCTGTTCCTTTCCAAAGGAATAACATTTCCGCAGATTGTTTCTGCTGTTCCTTTCCAAAGGAACAACACTTTTTGAGTGTATTATTTTTCTTGTTTTAGAACAACATTTTGAGGATTTCTAATGACTCTTCTAAGGGCAAACATACTATTTATACAAGATCACACAAATTAAAGCTTACTGGAATCAACAAATCAAAAGAAATTGTTTTGTAATGATAAGAAAAAGGAAAAAGGACATAACCACTAATATTAATTTGCTGTCTTACTATCACTAAAATTAATATGATCGATTATCTTTATCATGTTGGTTCTTCCCCTAATCTTTATAACTTCATTTGATTTTTACTTATTGAGTAAGAATAAGGGCATATTCTTTTTTATTGAGATGTTTAGACTTCTTCCACCATCCCTACTCTTAAGGAGTGCTCAGCCATCCTTTATATATAAGTAGGAAAGTGCTATATGAAAAAGAAGAAAAATATCCATATATCACTAACAATTCTATGATATGGCAGATGGAGGATAGGGGGTCTCATCAAGAGCCAACCTACCATGATCATAAGAAAGCAGTGAAGTGGCATTCCCATCATGGCCACCACACTAGGGATATGGTCCAATGGACAATTGAAAAAAAAACTAAAAAGTCCTTGGAACAGGAGGTCTCATCACGAGCCCACCTGCCCACTTTTCACTTCTTTCCGGTGAATGGCATTGTGATTTATCTAGTTCCCAAGCCAGTACAATGGCCTCCATTATGACATCAAAGAGCACTTCCCTAGGCATAAATAAAGGACAATGTTTCCAAGGGTGAGAAAGCAACTTTTTCAAGGTTATGAACACTTGTGGGCAACAGAGCTCTGCTAATGGTATTAGAGTCAAACTTTTACAAATCAATAGTAATGTTAAACCCTTTTTCCTATATCTCTATCTAAATATCAAATGAAAGTATGATTCCTAAACCCTTGCTTTTGAACCTATTATACATGAAATTCATCATAAATTGATCACATTAGTTTGAGTGGGTAATAAGCGCATTAGTACTTGTGTTCATATCAGCTGTCCCTTTTCCTTATCTTTAAATCATTACAAACGTTTCTATATCTATTTACGATTTAATCACACGCATCCATTTCAGTAAATTCAATAATTTGATTGATTGTATCATAAGTATGCATGCTTTTTCCTGCTGTACAACTATTATGCAGTAATTTCCTCTCTTTTTTGACGGTCGAGGATGACCTATCATCCTCCAGGGGGGGCGCGGATGCCTCTTAATCACTGCATGCAGATCAAATCCCTATATTTTTTTACCTGCATGCGAATCAAAACCCTATATTCTAGGGAATAACAAAAACTTAATGATATTATTCCGATCTACCGTGCTGTGCTGTACCATTACATTACTGTGTGTTTGTAAAGAAGTAACAGTGTGCAGAGAAGATGGGAGGTTGACCAATTCATAGCAAGCCACAAGTGCTAATTGTTTCTGATGCTACACGAAAAATTCTGGAAAAATTGGGATGGATTACATACTTCACAAGGCTACAACAACCTCATGAAACAGTAGCTACCGAGTTTTTACAGAATTTGCAGGAAGGATAATCCATGGTTAGAGGAAGACAGATAGCAGTAACAGATGAAATAATTGCAGAGGTGTCTGGTCTACCTGCGCAAGGAATTGTATGGACTCATAAGAAGGTCAGGCTTCAAGAAGCCATGAACATTTTCTAGGAAGAAGGACAGACATTGGTCGTCAAAGGTAAAGGAGTTTAGCCGACATTGTTGGGAGAACCATGGATGGAATTGGCAAAGGTAGTGCAGGCCTATATAACATGCGATGGAAGGAAAGACGTGGTAAGACCTCACCACCTTAATTTATTGGCAGTATTAAAGCAAAAATGTACTGTAAACTTGCCTGCATTTTTAAATTCCTTACTGCATGATGTTGCCCGTAGTATAAGAAAAGCTCGGCACACAGACATGGTGGTAAGCCACCATTGCTTAATCAGATTAATAGTAAGTCATAGTCTTGCCCAAAAACAGAACAGTTGGGAGGAACTGATATTTTCGATTAATGGAGGATTAGCCCTACCTGCCCCAAAACGAAAGAGAATGGCTAGCTCGGCAGCAGAGCCATCAAAACGTAGATATTCCTCCCTTTCAAAAAGAAGTAGGGGAATGATAGAAGGCCTTCCGGGTAGCAGTAGCCAGCCCTTGGAATTGCCCAGCTCAGAGGATGAACAACCCCCACAATTGGAAGGAGGGAGTCCCCGTACTGATGAGGATGAAGAAGAAATGAGCCACCACACCAGTGGTGAGAAACAAAGCAGCACAGGAGAAGGAAATAATGAAGAAGAGGAAATTTAGGAAGAAGAAGGAAGTCCTCATACTAGTGTAGAGGGAGAAATTCGCTACTCTGATGAGGAAGAAGGTAGTTACCATACCTGTGAATAGGATGAAGATAATCACAACAGTAAAAGAGAAGGAGCAGAGCCTCCCAAAATCACCACTGCAAGTTCACCACAAAGCCCTTTGCAAGAAGACCAATTGGCCCAAATTTTGGCCAATATGAGTGAATATGTGCAGCCCCACAGCCCACTAGACCTTAATGTTGATATCAACCAATTGCAGGAGAAATATTTTGCCAATAAAGAAACAGCTGAGGGAATGCCAGATGAAATAGAAGGAGGAAACCCTAACGAAATAGCAGAATCATTTGGGGTTACTTCCCCTGAGAAGTATGGACAGGAAGAGGTGAACACTGAAGCAGTGTTCCAAACTGAAAACTCTTAGGGAACAAGAGAGCCAATTGAGGGTATTATCCCTGTAGAATTCAACCAGGGGCATATTAACACTGGAGAAGTGCCCCAAGAAGAAAAAAGAGATGCAAGCCCAACTGAGGGCACGAATGATGAGGAGCAAACCCTTGCTGAGAAATTGGGTTCAGAAAAAGGAACAACTGTTCCATCAAGAAAAAGGAGGAAAGTAACTGAACATGAAAAACTTCAGAGGGAACGACTGAAGCTTCAGAGGCTAGTGGAACAACTTAGGTAGACCATTAGGGTTCTTAAAATGAAACAAATTCCCAAACGAACCCCATAGAAAAGAAGCATAGTCACCAAACGAGCCTCGAAAAAGAGGAAAGTGGCCACTAAAACAAAGCCCCAAGTTGTAGAGACTATGGCTGAGCCTAATCATGAAGATACGGAACAGCAGGCATCTGCTCCAGATGGAGCAACCTCAAGTGAAAATGCACAAGCCTGTAGTCAAAACACTTTTAGTGATCCTACATTAGCCAGACTCCGAGAGGAGTTGGCACATGCTCGACAGGAAAGGGAAAAACTTGAAGAAGACACTTTTCCTAGAAGAAAATACCAGGATTTGCAGCAACAGATGAAGATCATCCATGCAGCAGAGGCTGAAGCCTATGAGAAGTGTCGAAAGGCAGAGGAGAAGGTTGAAAAGGTAATGAATAAATTAAAAATAGCCCAGAATCGAATGAATACTCTCTGCTCATTATACACAGATGTTTTAGCTTGTAGATGCCCTGCCAAGAATTATGCTTTATTTTTATTAGAGAGATATTTACAGTTAAAAATTAAAGCAGTTAGGGAAGAAAAATCTATAGAGTTAAACACTATAAATGATTTTGTAACATGCTGCAAACTCTATGGGGTAAAGGTACAACATCTCCTGTGTGAGTTCTATTTTCATAATCTCATATTGGAAAATGATGTTGAGACAAATCCAAGCCCTTTTGTGGGTGACATCCAATACCAAGCATTTATTTCATTTGCTATTAATCAGTTAAAATGTCTCAAAGCCTATAATGTTTTTCAAAGGCAAGAAAATGAGTTAAGACTTGTGGGTTAGGAGTGAACCTAAACACCCGTTACAATTATGGGCTAGGCTGAAAAATTTGATGACAAGAGAAGGTGTTATCCAAGCATTGGGGCCTGTCCATAAATCAATTGTCTTGAATGGGATAAACTATTTTCTATCTATTAGAAACCAGGCCTACATAGTAGCTAAGGTCTGATGGGGAATTTCCAATCGGAATGTTCAAAATAGAGAGCCATTTAACTATAAAAATTTTGGATTAGCTGCAGACCGCTTGGTTCTCTATAGCAACCTCATTTTGAGGGAAGGCCAATTCTGGCTAGGGTGTAGGTTTCGAAGCTCCATTGCATGGTATCCTGCTGCAGATTATAAAGTCATTTATGAGATACCCGAAGGATAGACAGGGCATGTCTTCGAAGCATTAGCTGTAATGCATGGTTTTAAGCCTTTTGATGAAAAACCTTCTCCAGCTTATTCTTTAACTGCTTTGCATGTAAAATATGGTTTTCATGAGGACATGGAAAATGGTAAGTAGGGGGTATGTTGAGCATTGGAAAAGGTATGAATTCACTATGTGTTTTCCCATTCTTTTACTTTAAACATAATTCTTTTTACTTTAGAAAGGTGACTTATTACAAAAATTGTGGTAGAATTGTAAAGACTTATGTTTATTGTAAAATTTAACTAAAAACTACCTTTTATTGCTAAAAAAAAGAATCAAGCGAGGTGAATAGCTATACCAGAGGCAAGGCTAAAGCAAGAGTAACTGCTGTTCCTCCAGCGATAGACCAAATCTTGCCAAAGAGAAGAAAATTCAAACGCATTGCTAAGAGAAGGCAAGGGACTGCTCGGCTTCAGTCAAAGGAAATCAAGTGACATCTAAAGAAAGGAGGGAAGTGAATCCCTCAAGATCCTTCGATCCTGAGGGATCACTGTTCAAACCTTATCTCATTCCTTATCTTGTCCGTCGAGTTTGTTATATAAGGCAACGCCTTTAGAGATTGTAGGGAGTCGAATCATTTGATTAAAACATTCCTTTTGTAATTCTGCACTTTATTGACTCTCGTGATCAGAGAGTGGTCGCTGTAAACACTTTTATGTTCAATTAATACAAAGACGCGTTTTATTTCATCTCTCAAGCTCTAAAGTAACCCAGCAGTGTTTCACTGGTGCTAAGGGCTCGGCCCCGGTGGAAATGTTCTGCTGTTTTTATTTCTATCCTTTAATTACTGTTGTGTGATAATTGTGTTTGGTTTCATTACGATTGCAGAGCTACTTAATTACTTATTGGATCGCTGTGTGTGCTAATGAATTACGTTGTTGTTCCATATTTAACTCTGTTTGCTGTTCCATTGGATTTTTGTTCATTCTGATTGTTACTTAATAACGTTTGCTGTCGACAGGGTTGGAGTTTAATAGGATTTGCTATTTGATTTCGTTAAATTTCATGTCTACTGTTTAGATTCATTAGTTAGTAATTGATGTGTGTTTCAGATTGCAGGAAGATTGTTTATTTATAGTTTGTTGTTTATGCACATAGATATTCAATTACAGATTGTTGTTCATTTCCAATTCTTGCTTTTAAAAGAAGTTCTTCTTAGTTTATTTTCAACAGCAGTTAGTTCAATTTTGATTTCAGTTTTATTGCTTAAAGAGCAGGACTGTCAACTGTAGAGAACATTGGTCATTGCTTCCAAGTTCCCAGATTGATTACCTTGTTCCAATGTGATTGCAGTTGCATCAATTTATAAAGGAATGGGTTATTGCTACTGTATCCTTGATTGATGTTTTGTAGAGTGAATAGTTAAGTTTCAAGCATTTGAATTTATGTTATTGTAATTAGATTTATTTTCAAGCATCCGTTTACTCTTGTATCTAGAATACTATACTACATCTCTCACAGCATTACTCTTAGCTTAATTGTAGCCTCAAACAGAGTGCACTCTTGAAACAAAAAGTCGTTGATAATTAATGTAGGATAAATAGGTGTTAAAAAGATACCTTTTATACCTCAACAATGGGCTCTAGTATGGATCCTTCTAGAAGCCACTATGCTATGTTTTTAGACTCAACCAACAAGAAACTTTTAACCAAATATGACAATCTTTAAGAGGCTAATTGATACTTTAGCAAGAAAACTTTAATCCTCAAAGTCTTCTTAACTGAGTTTGTATGATGTTATGATAGTAATGGGTTTCCCCAGTGGAGTATTTAGGTATGTTTAGGATTGTGGAGTCACCAGGTGGAAATTTTTAGCTTGTAAAAGGTAAAATGTTTTATGGTCCACCACCATTTATTGATTTGAATACCAATCTGACATATTTTTGGGTTTTCTGAGTTTTTTTAGTCTTATGGGTTATAAGAGTGTCCTAAATCTGTTTCAACACTTAGCTAGGGTGATGAGACAAACACAGTTTACTCTTATGGCTTAGCTAGCTGATTACTTCAAGGTTTGATAAGGCCTATGATAATCCTAAGGGTTACTTAGTTTGTCACTGATTCAAATAAGTCCTATCATGATTACCAACATGCTTGGTAGTGCTTGAAGAGAGCTACTTATACTGCACTGAGCACTGAGTGTTTTGTTTTAAGGATTTTACTTAGAATCCCCAGTGGAGTTGCCAGAATGTTAGGTCTCTGTAATTTGCAAGATTGGAAAATACAAACTGCAAAGCCTACATATGAACCACTTTGGAATTCTAGGATCTAGCCCTCCTAGATCTAGAGAGGGATCTCTCTATAAGTGCAAAGATAGATTTATCTTTTAAGGCTGAAATGTGATATTAGGCTAGTTATGAAGAACAAGGTTTTTGTTTGGTTTTGATTTGGCAAGGATATAATGAAGGTGAAAGACGTCTAAATGAAGGGTGAAGGTGTAAATAAGTGGGAGAATGGTTCAGCTAATAAGATAGGCAAGAAGCAGCTTCAATCCATTGGGCTATGGAGTCATAGGAGGATTTAATTGAAATAACAAGGTTCAAGAGTGGTCCATGGGGCAATTCATCTATGTCAAAGGATCTCTTTAAGTTGATTTTATGGAATGAAACAATAAGAAAGGGAAATCAAACAGATGAAGGAACAAAGGGTAACCTAAGATCAAGTAAGTACTTTGAAACTATCCTGCTTTTGGCATACACTTAAGGAAATACATAAAAGTAATCTAAGATCAGGTAAGTACTTTGAAACTATCCTACTTTTGATGTACTTTCAATAGAAAAAATTTAAAACACTTAGAATAGCTTAAGATCAAGTAAGTACTTTGAAACTATCCTGCTTTTAGCATATTCAAAAAGGAGAAACATTCATGATAAACATAAAAGTAGTCTAAGATCAGGAAGTACTTCGAAACTAGCCTGCTTTCAACATACTCACAGGGAAACTTTCAAACAACCTTTGGAGAAAAACTAGAAGACAGGGCAAACCATAAACTTTCCTAGTCCAACTCTACTTAGCATGTAATGAAAATATCATTCAAGAACAATTTTTAAAGTTTAGACAGTAAGATGTGGGAACACCAACATTCCTTAGCTACTTGGACTGTATTAAATCATTCTTAAATACACAAAGGAGGAAAACATAAAAATAAAGCTTATCAGTGAGAGTAGAGTACTTGTAAGAGTAAATCCTAGCTCTATACTTTGCTGTTCTTTATCAGAGAAAAGTGGACAAAATGGAAACAAAAAGAAAATAACAATTTACAATAAGAAACACATCACCATTTACATATACCAGGATCCCATAAATCAACTTGTATTTGATGTTAAAACCAGTTACAATCATCAAGTCCAGTGGGTCTCTACAGCTTCAAACTTCTCATCTTAGCTTATGTATCTTCAATTACAAACCGGGCTACAACAGCTTCAAAAAACTATTTACATGCAACAGATATCCAGAGACCAACCTTTATCTCATCTTTTATGGAAGTATTTATAGAATAAATGAGGAGGTGGGATGAGAGAAAAGATCTCTAGGCTTAATTAATACAAGTTAATGCTTCTTGGCCTTCGAGGGGCTCAATAGTGAAGCTGTCTCATATTTCCTCTGTATTAATTTATTTTCATTTAGTATTAAGCATGCTGGGTAGATTTTGTTGACTTTAAAACTCTTAGGTGGGTTAGCAATAACTCTGGCTGTCTTTAGGAAAAATATCACTGATTGAGGCAATAACTCTGCCTTCTTCTAATTTTTTGAAAGATGCAGGTGGCACTTTGGTTGCTGGAGAGGATTCAATTGGCCTCTAATGTGGTAGTGGAGGCTTTTCGGACTGATAGATCTCCTTTTTTTTCCTAATACACCTTTGATGTGTTTTTGATCTGTGTTTTAGGCTTAATTAGGCTTAACCTTTGTCTTCTGGTCTTTGTCTTAAACACGGTGGATTAGGCCTTTGATTCTTGAATTGGTGCCTTAATCCCTTTAAACTCTGTTTAAAATCATTAATCTTCACTTTCGCTCTAATATTATCCTTTGAAACTGATACTCTTTGGCTGTTTGATGTTCACTGTGTTTTTGTTGTTTTGCAGGTGCGCAGAGGTTTTGTGACTTCACAAATGCTCACGAGACATAGGTGGAATCATCATTTGAACCCTGTGGATTCACTTTTTTCATGAATAAATGGCCCGGGGATCATCATCCATGGCCTTTGTTTCATTTTAAAAATGTGGAGAAAACCTTAATAACCTGCAAAAAACGAACAAAAATTAAGAAAATCCGTGAAAAATAGGTTAAAGGTTGCTTTGGAGATCTCGGGTGCGAGATTAAATCGTGGTTGTTGGATGAAAACAACCAATGGTTGAGATCACTTGATGGGGTCACTTGGGAGGCGGTTGGGTGAATGAATTGGTGGTGGAGTTAAATAAGAGTCATCGGATCAGAATATTCAACAGTGGAGATCAAGTGATGAAATCTAGGACATAACGTAAGCCGTCAGATCAAAACAATCAATGGCCAAGATTAGAAACCCAAAATCAATGCTACGGAGATAAGTGGTATGGTGGAAAACTGGAATGGATTTCGCATTTTATTTGGGGGGGTAAGCAGTTTGCCCAGAAAAAATGTGATACGATACATCTCTTGACACGTGTCCTCCCGAATACCACCCTTTTCGCAAATATTTTTGGTGTTAAACTATAGTCGCAAAAATTTTGTGAAATGGAACGTCAGTTGTCATATCGGAGGGCCCAGATCCGACGGTGTGGAAAAATTGCGATGGGAAAGCTACACTGATGGGAGGCGATAGTGGAATACATGCAACATCTGGTGAGTGGATAGATGTTTTATGAGGCAGGAGGTAGGTCCCAAAGGAGTTGGGCCTATCGGATTGAATCTAGACCGTAGGATCTTTTGAATGGACGGCCTAGATTTGAATCGAGGATCGTAAATCGGAGGAGAAAAGGGGATGGCACTTGATAATTTGCGCGATGTGACGGAGCGCTATCCGTCGGATCTAGGAGTAAGATCGACGGTCAATATTCAATAGGAGGAGGCAAAGATGAAGAATTATGGGTGGAGTGCGACGAGATCTTAGCCATCGGTTTTTGTGGATTCGACAACTAAGATTTAATCGGGAAAATTGGCATCGGAGGAGGGCAAGATGATGGATGGGCGCGATGCAATGAGATCCGGAACATCAGATGAAGGTGGATCAATGGCTAAGGTTTGCTCTAAGGGATCGCATCGAAATTTTGAAAGACATGGAAAAAGGAAGGACCCATGCGGATTTGCGATGCGATGAGCTGATGGTCATTGATCAATTAAGATCAATGGTCGATATTTGTTGAAAATTTGAACTGTCGGGTTTTATTAAAATACAAAGGAAAGTCGGGTTTAGGAAAGGGTTTTAAGCTCTTTAGCACCCGGTTTCAGGGCCTAAGGTCTTATGAGGAAAGGGGTTATAGAAGTTAAGCCCTCGGGGGCTTAGGAAAACTTTATATGTAGAAAAGGTGTTTTTAGGCCTAAAAAATAGGGTTTTTTAGGCAAATTGAGGGTTCCGGTAGAGGAGATAGGAGTTTTTAAACCAAATGAAAGGGCAACCAATGGTTTAAAAGGGTGTTTAGAATGATTTAGTGGTTAGATGAAGGCTTATGGAGGGATTTTATGAAGGAAATGAGAATGAAAAATGGGATTGTTTAATGAGTGAAAGGAGGGGTAAATGGGCTTTTAAGCAGTTTTTCTTTTGGCAAACAACATGCTCTTTTAGGACTATGAGGGAAACAACAGTGAAGATTATATCAGAGGGTAAAGATCATCATAAGACCTCAAGAACTCAAAATTTTGTACATGAATTGTTTCTTGAAGGCTAAAAAGATTTTATCCACCATTTGATATGACAAATTTTTATAGGTGGCTAACACAAACTTTCACGAAGAAGGGATGGCCCTTCCTCAAGAAAAAAAGCATCAAACTAGGGTTGAAACCCTGTTGCAGCAATGCACTGGAAAATAATGCAGTTTCTGAAGTATACTGCGCAGTTGATGTTGGAAGGTCCTTTGGCCTCATGCCAAGATCTAGAACTGAAGCTCAATGCTTCCTCACCAATCTTCCAGAGATAGGAATGCTCCCTTTTCTGTAAAACTAGATTTGGAAGTGGTGTTGAAAACCCCTCACTACAACACCCAGCAACATAGTATTATTCTGCTACAGAAATAATGTTGTCTTGATGGAGGATGCTTGGCCTCAAGCCTAGATATGAGGCATTTTAGAACATACTCCTTCAAGAGCTCCTCAATGAAGGAGGAGGAATTCCTAAGCAGGAAATTCCTCTCTCTAGCTAAACCGCCAAAGATCTTGAGTTGCCCAAGCAATCTCAAAATTGAATTGTCTTCAACTACCTTTTCCTTGTGGCCTTCCTCTTCCTTTTATAACATTAGAGCTTATAAAACCCTAAACCACCTCCAATGAGTTAACCCTTTTCACATGAAGGGTCTCCATCTAAAATTGAACTAATCAATAAGGAGGTTCAATGCATCTAGACACTGCTGTGATTTGGTCTTGTTGACCTAGTCAACCTTCTTCATTCCTTTTCACACCTAAGTGTATTTTAGTGAAATGGCCCAGATTTGTCCATGTTCACATTGGGCATTGATTTATTTTGCTAATTAGGAGTTTTAGAGTTCCTCCTTTACACTTTTATTCATGAGTTAAGCAAACTAAAATTAAAATGCAATATTCCCATTAGCTGCAAAAATTGGGAATATTACAGTTTGGTTAGGTGTATACCACGTGCTAGGTTAAACACCGGTACTGGTCATGTACCGGGTGTCCTAGGACTTACATTACCTTCGTGTTACTTGCGACAACTGTTACTTGAATGGGCCCACTAAAAAGTCCGGCGGGGTCTTGGAGCGGCTCTAAGCCCGTGACCATCACCCCATGGAATACCTGTCTCGGGTCCACCGTTGCTACGTCACCACCAATCTAGGGGGTGAGCTTCTGCCTTCCCCTTTCCATCCTTGATCCCCTCGGAAACACTTGGTGCTGCCTTCTTCTCTTGACTGTTCGTAACTCGGGCGGGTCCCACTCTATCCAGCTGGCTTGCACATATATACTCCTTTATTTTGGGTAAAGTTTCACCGCAAAGCTAAAATATATTTCCTATCCCCTTTTTATTGGCATTTTCATTCACGCCAACCCACTCACTCCTTTAAGTATTTCTCCCCTTTATGTTTCGGGTGGTCCCCTTTTTTAAGTTTCTTAGGGCAGTGATGAATGATATAACAACATGATCCATGCACTTCCTCATATGAGAGTGCATCTCCTTATTGAGATCTTCCCACATGAATCCCTCCAATATAGTATGGCATGTTTTAATGAAGCTAGTGGGTTTAGAAATCAAGACCTCATAGGTTGCATTAAATAGTTTGTCCTTGAGTTTGGAGTTTTTAGATAAGTAGATCTGATCATAGGAATAAATGACTCCATTAACTACTCTATACCTCCTATATATCATTTTCTCATCAAGAACCTTACATGTGAAGAGGTCCTTGGAATATTCCATCAAGAGTAGGGACTCCCAATAAGGATCTAGGCTTCCCAACATTGACAGCGCCGTAGAAGTCTGAAATGAAGTATCTGTCATATGATGGCTCTCCTCCTTAACATGCTTGATGTCAAAGTCACATGTAGGAGTAATTCAAAATTTATTTTGCTGCCCCTCTTGTAGCTAATCTTGCTCAAGACAAGATTTAAGTTTAGGAGAGTCATCGCTCTTTTGAAAGGTTCTCCCCCAAAACTCCCACAGTTTTGCTTCTACATACAAGAATGGAAATACTTTCTTGTCATATTCAGAAATTTCCATTATATATTGGAGTATATTTTGCTACTCCAAGGCTATGGAGTGGCCTTTTGATACCATGCTCATATCAACACAGATTTCTGAATCTCTTCTTTCCAGCACAAATAGATGAATGGAAGATAGCAAAGTCAATTTCAGAATATTGCTTAGCTCCCAATCAATGATTCTCAACGCTGTAGTAGCTCCTTTCAAGGTTACCTCTTCAAACAAATATATTACTGTTGAATATAGTTGAGAGAACACTTTAGCTTTCTTCCAATCAGGGGGTCTCCCTAGTGGAATTCCTCCATCCAAAGAGACATCAAGGCATAGAGCAGGATAAATAGATGTATGGACTGACTTGTCCTTGCTTTCATTGCATAGTTCCTCATGCCTTCTCTATACATCAATATTCTGAAATAAAGAGGGGTGTATACTCCTCATCATATGGTGCTTTCCCTCCCCTTTATCTTCTGCAATATTCATATTCTCACCATTTGATAATGATGGCACATGCTGCACATGGATTGTGCCACAATCTCCATATGTGAGATTCTCTCGAACTCCTTGCAATAGTGAAAGAGTTTCTATCCTTGGAACCATTGTTCCTTCTTCCTCTCCATGAGGGTCTTGGTGTGCCCTTGCTATGACTGCACTATTATTACCAACCTTCTCTTCCTTGATCTTTCAAGATCCTTGGAAGCTCAAGTGATTCTCTCTTTTTGGCACATCTCCTTCCTTCATCTTCTTGAAGAAGTTGCTGACAAAAAGTTGTAGGTTTGATGATATGGTTGAGTGCTCATATCCATGAGATGAAGGCTTATAACCTTCCTCATGTATAGATCTTGTAGATCTTGTTGATGGATCTCCATGTTTTTCCCTTCTCATTTCTTTGATGTCCTTGCTGATACCCTGCAGAACTTGAGATAGAAGTCTTGTGAACCTCTTTTCTCCAGAAAAAAATGGTTTGCTTTGATTTATCTTGTAGATATCATCCTTTCATGAGAATACTCCATAATTCTTGAAGCTCACAGGCTG
Organism: Pinus albicaulis; assembly: GCA_034641835.2. Classification (NCBI taxonomy): domain Eukaryota; kingdom Viridiplantae; phylum Streptophyta; class Pinopsida; order Pinales; family Pinaceae; genus Pinus; species Pinus albicaulis. The sequence goes on along the minus strand of CM076569.1, from coordinate 24,077,634 downwards.
AGCCAAGAAAGTAGCTCTGATACCACTATAATATCCCAAAATGGGAACTGTCAACAAGGCATGACTGGAAAATGCATTTTCTAGGAATGGATGCTATAGAAATGGAAACCAACACTCGGATCCCTTAGATCTGACAATATAAGACCGAAATCCAAGATGGGATCAAAAAACAATCTCTCTAGGTGGGTTAAACATATCTCCCCACACCTAGTATAGCTAGAAAATGCCCAATGAAGGGATTGCAGCAATGCAAAACAAGACTGCCCAGAAAATAACGCAGTTCAACCCAATGTCTATAGGAGGCCAATAGAAAGGCTCAATAATGTCTCTTAGATGTTGAAGAAAATATTATATTGAAGTCCACACATCATTATACAGAAATTAGAAGAGAATGCATGAAGAAATCCTCAAGAATGAGGTGCTACAACCACAAGAAATGTCTGTAGAAACTCGACAACGTTATTTTAATGGGATAAAGTAGTAGTATATTATAAATCAGATCTAGATCAGATATATATATATAAATATGGATCTAATTCAGATCTATATACAAGAAAAGCTCATCTATACATTCCCCTTGGGGTTTTGTGCAAAACATGAGAGTACAAGAGTAGATCTGAGATCTAGAGTTGCAGATCTGTAGTAATATTCAGAAATTTTTGAATCATATAATAGAACAAAAGATCAGATCTGAAACAAACATGGATTGGATGGCCAATCCATGGATCACCACAGTGAGAGGAAGAATCCTATCACCAGAGATCTCTTCTCAAAAATGCAGACAAAACACCCTGCAACTGCAAACTTGCAAATAACGTAGTTTGGGAAGGGAAACTATGCTGTAAGCTTTGAGAATGATTTGGCCTGATGCCAAGATCTGGATCTATAGCTCCAATGATCTAGGACACTCTTGTCAATGGGATAGAAGACTTTTCCAGTGAAAAGAGGGGCTAGATGTGCATATATCTGAAGAGATCTATCTCCCACTTGCTGCAAATCACAAGGACAACCCAACCCTCAACAGGATCAGTGTTGTAGGTGTAAGGTGAAGCTTGGCCCAAGCTTGATAGTGGACAAGACAAGCACAAATCCTCCAAGAGCTGCTCTAGGAAGGAGGTGGGATTCCCGCTCAGGAACACCCAATGCTACATAACATTATTCTCAGCTAAACAACTAGAGAATGAGAAATGTCTAAGCAGACAAATTATTTCGAAATAATATCTTCAACAACCCCTCTCATGCTGCTCTCCTCTTCCTTTTATAAGATAGGATTCTTGTCAAACCCTAAACCACTTCATCAATTTAGCTCCATTCACATGTAGAGCCTCCATCTAGAACTGCGCTGTGCCTCAAGGAGGTTCAATGCATCTAGACTGAACTGTAGATATGGTCATGGTTGACTTGGTCAAGTGATAAATCTCTTTCACACTCAAGTGTATTTTATAAAATGGCCCAGATTTAGCCTTGTTTACATTGGGCATTGATTTATTTTGATGTTTTTAGGAGTTTTACATGTCCTCCTCTACACTTTATTCATCAACATGAAAAGAAAAACAAAAAAAAGAAAAATTGAATATTCCCATTAGCTTGGGCTAAGTGGGAATATTACATCCACCCATGGAAAATAAAACCCAAGCGCCACAGAGACCCGATTCAGAGGGGGTTAAGATTAGGCACAGTGCGTGCAATATTATTTGGGGCTACCTGACCCATCTAATGCTCAGTACTAGTAGCTAATTTACCAAGAACCTCAAGACTCGAATGATCACGTGGGACGATGGTACTTAGTGGCAAAATCTAGGGCATCCTTCCCAATAGGTGACAGTGTAGGCAGCACTAGATCCTCCACCCATTACCTTGGTCGATTCTTCGGCTACTTGAAGGCGTCACTAGTTCTTGCGAGACGTTAGCCCCAGTACCCATTAGAAGATATCTTCGCAAGGTCCAATTACAATTGAGAGTGTGAGGACATTTTAGGTTTCTAGGATTTGAGTATCATGTGCAAAAAACAACCAAAACCACTTTTTGATTGCTTGATCACATATAAATAATTTAAAGGAAAATTAAGTTTTGTTTTCACTTTTTTTTATGTATGTGGTCACCATTTTTGCTTTGATACTTCACCTCTCATAGAACTGAAGATTTTTCCAAAACCATACCTAGTCGACACCATAATGGACCCAATGGAACCTTGTCGATCTAGACGTATTTTGAACCTCTCCCCATTACTGGGAGGAGTTTCAGGTCTTTCGCCAGTTAGGCGTCAAATATGGAACACCGCCACCCTGATTGGTTCTGTTATCACAAAATTGCACTTGATTGGCTGCTAATCAGAAAACTCTATGTAACTATTTCAAACCAGCTTGTGACTGAAGCTTAGCCTCTTCAGTCTAAGAGGGCTCTCTCAAAGGGGTTTATGATATTACATAATGATAAAAATAGATGGCTAACTCTATTTGAAAAGTAACTTGATTTTGATGTATGTAGGTTGAAAATAATACAAGTTTGCAACCATTGGGCTTATGGAGTCAATGAATCAATATATTCAGTGGCAAGGTTTATTGACATGGAATATGAGGCAGATAAGAGTTTTTAACAAAGGAAAGTCACACATAGAACATAGGGCAACAAAGTAATTTCATCAATAAATGATGCCAGAGCATAAACATATGAATTCTAAGTAATAAAGATGAAATCTACTACAAGTGGTAGACATAAAAATATAGATCAGAAAGGCATTAAAAACTCGATGAGAATCTCAGGTCTGTCAAGAAGAAGTCCTATGTATTACTGATATAAGACAAATTACATAAAGCAGCAGTAGTGCAAAAAATATCCAACCCTTTACAACTTCGATAATCTGCCTTTAAATATACCTTCTTACATCAGAGATGATATGCCTCTTGGCTAGATTCATTTAATTCTTCTAACGACACCTTACATAACAGAAAAAACATGTCTTTTAATCAAAAAATGACATCTATACTCTAAAACAGTCCTTTTCCTAATAGGACTCAAACTCCTATTTATTACATCAAACTACCTTATCTCTTAAAACATTTACATATCTGAAAACTAAGCCTCACATGTTTGAATAAGCTATGACATAGCTCATCAATACTTGAATTCTTAAATATCAAACTGAACAAATGGAAAAAAACCCTATTTTTCAGGAAAACAGGACCCTATCTTCAACGAAGGCTTCAATTGATGAGCTGTCTCCATTTCATGGTCTTCAAGTCATAAATATTTGGTGGTAAGGTCCCTTAATCTGTTGGATGTGTCCATCTATTCAAAACTGCTTTTAAACTGCTCAGAAACCTTTAAAAACATCTCGCTACGAAAACAGAGCAGTTTTGTAGCGTGCTTTCGTAGTGTCAAAAAAATGACATTTAAACTCAAAATTTCTGCTTCTTTTTTGTTCCATAGTTTCCATCATGTTAGAAAATTATATATTACAGAGCAATGCAACACATAAAATATGCAGAAAACACAAGCACACAAAACAAATAAAACCAGAGAGACGCAGATATATGTGGTTCACCCAGTTTGGGCTACGTCCACCCCATACAGCCAGTCCTTCCTTTCTATTATCCAGAAAAATGAAGAGACACAACCTACAGTAGATCCGTTGTAATATCCTATGTTCTCTCTCACAGTCTCACTATCTATTTCTTGCTCTGAGAATACACATACAATACACATCCGCAATACAATACCCTCATACAAGCGAGGGGGTTGCCTTCTAAGGAAAAAAACCCTAAACTAAACATAACTTCTATCGTCAGATCATCCACAGCGTTTAATTACAGGCGGAGTTGCCACCCCATTAAGGTATGGGGGTCCAACGTTGTGATACAAAATAAATAAGATAATCAGGCTCCACACCCAACACATCATGACTTGACAAATCATCACTACCATTTCCCCTCCTTGAAAGCTACAAAAAGTGGTTTTAGAAGAAAAAAGAAAGCTACATAAATTTTCGTAGTGTTTTCCTCGCTTAAAGCCTAGGAAATGCTACGAAACTGTGGAAAACTATGTAATTTCCAACTTTTGACCCTGTCTCAAAAAGGTACCTTCCAGTTGTAGAAAATTGGTTTTCAAAATGCCATTAACCTCTTAAAACATAATCAAACTCAACTTAAGAGCCTTGAGGTGTTTCCTCTTCATTAATGATGCGTTGAGCTATGGGTTCCTCAACTACAATCGTCTTTAAACCTTTCTTCTCCAGCTCCTCATGGATCAATTCTAGCTACTCTTGGAGGTCTTTGACTTGGTACTTCAGTTTTCTGTTGCTATATTTCAAGTGCAAGTTCACTGTTCTAACATGCTTCACCTCTTTCCTCAATGGAAGAGTCCATTTGATTAATTGTTGTGTATCATCTAAGGTATTTGACACACTATTAACCTGCTCTTCCCAAATCTCTTTCATTTTCTCAAACTGCACTTTTTGGATATTATGTTTCCCTGCCTCTTTCTTCAAGACTGCTATTTCATGATTTGCTAACTTCAACTGCTCCTTAAGGACTTCAATCTCTCTTTTTGGAATAATTTTCTCCTTTCCTTTCTTTTACTTGATGACTGGATCTTATTTTGTAGGTGATGATAAGTCAGTGATACTTGGTGGAGGCTGGACAGTGTCAAAAACCTGCATCCTCACCTTCAAACTCTAACTTCTTTGCTGATTTGGCTTTCGTGAGCTTCTTTCCTCCATCTATATCTTCAACTTGGACTATGGGGGTTTCCTCAATATCAATAGCATGAAGATTGTCTTCTAAATTTCCCTTAGGCACTGTTTGGCTTCTTGTAATATTTTTCCTACCACGTTTACTCATAGTTGGCTCTTGTTTTGCAGGTTTGCTCATATTTGGTTTTTGTTTTGCAGGTGAAACAACAGGTGTATCAAGTTTCTGCAATTGCTCTGTTTCCATGATTACTGGTTCACTTTTATCTGCCCCTATAGGCTCACTTTGTTCTTCTATTAAAGGTGATCGTATACCTCTAGGTTTAGGATTTCCTTTAGGGGTAATGGCATCCACTTCAAAACCACTGACAAACAGAAAAGAAGACCAGTCTCTGCCTAATCTTTTTAACTCCTCTAAAACCAGCAACTTGATTAAACCATGATGAAAGAGTGAGGTTTCATTTCCTTCAAATTTAGCTTAAACTTTATCTACCATTTTTTCAAAGCTTTTGTATAAATAAAAATGTAGATCAAGGGATTTCTTACCAAAAAAATGTAGCAGAATCCTAAAGTGGTAAGAATACACCTTATGATACCTCCCTTCACAAGTGAACTACTTCTGAATGATAAGCAGTAACTTTGAGAAATTTTATTTCATGTAGCTCCTTGGAATGGAATTTGTAAGGTCAACCTCACTATGTTCTGGCTTGATAAATTCCTTACAATCCTGCATGTTCAATTTTAAAGCTTTGAACCATTGTTCTTCTCCTCTTGGAATTCATGTTGCTGCTGCAATAGTCTCTGTTGTTATAGTGAGGTTTAACATTCCCACTTTTGCAGTTGTCCCATTGAAATTTAGGGCAAACTCTTTAGAAACATGTACATGGCATCCTTGCAATTTTTTGAAAAACTGTAAACACCTTGTTCTTTTGAAAACTTCTGAAGCTGTTGAGTCTTCATTTATCAGGTTCATATCTGATGGCTCATATCTGAGGTCTTCCTTTTTGCAGCCATGTTACTTTTATGTCTTCTTTGCCTCGCTTGATCAGTGATACTTGCAAACCTTTGAAAATTCTAGCCACATCTTGGGCTTAGTGAAATAGCTCTCCAGAGATCAATAAAATGCAAAGAGGGAGTGGAGAATGAAAAATGACTCCATTGGGAAAGATTTTAAAGTTCGATGACAACTCATGGCATAATCATGACTCATACATGCTTAAAATGGTAATAATGACTTCAACCATGACCGTTGTACCTTGATTTAACCCTAACTGACTCGAATGACATCTATCCTAACACTTTCAATCATTGACTGACACCTAACACCTATTTTGAAAATACATATAGGAAGAACTCCTTTCGTAGCGTACTTAGTGTATTTCTGGGCAGTTTCGCTATGAAAGTATTAGCAGTTTCGTCGTGAAAAGTGCATTTTTCTGTGTAATTCGATATGAAAGTAGGGATTCTTGGCTAAAATGACCTTTTTAGAGTTGTAATATTGGGAAATGAAATATGTCAGGAAATAATGATTGATGTGTCTTGAAAAGAATTGAATAAGGGTGGGTTTGGACCTTAGGATAGGCTAATAAGAAAATTTTAAAATTTTCCTTTACCAAGTTTTGAAAAGTGAATTCTATGAATATACCTTTGACACATGAACCTCTAAAACTATGTCAAATGATGTTTCATTTTTTCTGAGTGATAACAGTGGCTCCACTTGGGATGGTGTTCCCTTTTGGTACACCAAAGAACCTGTAGTTCCAGTGCTATCCATCTTTTTGAAAACAAAAACTATGAAATTTGTCAATATTTCCTTCAAAATCTAATGGCCTTCACCTTGGGCTCAAGCTTAATGATCAAATTGTCTTTATTAGCAGAAAAACATATAAAAATGGAATATATACAATGGAATGAAATATCAGTAGGACTTAAGAGGAATAGTGCTTCAAAAACCTGCCATTGATAGGCCCTCCAGCACAAGGTTGTCCATCCATCTCCTACAGAATGTAAGGGTTGCTTCCATGGAATGAATCTACTCTAAATGGACCTTTCCAAATATTCTCAAACTTACCATGTTTCCCCTTTTCTTCAATCCTGTCCTCCCATTTCAAAACCATGCCTTGGATTTGAAACTTTTCCTCCTTGATCTTCCTGTCAAATTTATTCTTGATTATGTTTTGAGATTGATGATTACTATCATAGACTTCCTCCCTTTTCTCCTGCAAGGCTATCAATTGATTTATTCTCCTCTGAATTGCTTTTGGCTCCTCCTCCAATCCTTGCAACAGCTTCGTGATAGGCACTCCCAAGGATGTAGGAAAAATGGCTTCAGCTCCATATACCAACTCATAAGGTGAAGTTCCAATTGATCACTTTGTGCACACTCTATCAGCCCACAGAGCATACTTCAGCTTCAAATGCCATGACTTCTTATTTTCCTACAACACCTTCTTAATAATCCTCACAATACTCTTGTTAGAATATTCATAAGACCATTACCTTGTGGATAATATGTAGTAGAATGTCCAAGTGTAATGTGATATTGATGACAAAAACTAATCAGCTTCTTGGATTTGAATGCCTGTGCATTATCAGTGATGATATTCATAGGGCAGCCAAACCTAGACAAAATATTATTTTCCAAAAATGAAATGATAACTGAATCATTTTCTTGCCTAGTTGGGATTGCTTCAATCCACTTGGTGAAATAATCAGTTGCTGTCAGAATCCAGCGATGCTGACCTGAAGATGATGGATGAATCTCACCAATAAAATCTAGCCCCCACTGCTGAAATATTGCCTCAACATAGATAGGCATCAAGGGTAAAGGAACAATCTTCTTCTTACCATAAAAAATCTGTCATTCATGGCAAGCAGCAATCTTTTTGTAGACATCTTTAAACATAGTAGGCAAATAATACCATGCTCTAAGAATCTTATTTGTTGTGGCCTTCCAATAATGATGACCTCCATAATCTCCTTTGTGAAACTCCTCAATCACCTTTTCAGCCTCCTCTTCCAGCAAAAAATTCAAAAGAATACCACCGGTATCTTTCCAATATAGTTTTTTATCAATGATGCAATACCTCAACGACTTTCGCTTCATAAATCTTGCCTTGGACTTTGTCAACTCAACAGCTGCTCTATGATAATGTAAGAAAAAAATAATGTCTTTGTACCAGTCTAAAGGATGTATTTCTCTTCAATGGGAATCAAATCTTCATCTTCATCTGATAATTCTAAAATTTCTACAATTAAATTCATATTAAGACAATCAAAATTTGACAGTGCCATCAGCTTTGCTAGGCCTTAACCTTTGACCAATTTTGTGGGTCTGATCTCTATATCATATTCCAACAAATTAGTTATCCACTTACCTCTCTTACCATCAGGATCATCTTGAGTTAAGATGTCCTTCAAAACAACATTAGGAACAAAAGCTATGACATGAGAATGCAGAATGTAAATTCTGAAATATTTGATGGCTTTAACCAAGGCATAGACTTGTTTTTTTTAATGTTCCAAATATGGAACTTGCTGCTCCATCGGGAATATCTTTAGATATTCCAATTCCTTCTTCAATGAGACATCACAAGTCAATTCAAGAGATTTAATATTGGGGCATTTACAAGATATGTCTCCTTCTAAAGAAGGGAGAGATCCCGAGGCTAGCTGGCCCTTCACAGACTCTGTCTATGGATATGCAATATTCCACTTCATGAATTTCTGCTACAAGGTCCTTGAGGACGCTGTATAAGGAAGCCTCTACAAAAATAAGGCAAACCAGCACTGGGATGCCCTAGAACACATATAATACAACTCCCTTGCAGAAAATGAGCTCAAAGCAATGATTCTAGATGGGTTATACAGATCTCCCCAAACTAGATCTCTAAAACAAGGCTCAATGAGAGAGCTTACAACAATACATAGACATCTCATGAACTCTGCAAATCTTAAATACACCATAAGAGGGAAAATTCTATAGCCATCATTATATTATGATTTAAGCAATAAAATACAGAAATATCATGAGGAATGAACCCCTTATGCAATGGGAATCCATCTCCAATGATTACACCCTGAAATACAAATGTTGTTGCAACTACACAAAATGCCGAAGGACCATGCCTACGCAGTCTATATGAAGTAGAAACTGCTGAATATGTATAAAATGATAATGATGCTGAAGGATAAAAATAAATAACCCAATAACAAAGAGATGGGCTGTTGTGTAACCAACTCCAAAAATAGAAGAAATGAGATATCAACGCCTTAGAAATAAGCCACTTCGAGGGGGCAACCTCCAATACATTACATGAATGATCAATTATTGGATGATACAATTTACAAAACCTCCTTTCTATATATAGGAGTCCATGGGGCCATAATGTAATCCTAGTGGGCCACAATGTAATCCTAGCTGACCTAACAATAATAATTTAAGGGCACAATAATAACAAAATGGGGGTTACAAGGGTACAATAATAACAATAAGGGGGTTACACTAACAACGATAAGGGACTATACTAGTAATATAGGGACCTAACATGCCCCTCTCCTTCAAAAAAGTGTTGTCCTCAACGCTTGAGTAGCTCTGGGTGCTTCTGTATAAAATTCTCATCCTCCCATGTAGAATCCTCAATGGGTAAGTTCTTCCACTTGATGAGATACTCTGAAATTGATCGATTCCGTAGTTGTCGAGTTCTTGTTTCCGTGACCGCTTCCGGTTCCAATATGATTTTTCCTTCCTCATCAAGTTCTGGCAATATTGTTTGAACTGGAATATTTTCACCTATAACCTTTTTTAAGCACGAAACATGGAAAACTGGATGTACTCGCGAAGAAGCAGGAAGCTCCAATTTGTAAGCCATAGTACCAATCTTTTGCAACACCTTGTAAGGACCATAGTACTTTGGCGATAATTTATTATCCTTCTTAGCTTGCTTGAGGGACATTTGTTTATATGGTTGTAGCCGTAAAAATACCCAATCTCCTACTTCAAAACTTCTCTCGCTGCGATGCTGATCTGCCTGTTGTTTCATTCGATTTTGTGCCAAATTAAGGTTATCCTTTAAGAGCTGGAGAACTTCTTGCTGATGCTCGATGTGATCTTCGACTGCTTGAACCTTCTAATTTTCCTTAAAGATGATGTAATTGATGGTGGATGATATCAATAAAGTGCCATAAATGGGGTCATTTTTGCTGCAGTATGGAAGGAAGTGTTATACCACCATTCAGCGAGAGGTAACCACTTGACCCATTGTGTTTGTTTATCAGATACAAAACAACGAAGATATCCTTCCAAACGTTTATTTACTATCTCTGTTTGACCATCAGATTGAGGATGATAAGATGAGCTATGAGCTAATTGAGTACCCAAACAAGAAAATAACTCCGTCCAAAAATTTCCCGTAAAAATGGGATCTCTGTCGCTCACAATAACCCTTGGGCTTCCATGTAGCTTTTGAATCTTGTCCACAAATGTAGTAGCAACTGTACTTGCTTTAAATGGATGAGATAATGCACAAAAGTGTGCATACTTGGTAAGTCTATCAACTACCACCATGATGACATTCTTTCCTTCAGACTTAGGTAAACCTGTGATAAAATCCATTGAAATCTCCTCCAACGCTGACTTGGAATGGATAAAGGTTGTAGAAGTCCCGGGGTCTTAATTGTCTCCACTTTATTCTGCTGGCAAACCAAACATTCCGCCAAAAACTTTTGAATATCAGATTTAAGGCCATCCCAAAAAAATTCTTTCTTCACCCTGTGGTAAGTTTTTAAAAATCCTGAGTGTCCTCCTAAAGGAGAAGTGTGCAATTCCGGAAGAATCTTTTGTTTTAGTTGGGAATTCTTACAAAGATATAAGCGATCTTTGTACCATAAGGAATCATTTTTCCAACTAAATGTATCAGATGTACTAGGATCTTGCTGCGACTTTTGAATGAGTGTCCACACTTCTTCGTCCTTCTTCCATTCATCTCTTGCTTCAGTTATCCAATCTGGTTGGATAATAGAAATGGCACAAAGAAATGCTTCCACCTCTTCATTCTTTCTTGAGAGTGCATCTGCAACAACATTAAACTTTCCTTTTTTGTAGATTATTTCAAAGTCATAACCCAACATCTTTGTGACCCATTTTTGCTGCTCTTCTGAAGATAGTCTTTGTTCCAAAAGTGTTTAAGACTATCATGATCAGTTTTTACCTTGAAGTGTCTTCCCATTAGGTAAGTTCGCCATTTCTTTAGTGCATGTAGTAGTGCTAACATTTCCTTCTCATAAATAGGTTTCTGTAAATACTTTCCTTTGATTGGACGACTTTCAAAAGCAATGGGTCTTCCTTCCTGCATTAAAACTGCACCAATTCCATTTCTTGAGGCATCACATTCCACAATAAAGGTTTTTGTGAAGTCTGGCGTAGCTAAGACCGGTGCTAGGCACATTGCCTATTTAAGATGTTCAAAGGCCTTAGTTGCTTCAGGAGTCCATGAAAATGCATCTTTCTTCAATAATGTTGTTAGAGGTGCTGCTATTCTCCCATAATTGTTAACAAACTTGCGATAATACCCTGTTAACCCGAGAAATCCTCGCAACTGCTTTATGGTTGTGGGAACTTTCCATTCCTTAATGGCTTTAATTTTGTTAGGGTCTACTTTAACACCCTCGTGAGATACAATATGACCCAGATATTCCACCTCTTGTGCTCCAAAGAAACATTTGGATTTTTTTGCATATAATTGTTTCTCCTGCAATAGTTTGAGCACCCTGTCAACATGTTCAACATGATCCTTCCAAGACCTGCTATAAATTAGTATATCATCAAAAAATACTAGCACAAATTTTCTAAGGAAGGGTTTGAAAATGGAATTCATCAACCCTTGAAATGTAGAAGGTGCATTGGTAAGGCCAAAAGGCATGACCAAAAATTCATAATGACCCTCATGAGTTCGAAATCTTGTTTTTGGAATATCTTCAGTCTTCATTCTAATTTGATGATATCCTGAACGAAGATCCAACTTGGTAAAATAAATTGCTCCATGTAATTCATCCAATAATTCATCAATCACAGGAATGGGAAATTTGTCTTTAATGGTGAGCTTATTGATCTCCCTATAATCCGGACACATTCGCCATGATCCATCCTTCTTGTGTACCAACACTACAGGAGCAGAGAAAGAACTTTGACTGGGTTGAATTATACCCGCCTCTAACATTTCTGCAATCATACGTTCAATTTCCCTCTTTTGGAAGTAAGGATATCTATAAGGCCTGATGTTTGGAGGAACACTTCCTGGAATCAAATGAATAGCATGATCATGATCACGAATAAGTGGGAGTCCTTTGGGAGTTTCAAACACCTTGGAATGATTGTCCAAGACTTGTTGGAGATCTGCAGAAATAGATGATTTTGATGTCGGAACTTCTAGTGAGCATAATTGTGCAATTACGCCTCGTTGTTCTTTCTTTAGAAGCTTTGTCATGACATTAGAGCTTATTATCCTTCCCAGCTTCCCTTCAATACCCCGTAATTCTACTTCCTTTCCTTCTGAAAAAAATTTCAAGAAAAGTTCTTGAAAATTAAAAGCTACCGTCCCCAAAGATTGTAACCATTGTACTCCTAGTACAACATCAGCACCTCCCATAGGAATGAAAAGCATTGGACTAGTCAATACATATTCCCCCATGGTTAGCTTGATATTATGGCATTTTCCAGAGAAATTTATAGTTCCTCCATTTGCAACCATCACTTGACATTCTGGTGCTGGGTATAGGAAACAATTTAATTCCTTGGCTACCTTACAATGAATAAAATTATGGGTGCTACCTGGATCAATCAACACTATTACCCTTTTCTTCTTGATCTGTCCTACTATCTTGAGAGTTTGAGGAGTGGTAATTCCAGCCAGTGCATTACATGATATGGTCGGATTCATTTCTTCCTCTTCTATGGCTGGTTCCTGGTGTATATCCTCTTCTTTTTCATTTTTTCTTCTTCTTCTTCACAATCTATGTAAAATAATTTCTTTTCAGCACACTTATGACCTTTAGTGTATTTGCTATCACAACTGTAGCAAAGCCCTTTTGCTCTTTTTTCTTCCAATTGTTGTGGTGTCAACCTTGTAGGTTGTGGAAATCTAGGCGTAGCAACACTTCCTTCTTTATAGAATTGAGTGGTAGGCTTCCTTGTCGCCATAATTTTACATTCAACTTTTCTTGCCAACCTGAATGCCTTCTCCAATGAATCGGGTTCCAAAACACGAACTTCATGTTGGATGTTATCCTTTAGAGTACCTAAGAAGAGATCAATCCTGTGTTCCTCTGGAATATTAGTTACCCTTATATTCAAATTTTGGAAGTCCTCAATGTGCTGCCCCACTAAACCCTTTTGTTTGAGATTTATCAATTGGCTAAAGGTGTTGCTCTTTGTATCCTCATAATGTGCTATCATTTCCTCCGTAAAAATTGACCAAGTGACAATTTTTTTACGGGAGCAAAGCCATTGATACTATACAAATGTATTTTGTTCTAAATGTAAAGTTGCAATGCGTACCTTTTGTGTGTTTTGCACGTTATGGAGATCAAAATATTGCTCCATCTGTGGTATCCATGTTACAGGATCCTTTCCATCAAACTTCCTCATATCCATCTTTGGAATATGGTGGTTCTTCCCGCCAACATTAGAGTTTATGAAATCACAATTAACATTTATTTTGTTCTCATCATGAGGTTCTTCTACTATCTTTTCACCATTAGGAAACCTTTCTTGTATAAACTTTGTCAAACCTTCCATGTATGCTTTTAGAAAATTCTTCATGTTTTCCATTTTCTCATCGATCTTAGCTTCCATGTCATCAATCTTAGCTTCCATGCCCACTTCCATGCCATCCATCTTAGCTTCCAAACCAATCATCTTAGCTTCCACACCTTTCTTCAAACCATCCATCTTAGTTTCCACGCCTTTCTTCAAAACTTCCATTTCATTTTTTGTTGTTCTTTGCGAGAGCGAAATTTGCTCTTGTAATTTTGATATGTCATGTTGCCATTCTGCATCTTCATGAGTCATAGTAGAGCCTTTTGAAGGCTTAATGGGTGTTGAATTATTTTTAGGGGCCATTTTAGAATCCAATACTGATATCTATTCTACAATATGCCCTTGGGATCAATTTAACTTGATTATTCAAACAAGACTTGTGCAATTTTGAAAAAAATACACACCTTTTTCTTGCTTTGAGGAGCTTGATATTGAAATTGTATTATCTCTGTGATTGTAGATCTTCAATATCTGAAATTCAGCACTGTAGTAGCCCTCTGAATTTTATTTTGAATGCCACAGGTATGACCTGATTTGTATTCTCCAAGACAAAGTTGTGTCCAATCTCCCACAATGACCTAATTATGGACTGGTTCAGTAGAGCGAACTTGTACGACTTGACACGTGTCACTGTTTCATCCTTTGTCTCTGAAATTGATAGCCAATAAACTACAGTCTGTGTACTTGCAACCAATTTTTACGGCACTCCAATCCGATGCCCAGAGAGAGAGTTATTGAACTTTTCCCACGATCACCTCTTTGAGATGAAATTCAGGAGCCTGAAAAAGCACTACCTTCCACAGATCATATCTCAAAAAATATTGCGAACCAAGCTCTGAAATTTTTTGACGAATTTCCTCAGGATTTCAGCTTTGCACCATATGAATTTCAGATTCTGAACCTTCGTAGAAACAGATTTATAGCGAAAATTCCACGATGGCCTGTTTAGGAGCTTGAAAAAAGACCTGACTTCCACAGACGATATCTCCGCAAATATTGCGAACCAAGGTATGAAATTTTTAGACAAGCTTCCTCAGGATTTCGGCTTCGTACCCTAAAAATTTCAGCTTCTGAAACTTTGTAGAAAAAAAGTTATAGCGAAAATGCCACGATGACCTGTTTGGAGCAGCGAAACCCTAGAATCCAAAGCTCCGATACCAAATGTTGTGTAACCAACTCCAAAAAGAGAAGAAAAGAGATATCAACGCCTTAGAAATAAGCCACTTCGAGGGGGCAACCTCCAATACATTACATGAATGAACAATTCTTGGATGATACAATTTACAAAACCTCCTTTCTATATATAGGAGTCCATGGGGCCATAATGTAATCCTAGTGAGCCACAATGTAATCCTAGCCTACCTAACAATAATAATTTAAGGGCACAATAATAACAAAATGGGGGTTACAAGGGTACAATAATAACAATAAGGGGGTTACACTAACAACAATAAGGGACTATACTAGTAATATAGGGACCTAACATGGGCTGAAATACATGATTTCTATCTAATCTAGGAGAGATTGCTAGAAATGTCGGAATACAAAATGTGACAACTGAGTTGTCACTAAAACTAAAAAAAAAACAAGAATGAGGTTGTGGCTGATCTGAAATCTAATTGCCCTCCTCTGATAATGTCTCCAATACAAAGGGCTGATACCTTTGTCTCAAAAACATCCTCCTGATGAGCTCTATGAGACCCTCTCTCACTGCCTCCATAAAATAATGCAGTTTCCTCCTTGGACTGCGCAGTGGGAGATGATGGAATGTTGGCCAAGTGCCAAAGATCTATTATGAAGCCCGGTAATCCTCCTTGCAGCTCCTTGCTGTAGGGTAAACTGCTTGGGTTGTTGGTTTTTGAATATCCCTCTCAGGGCTTTCCGGTGCCCGAGGCAGACAATAATATTAGCTGTGTAGTTCACAAATATGGCATGAGAATGTTCATATTGACTTAAAATAACTTAATGGAATGCGATAGAAAATTACCTCTTTGATGATCTTGGAGTCCCTTGGAGAGCGCTAGGCAGCGAAACAAGAGTCCTTCTTCATCGGCTCCAAATCTTGGTCCTGCAATCAGTCAAAGCACCCGTGTAATTTCTAACATAACATATATCCTATCAATAAAGTCAATATATAATGAAATTCTAAATTATACACATCTGAGCCATTCATATCATACTTACGTAAACGTTCAAACAATAATGAAAATACTAAGCATCGAATGGACAAAATGAACACAGTTCTATTGATTTTGAAAGAAGGAGGATTGCAACCGTCGGTTGTACCAAGCCCTCCTCAGTCTCCCAATCTCTCTTATCTCTCTAGTGAAGAAGTCCAAGTCAACAAGCTCTCTAGGAACCTCTTTGACTCTTGGCCTTCACACCATAACATTATTCTCTATTCCACAAGTATGCTAAAACCTTTAGCAATCCTTCGACCTTCAACTAAGAGCCTTCAGCTCCTTTTTATAGGAGAGGGAGAAAGCCATTGTTGCTTTTCTCTTTCCACTAGTTTGGAATGGAAAAAACTTAGATGTTTCTTTAATCTCTATGCTTTTGCCTCCTTGGGAGTTCAGTCTTTTGTGGCAATGACCAATAATGAACTGGTGCTTTGCAGTTTCCTTTGTGAACTGACTCTCTTGTGAGGGAAAGCCGGATATTCAAATCATTCTCCGCGGGATTTTCTCGTTTCAAAATTAAAACACGGGTAACGCTGCCCTCTAGTGTAAACAGAGCGTTGCCCTAGCCACTAACGCGACCCATTCACTGATTAGCTACGTTATAACGCTCTTGTGTTGTTATAGGTAAGCGTTACCCTGGCAGAAATAGGTTTAATTTAGGTCTTTGTATTCCTTCCATATTTGTCTTCTCCTCTGAGCTGGCTGAAGGCCACTTTGACTGCCACTTTGTCCAAAGTATGTGGGGCAGAGCGGACCTCTAGCTGAAACCTTTATAATTATGTGGAGATAGGGGCCCAAAGACATTAAGAAAACTGGAAAATAACATATGTCAGAAAAGATAGTATCTGCCTTGAGTCGAGCATTCCCATGCTCAGTGGCTTAAACAACATGATTTCTCTAGAATATAGATATGAAGAATACGTCATAAGATAAGAAAACAGTGGAGGTATACTGTCATAACAAGATCGAGGTTTGGTGTCCTCCACCAAACATCGCCACGCGGGAAGGAAACACAACTTTAATGATGTAGCCTTTGCCCCAAGGTCTTCACTTCCGATTCACTTAAACTGCATATTCCTCAACATGTGAATGAAGGAGTTGTCATCGAACATGTGAGAAATCATATGATTACCAATCGATAATGAAAACTGTTAACAGACGCGAAGGCAGCCACCGATAATAATGATGGTCCCTAAGATGCACAGTACAATCTAGCGAGTGTGCATAGAATGCGTTGAAGTCAAACACTCGTAGAATCATTCGACCAGGAGCCAATGATGAAGAACCCTGATCAAACACAAGACTACTTGCCACTGATGTCTGCAAGTATCAGGGTACTGATGGGTTTCTGGATCAGCTTCCTAGATAAGATGTTGAAGTCGATAGGAAGAGATCTATTGAAAGGTAGGCATTGAAGTGTCCTACATCAGTCAACATGAAACGGAAAGAAAATAATGTTGTTTATGATTCGAGATAATGAAGAGGAAATGGGGATGTCAGAAGAAAAATAATTTTTGGCATAATGAGCGGTTTGGTTGATAACATGAGCAGTAGATAGCGAGATTTGCTTGAACAATAGAAGGCACTCTAGTAGGGTACTAGGCAGCTGAAGCTTGATGAACACCAAAGAGTGTGTTAGGATTTTACCGGTGCAGGGAAATTGGGAGATGAAGGGTAACACTCATAGATGGTAGGGTTCGGATAACTGAGAAAGAGTTTTCTAGGAAGTGCCATGTTCAAGAATTTTGCTGCCAAATCGACCTTTTTTAAAATGTAACAGAGGTAGTATCCATTTTGTCCAAATTTTCCCCATTTGATTAAGTTTAACAAGTCTAGACGAGTAAACTCGGTGAATTTTTCATGTTTAGAGAGTCTGAAAAATATCATAAAAGACAACTCCGTGCCCCATCTGATTAGATTTAACGAGTCTAGACGAGTAAACTTGGTGAATTTTTCATGTTTAGAGAGTCTGAAAAATATCGTAAAATATGACTCCATTGGGGTAGCTTTGTCATGTCTTGATAACCGGGCACGACAAAGGGATAATAGTAAGCCCGAAACAGTTCATTTTCCGTAAGTTAGTCCATCGAAGCTGGAAAAGTGAGAAATCTATGTTCGATGGATGTCTACCTCATTTTGTTGTGAGTACGAGGAGACGGAGTAAAATCAGTACTCATTGTGAAATTTTAACGAGTCCAACAAAGAAAAACTCGGTGCCCTCCGTGAAATTTTAACGAGTCACGCGGAGAAAACTCGATTACCTACGTGGAATTTTAACGAGTCACGCGGAGAAAACTCTATTACTTTTTCAGTTTAAAGAGATTTTGAAAAAAGATAAAAAGAATGGCTCCTTACTCTCTGTCGTGGTAGTTTAACGAACCCGACAAAGTCAACTCAGGGTTTTTTCAGTTTTATGAGCGAGAAAAATATTCCTAAAAAGAAAGCTCAGTGCTTCTCCATAGCTTTAATGAGTCTGAAGAAGAAAAGTCTTGGTTTTTCGGATTAACGAGCAAGAAAAGACCATACAAAAAGAACGCTCGGTATCAACTTCGTATAAGTTTAACGAGTCCGAAGAAGGAAACTCGAGGTTTTTCGGATTAACGAGCAAGAAAAATATCGTAAAAAGAATGCTCGAAGCTTCTTCGTGTAAGTTTAACGAGCCCGAAGAAGAGGACTCAAGGTTTTTCGGATTAACGAGCAAGAAAAATACCATAAAAAGAACGCCCAAAATTTCTTGATCTCTTTCTCATCAATAGAAGGATCTATGTCGGGAATTTTCTTGTGAGACCAAGAAAACACATCGTGGAATTCCTTTAAAAGGGATGTGAAGCATGCAATTTCCTCAGGATTGCAATCGGCTCCAATCTGAATATTTTCCACGATAACTGTTTTGACCGAGATATCAATGAGCATTGTCTTGGAAAGATTACCCATGTTCCCTTCTGAATCGAGAGTTTTAACAGTCGTATAAGCAGAGGGAACCATCTCAGGTGGGTCAAAGGATGGGATTTCAATGTTTATCACGTCCGAGTCAATCATCGAAGCGCGATGGTGAAACTCTTTCCAAGGTCGTTCTTCTAATGACATGATCTCTCGAATAGCTTCGTCTGTAGGCCAGACTTCATTGAGAAGATCCTTAGAGAGAACTGTGATGGGAGAGAGATTTGTACCTTTGGTCGAAACCATAGCAGTGGAGGGTTCAGATGTAATTTGAATGGCTTGGTAAGCCAACTCGGCCGGTGAGAGCGTCATCTGATCTCCATAGGAATCGATGTTTGAAGGTGCCAGAATGATCCATGGGTCAATAGACCATCCGAAGTGGTGGATATCATTGCAACCGTTTTTGGGATCTCTGGCAGCGGGAGAGGAAAACAACCCAGTAGGGAAGATGCCTTCAGAAGACCGGTACTGATACTGACGTAAGAGTCAGGAAAGCCTCCTATTAGGGGTACAATGCTACTTGGTAGCGTGGCATAATCAGGGGTGCAGAAGGATAGCTGATCGTCCGTGACTATTTTCCCATCCAATGGAAATAGGATGAGTCGGAAGACCGAAGACACGATGGCGGTCATGGCATAAGACCAACTGTGACCAAGAAATAGATTATATTCGAGATGGCGCTCGACGACTTCAACGTCCACGTTTACCATTTTCCCACTTAGAGTGACGGGAAAGCTAGAAAGCTATCCTTTTGGGAGGAAAGTGTGGCCATCGAAAGCTTTGAGGGAATTCGACAGCGGTGTTAGAGTAGGAGAACCTAAATTGAGCCAGTAAGCTTGTGACATAAAGCAGGTCGAAGCACCTTCGTCTATGACAGTGTGATGGATTGGTCTCCCTTTCGACACCACTTGCACCTAGAGTGCGAGTTGGTGTGAGAGGCGAGGTTTAGCTTTCTCCATATCAAAGATGGCTAGCATGGAGTCCTGGGGGTCTATTCCACCAATTGCCGAAAGCAAGGCTTTCCTTTGTGCTGGACAAGTTTGTAATACTTCAAGAGCAGACATGGCTGACGGTGCCTGCGCCAAATCTTCTACAATATTGTAGTTTTGGGTTGCACGTGCAGAGGTGTTATGAGTCGTGCGTCGAAGTGTCCCTTTGGGGGGATGAATCACGGAGTCAGCAGTAGGCCGTTCAACATGAAAATCGTTGGGCGGCGGTGGATTTGAATTGGTACCAAGTTCTTGAGCATCTATGGTAGGAGTTCCATAAAGCTTGGCTCGAGTTTGAAGTTCAACACTCTCAATGCCATAAATGGCAGATGGTCCTTCGCCGGAAGGATGCGAACCACCATTGCCCCATTGATGGGGTTGTGGCGGGTTGTCAACCATGTGTTGATGTTGCTGCTACTGATGAGGGAAAGGATTATGAAGAACGGTAGGTGTTCGCCCAGAATCCTTGTTGGCAATAAAATCAGTGCATTCCTGCAGCCGAGGACATTTGTAAGTCAAGTGGTCCTCTGCACAGATCTTGCAAGGAAATTTCATGGGTTTATCCTTCCCTTTGTCATTTTTGGCAGCGTTTTTCTGATTAGGGTTATTCTGATTATCTGACTGCTCTTCTGAAGAAGACATCTTTTTCTTGTTCTTCTTATTTTTCTTGCTAGGTTTTTGTGAGGTTTGCACAGAATTCACCTCAGCGGTAGGAAGAGGATTCGTTTGGTGAGGGGCGGTAGCAGCCAAAGATGGCTGGGAGGCTTGCCCCTAAGACTGATTTGTGGCCACACTGGATATTGTGCCAACGAGACCGTCGGCATGTGCTCTGGTTTTCTGAGTGGCCGGAGGATTTGGGTTACCAGGGGCATGGGGGAGTAGATCATACATCGTGCCAGATTGTGAATATATTAAATCCAAATGCTGGGCACGACAAATACATTGATCTTATGTAACTGCACCAGAAAGGCCAATGTCTTTAGAGATGTGGGGTAAAAGAGACTTGCAAAACCAATTGGCCAAGAGATGATCCAGAATTGGCGCTTTGACAAGCCTCCTCCTACGTCTCCATTCATGGATATGATCGAAGATGTGGGTGGCGGTGTCTTGGCGTAGCAAGGCTAATAATACCGTTTCAGTTTCAAATCTAATTGGTAGTTGGAAGTTCTTTAGGAACTCCATCGCTAAAGCACCAAATGTATTGATGGTGCCGCGTGGTAATTCAATGTACCACTTGGCGGCATTGCCTGTAAGGTTGCGGGGAAACAGTCGGAGCCGGACACTATCATCCACCATGGAATTGGATATAGACCATAGATGAAAGGTAGTGATGTGTGTGGCTGGGTCGTCCCCTTGTTTCCTGTCGAACTTCGGGATGTCAGAAGGAATCTTATGCGGTACTGGAGGCCAAAGCGGGTTGTGATTGATGGGGTCGTTAGTCAGTTTATGGATATCGGGGATATCCAAAGCTGCCAAGAATGCCAATTGTGGATTTTCCCCCGAATCTAACCAAGGCAGTATGGGCCAACTACTTAGACCATAGGGTCCACCCATCAACATGTTACCAGGAGGGTAAGTGGGACTTTGATAAAAATTCCCTATAGGTGGAGGAGTAGGAACATACGGTTGCTGTCCATAGGGCATAGTGTATTGCGGGGAAAACGGTTGATTTCCCCCAGTGTAAAAGTGCCCTCCCATTCTAGATGGAGGTTGGGGTTGGTTAGTCCAAATGGACGCAATAGAGTTTCCCAGAGGCATACTACTACTTGCATAGTTTGGCAACGGTATATATCCTACACCTATATTTAAACCACTTGAGGGGATAGTATTTACAATAGGTTATCCCATTTTTCCTAAGGATTGCAAGGGAAGTGAAATGTTCCCTGTTACCTGTGTGCTGGTGACACTGCCCCCTGGTATAGTGGCCAAGGGGTTTGAACTCAATAGAGGGTTCCAACCGAAAGGGTTGCTAAAAGGCACCGAAGTAGTCATACTCGTGGGAGGAGCTGCCGTGGGTCCCAACGTGGTCACGGTAGGAGTAGATGCCGAAGGATTCGGTAAGCTACTGACAGTTGTGATGACCGTAGGGTTGGGAGTAGGTATATGTTGACTACTGGGGTTACCCAGTGATGGCATAGAACTGACCACCGGCAGGGAGGATGGTGGCGAACCTGGGATGGTTGTCATTGGCATCGACCCTGTGGATGCCGGTGGTGAAATGGATGTTTGTGCAGCCGAAGACATATCTTGGCGTGGCGTAATCTGAACTATCACAGGACCTAACGGATCAGTGAGTGGAGGATTGTAATTAGGTACAACCCCTTCTGTGAAAGGGTCCTCCAAAAATTCCATATGATATGAGGCTATGTGAAAATCTAGATTAGTCAGTGGAGACTGCTCTTCCGTAGAAGGCACGGGTTCACCAAGGTTCAATTCTTCCTCAATGGTTAGAGGAGGTAGACCTTGCTGTCGTCGAGACAGACGGTGTGGGTCGGTGGATGCCATGGTGACCTGTTTATTTTTAACAAATCTTAATCGTGATGTATTATAAAGTCTCAATGATAGTAACCACACACCTAAAAAAAAAGACTCTCTAAAATCAATAAGCAAGCAGCCAGAATAGGGTGCCCTGTCTGAGTACTACCGTTCGCTGGTGATGAAATCCACTATCACAATAGTATACAGAGAGGGTTTGTCGAAAGTATAGTTACGGTCACTCTAGAGCTTCGTCCGAACCTCAGACGATAGGTGTAAGCACTCTCATGAAGACAAGTACCCTCCTAAAGACCGAAGACAGAGTGGGTCCGTCTGTTTCAGGTACCAGGACAGCCCGTCCCAGTCACCTTGTTTAATTTCCTAAAAATTATGGCCACTAAAGATACCTCAAATCACAGACATCATCAGGGGGGTCCACGGTCAAGGACAGTGTGCTATATGGGCAAAATACCTAGATCCCCGATCTAGTTTCGACATCCTCGAAGGGAACCCCAATATATAACACACCCACAGGATGCAGTCGAAGGCGGGCTACCTTCTTGTGCACCCAAGTGTTGTCTCGCGCTGAGCTCCGGTAAAGGAACGGTCCTGATAATATGATTGCAGTAGGATTTCTCTCGTTAATGACTCTAGTTTCAAGTTTTGAGATCTTGGGTAATTTTCTCACTTTCCTAACCCAAGATCCTAGCCTGAACTACTGTTTGTGTGAGCTCAAAAAATATTAATGAGATTGATTTTATTATCGCTTGATTCTTAGTGTACTTGATTATTAGTCTTGCGGAGGGGGAGTGGACGTATGAAATGTAATGAGACTTTGACTCAAGAAACCATGCAAAACATGCTCTAAATATTAAATTCGATGAAGAGTATTTCTACAGGGAGAGGTTTCTTTTAAACATCCATGCACTAACATCCAAATAACACAGTTCTACTTTTAAATACTCATACTTCTATCTACCTCTTTTTAATAGTCTATGAACTAAAAATTTCAGAATAAACTCAGCTAGATGCAGGAAAAAAAAAAAAAAAAAATCTCTTTAAAAAAAATAAATGCTTTGGACACTGAATTTTTAAACAAGAGAAACAACTAGAAATTACAGTTTAGCAGACAAGCACAGGGATTCAGTCAATGAAAGATACTGGTGGCCAAAAAATCTGCAACTAAAACACAATCATAGCAGTGAACAGCAAGGTTTTGGATGAGTAACGCTCTGTCTGTGAGTAAAGACAATGCTTAACGCACTGTATTTAAGCAGAGACAACATTATAACGCACTGGACAACCTACAGAGGTAGCGTTAGCCAAGGAAAAGTTCTTCATATGGTCAAACAGAAACAAGATTGAACTATGCGAGTGTTTGATATGTCTACTGGGCATAAAAAATGGTCGGAAGGGTCTGTGAACAGAGGAAAGAAGAAAGGAGGGAAGAAATAGTCTGGAAACTATGGGGAAACTCCCCAGCGGAGTCGCCAATTTTGCTGTAGGGTAAACTACTTGGGTTGTTGGTTTTCGAATATCCCTCTCAAGGCTTTCCGGTGCCCAAGGTAGACAGTAAGATTAGCTGTGTAGTTCACAAAGATGGCATGAGCCTGTTCATATTGACTTAAAATAAATTAATGGAATGCGATAGAAAATTACCTCTTTGATGATCTTGGAGTCCCTTGGAGAGCGCTAGGCAGCAAAACAAGAGTCCTTCTTCACCGGCTCCAAATCTTGGTCCTGCAATCAGTCAAAGCACCCGTGTAATTTCTAACATAACATATATCCTATCAATCAATTAAATATATAATGAACTTCTAAATTATACACATCTGAGCCATTCATATCATACTTATGTAAACGTTCAAACAATAATGACAATACTAAGCATTGAATGGACAAAACGAACACAGTTCTATTGATTTTGAAAGAAGGAGGATTACAATCGTCGGTTGTGCCAAGCCCTCCTCAGTTTCCCAATCTCTATTATCTCTCTAGTGAAGAAGTCCAAGTCAACAAGCTCTCTAGGAACCTCTTTGACTCTTGGCCTTCACACTATAACAATATTCTCTATTCCACAAGTATGCCAAAACCTTTAGCAATCCTTCGACCTTCAACTAAGAGCCTTTAGCTCCTTTTTATAGGAGAGGGAGAAAGCCATTGTTGCCTTTCTCTTTCCACTAGTTTGGAATGGAAAAAACTTAGATGTTTCTTTAATCTCTATTCTTTTGCCTCCTTGGGAGTTCAGTCTTTTGTGGCAATGACCAATAATGAACTGGTGCTTTGCAGTTTCCTTTGTGAACTGACTCTCTTGTGAGGGAAAGCCGGAGATTCAAATCATTCTCCGCGGGTTTTTCCCGCTTCAAACTTAAAACATGGGTAACGCTGCCCTCTAGTGTAAACAGAGCATTGCCCTAGCCACTAACGTGGCCCATTCACTGATTAGCTACGTTATAACGCTCTTGTGTTGTTATAGATAAGCGTTACCCTGGCAGAAATAGGTTTAATTTAGGTCTTTGTATTCCTTCCATATTTTTCTTCTCCTCTGAGTTTATGAGGAGGTATTTTGACCTGTAACACTCCTCCAATGAATGTATCACTCCTCCACTGAAGGAAACAAGCTAAGATGACTCCATGAGTTCCTCCTTTGCTGCACCCAGCAACACAACGTCCTCTATATTGCAAAGCTAACACTGTAGTCATGAATGTAGTTGTGGCCAATTCCGGATTAAGGAAAATCATCTCAATCCTCATCCTTCCTTGAGGAAGAGGTAGGGATTCCCGACTAGGAACACCCTAGTGCCCGAGGGCACCATCACCCTGCTAAACAGCCCGGGGATACAAGTCTTTGCAGACCCAAGTCTGAAACTCCAAACATGATGCCAATGGGCTGCCATCTCCTCCATATAAAGAAAGGGAACTCTTCTCCACCAAGGTCCCACCAATTAGGGTTTCCACTCTCATGTGAGTGTCTTCCCTCCAAAACTGCACAGCTTCTCTAGGAAGCCTCTCCTCCTTGGGCAGCGCTGTTGACTTTAGTCAAATATGACTAAACCAAGTGAGCTGTGTTCCATTCACACCCTTAGGTGTTTATTTCAGCTGCTTATTCACCTCCTTTTCACATAAGGAGTGTTATTTCTTCATAAAAACGGGCTAAGGTGTCTCCTTACCCATTTTATTAAGCAAAAATAAAATATGCAACTATAATGTTCCATTTTAGCTTGAGGCTAAAAATTGGGAACATTACAGTCCTCCCCTCCCACATGTTGCTTTCCCTCAAGCAACTGCATAGGGAGAAAAAATCCCTCCTCCTTCTTCTCTTGTGGCCGCCTCATCAACAAGCTCTACCACTGCTCAAAAGATGCTGCAATAAATCTACCCTCCAATGCTCTCTCCCAAGTATGCAAGCTGAAAATGATGCTCCTCATGGAAATATAGAAGGTGTAGTGGAATACTTATTGCTATGTTATGGCCTCATTAAGGTAGGAGTGATGATATGCATGGGAAAAAATTTCTCCCAATGATGATCCTCTCATCCATGCAATCATCCAAATAAAATCTCAACCCCCGGTTTCTGCAATGTGTTGGGCCTGAATGGAGAGTTGTGCTTGTGCTTCTCATGAAGGCTCTCTCTCCATTTGAAGTGTTCATGGGGATGCCTCTGTCCTTGGGCTGAAATGGTATGGCCTCCAAGAATGGCCCAAGCTACCCCATCAAGAAAATAGGCCATGAAATGCCTCTGCAAATTCTCCAAGTGGTCCCTCCCACAAGAAGGTACAAGTAGCAATGTGGCAATCATGGTTTTCCCATGGTGTCTCCTACAAGATAAGACATGTATAATGGGGAGAATCATGCTCCCAAAGGGCTGTACATCCAATACTCTCCAAATAATGCTCCTCATGAGTGTACAAACATCAGAAATACAAGGAGCAATATACAATAAAAGAAAGTTGTGAAATGACAACCGGAGAGTGGTTAAAAGTTCCACTCATGGAACCTACGCAGTGCCTCCTTGGCCTGCCTCAAAATAAAAAATAACAACTGCTGTACTAGACACTTGTTTGCTGCCACAAACTCCTCATAAGATGGAATCATAAAATTACAAATTGGTGCCAATGGTGCACACCAAGAAGCATGTGGCTTCCCCCACAAACCATCATAGGAATGGCCACTCCCATTGCTATAATGGGCCAAAAGTACTTCACAATAGCGAGCATAAGGAGATGGGATCATCCCTAGCTCATCAAGCTATCCATAAGAAGTAAAGGAAGGAAAATCAAAATGAAGATCTATACCTCCTCTACCATGTACTCCGATCCTTGAGCTGAAATGGCTCATTTGAATGCTCTCCCTCTCCTCCAATGAGTAAGGGAATGGTTGTGCCAACCTCTCCAAAATCATCTGGCTATGCATCTGTCCATATGCTGATGAAGACCATGATGAATGCCCTCCCAAGTGAACTCCTCTAGCAAGGCAAAGTATGCATCCAAGTTCATAGCTAGGAAGTCCTCATGTGCTGCATGCAAGAGTTTCTCCTTGAGACTAGAAGCCCTAGTCAAGAAGAGTCTGCCATGATGATAGATGATAATATCATCCACTAAGTATCTGCCATCTCCATCAGGGCCATCCAAGATCATGTAATGCACCAAGATCATGGGGATACTCAACCAAAAGCTGAGTCCTCCAACCTGGATCAATCCTCCACATAGACAGCGCTGGTAATCTGCAATAAAGTGCTCCCCTCACACTGCTGCCTGCTACCTTGACATCCCCCATGCCAAAGTCATCCTCCAAGTTTCTGCCATGCCCATCATGCAGTTGCTCATGCTCAAAATATAAATTATTCTCTCTGAAAATGAGCCTCCCATGAGAGACTATCACCTCCAAAGAATTTCCCGATCCTGGCCAATTTAAGCATGAGTGGCCTCCATATACTCCAATGCATGAAAGAGTCCTTCCTCAAGGGAAGTATCATCTCTCTCACCAAATCTATGGAGCATCCATTTTGCATCATGAGGATTCTATCCTCCATCTCTGCAGCAAACTCTATCAATGCAGTATAGCTGATGAGAGTGGGTGAGACTGAAAATGAGAGAGTGTATCTCTCCTCCTTGAGCTTGTCCCAAACTCTCTGCGCTGTGTTGGATCCCTATAATGTCTCCACCCCTCCAGAATCCAAGAGTGGTGAATCACAAAGCATGATGCCTCTCATCATCTCTATATCAAGTGGCCTCCCAGGTGGAAAACCTCCAAAAAGTGAGACATCAAGATAGGAAGTGGACTGTATATATGAGGGGAATGAAGGTCCCTCTCTCTCTACTGCGAAGTGCAATCCTTCTCCTATGTGAAGAAAATATCTAAAGTAAATAAGGGTGAATTCCCATCATCCCTTCATGTTGATCCTTCTGCTCTTCTTCTTCTTCCAATGGTGCAGTGCTGTAGGTCCTTCTATGCACCTCCTCTCTACCAACATGTGAGTGTATCTCCTCCTTAATGAGAGTCCTTGGATCTTGGACTTCCTTTGAGAGAAATATCTCCACACCCTCACAAATAGAAGAGTGCCCTTCATACAATGGGGGCCTTGCCTCTAGCAAGCCATCCTCCTGATTTCCTCCCCCCTCTAGAAAGATGGAATGATCTTTGTTTCATGGTCCCCTTCCATGCATGCAAAGTGTTTGAAATTTTTTCACACCATGTTTCACATTGGTTTTCATCAATCCCCTTTGTAAAAATCCTTGTGACTTCAAAATATGATCTCTAATTTGTATGAAAACATGAAATAGAACTCTGAAATCAATCATCATGAATCATAACTTTGAGTTGTAGCGCTGCTCCTCCAAAGGCCTCAACTCTTTCCCTCCATCCTTCTTGCAGTAGATATGGGAAAAGTACTGTGTTGTGGATCTGCATGTGTGGCTGAATTCTCACACCCTTCATGAGAATAGCTAGGGCTTGCTTCATCCACAAACCCTTTCAGAAAATTTCTCCAAATTTTCCCTTTCATAAGATCTTCAATAATCTCCTTAGTGGTCTGGAAAAGAAGAAGGGAAACCTCCTCTTCCATCATTCCTGTTTCCTTGTTTCCTCTGTAAATCTCCTCTCCTTGGAGAGAAGCTCCTCTTGCTGATGGAAATCTTGTGCACAGGCTGAGCCAAGATTGATGCTATGATACCACTGTAATGTTCCAAATCTGGAACTTGCTGCTCCATCGGGAATATCTTTAGATATTCCAATTCCATCTTTAGTGAGACATCAAAAGTCCATTCCAAAGATTTAATGTTGGGGAATTTATAGGATATGTCTCCTTCCAAAGAAGGGATAGATCCTGAGGCTAGCTGGCCCTTCACAGACTTTGTCTATCGATATGCAATATTCCACTTCAGGAATTTCTGCTACAGGGTCCTTGAGGACACTTTATAAGGAAGCCTCTACAAAAATAAGGAAAACCAGCACTGGGATGCCCTAGAAGACATCTAATAAAACTCCCTTCCATAACATGAGCTCAAATAAATGATTCTAGATGGGTTATACAAATCTCCCCAAACTAGATCTCTAAAACAAGGCTCAATGAGAGAGCTTACAACAATACATAGACATCTCATGAAATCTGCAAATCTGAAATACACCATAAGAGGGAAAATGCTACAACCATCATTATATTATGATATCAGCAATAAAATACAGAAATATCATGAGGAATGAACCCCTTATACAATGGGAATCCATCTCCAATGATTACACCCTGAAATACAAATGTTGCTGCAACTACACAAAATGCCGGAGGACCATGCCTATGCAGTCTATATGAAGTAGCAGCTAATAAATATGTATAAAATGATAATGATGTTGAAGGATACAAAGAAATAGCCCAACAACAAAGAGATGGGCTGAAATACAGGATTTCTAGCCAATCTAGGAGAGATTGCTAGAAATGCCGGAGAATACAAAATGTGACAACTGAGTTGTCACTGCAACTGAATGAAAACAAGAATGAGGCTATGGCTGATCTGAAATATTATTTCCATTTTCTAATAATGTCTCCAATACAAAGAGCTGATCCCTTTGTCTCAAAAACATCCTCCTGATGAGCTCTATGAGACCCTCTCTCACTGCCTCCATAAAATAACGCAGTTTCCTCCTTGGACTGCGCAGTGGGAGATGATGGAATGTTGGCCAAGTTCCAAAGATCTGTTATGAAGCCCAGGAATCCTCCTTGCAGCTCCTCCAATGAATAGATCACTCCTCCACTGAAGGAAACAAGCCAAGATGACTCCATGAGTTCCTCCTTTGCTGCACCCAGCAACACAATATCCTCTGTGCTGCAGATCTAACACTGTAGGTGATGAATGTAGCTGTGGCCAATGCCAGATTGAGGAAAATCAGCTCAATCCTCATCCTTCCTTGAGGAAGAGGTAGGGATTCCTGACTGGGAACACCCTAGTGCCCGAGGGCACCATCACCCTGCTAAACAGCCCGGGGATGCAAGCCTTTGCAGACCTCCAAACATGATGCCAATGGGATGCCATCTCCTCCATATAAATAAAGGGAACTCTTCTCCACCATGGTCCCACCAATTAGGGTTTCCACTCTCATGTGAGTGTCTTCCCTCCAAAACTGCGCAGATTCTCTAGGAAGCCTCTCCTCCTTGGGCAACGTTGTTGACTTTAGTCAAAGATGACTAAACCAAGTGAGCTGGGTTCCATTCACACCCTTATGTGTTTATTTCAGCTTCTTATTCACCTCCTTTTCACATAAGGAGTGTTATTTCTTCATAAAAAGGGGCTAAGGTGTCTCCTTACCCATTTTATTAAACAAAAATAAAATATGCAACTATAATGTTCCATTTTAGCTTGAGGCTAAAAATTGGGAACATTAAATTTTTCTAAGATGTTTTACTTCAGATCTAAATTAGCTAATGTCTTGCTAAAAAATGAAATGGGCTGCTCAGTACCTTGCTGTCATTTCTGCAGAAAAACTCCAGCAATTGTATTTTCTGATGCAAATGTAAAAACCAGAAATTCTTTTGTAAAATCTGGGCAGATCAAAACTGGTGCTTGAGTGAGTGCCTTCTCGATATCCTCAAATGAGTGCTTTGCTTCTACTATCCACTTGATGTCAGCTCCCTTCTTCAGCATATTTGTTATGTATTTTACAATCTCAGCAAAATTAGGAATAAACCTCCTCACAAAATTTACCCTTCCAAGGAAAGACTCAAGTTCCCTTCTGCTTCTAGGTAGATCCACTTTTTGAATTGCATTGTCCCTGCTTGGATCAATATTTATCCCATATTTAGAAATAATATACCCAAATAACTTCCCTGAAGTCAGAGAAAAAATTATTTTAGTGGGATTGAGAGAAATTCCAAACCTTCTACACTTCACCAAAATCTTTTCTAGATGCTTCAAGTGATCTTCTTCTCTCCTTGAGAAAACTGTTATGTCATCCAGATAGAAAACCACCATCTTGTCCTTCTCCTCAGCAAAATCAATGTCCATTTCTCTTTGAAAATTTGCTCCTGCATTCATCATACCAAAGGGCATTTTGGCATACATGAATGTGCCCCATGGTGTGTGTTAGTCATCAATATTTTTCATTATCTGTAGATGACTAAATATTGGTTCTAGATTTCTAAAAGCAACATTCTTTGAACATGGTGAGTTTTAGAAATCTCATTGCCTTCATTATCCTTATGGAATTTTTTTCACTATTTCATCAGCTTGCCATTTCATGGTCACCCTTCCACTCCTCAAAAGCTCC
Source organism: Pinus albicaulis (assembly GCA_034641835.2). Taxonomy (NCBI): domain Eukaryota; kingdom Viridiplantae; phylum Streptophyta; class Pinopsida; order Pinales; family Pinaceae; genus Pinus; species Pinus albicaulis. The sequence goes on along the minus strand of CM076569.1, from coordinate 24,046,791 downwards.
TCATGGGCTTGTGCCACACATCTCCATCCTTTTTTCCTACCTATGACCTCATCACTCTGTTTTTCCCTTACCCATAACTCCGCTTTCCATCTAGGGTTACCTATAAGCCTATTCCTTCCCATGTTCACCAAGTTCCTCAAGCATTGTTGGTCTCAAAACTATCTCTGTAGGCTCTTTAGATAAATCAAGTACATTGGATTTTGGATCTTCAATACACCACTTTGTCAATACTTTGTTTTTACACTCGAGGATTCCAAGCCAATTTTTCAGTCAAAGAGAGGTCAAAGAACCCCCCACTAGGTCAATTAGGGTTTCATGTGCTCCAAGGTGACCATTTCCAAAGGATACTATCATTCAATTTTAGAGTCTGAACATGAGGTAATAGAAAAGATTGACAATTTTGCAGGAATGATAAATGGTCTTTCATCAGTTTATTGGTAAGATAGGAGGTCTGTGCTATAGGGTAAACTGCTTGGGTGGTTGGTTTTCGTATATCCCTCTCAGGGCTTTCCGGTGCCAGAGGCAGACAATCAGATTAGCTATGCTGTTCACAAAGATGGTATGAGCATGTTCATATTAGCTTGAAATAGCTTGAAGGAATACAATGGAGAATTACCTCTTTGACAAGTTTAGAATCCTTTGGAGAGCGCTACGCAGCAAAGCAAGAGTCCTTCTTCACCGGCTCCAAATCTGAATCCTGCAATCAGTCAAAGCACCCGCGTAACTTCTGATATAACAAGTATTCTATCAATTAAATCAACAATAAACATCTAGATTATACACATCTGAGCCATTCATATCATACTAAACAAATATTGGAATAAAAATATCACATCAAGCATTGAATGGACAAAACGAACATAGTTCTATTGATTTTGAAAGGAGGATTACAACCATCGGTTGTACCAAGCCCTCCTCAGTCTCCCAATCTCTCTTCTCTATCAAGTGAAGAAGTCCAAGCCAACAAGCTCTCTAGGAGCCTCTTTGACTCTTGGCCTTCACAATGTCACACTATTCTCTATTCCACAAGTATGCAAGAACTTTTGAGCAATCCTTCGACCTTCAATTAAGAGCCTTTAGCTCCTTCTTATAGGAGAGGGAGAAGGCCATTGTTGCCCTTCTCTTTCCACTAGTTTGGAATGGAAAAGGCTTAGATGTTTCCTTGATCTCCATGCTTTTGCCTCTCTTGGAGTTCAGTCTTCTATGGCAATGACCAATAATGAAATGGTGCTTCTGCAGTTTCCTTTGTGCACTGACTCCTTTGTGAGGGAAAGTCGGAGATTCAAATCTTTCTCCACGCTATTTTCCCAATTCAAACTTAAAACACGGGTAACGTGTCCCTTCAGTGTAAACAGAGCGTTGCCCTAGCCACTAACGCAACCAATGTATTGCTTGACTGCGTTATAACACCCTTGTTCTGTTCTATATATGCGTTACCCTGTCAGAAATAGGTTTAATTTAGGTCTTTGTACTTCTTTCATATTTGTCTTCCCCTCTGAGCTGATGAGGAGGTATTTTGACCTGTAACAGATGCCCCCTAAAGTGTGAGGTGAGAGACGAAGACGATGGCCAAAATACTTTATAATTTGTAGAGAGAGAGAGAGATTGAAAGACTGAGGAAAACCTGAAACAACAACATATGTCAGAAAATATAGTATTTGCCAAGAGTAGGGCATGTCCCATGCTCAGTAGCTTTAAACAACATGATTTCTCTAGAATAAAGATATGAAGAGTCTATCCACCAATAGGCACAATGTGGAAGTGTCTGTCATAACAGGATCAGGCTGAAGAAGCTGTCTCCATAAACAATATTGCAGCTTGGGGAAGGGAACACAACTTTAATGGTGTAGCCGTTGCCCGAAGGTCTTGAACGCCGATTCACTTAAACTACATATTTCTCAACATGTGAATGAGGGAGTTGTCGTCGAACATGTGAGAAATCGTCTGATTACCAGTCAATAATGAAAACTGTTAACAGACGCGAAGGTGGCCACCGATAATGATGATGGTCCCTAAGATGCCCAATACAATCTAGCGAGTGTGAATAAAAGGAGTTGAAGTCGAACACTCGTAGAATCATTCGACCAAGAGCCAATGATGAAGACCCTTGATCAAACACAAGACTACCTACCACTGATGTCTGCAAGTATCTGGGTACTGATGTGTTTCTGGATCAACTTCCTAGATAAGGTGTTGAAGTCGATAGGAAGTGATCTGTTAAAAGGTAGGCACTGAGGCGTCCTACATCAGTCAACACGAAACGGAAACCAACTGATTTTGTTTATGATTTGAGATAAGGAAGAGTGAATGGGAACGTCAGATGACAAATAATTTCTGGCATAATGAACGGTTTGGTTGATAACAGGAGCAGTAGATAGCGGAATCTGCTTGAACAATAGAAGGCACTCTAGCAGGGTACTAGGCAGCTGAAGCGTGTTGAACACCAAAGAGTGTGTTAGGATTTTACCGGTGCAGGGACACTGGGAAATGAAGGCTAATACTCATATATGGTAGGGTTCGGCTAACTGCGAAAGATTTTTCTGGGAAGTGCCATGTTCAAGAATTTTGCTGCCAAATTGACCTTTTTGAAAATGTAACAGAGGTAATATCCATCTTGTCCAAATTTTTCCCTGTCTGATTAAGTTTAACGAGTCCAGACGAGTAAACTCGGTGAATTTTTCATGTTTAGAGAGTCTGAAAAATGTCAAGAAAGACAACTCTGTGCCCCATCTGATTAGGTTTAACGAGTCCAGATGAGCAAACTCGGTGAATTTTTCATGTTTAGAGAGTCTGAAAAATGTCATAAAAGACAACTCCATGTTCTGTCTGATTAGGTTTAACGAGTCCAGACGAGAAAACTCGGTGAATTTTTCATGTTTAGGGAGTCTGAAAAATGTCGTAAAAGACGGCTCCATTGGGGTACCTTTGTCATGTCTTGATAACCGAGAACGGCAAAGGGGTAATAGTAAGCCCGAAACAGTTCATTTTCCGTAAGTTAGTCCATCGAATCCGGAAAAGTGAGAAATCTGTGTTCAATGGACGTCTACCTCATTTTTTTATGAGTACGAGGGGACGAAGTAAACTCAAACTTCTTCGTGAAATTTTAACAAGTCCACCAAAGAAAACTCGGTACCTCCGTGAAATTTTAACGAGTCACGCGGAGAAAACTCGATACCTCCGTGAAATTTTAACGAGTCACGCGGAGAAAACTCGATACACTTTTTCTGTTCAAAGAGATTTGAAAAAGAGGAAAAGAATGGCTCCATACCAGGGGTCCGAAGAGTCGACCAAGTAGATAGATTCATCAGGGAATGGATCATGAGCTACCTCTGCCGGGTCGATTCTGGGAAGGTCCGATAGTAATTCGGCGAAGACCAGGGATTTCTTTGCTTTGGCAGCTGTGAACACCAAATCAAATTGTTGGAGGATGACGATCCATTTGGAATATTTCCCTCCAATAATTTGTCTAGACAAGATATGTCGCATGGGATTCTCCAAAGCAATCACCGTAGTCTGTCGCAGCAATATATAATGTCGGAGCCGGGTGACGGCAAAAACTACCGCCAGAGAGAGTTTCTCCACATGTGAATATCGTAATTCAGGTCCGATTAGACCTTTCGATAAATAGTAAATCACATGTTCGCTGTCGTCATCGTGTACTTGAACCAAAACCATTCCAAGTGAGGATGGTGATGCTGCGAGATAGAGGAGAAAGTCGCGTGAGTAATCGGGGGCACTAAGGAGTGGGGCTGAAACAAGTGCATGTTTTAAAGCATCAAATGACCGTTGAGCTTGGTCATCCCACAAGTATAGTGTTCCTTTCTTCAACAATCGCATGAACCCTTTCGTCATCTCGGCATAGTTAACGATGAAACGACGCAAAAAGTTTGCCTTCCCCTGCAAGCTTTGGAGTTGAAGGATGGATTGTGGTGCCGACAATTCAATAATTGCTTTTACCTTATCGGGATCAACCCTAATCCCGTGCTTGGAAACAATGAACCCTAACAATCGTCCGGACTCAACCATAAATACGCATTTATGAGGATTCAAGCGTATATTGTAGAACCTGCACCTAGCAAAAATTTCTCTTAAATGAGCCAGGTGGTCTCGTCGCTTCTTGGAATGAGCCGGGAGGTCATCCAAGTATGCTTGTACAATATGTCGAATTTCATGAAAAGCATAGTCCATGGCCCGTTGAAAAGTTGCTCCAGCATTCTTCAGGCCGAATGGGAGCTTTTTATATGCAAAGATGCCCCAAGGACAGATGAAAGCAGTTTTATGCTGGTCGTCTTTTTTTATGGCAATCTGGTTGTATCCCGAGAATCCATCCATGAAGGAAAAAGATTCGCATCCGGCACAATCGTCTAGAATTTGATCAATGAACGGCGTAGGATAGTTGTCTTTTGGACAAGCGGCGTTCAGATCGCGATAATCGACGCAAACTCGAATAGTGCCTTGTTTTTTATCAACGGGAACCGGATTGGAAACCCATTCAGTTAAGGGAACGGGGTAAATGAAGCCAGCGTTTAAAAGTTTTTCTACTTCGACCTTAATGGCGGCTGCTTTGCGCAGGTGGACAGGTCTGAGTCGTTGCCGGATAGGTTTAGCATTGTCATAAGTCTTAATTTCGTGCTCGACAATAGAAGGATCTATGTCGGGCATTTCGTCGTAAGACCAAGCAAAGACATCGCGGAATTCTTTAAAGAGAGATGTGAAGGACGCAATTTCCTCAGGATTGCAGTCGACTCCAATCTGAATATTTTCCAGGATAGGTGTCTTGACCGAGATATCAATGAGTAGTGTCTTGGAAAGATTACCCATGTTCCCTTCTGAATCGATAGTGTGGACAGTCGTATAAGAGGAGGGAACCATCTCAGGTTGGTCAAAAGACGGGATTTCAGTTTTTATCGCCTCCAAATCAATCGTCGAAGCGCGATGGTGGAACTCTCCCCAAGGTCGTTCTTCTAATGACATGATCTCTCGAATAGCTTCATCTGTAGGCCAGACTTCATTGAGGAGATCCTTAGAGATAATTGTTATGGGAGAGAGGGTTGTACCTGTGGTCGAAACCATATCAGTGGAGGGTTCAGATGCGACTTGGATGGCTTGGTAAGCCAACTCAACCGGCGAAAGCGGCATCTGATCTCCATAGGAATCAATTTCTGAAGGTGCTGAAATGATCCATGGGTCGATAGAGCCATCCGAAGAGGTGGATATCATTGCAACCGTGTTTGGGATCTGAGGCGGCGGTAGAGGAAAACAACCCAGTAGGGAAGATGCCTTCATAAGACCGGTACCGATATTGACGTAGGAGTCAGGGACACCTCCTATTAAGGGTACAGAGCTACTTGGTAAAGTGGAATAATCAGGGGTGCAGAAGGATAGCTGATCGACTGTGACTATTTTCCCATCCAATGGAAATAGGATGAGTCGGAAGACCGAAGACACGATGGCGGTCATAGCATAAGACCAACTGCGACCGAGCAATAGATTATAGTCGAGATGACTCTCTACGACTTCAACGTCCACATTTACTGTTTTCCCACTTAGAGTGATGGGAAAGCTAGCAAGATATCCTTTGGGTAGGAACGTGTGGCCATCGAAAGCTTTAAGGGAATTCGATGGCGGGGTTAGAGTAGGAGAACCTAAATTCAGCCAGCAAGCTTGTGACATAACGTAGGTTGAAGCACCTTCGTCTATGACAGTGCGATGGATGGGTCTCCCTTTCGTCACAACATGCACCTGGAATGCGAGTTGATGCGAGAGGCGAGGTTTAGCCTTTTCCATATCAAAGACTGCTAGCATGGAATCCTGGGGATCTATTCCACCAATGGCCGAAAGCAAGGCTTTCCTTTGTGCTGGATAGGTTTGTAATACTTCAAGTGCAGACATAGCTGACGGTGCCTGCGCCAAATCTTCTACAATATTGTAGTTTTGGGCTGCACGTGCAGAGGTATTATGAGTCGTGCGTCGAAGTGTCCCTTTAGGGGGATGAATTACAGGTTTAACAGTAGGCCTTTCGATATGCAAATCGTTGGGCGGCGGCGGATTGGAACTAGCTCCAGGCTCTTGAGCATCTATGGTAGGAGTTCCATAAAGCATGGCACGAGTTTGAAGGTCAATACTCTCGATGCCATAAATGGCAGATGGTCCTTCGCCAGAAGGATTCGAACCACCATTGCCCCGTTGATGGGGTTGTGGCGGGTTGTCAACCATATGTTGATGTTGCTGCTGTTGATTGGGGAAAGGATTGTGAAGAACGACAGGTGTTCTCCCAGAATCTTTGTTAGCAATAAAATCAGTGCATTCCTGCAACCGAGGACATTTGTATGTCAAGTGGTCCTCCGCACAGATTTTACAAGGAAATCTCATGGGTTTATCCTTTCCTTTTTCATTAGCAGCATTTTTATGATTAGAGTTATTCTGATTATTCGACTGCTCTTCCGAAGAAGATGTTTTCTTCTTATTCTTCCTATTTTTCCCGTTGGGTTTTGTGAGGTTTGCACCGAATTTACCTCAGCGGAAGGGAGAGGAGTCGTTTGATGGGGGGCGGTGGCAGCCGAGGATGGCTGGGAGGTTTGCCCCCGAGACTGATTGGTGGCTACACCAGAGATCGCGCCAACGAGACCATCGGCATGAGCTCCGGTTTTCTTAGTAGCCGGAGGGTTCGAGTTACCAGGGGCATGGGGGAGTAGATCGTAAAGCGTGCTGGATTGTGAATAGATTAAATCCAGGTGCTGGGCACGACGAATACATTGATCTTCTGTCACCGCACCAGAAAGGCCAATGTCTTTAGAGATATGGGGTAAAAGAGACTTGCAAAACCAATTTGCCAAGAGGTGGTCCGGTATTGGCGCTTTGACAAGCCTCCTCCTACGTCTCCATTCATGAATATGGTCGGAGATGTGGGTGGCGGTGTCTTGGCGTAGTGATGTTAACAATTCTGTGCCGGTTTCCACTCTAATTGGTAGTTGAAAGTTATTTAAGAACTTCGTCGCTAAAGCGCCAAACGTATTGATGGTGGCGCGTGGTAATTCAATGTACCACTTGGCGGCATTGCCTGTAAGGGTGCGGGAAAACAGTCGAAGGCGGACACTATCATCTACCATGGAATTGGATATGGACCACAAATGGAAGGTAGTGATGTGTGCGGCCAGGTCATCTCCATGCTTCCCGTCGAACTTCGGGATATCTGAAGGAATCTTATGCGGTATAGGAGGCCAAAGCGAGTTGTGATTGATGGGGTCGTTTGTCAGCTTATGGATGTCGGGTATGTCCAAAGTTGCCAAGAAAGGCAATTGTGGATTTTCCCCCGAGTCTAACCAAGGCAGTATGGGATGACTAATTGGACCATAGGGTCCCCCCATCCATGTGTTACCAGAAGGGTAAGTGGTACTTTGATAAAAACCTCCCATAGGTGGAGGAGTAGGAACATACGGTTGTTGTCCATAGGGCATAGTGTATTGAGGGGCAAATGGTTGGTTGCCCCCAGCGTAAAAGTGCCCTCCCACTCCAGACGGAGGTTGGGGTTGGTTAGTCCAAATGGATGCAATAGAGTTTCCCGGAGGCATACTAGTATTTGCATAATTTGGCAACAGTATAGATCCTACGCCTATGTTTGAACCACTTAAGGGGATAGTATTTACAATGGGTTGTCCCATTTGTCCTAAGGATTGCATAGGAAGAGAAATATTCCCTGCCACCTGTGTACTGATAACACTGCCCCCTGGTATAGTGGCCAGGGGGTTTGAACTCAACAGAGGGTTCCAACCGAAAGGGTTGTTAAAGGGCACCGAAGTAGTCGTGCTCGTGGGGGGAGCTACCATGGTCCCCAACGTGGTCACAGTAGGAGTAGATGCCGAAGGGTTCGGTAAATTACTGACAGTTGTGTTGACCATAGGGTTGGGGGTAGGCATATGTTGACTACTGGGGTTACCCAGTAATGACATAGAACTGACCACTGGCGGGGAGGATGATGGCGAACCTGGAATGGTTGTCATTGGTATCGACCCTGTGGATACCGGTGGAGAAATAGATGTTGGTGTTTCCGCAGACATATCTTGGCACGGTGGAATCTGGATTATCACCGGTCCTAACGGATCAGTGAGCGGAGGATTGTAATTAGGTACAGCGCCTTCAGTGAAAGGGTCCTCCGGGAGTTCCAGCTGATAAGGGTCTATGTGGTAATCCAGATTAGTCAAAGGAGACTGCTCTTCCGTAGAAGGCCCGGGTTCACCAAGGTTCAATATTTCCTCTAAGGTGACAGGACGTAGACCTTGCTGTCGTCTAGACTGACGGCGTGGGTCAGGGGACGCCACGGTGACTAGTTTAATTTTAACAAATTTTATTTAAAATGTGATATATTATGAAGTCTCAAGTGACAGTAACCACACACTTACTAAAAAGAAAAAAGACTCTCCAAAATCAATCAACAAGCATCCAGTATAGGGTGCCCTGTCTGAGTACTACCGTTCACTGGTGATGAAATCCAGTCTCACAATAGCATACAGAGAGGGTTGGTCGAAAGTACAGTTACGGTTACTCTAGAGCTTCGTCCGAACCCCAGACGATAGGTGTAAGCACTCTCGTGAAGACGAGTACCCTCCTAAAGACTGAAGACAGAGTAGGTCCATTTGTTTCAGGTACCAGGACAGCCCGTCCCAGTCACCTTGTGTAAGTCCCTAAAAGTATAGCCACTAAGGATACCTCAAATCACAGACACTATCAGGGGGGTCCACGGTCAAGGACAGTGTGCTATATGGGCAGAATACCTAGATCCCCGATCTAGTTTTGACATCCCCGAAGGAAACCCCAGTATATAACACACCCACAGGATGCAGTCGAAGGCGGGCTACCTTCTAGTGCACCCAAGTGTTGTCTCGCGCTGAGCTCCGGTAAAGGAACGGTCCCAATAATGTGAGTGCAGCAGGATTTCACTCGTTAATGACTCTAGTTTTCAAGTTTTGAGATCTTGGGTAGTTTTTTCACTTTCCTAACCCAAGATCCTAGCCTGAACTACTGTTTGTGTGAGCTCAAAAAGAGTTATTAGATTGATTTTATTATCGCTTTGTTTTTAGTGTACTTTGTTATTAGTCTTGCGGAGAGGAAATGGACGTATGAAGTATAGTGAGACTCTTGACTCAATAAACCATGCAAAACATGCTCTAAATATTAACTTCAATGAACAATGTTTCTACAAGGAGAGGTTTCTTTTTTCAATCATCCATGCACCAACATGTAAATAACACAACTCAACTTTTAAGATTCAGACTTCTATCTACCTCTTTTAACAGTCTGTGAACCAAACTTTCAGAATAAACTCAGCTTAAATGCAGAAAAATATAAAATAAAAAAAATTCTCTTTAAAAAAGTAAATGCTTTGCACACTAACTAAATAAGAGAAACAAATAATCAATGCCAGCTTTAGCAGACAAGCACAGGGATTCAGTCTGTAAAAGGTACTGGTGGCCAAAAAACTCTACAGCTAAAACACAGTCACAATAGTGAACAACAGGGTTTTTGGCTGAGTAACGCTCTGTCTGTGAGAAAATAAAGCGTTATAACGCACTATATTTAAGCCTAGACCACGTTATAACGCACTGGATAAACTGCATAGGTCGCGTTAACTAGGGAAAAACTCTTCAGTTGGCTAGACAAGAACAGGTTTGAACTCTGCAAGCGTTTGGTATGTCTACCGGGCATCAAAAAATGGTCGGAAGGATACTGAACAGAGGAGAGAAGAAATGAAGGAAGAAATAGTCCTGAAACTATGGGGACAATCCCCAGTGGAGTCACCAATTCTACTTTAGGGTAAACTGCTTGGGTGGTTGGTTTTCGTGGATCCCTCTCAGGGCTTTCCAGTGCCCGAGGCAGACAGTAAGATTAGCTATGTTGTTCACAAAGATGGCATGAGCATGTTCATGTTAGCTTGAAATAACTTGAATGAATACAATAGAGAATTACCTCTTCGACGGTCTTGGAATCTCTTGGAGAATGCTGAGCAGCAAGGTAAGAGTCCTTCTTCGTCGGCTCCAAATCTGAGACCTGCAATCATTCAAAGCGCCCGCGTAACTTCTAATATAACAAGTATTCTATCAATTAAATCAACAATAAACATCTAGATTATACACATCTGAGCCATTCATATCATACTAAAAAAATATTGAAACAAAAATATAACATTAAGCATTGAATGGACAAAACGAACATAGTTCTATTGATTTTGAAAGAAGGAGGATTACAACCATCGGTTGTACCAAGCCCTCCTCAGTCTCCCGATATCTCTTCTCTCTCTAGTGAATAAGTCCAAGTCAACAAACTCTCTAGGAGCCTCTTTGACTCTTGGCCTTCACAATGTCACACTATTCTCTATTCCACAAGTATGCAAGAACTTTGAGCAATCCTTCGACCTTCAATTAAGAGCCTTCAGCTCCTTCTTATAGGAGGGAGAAAGCCATTGTTGCCCTTCTCTTTCCACTAGTTTGGAATGGAAAAGGCTTAGATGTTTCCTTGATCTCCATGCTTTTGCCTCTCTTGGAGTTCAGTCTTCTATGGCAATGACCAATAATGAACTGGTGCTTCTGCAGTTTCCTTTGTGCACTGACTCCTTTGTGAGGGAAAGACGGAGATTCAAATCTTTCTCCACGCTATTTTCCCAATTCAAACTTAAAACACGGGTAACACATCCCTTCAGTGTAAACAGAGCATTGCCCTAGCCACTAACGCGACCAATGTATTGCTTGACTGCGTTATAACGCCCTTGTTCTGTTCTATATATGCGTTACCCTGTCAGAAATAGGTTTAATTTAGGTCTTTGTACTTCTTCCATATTTGTCTTCCCCTCTGAGCTGATGAGGAGGTATTTTGACCTGTAACAGTCTGGTCCTCAATGAAGACATCTTGCAGCCCTGCATACAAACAGTGTAAAACTGCCAGTCAAAGTGGAAAATACAAAGTTGAGTTTCATGGTGGAGGCAAAAATATTTTTGAACATATCACTGCGATCAGATCTCCAACTTGTGAGAGGTGAACTTATCATGCATCAATAGCAAAAGAAAGGTCAAAATCAGTGTTTTCAGGCACATGAAAATCAAAGGTGGTGAGAGGAGGTAAAATGAAAGACATGATGTTGAGCTCCAAGGAGGAAGAAAATATGTTTTTAAGCCTGCTTTTGTGTCAAGATGAATAGGTCAAATCTTCAGGATCAAAAGGAACACAAATTTCTTAAAACTGCCAGCCAGGGTGAAAAAGCTAAGTTTCATAGTGTTAACCACACAGGATTTTGAAGACGCTACTGTTGGGTCGAGGGGTCCTGACCCAGGTTCGGTGTGCAAGGTTTTCCAACAAGCCCCTATACTACTGGCCCTTTTGTCAGTGACTTGCTTGCGCAGGTCAAAGTCTCACCCGAAGTAGTATGGGTGGGTGCTGGAACCAGGTTTCCGCACCCTGAGAAAGGATGGGTAAAGCAAGCAGAGTTGTGCTAGGTCTTGTAATCCCCGATTACCTTGTTCTTCGCAGCATTAATCAAGTCTCTATGCGCATCCATGTGCACTAGATCTAAATTTATATGCTTTTATAACATTAACACATCTTTTCATAAACAGAACATAACATATCTAGATCCAAGAACACAATAAACAGATCTTTCGTAGTGTAAAGACAGAAACTCACAACATATAAATTATCAATAATTCACAAAACAGTACTCACAAATTCAGTTCTCTAACAACCTTTCGCATTCATTCGTTCATCAATTCTTCCTTACAATTCCAATTCCCTTCCCAACCCGCGCACACAGCATTAGGGTCCACACACAACTGGACTAGGATATCCATGCACACAACCAGTAGGAGTCCATTCCCCAAAACCCAAACAGATAGCTTAAATCATAGTTCGCATCAATAGCCCATCATTTCTTATCCTTTACAATACAAAATGCATCTCTATTTATAACAATCTAGCCTCGACTTTCCTATGGTCCGCAACCCATGGTTTTCGGACCCCTAGTTTACCCTTTGACCCATTACAATGTGTTCAGGGCCTTGACCCACCCCAAAACACCTCCGCTAGGTTAAATATAATAAAAAATATTCAAAATGGACTCGTTTCACAGCTTGTTAGGAGACCCCATCACAACAGTCCCCCAACACAATCTTGTGACTCGTCCCGAGTCACTGCAGTGGTGCAGCTTCAATTTGCATGTGCAAGGTAGCCAGAGTGCAGAGGAGTGATGGGAGCACTTCCTTACTCTGGGCCGCAGCTCGTTGTGCAATGTTGACCAGTGTCAGGGAGGCAGGGCTATCTAGAGCCGCGGTAACCCGTTCTAATAGCCGGTGGAGGCGCGTAATGGCATACTGAGCGTCTTCGGCGAACCAGAGTGCGGTGTCAGCCCATGGTTTCAACCGTTTTCGAATGACATGCTTGTTGTGGCAAAGGTTCTCAATCCTATCCAAGATAGTTAGACGCTACGCGGAGATGGTGGATGGTGAGGAGGGTCTGACTTGGTCCAGAGCAGCTTTCGCCTACTACAATTCTGTCTGGATATGCTGAAGCATGGAATGGTGCTGGATGGCCATCCATAGTTGGGTAGTCGTTTCGACTAGTTGTGCGCCCTGCGTCAGCTGCTCTTGAATAATATGCATTACCTCTGTGACCACTGTAATCTGCTGGTCCCGTACTTCCTGAGTTATGTCATACTGCTGTCGCCTGGCTTGGTCACGGTGGCAAACTTTGTGCAACACTCTAGTGTTCAGTCCTTGTAGCTCTGTGCGAGATAGCTGTGCTAAATCAATTTGGATGTCCTCTGTAGTTGGATCGGGGGCATTAACGAGGGCAATTCGAGGGAGGAAACACACATTGCTTCGGCTGGGCAGTGTTTTGGAGTTGCGGAGAAGCCACAGCATGTCCCTGTATCATGGCGTTCCTTATATGCGTGGCTCATAGACAATCCTTTCTGTCGGGAGCCAACGTTCACCCCTGTGACTGCACTCTGCATTCCCAGGCTCTCTAGTTGGGTCCATCCTAGAAACACGAAAGCAGGCAAACTAGAGAATGTTAATGAGCACAAAAAACCAGTACACAGATAGCAGGATCATGTTGTAGGGTGAGTAAATAGCATGGTGTGTAATTATCCAGCCATCTGCACACCGTCTGGAGCTATTTAATGGTGGAGTAGCCCATTCGTGAGTCTGGCCATCGATCAGGTAGATCAATGTTACCATAAATGGTTGCATTGATGATCTGCCACCGATTGTGCATACTTGTAAGATCCCTTTTTTATTAAATCGGGATGTTCTGATGGTCATCCTGCTTGCCTGAGGTCGTTTCCACAGAATGTCAGTCCACAGATGACACCTGTATGTCATTCGCGTACCCTGAATTAAGGTCGATGCGAGGTGTGTCTGCAAGTTGGCCATCAGTCTTTTTGAGCCATGCGATTCGCCCTTGGTTGGAACATCCTTGCACCAAAGGGATGCGTCACGCGTCCTCGTGCCATTTATTACTTGAGGTGTCCACAAATTCTTCAAATTACACGTGGGTCCAGGCAGGTCCATAACCTGACGCATGTCTAGGTCAGTGGTACCTCGGAAATCCTGTCCATGCAAGGCTTGATCGCACTCTTGAGTGTTGTATGTCAGCAAGTGTCTGCGTAGGTCGACTGACCTTGGAGTCCATCTGGTAATTAGGGTCCCTATGCGCAGGATCACCTTTCTCCAATACTTCTCCTGAGCGAAGAATACTGGTCCTTGCGTAGGTGCTCCGCGCAATGTTAGTGATAGTTCCCCTAGCCTGCGTTCCATGGGAATCTTAGGTTCAACCGTCTCCTAACTATCATCTACATCCTCCTGGCCGGGTAGGTTCCTTTCCGTGGTAGAGATGTGCCGAAAATTCCTAACAGTCTAAAGACATCGGAGTGCCGAAACTTCGTGCAATCGGCCTTGCCAATTTTCTAGCTCCTCATCAGAGTCAGAAAAAAATTCACTGTCATTTTCCCATCAAAGCATTCCTTCATCCATGGGGTTAACCTGATCTTCATCCTGCACAATTGATTTATAAATGTGATCTAATTCCTCCTACTCATAGGTTGGCTCCGTATACGGTGCACCTTCTGCTGGATCTAGTGGTACTATGACACACGTACCTTTGCTTTCAAACACCATGTTGCACTTCTTGAGATTGATGACACCCCTAATGTCAATTGCCCAGTCCAATCCAAGGAGCACAGGGTAGGGATCCGCATCTTCCACAATTTCTATGAATTCAAAGTCAGTTAGGACCCTTACCCCTGCGATGTCAACCATGAATTTTGGTAATGTCCCTAGAGGGATGATTTTTTGTTGATTGGCCATTTGCAGCTGGATGGTGGACCATTCTAATTTAGGTTATCCCATTCGTTGCCATGTCTACTTTGGTAATACATTCGCATCTGAACCCATATCTAAAACAACCTGATCCATCTCGTAGTCACAAATCTGCACAGTCAATCACATCTCTCTTCTGGTGTGCTTCTTATAACTGTATAGTTTGTGTACATCCTTGGTTTCAGGGATCAAATTGGTCCGAACTGTGCAGGTATTCACTAGTGCTTAGAGATTACCTACAGCCTGCGGATTTCGCAACAGCTTCAGACATGCCTTTAAAAAGGGATCAACCCCTTCCTCTATTTGAAGTTGCATTGGCAGCTATGTGGGGACTGTTAGCACTCAAATCTACCTCAGGCTGAAATGAAGTAAAACTCAAGGCTACATCAAACCACGCTCAGCCTCGTAGTTAGCCCTACGAGGACAGGAGAGGGCTCTCTCCGTCAATCTCGAGAAAATAAGCAATAGGATGCGAGATGACTTACAATAAGAACTGATTTTAGGCTAGTAAAGAGATAAGTATGTTTGATTTTTGGTTTTTTGGGTTTTCGCTGGAGTAATGGGAAAACAAATTTTGGGTCCGGGGATAAGGTCAGACCTCTGCAGAGTTCAAGGTAGGTGATGATCTTGATGCTTTAAATTGGATATATGGATATATTAGACCGACGAGGAGCTGAAGAGGGCAAAGAAGAACTTGGATCCTCTCCAAACAGCTGAAAACATATAGAACTAACTGAATTCAAAGGCTAAGCACTGTAAACAATGGATTCAACCTTAATCACTCATTCAATTTAGTTCAGAAGCATAATGAAAGGATGGTATACATTAAACATGAAGAAACTTACAGTAAACAAAGGAGAAACATCATCAAGAACAGAACACCACAAGGATCCCAACAAGTGCCGCAAAACCCCTGATCTTTCCTTAGCCAAAATATGAAAAATATGTACAATGGTATCAAAAGTATCCCAAGAGTCCAACCTTTCCAACCCCTGAAAATGATTGAGAAATTACAATATATAGATCACTCTAACACCTTTCCCCACCTCTAGGGGTCGAATTCCCTCTTCAGGGATCAGTTTCAACCAATTCTAATCATGGAACTACAATCTAGGCAGCTAAGAACTTGCCTCTAAAAGAGTGGAAACTGATCCATTACATGATTTTTTACCCTTTTGAGAGTGAATCTTCTAGAAGAGATAAAAATAAGCCAAAGTTACATGCAAAACATGAATTTACATCATAAAAACCCAAAAATTCTATCCACAAACAAAACTGGTCCATACTAGGCGAAAAACTGAGCTGGCAGCTGAAAATTCAGGAAAAATTTCAAGTGGGTCGCTCCTGAGCCGTGTGGGTCGCTCATGTTCCAGGCTGAATTTGAGGTACTTCCCGGCATCCAAATTGAGCTCATGATAGCTCGTTGGAAAGCCCTGGATGTATACTTTCCAACCCAAGTGGAATTTCTGAATTTGGAGCTCATTTGACCCTCCAAAACCTCATTCTCCCAGAGGTACTCCCTGCTGGTGCAAAAGGTGGCAGCAAGGTGGTTTTCATGGTGTTTTTGAGCTTTTTGACCATCCAGATTTCGATGAAATGCTAAGTTGACTTCAGAGGATGCATAATTAACCATGAAAAATCTAAAAATGTAAAAATTTCCTCCAGCAAGTGTCCCAAAAAAAAGTGAGCGCATGAGCGCGCGACCCACGTAACTGCAAAACCTGTTTTTTTTTACCCAAAAATTTGAAAATGACAAAATTTTCTCCGAATTTGCCCAAATTCGGAGCGGAGGTCCTCCATCATGTGTCCTGCCCAGTCAATGAAGCCTCGGCCAAAATCCGAAGTGGATTAGGCCTTTTCCGCCGTCTAAGTGCCTTGCGCAACCTCCTCTTCATGATCTTCATTCTCGCTTTGCAAACATGCATGCGAGCCCAATAATGGCCTTTCATGTGGAGAAGCATGTCTTTGTCTCGATTGGCCTTCGCCAACAACTTCTCCAGATGGATATTCACACGCGTGAGTACAGTATCTCTGTCAGTCGGTGTCATGTCACCGGGTCTCTTTCGATTCCACTGTCTGTCCTCACAGATTTGGCGCACCTCATAAAATGTAAGCTCATCCTCAAGCTGTTTGTTGCACTGCTCCAAATAGTTAATCACCCACTGAGCCTTCTGCAATTGATCTTTCAGCTGGTCATTCTCGGCCCTTTGCTCCTGGATGACTTCCCTCAGCTTCGAGCTAGGGGAGCTCGTATCAACATCAATGACTGTCAAATCTGTGTCCCGGCCTCCTGATGGGCCTTCATCATGCATGGGCCTCTTGCCCCTATCCTATACCTGTACCTGCACTGAAGAAGAAGGCGAGACCCCTTCCACATCATGTGGAGATAATACTCGCCATGTCGATGAAGTCGGCAAGACCCCTTCCACCTCACGTGGAGATAGTACTCGCCGTGTCGCTGCAAATAAGGCCCTGTGGCCTCGCTGATATGTCTGAACCAAAGGAGTGCTGATATGCTCAACCTCAAATATGTCCGGCTGGTGTGAAGGCTCTCCTGCATCATGAACTGTCTCGAGAAGCGGTTGTGGCACTCTGAAAAAGTCTCTAGAAATGAAATCCTCCCATGTGATGCCCTGCTCTGCCAACTGATGCGACACCATGATCTTGATCAAAGTGAAATGATATATACTCCTGTACTGCTGCACTGGGCTCGTCTTCTTCTGCACAAACATCACCATCCTCTCTATGTTGCGGTATATGAAATATGGGATATTCATCATACGTACCCTTGTGAAGTGCATCAACAAACGAATATGGTACGCGAAAAGACGAGCATACCTGCCCTCACAACTAAAATACTGAATGATGAGCTTCATCAGCGGTGCATACTCATCTCTCAAGAATCCGAATGGAAAAACTCTGCTCAAGTAACCCATATATCCAGTTTTAATGTATGGCTCATAGTGGAATTTCTCTAAATGCTGACGCTTGTTCCATTCCTCGCCCATGTTTGGTATACCAGTGGCTTGAGCAATAGTCAAGGGTGACACAATGAAATCAACCCCGGCAAGACTTACCCGGCCATCCCGTAAATGTAGAACAAACAGACGGGCCAATTCACGATGAGGCCGGGTTTGTGCAATCATCTCACAAAATCTGAAACATGACAAGTATCGAAAACAATCCATAGCTAATGGACATGCCTGCAACCGAGCCAAAGAAGTAGGCTCCTCTCTGTGATGATTACCACTTCTGTGATCTCTGTGGGACCCCCGTGGCACATTACCTTCAGTCACCGAATCACTGCCTGACCCTAGCTCATATTCTGACTCTGTCTCCGACATGGCTCTGACCAAGCTATTGGCACTATGTATACTGATATGAAAGTAGTGCAAACAAAGTTATGATGTGTGTTTCAACACCCAACAAATATCCCCACCATCAAAACACCATAAGGAAACAAACCATGATAATATCTCAGTTTTAAATGGATTGGAAAAGAAGCACGATCTCTGTTTTATGACCAAAGGGAGCAGGAAACCTTTCAGAATATTGAACAAATCTTGTCAAAGGGAGCATGGCATCATATGAATGTGTTTGTCTATGAGAAATTACAACAGAGTTTATAAGTGTCAATGGGCAATGAAACAGAGTTATGAGAGTGTTTTTATCATTGGGCAGTGAGACACAATACAACCATAGTCACCATGGAACGAAAGTCTTGAACATGGTAAAGTAATAGCAATGGTCACAATGGTATAATGGGCATGAGAATAATATGGTTTTGATAATATATGCAAGGCTGGATATATCACTGACATAAAATAAGAGACAAACTCATGCAACCATCCATATTCATTTTAAAACCCTGAAAACGATATTGCCATGACTGTGGGGTTTAAATCCTCCATTTGAAGTGTTTGAAACCACCAATGATGCCACCAACGCATTTAAAAACATCAAGCAATTGCAAAAAACCTGTTTGAAGGCCGATGAGAGCGATCCAAACAAGACTGGGCGCTCAAAATGAATTTTCGAACCTCTGTGTTTGCGTGGGTCGCTCACCTTCTGCGTGGGTCGCTCGGCCCAGGTGGGTCGCTCCCCTTACAACTTCACACTGCGGAAATAACCCACGTGGGTCGCTCTGCCCAGGTGGGTCGCTCGCGCCCAGGTGGGTCGCTCGAGCCCCAAAACTCTGTCCACGCAGTTTTAAAACTTGAAATCGGCCCTCCAATCTCCAAAACACGATTTGGGTGCTGTAGATTTGTGAAAATGAAACTTGTTTGGCCTTTATACATGATACAAATATCCTCCACAATCAGATTTGTTTCAAATCTAATTGCAAACCCATATTACAATGTATTTGTAATTTCACCTTTGGCTTTTTAAATACAATCTTCTTTGGCTTTTCTGAGCTCGATTTTTGATGATTTTGCTGTCTTCTTGCAGGGATATGGCTATTTAGCTAAGGAAGAGACCAGGGGTCTGCCTTTGACAATGTCTTCTTGGCGGAATAATTACAATTTATTACAAAATAATAATGAACAATTTCTAGTTCCAAAACAGAGTTTTGGACTAGAAATATTTTTTAAAATGCTGATGATAATAAAACAAAAAATCACAATATGCGGAACTTTTCCTCACCTTGCAGGCTTTATGACTGGTATACAAATGACTCAAAAACCCTAGACACTAAGACCAAAGACAATTATGGACATTTTAATGACCAAAAATGAAATGACAATTATTTTGAGTGATTTTTTTGAGGAAAATTTTTAAAATAGCACTGCAGGTGTAAACATGAGGAAACATAAGACGACAGACCCCCTCGTCAGTCCATGGCATGCTCCTAGTGAAATGCAACGAAGTGGAACAAGCGAGACACCTAAAAATGAATATGCAAAAGACGAAATGATCACTGACGGAGGGCTGTAAGGGCCGACTCTAACATTGGCTCCAATGGGGATGGTGGCTCCATGGAGATGCCAAGAACGGCAGATCTCTGGGGGAGTCAGTGCCTCTCATCCATTGGGCGATGGAATCATTATTTCAACTGATAAACAAACTTTGGACAATTTTATTGACTGCAGATTTGACTAATGACGGACTGCAATTTGACCAAAACTGACCTGACCCAAACTGACATGACTCTAAAACTAGAAGACTGATAAAACTAACTTGACAATTTCAAACCAACCAACCTCTATCTCCAGAATTATAGCCTTCGCTCCGGGCCCCAGACTGAAAATGAGAGATCGGTGCACACTTGCAACGAAACAAAAGTAAAATGATATATACAATGACAATGAGATCAGCAGCAAGTACTCAGAAATAATAGCGCTTCAGCAACCGACCATTGATCGGTCCTCCAGGAAAATCATCTCCATTCATTTCTTTGAGAAGAAATGCATTCTGGCCCCGATACGCTGCAATCTTAAAAGGACCCTTCCACAGATTTTCAAATTTGCCGTGCTTTCCCTTATCTTCATTCCGAGCATCCCATTTCAAAACTACCTCATCCAACTGAAACTTATCTGCTTTCGCCTTTCTGTCGTAGATCTTCTTTATGCGCTCCTACAACTTGAAAGTATTTTGAAATACCTCCTCTCGTGTCTGCTGTAAATGAATCATCTGATTAATCCTCCGCTGCATAGGATCTTCTTCACTTCCAGCCTCCTGAAGCAATTTGACCACCGGGACAGCAAGTGAAGTAGGAAAAACTGTATTCGTCCCATACACCAACTCGAAAGGAGACATGCCAATAGACTTTTTCTGACTTACCCTATCAGCCCATAATGCATTCACTAACTTTTTGTGCCAGGCCTTTTTGTTGATTTCCAACAATTTCTTAATGATATTTACCAAGGATTTATTTGAAGATTCCGCCAAACCATTTCCTTGCGGATAGTAGGCGGTCGAATGTCCCAAGGTAATATTGTACTTAAAGCAAAAATCAACCATCCTCTTAGACTTAAAGGCTGCTGCATTATCTGTGATTATTTTACTAGGACATCCAAAACGTGACAGAATATTGTTTTCAAGAAAAGAAATGATTACCGCATCAGTGGCCTGTCGAGTGGGAATCGCCTCAATCCACTTCGTGAAGTAGTCTGTAGCTGTCAAGATCCATCTATGCTGTCCGGAAGATGCTGGGTGGATTTCCCCGATAAAATCCAATCCCCACTGCTGGAATGGTGCACTAACTTCGATTGGTTTTAGAAGCAAAGGCTGTAGTTTCTGCTTCCCTTCGAAAATTTGACACTCATGACAATTTTTAACAGCCTTGAACACATCAGAAAACAAAGAAGGCCAATAATACCCTGCCCTTAGAATCTTATTCGCTGTGGTCTTCCAAAACAAATGACCTCCACAATCACCTTTGTGAAAATCCTCCAAAACTCTTTGTGCTTCCTCCTCTACCAAACAATTCAACAACATACCTCCAAGGTCTTTCCAATATAATGCAGAATTCAGAATGCAGAATTTAGCAGCTCTTAATTTCAATGTTCTACTCTTATTTCTAGGCATCCCGGACGGTGTAGACAAATTCTGAAGCACATATAAAATGTCAGCATACGAAGGGGAAGAAACAAAAATATCGGATACCTGAACTGACGTACTTTTCTCATCTTCATCAGACATGGCAGCAATCAAATTTATGTCTAGAGCATGCAGATTTGTTTCAGCCATGAGCTTGGCGAGTCCTTGTCCTTTGATCAGCTTGGTCGGTTTAATATCCACATCGTATTCTAACAACGCAGCGATCCACTTACCTCTTCTTCCTTCTGGATCTGCTTGTACCAAAACATCTTTAACTGCTGCGTTAGGAACGTATGCTGTAATGTGGGAATGCAATATGTACACACGAAAATCCTTCAAGGCCTTTACAAGCGCAAGTGCTTGTTTCTCAATGATATTATACTTCAATGCTCCATCTCTTATGATCCGACTGAAGAAAGCAATGGGCTTCTCAACTCCGTCCCTTTTTTGCATCAAAACAGCTGCCAATGTGTGCTCAGAAGCGAAAGAAAATAAAATGAAGTCCTGTGTGTAATCTGGGCTGATTAAAATAGGGGCTGAGGAAAGAGCTATCTTCACCAAATTGAATGACTTTACCGCCTCTTCTGTCCACCTTACCTGACTGTCCTTTTTCAGCATGTTCGTGATTTCTCTAAGGTGTTCTGCAAGATTTGGAATGAAACGACGCAGAAAATTCATTTTACCATTAAATGACTGTATTTCTTTCTTGTTCCGGGGCTGTTCAATCTGCTGTATGGCTTCAACACGTGTAGGATCAACTCGAATGCCATCTTTCGATATGATGTGGCCAAGGAGCTTTCCTTCATCCATAGCGAAAAGGCTCTTTTTCGGATTCAGCGAAATGCCATATTTTCTGCACTTCTGGAAAACAATTTTCAAATGATATAAATGTTCCTCATCAGAACTGGAAAACACAGTTAGATCATCAAGATAAACAACCAAAAACACATCTTTCTCATTGGCAAAATCCATGTCCATTGCACGCTGAAAGGTAGCGCCTGCAGTCTTTAAACCGAACGGCATCTTTGCATAATGAAATGTTCCCCAAGGAGTGGTGAACGCAGTCTTGTCACGATCATCTTCCTGCACTAAAATATGATTATAACCTGAGTATCCGTCGAGT
The DNA here is from genome assembly GCA_034641835.2 of Pinus albicaulis. Taxonomy (NCBI): domain Eukaryota; kingdom Viridiplantae; phylum Streptophyta; class Pinopsida; order Pinales; family Pinaceae; genus Pinus; species Pinus albicaulis. Next base: position 24,024,768 of record CM076569.1, on the reverse strand, counting down.
AGTGACATCCTTGATGCTCCAACTACTCGCTGCAATATGTGGTCCATCTTTGGCAGCGGATAATTGTCTTTTAATGATACCTTATTCAGATTTCTGAAGTCAATACATAAACGGATCTCACCTGTCTTTTTTCTCACGGGCACCAAGTTTGATATCCAATCTGAAAATCGAATAGGCACAATGATTCCTGACTTATACAACCTATTTACCTCTTTTTCGATTGATGGTAGCAGCTTTGGATTGATCCTCCTCAACTTTTGACGAAAAGGCTTCTGATTTGGTTTGGTGGGAATAGTATGCTGAATGATGTTGGTATCATATGTTTTAAGATCTGAATAATCCCAGGCAAACGCATCAGAAAATGAAGACAACAATTTCACATATTCTGCCTTTACCTTTGGTGACAATGACTTTGACAATTTTACCATCTTGGGATTCTCAGCTGTCCCAATATTTACCTCTTCGACACCTTTTTCTGTTGGCCTCAATGTAGGTTTGCGAGCTACATCATCTTGATCAAACAACTCTTCCAAAGGAATCAATCCCTTAGGAATGATGTTATCCTTAAGTTGCAGCACATCCATTTGGTTTATCTGTATGTCATCACTACCATCATCAAATTCTGTATCCATGGAGGTATCTTTAAACTTACCCTTATTCTGCAGAAATTCACTAATCTCCTCATCATCCTCAAAGACTTGCCAACATCGCTGATTGTCTGGAACGGTGGGCCGGTGTTTCACATGTATCTCAAACTTGTTGCTGGAATTCATTGGAATCTTAAGATTTCTTGCTGCCTTAGCAAGTCCATCAACAACACCATTTTGTATGCGGGGCACACATGTCAAAGTATGATCAGAAAATAACTTCAGAATGTCTAAAACTGCATTTCGGTAAGCCCTCATGCGAGGATGCTTAGCCTGAAACTCACCTTTAACTTGCTTTATCACTAACTCTGAATCACCATATACTGCAATCCTCTTCGCTTTCAGCTTCTTAAGAATCTTAAGGCCAGCAATAAGAGCCTCGTATTCCACTTCATTATTAGAACAATCAAATGCAAGCTTGTAAGAACAGACTCTCACATTGCTCGGAACTCTATCAGGAGCGGAAAATGGACTACGAATCCACACACCAATCCCAGCACCATCGCTGCCCACTGCACCATTAAAATCCATGGTCCAAAGACCATCTTCATCGTCCTCTAAATGCTGAAACTGTGCCGGCTCTGTTTTTCCTGTTTGCTGCCCATTGTCTTCAGCTGATTGCTCCAACACAGCTTGTTTTTCTCTTCTTTCTTTTTGCAAAACTTCTCTAAAATTCTCATTTATTTCTGGTATGTCTTCTGCCTGAACTAATTGACTTTCTATATCATTAAAACTATCAGCAAGCAACACAAACGACTCTAAATCAGTATGTACATAATTCACAGGATGATTGATTGGCTTCTCTTTGCTAGTTATCATGTATTTCATCTTTTGCTCTCGATATAACTTTCTCATTTGACCGAAGACTGGAATTGTAGCATAAGAGAAATCTAACTGAAGTGTACCTTTCAACTTTGCCCCCCAAGATCTTGCAAGGAGCATCCCGAACCGTGGAGGAATGTCGGCAACCACCACATCCATCAAAACATTCTTTGTTGGGATTTGATCTAAGCTTACCACCAAATCTTTGATGAGTCCTATACACTTTACCCGGCTGGAATCAAATGAATACAAATCATGATACTCTCTTGTAATGTCTAATCCCAACTTTTCCATGATCGCCTTTGGCATCAAATTGTGCGAAGCACCCGAATCAAGCATAGCATTGTGCAATATATATTCGTGCAACCTCAAACTGATGTAAAAAGGAGGAACATTACTGTCAGGGGACTCACCATTTAATGCAGGCCCAAAAATCAATTCCGGCTGATCATCCTCAACATTTACTGTGTCGATCATTGGATCAAAGTTCAGAATTTTGGAGACTTGACTACGGTAGCTGCTGTTCTTCATGATTTCTGTCAAAGGAATAGATATTTTCAGTTTGGAAATTTCATTTTCCAAACTAAATGTTGAAACTTTCTCAACCTCTTTGACTGGAACTTCCTTCTTTTCAGCCTTGTCTTTCACTATGTTTGACTGATTTACCTTCTCAGCTGATGATACTTTACTAGCTGCGGGATCAATTGTTTCTTTTCCTCTTTTCTGTGGTATCGGTGAATCTGTCTTCGGTGCTGAAGCTTCTTTTCTTTTCTGAATGGGATTTATAGGCACATCTCGATTCCTCAATGAATATTGTTTCTGCTGGGCAGTCAATGCATTCATATATCCCCTTTGGTATTCATCCGACTCTTCCTCTAAATCTGCATCATTTGTTAGGATGAAATCCTCATCTTTCTGAACAACTGAACTTTCTCCATATTCTTCATCCTCAGTGATATAGATAGGCAAATCATCGGGAGTGAAAAAATGATTTTGCTCACCTGACACATCATCATCATCATCGGAATCATGACTCACAAAATTCTGCAAAAGAGGGGTCTTAATCTGCTGTTGGGCTGCTGGCTCTTGAGCTCTTTGTTCATGCTGCTTAATTCTGAATTGTGGCTGCTGCTGGCCACGGAAATTTGGATTTCGAAACTGTGTTTCTGATTTGTCGAGATTCATTCTTTTCAAAACCTTTTCCAACTCACGAGCCAAGTGCTGTTCTGATATAGATGTGGAAGGCTCTTCCTTTATTGTCACTCTTTTCTCCGCTTTCAACCGTGCTCTTTTATCATTCAGATTTGCCTCAACACTAACAGCGACCTTCTGCATATCTTCTAGAGTAGGTGGATCTCTATCACGAAGGGAATAAGCCATTTCCGGATCAAAGCCATCCGGGAATTTAAGGAGAGCAGACTTTTTAGACGGTCTCAAGTCATCTGGAATAGCATTATACACTGTATTGAATCTAATGATATAATCCTGAACAGACTCACCAGGATTACGTTTGAGGTTTGTATATTCTGAAGTAATCTGCAGTGGATCCTTCTTCATCTCCCATCGATCTAAAAACTGCCTCTGGAGTTCTGCCAATGTAGTGATGCTTCTTTGCGGCAAGGCTCTAAACCATTTTCTTACCTCTCCTCCAAAAGTTTGCACAAAAAGCCTCATACTCACATTCTCTTCATCAATCTCAAAACGATCAAAAAAATATGCCATATTGTCTACATGCTGTTGTGCAGGAATACTCTGTGGAGTGCCATCAAATATTGGGATCTTGCTCTGATAGTCTGCAGGCATATCATTCAACTGCTGTGGTAACACAAGAGGTGCAAAACGAGCAGCCATAGCTCTTGGTGGATTGATGACAATCTGCTGTCGAGGAGACACGGGAGGACTAGGAGCAGTAGGTCTGCGAGATGTATTCGGTGGAGACGGAGGAGAAATTACTATGGATTGCTGATCAGAAAGCTCAGGCTGAACCGGAATGGTAGGGATAAAGGGAGGCTCAGTAGGGATCCGTGAACTAGATGCAATTTCAGATGGTCCAAGAATTTGTGAAGCAGATTCAGTGAATTCAGGAGTGTTGGTATCCACAATGGAATTTTGCAATTGTCTATCCAGGTAATGTGAAACAAATCTATATTGCAAATCTTCAGTAAACAATGGATCTGGAACTAATCTTGACAATTCAGTTTCGGAAAAATTTACAAACAAGGATGTTTCAAACCGTGCATCAAAAGGGATTTCATCAACATATATGATTTTCACAGGACAGGATGCAGATCGGGTAAGCACTCTGGAACTCCCAAAACTCAATTGGCTTTCTCTTTCAGAACTTTCTTGACTTCCTTGTTTTCTAAGGGTCCTCGGAATCAGATTTGGATTTTTGAATATTGTTGGTGGATCAGGGTCAGGATTCGCCCTAGTATTCCTTCTTGAAGCCAGTGTATTGATCTTCTCGGGAAAAATTTCAAGGAACACAATCAATTACTTTCAGCCTTTCGACTTCTAGACTCAATCATCCAAAAGGTCTAGAACGAATAAGTATACTAGGGTGATTTACAAATCAAGTACTGAACACACAAGCTTACCGGAGATCGACTGAAGCAGCGTTTATCTACTTCCGCTTATGCATAACAAAAGCGTTTCGAAAGCTACCTGGCGTGACTTCAGACTCCGTCTAAGACTCATGGAACAAACACATCAACAAGCAAACCATTGAGATTTCCCCAGTATGGTCGCCACTATGTTAGCGCTCAAATCTACCTCAGGCTGAAATGAAGTAAACTCAAGGCTACATCAAACCACGCTCAGCCTCGTAGCTAGCCCTACGAGGACAGGAGAGGGCTCTCCCCGTCAATCTCGAGAAAATGAGCAATAGGATGCGAGATGACTTACAATAAGAACTGATTTTAGGCTAGTAAAGAGATAGGTATGTTTGATTTTTGGTTTTTTGGTTCAGTAGGAGTAATGGAAAACTTAGGTACAGGTGAGACAATTCAGGACCTTTGCGAGTTCAAGTTTGGGGGCGAGGTAGGTGATGATCTTGATGCTTTAAATTGGATATATGGATAAAATTAGGCAGAAGCGAGGAGCTGAAGAGGGCAAAGAAGAACTTGGATCCTCTCCAGACAGCTGAAAACATATAGAACTAACTGAATTCAAAGGCCAAGCACTGTAAACAATGGATTCAACCTTATTTCACTCATTCAATTTAGTTCAGAAGCATATGAAAGGATGGCATACATTAAACATAAAGAAACTTACAGTAAACAAAGAGGAAACACCATCAAGAACAGAACACCACAAGGATCCCAACAAGTGCCGCAAAACCCCTGATCTTTCCTTAGCCAAAATATGAAAAATATGTACAATGATATCAAAAGTATCCCAAGAGTCCAACCTGTAGAATGCCTTAGAAATTACAATATATAGATCACTATAACACCTTTCCCCACCTCTAGGGGTCGAATTCCCTCTTCAGGGATCAGTTTCAACCAATTCTAATCATGGAACTACAATCTAGGTAGCTAACAACTTGCCTCTAAAAGAGTGGAAACTGATCCATTACATGATTTTTTACTCATTTGAGAGTGAATCTTCTAGAAGAGATAAAAACAAGCCAAAGTTACATACCAAACATGAATTTACATCATAAAAACCCAAAAATTCTATCCACAAGCAAAACTGGTCCATACTAGGCGAAAAACTGAGCTGGCAGCTGAAAATTCAGGAAAAATTTCAAGTGGGTCGCTCCTGAGCCGTGTGGGTCGCTCAAGGTCCAGGCTGAATTGGAGGTACTTCCCGGCATCCAAATTGCGCTCATGATAGCTCGTTGGAAAGCCCTGGATGTCTAATTTCCAACCCAAGTGGAATCTATGAATTTGGAGCTCATTTTACCCTCCAAAACCTCATTCTCCCAGAGGTACTCCCTGCTGGTGCAAAAGGTGGCAGCAAGGTGGTTTTCATGGTGTTTTTGAGCTTTTTGACCATCCAGATTTTGATGAAATGCTAAATTGACTTCAGAGGATGCATAATTAACCATGAAAAATCTAAAAATGTAAAAATTTCCTCCAGCAAGTGTCCCAAAAAAAAGTGAGCGCATGAGCGCGCGACCCACGTAACTGCAAAACCTGTTTTTTTACCCAAAAATTTGAAAATGACAAAATTTTCTCCGAATTTGCCCAAATTCGGAGCGGAGGTCCTCCATCATGTGTCCTGCCCATTCAATGAAGCCTCGGCCAAAATCAGAAGTGGATTAGGCCTTTTCTTCCGTCTAAGTGCCTTGCGCAACCTCCTCTTCATGATCTTCATTCTCGCTTTGCACACATGCATGCGAGCCCAATAATGGCCTTTCATGTGGCGAAGCATGTCTTTGTCTCGATTGGCCTTCGCCAACAACTTCTCCAGATGGATATTCACACGCGTGAGTACAGTATCTCTGTCAGTCGGTGTCATGTCACCGGGTCTCTTTCGATTCCACTGTTTGTCCTCACGGATTTGGTGCACCTCATAAAATGTAAGCTCATCCTCAAGCTATTTGTTGCGCTGCTCCAAATAGTTAATCACCCACTGAGCCTTCTGCAATTGATATTTCAGCTGGTCATTCTCGGCCCTTTGCTCTTGGATGACTTCCCTCAGCTTCGAGCTAGGGGAGCTCGTATCAACATCAATGACTGTCAAATCTGTGTCCCGGCCTCCTGATGGGCCCTCATCATGCATGGGCCTCTTGCCCCTGTCCTGTACCTATACCTGCACTGAAGAAGAAGGCGATACCCCTTCCACATCATGTGGAGATAATACTCGCTGTGTCGATGAAGTCGGCAAGACCCCTTCCACCTCACGTGGAGATAATACTCGCCGTGTCGCTGCAAATAAGGCCCTGTGGCCTCGCTGATATGTCTGAACCAAAGGAGTGCTGATATGCTCAACCTCAAGTATGTCCGGCTGGTGTGAAGGCTCTCCTGCATCATGAACTGTCTCGAGAAGCGGTTGTGGCACTCTGAAAAAGTCTCTAGAAATGAAATCCTCCCATGTGATGCCCTGCTCTGACAACTGAAGTGACACCATGATCTTGATCAAAGCGAAATGATATATACTCCTGTAATGCTGCACTGGGCTCGTCTTCTTCTGCACAAACATCACCATCCTCTCTATGTTGCGGTATATGAAATACGGGATATTCATCATACGTACCCTTGTGAAGTGCATCAACAAATGAATATGGTACGCGAAAAGACGAGCATACCTGCCCTCACAACTGAAATACTGAATGATGAGCTTCATCAGCGGTGCATACTCATCTCTCAAAAATATGAATGGAAAAACTCTGCTCAAGTAACCCATATATCCAGTTTTAATATATGGCTCATAGTGAAATTTCTCTAAATGCTGACCCTTGTTCCATTCCTCGCCCATGTTTGGTATACCAGTGGCTTAAGCAATAGTCAAGGGTGACACAATGAAATCAACCCCAGCAAGACTTACCCGGCCATCCCGTAAATGTAGAACAAACAGACGGGCCAATTCACGATGAGGCCGGGTTTGTGCAACCATCTCACAAAATCTGAAACATGACAAATATCGGAAACAATCCATAGCTAATGGACATGCCTGCAACCGAGCCAAAGAAGTAGGCTCCTCTCTGCGATGATTACCACTTCTGTGATCTCTGTGGTACCCCCGTGGCACATTACCTTCAGTCACCGAATCACTGCCTGACCCTAGCTCATATTCTGACTCTGTCTCCGACATGGCTCTGACCAAGCTATGGGCACTATGTATACTGATATGAAAGCAGTGCAAACAAAGTTATGATGTGTGTTTCAACACCCAACAAATATCCCCACCGTCAAAACACCATAAGGAAACAAACCATGATAATATCTATGTTTTAAATGGATTGGAAAAGAGGCACAATCTCTGTTTTAAATGCAAGTGAAACTTTGACCAAAGGGAGCATGCAACCTTCAAAATATTGAACAAATCTTGTCAAAGGGAGCATGGCATCATATGAATGTGTTTGTCTATGAACAATTACAACAGAGTTATAAGTGTCAATGGGCAATGAAACAGAGTTATGAGAGTGTTTTTATCATTGGGCAGTGAGACACAATACAACCATAGTCACCATTGGAACGAAAGTCTTAAACATGGTAAAGTAATAGCAATGGTCACAATGATATAATGGGTATGAGAATAACATGGTTTTGATAATATATGCAAGGCTGGATATATCACTGACATAAAATAGGAGACAAACTCATGCAACCATCCATATTCATTTTAAAACCCTGAAAAACGATATTGCCATGACTGTGGGGTTTAAATCCTCCATTTGAAGTGTTTGAAATCATCAATGATGCCACCAACGCATTTAAAAACATCAAGCAATTGCTAAAAACCTGTTTGAAGGCCGATGGGGGCGATCCCAAACAAGAATGGGCGCTCAAAACGAATTTTCGAACCTCTGTTGATGCGTGGGTCGCTCACCTCTGCGTGGGTCGCTCGGCCCAGGTGGGTCGCTCACCTTGTAAGTTCACACTGCGGAAATAACCCAAGTGGGTCGCTCTGCCCAGGTGGGTCGCTCGCGCCCAGGTGGGTCGCTCGAGCTCCAAGACCCTGTCAACGCAGTTTTTAAAACGTGAATTCGGCCCTCCAACTCCAAATCTCGACTTGGGTGCTGTAGATTGGTGCAAATGAAATTGGTTTGGCTTTTATATATGCTGCAAATATCTTCCACAATCAGATTTGTTTCAAATCTAATTGAAAACCCATATTACAATGTTTTTGTAATTTCACATTTGGCTTTTTAAATACAATCTTCTTTTGGCTTTTCTGAGCTCGATTTTGATGATTTTGCTGTCTTCTTGTAGGGATATGGCTATTCAGCTAAGGAAAAGACCAGTGGTATTCTTTTGACATTTTCTTCTTGGTGGAATAAGTACAATTTATTACAACAATAATAATAATCAATTTCTAGTTCCAAAACAGAGTTTTGGACTAGAAATGTTTTTTTTTTTTTAAAAATGCTGATGATAATAAAACAAAAAATCACAATATGCGGAACCTTCCTCACCTTGCAGGCTTTATGAATGGTATACAAATGACTCAAAAACCCTAGACACTAGGACCAAAGACACTTATTGACATTTTAATGACCAAAAATGAAATGACAATGACTTTGAGTGATTTTTTGAGAAAAATTTTTAAAATAGCACTGCAGGTGTACACATGAGGAAACATAAGACGACAGACCCCTTCATCAGTCCATGGCATGCTCCTAGTGAAATGCAACGAAGTGGAACAAGCGAGACACCTAAAAATGAATATGCAAAAGACGAAATGATCACTGACGGAGGGCTGTAAGGGCCGACTCTAACAGGGACTGTCAGAGGTGTTTGTTCTTTGAAAGGCACTCCTTCTCGGGAGGCAAGCTCTTCTTTTGCTCCTTGGTGACCAGCCCGCTGCGTGTCATGAATTTTACACAGGGATCCACCCTTCTTAGCTCAGTTTTAACTCTTTGTACGTTCTGCATAGGGGTGGGCTGCTTTTCCTGCATCTTGGCTATTAAAATTGGGCAATCCTCTACCTCATAGTCCAGCTGCCTACAATATTTTCATGTTGGCCTGGTGGAATTTGGGCATTCTATGGCAAAGTGCCCTATTTCCCCACAGTTATAACAGACTAGCTGCCCACATCCTCGTCCTGCGCTTCCTCCCTGACCTCCTCTGCCTCGGGCCGGTGATCCTCCAAAGTGCGCAAAAAGTCTTGGCGACGCAGGGTCCGATTGTACCCTATATAAGTTCCCATGATCCATCATTAAGTCATAAGTACGACAGTTCTGCTCATCATGTCCCACTAATCAGCAGAATTGGCACCATTGTTGCTTTAGTTCTGGGACATATGCACCTAGCCAAGGGTAATGGTTTGTATCATGCAGTCCTGCTACCTGAAAATCATCACACCATAGTGCAGGTCCACTTGAACTTGGTCGTAATAGGATGGGCTCCCTACTTGCCCCTGGGCGTACCAGACTAGGTCCTCCGACTTGCATGTAATCCGTCAACAGAGGGCATTGATCCTTCATATGGCCAGACACCCGACATCGTATGCACCAGAGATTTGTGCAAACGTCCTTTCCTCTCTCTTTTCGCAGATTCTGCATCTCCATATGCATAGCCCCAAGTTGTTCCTGGATTTGTTGTACCCTTGCTGACATATCCTCTCGGGGGGCAACCTCTAGTTTCATAATGACTTCCACAGCCTTCTCCTATGACTCAAAGGTCTGATGACTCATTGGCGTGTGCAGGTGAGGTAACAACACAGCGATGAACCATTCTGTATGCTGCCTATCATCATATTCAAATCCTCCTTCCCTGATTTCTTTCTTCAGTCACTGATCAGCCTCCCATACTGACTCAGACACACCTTGTTTGAAGTCCTTTACTTCTGATACCAACTGGGAATAATATTTCGGCTTTCTGAACTGGTGCTTCAAACCGTCCCTGATATCTTGAATAGATGCACCCTCATTCTGGGCAATATACCGCATATACCAGTCCAAAGCCCTATCCTCGAAGGCCAACAACAGCTGCGCCATTTTTACCGTATCACTCACCACATTCTGTACAGTCCATACAGAGTCTGCAATGAACCAAAATTGGTCTATATCCTCATCTCCTACCCCCTTGAAGGTAGGTAGTTTCAAATGCGCAACCATATCATTGTCTAGGGAGGGTGGCAGTATCGGCGAATTCTTACCTTTGCACAGCCTAGGTGGCGATGTAGCTGGGGGATCTTGCGCAGCTGGTTCCTGCAATGGATTGCAGGCATATCTCCCTCTGTCAAGGTTGGTCCGATAGTATTTACCACTGCGTGTCGCACTCCCATCTAGATCCGAGGTCATTCAGTCAGTATGACTACACAAAATGCTCTTTTCGCACAGTAATTTCTTGATCAACAACGGTAACGTCCTCAGAAATTTTCCTCAAAATCCTTTGAAGAATCGTCGTTCGGCCTCAGAGTATGATACAAACTGATCAATGGAAAATTCTGTCACAAATCCTCCCAGCACACTATCCACCCAGTGATCCACCGTGCGTGTGATAGTATTATCAGTTTTTTCCAGCTGCTCAAGCAGCTCTAGGGTCCACTGAGTGACTCGCTCGTCCTTCTAGCACTTATGGAATTCCACAAGCCTGGCCAACCACTCCTGGAGTTCAATCAAAAAGGTTACAAAGAATATTTCATAGCTTTTAGTAAGAATGTACCTATTTTTCCACCTTTCTGCCGTTAATTTTTCACTGCGGTTTTCTTTTACTGCGAACTCTTGGATCTGTCTTTCAAACCAGTCTTTGATCTCTTTCCTTTCAAGTTTCCAGTACTCTCTTGTCATTAACCAATTCCTCTTTCAGACTTCTTCCGGTACTAGCAACGGAACCATTTGTTGGCTCGAGGGGTCCTAACACAGGTTCGGTGTGCAAGGTTTTCCAACAAACCCCTATACTACTGGTCCTTTTGGCAGTGACCTGCTTGCGCAGGTCAAAGTCTCACCCGAAGTAGTATGGGTGGGTGTTGGAACCAGGTTTTCACACCCTAAGAAAGGATGGGTAAAGCAAGAAGAGCTGTGATAGGTCCTATAATCCCCAATTACCTTGTTCTTCGCAGGGTTAATCAAGTCTTTATTCGCATCCACGTGCACTAGATCTAAAGTTATATGCTTTTATAACATTAACACAGCTTTTCATAAACAGAACATAATAGATCTAGATCCAAGAACACAATACACAGATCTTTCGCAGCGTAAAGACAAAAACACACAACACAACAATTATCAATAATTCACACAACAGTACTCACAGATTCAGTTCTCTAAAAACCTTTCGCATTCATTCATTCATCAATTCTTCCTTACAATTCCAATTCCCTTCCCAACCTGCGCACACAGCAGCAGGGTCCGCACACAGCTGGACTAGGATCTCCGTGCACACAGTCAGCAAGAGTTTGTTCCCCAAAACCCAAACAGATATCTTAAATCATAGTTCACATCAATAGCCCATCATTTCTTATCCTTTACAATACAAAATGGATCTCTATTTATAACAATCTAGCCTCGACTTTCCTATGGTCTACAACCCATGGTTTTCGGACCCCTAGTTTACCCTTTGACCCATTACAATGCGTTTGGGGCTTTGACCCACCCAAAAACCCCTCAGCAAGGCTAAATATAATAAAAAATATTCAAAATGGACCCGTTTCGTAGCTTGTTAGGAGACCCCGTTCCAACAGCTGCTATCGGGCTAAGTCCCCAAAAATGTTTAAGGAACTGTCATGCCTAAATGAGCAAAAGAGATAAGTTCAACTCCATGCTGCAAGCAAAGGAATCATCAAGAAAGTGAAGCTTCTGTTTTGTGAAAACATCACAGAGGTGTCAAAGGGAACATATCATGCCTCCTTGAACAAAATAAAGATCAAATTCATGAAAGAAAACCTGCAGAACAAAGGTGTAAAGAGTGTCAGTGAGAAAGGCAAACTCAAGGTTTTCAGTCACTTGCAAAGCAAAGGATGAGTTGAGCCTAGGTTGGAGATACTAAGATGGGTAAGCAACCTAAAAAGTTGCCAAAATAGACCTGTCATGCCTCAAGGAATAAAAAAAAGGTCAAGCTGATCTGAACACTTCAGAAGAATCATTGGTGCTTTACAGAGAATCAAAAGTTTCAAAGGGATGAGAAAATTTTAGTCTTCGAGGCAAACTTGAAAAATTTTGCCTGGCGCTGTGCCCCTGGCTTGGCTCTACGCATTTGGAATTTTTTCCTATCCATTTTATTAATGCTTTGCGTGACAAGCTCGACAAATTCCTTGGCGCTGCGCGCCTGTCACAAGGAACTATGCCTTTGCCCGACCCGACTCATCGTTCACCTCAGTGCTGCGCGTTTGGCCAGAAGGGCCTCCTCAACCCTAAAAGCACTCAATTCACTCCCAAACTCTTGGTGAAGGTCCTCCAGGCATGTTTAAGGTTGAGTACCATCACATCAACCCACTTCCAAGCATTTTTTCCATCAGTTAATGGAAGGAAACCCTAAGGAGAAAACCCTATATTTTATGCTTAAACGTCACTGTTCAAAACATTTCTCCATCTACATACTAAGAAGATCAGTGATAAAAAATGGGATCACACTATTTAGAGGTTTCTCATTCACCCAAGCTGTCCATATACCTATCTTATTCATAAGCACTCAATCCCCTCACTTACCCATTCCTTCATTAGCCTAAAAAATGTCATCTCATTTACCTTCCCTCCACCTCACAACAAATCAATCCTAGGGTTGGAAGAACAAATTATAAACATGTCAGCAGAGGGTTATCCTTAAGTGGTTAGCTTATCCCTCATTCTCACATATTTACACCCTCACTCATTCATCTCATTCACAAGCAAACTGCCATTCCATTATCCTCCTTCATATCAGTTTCACATCAAGTGCTAGAGTTTCAAAGGCATGAGTAATCAAATAATCAATGAGGGAAAGGGCCATAAGAAATCAAGCAGTGATCAGTCAAGCAATGAAGAGGCAGTTATCAGTGAAGATGAGGAAGATGAAGTAGAAATAAACATAAATGATGATGGTAATGATGATGGCAGTGGAACAAAGAGCCCTGAGGACAATGAGGATACAAATGAAGAAAGTGGCAAAGATGCCAGTAAGGGAGATAATGGTGAAGCACACATAGTGAATATGAGGAAAATGAGGCTAATATCAATGAGGCAAACAACAGTGCATAAGAAGGCAGTGAAGAAGGAAATAGGTCAGAAAGCCAAGATACTAGTGCAAATGTAAATGAAGAAGATGCCAATGAGGCAAATATCAGTGAGGACATTGACAGTGGCCCCTGTTATCACTCCAGTAAATTCTTAAGTTGTGGGATTTTGGTTTTTAGTCAAAGAATACTAGAGGTAACCAAAAACCTACTTCAAACTCTAGGATCTAGCCTTCCTAGAGTTAAGAGAGGGCTCTTTCTTTAAAGTTTAACTTTGTTTTAGTTTTGAATATTAGGCTAGTTATTAAAGTGCAATTTGGTTTGGTTTTGTTGGATTTGGTGGGAAAATTTCACTTGGAGGGTAGATAGAGGGAAATATACTTGTCCATTGGGCTATGGAGTCTAATTAAAGCTAACAGAACTGGGATCAAGGCCTAAAAGGTCAAATGTCTGCAGGGAAAGGTAGATATCCCTTTGAGATCATGGAAAATTGGTTTTTGAGATGGTATGATCGGAATAAAGGGCACTTAAGAATCCTTAAATCTAGAAAAGGAAAGTAGAAGATAGAGGTCAAACAAGAGAGGGGGAAATTAAGGGTTCCCTACACCGGAAATCAGAAGAAAACAAAGAAATGATAACTATTTAAAAATAGGGTGCTATTAACATGTCATATAGTAATACTCCTAGTTATACATTCAAATTTAGAATTAAAACACAGATGTATGCATGAAACAAAAGAAGATAAAAATGACAAGTTTAAAGAGAGTACTTCACTTCAGATAGCTTATCACAGGGATCTTGAAGTATGATGCCAAAAAGGTGATCCATTCTGCTACTCAAATTTGAAATCCAAAGCCTTCAAGTCAACAAAATATCTATAGTAATCTCCAGCAATTTTATTCCACCCAAAATACTTCAAAGAGTGAATTATTTATATAGAATGTCTTACAAAATATCCTAGATGACTTCTAGGAATAAACTTAGGAAAATTAAATATCTTACAACAATAATAGTGACAGTTTGCTCAACAAATTAGCAAGCTGTCCTATTTTATTCAAAATAAATAGAAATTTTTTTAAGATAAGAAGTAGTTGGCTGCTTATGTGTCCTCTCTACTGGCCTTTTAGATATTTTCAGAATCTAACTTGCCCTCACTGATACTCTTTCTCACTGATATTATTTCTCACTGATACTCTTTCACTTCTAATACTCTTTAACCTTCAGTAAAATTGGTTTCTGCAGTAAAAATATGTTTTGACTGTGAAATCAACAAACATATTTTTTTCTTCTTCATTTGTTGGCCTTTCATTTTTTTTATAGAAAATTAGTCAATGCTTGCCACTCCTCATTTTTACGAATTCTAATATTATTGAGTTTCCTAAAATTCTCATCAGCCTCAGTGTACCTGGAAAATGTGGGTTTGATGACAAACAAATGTTTGATTTCACACTGCAAATAAAACAAATCTTCAAAACTTTTTTGTAATACTTTTCCTGTGGGAATACCTTGGCCTGCTGGCTTGTTCACCTGTTCCTTGGCATGTTCTCTTATATTTTTGTCATAATCATTCTGAGGCATTAACTTATCATTGATCACCATGATATCATGAAGTCCCTTTTGCCTTAAATTGGTGAATTTGACCATGAATCTAGTGACAACAATATTCATTCTTTCACATTTCTCCTCAAGCTGCCTCATCAAATTTCTTTTGGTGGTTACTTTCCTAATTTCTAGGATTGTGGCTGTCCTGTAATTTATTTTCAATTCTTCAAGTTGCTATCTGTTCTTGTTGTTGAGGAAATTTATTAACCTTACAACCTGTTCTAGTTTATCTACCAATTCTTTTTGTGTCTTTTGGATCTCTGCTTGAGCTTCCAATAGTAACTCTCTCTGCTAAAAAATTACTTGAATTGATGGCCAAAAATCATGAATGGCTTCAATTACATTATGTCCTCATTTTTCTTTTTAACCAATGCTTCAGCTGCTTTGATGTTTGTAGGATCATATCCTAGCTGCAATACTAACTCTTCTAAGGCATTTATCCTTAGATCCTTTGCATACAATGAAGCTTTATCCATCTTCATTTGGTCCTGCATATTAGAAATGGTATTTTGAAGTCTATGAGCACTCATAGCTTTTTTGGTCACTGTGGAATAGAGCATCTCTGATGTTTGCTTGTGAAATTCAATCTGATCCAACTCATGGATTTTATCTGTGGCTACTTCCATATCAACATTTTTGTAGTCATCCACTGTCTTTGGCACTGGTACATTGGGCTATAAAACTGACATAATCAATTTTTGAGTTGAATAATCAAATGTTGATAGGAAACTATTTTGGTTACCTAGATTTTGCTTAAAAAACTGAGAATATATTTCATTTTTGATTTCCTCATTCTTCAATTTGATTTTCTTGTATTTTTCCTTAATATCTAAATCTTTCTCCTCAGCTGAATGTGAGGAAGAAGCCTCCATACTTTGTTGCCTTTCCATTATCTGTGCATATTCATTATTCAATTTTACTTGATTATGATTTGGCTCACTGATGATTACAGTGGCTACATTGGTATCTGTCTGTGTAGTGTTGGTATTCAAGGTCTGCGTTTCTTCAACATCTATTGTTACTTTGCCTTTAGCTATTGTATCCAGTTTTGGCATCTTATTGTAAATGATTTTAAACTTTGCCTCTATTGTAGTCTCTGCAGTATAAGCTCCTTCTTCTCTGATTCTCTTAGTGGATGTCTCTGGCTGTTTGGAAACTTCCAAAGGGTGACTAGTATTCCTTTGGTTTACTGCCTCTGTTAAAGTATTTTCAACCCACTCAATTTGATTAGCAAACTTCTTTATTTCTGGCTTTGACTCATGGATAAAGGGTTTCAATTTACATTTACCCTTATTTTACTTAAGATCCTTTGTGGATCGTAATTCCATGGGAAGCTTTTTTCTAATTTGTATCCCAGTAATTGACTTGCTGCTTCCTTTTCCGCATCTCTTTGATTACATATGAAAGGCCCAATGTGATTTTTGAGTTTAAATTCGGTCTTTTTCTTGGCTGTCATGAAATTAATTGAATTTGAATTCAGGATCTGCATAATGTACTCTAAGGCAAAGAACCTCATAGATGGATTCTTAGGTAACTTGTAGGGCAACAATATAGAACCAAGAACTCTGATTTCAGTGAATTTCTCATACAGATACAAATCAACTACTTTGCTTTGCTCTGATAGCTGCAATATTATTTTCATTTCTTCACTGATTCTAGGCTGCTCTGTTTTTGTCAAAATGGTGGTTAATGGATGTACAAACAGCTCTGCAAACTCTGAATAATTGAATTCTGTTCCTTATTTTATGAGTATAGATGTCCAGAAGATAATTGATAGAGGTTTTCCTTCTATATCCAACTTCTGAAGTGAAATTGGAAAACTCTCTGATTGGAAGAATATAAACAAGTGGAAAAGATGGGAGGTATATCTAAATACTCCTTCCAGCTGCAAATTAGTCAATTGATAGTGAATGCTATCAGCTATAAAACCAGCATAGTCAAATACAACTGAAGGTGGCTGTCCTGGAGAAAAGGTGGAAAAAAATCCTAGGATAGACTCATCAGTATGCTCATCAATGAAATACCCAAGTATGAAGGAAAGCATGGAGATTACATGCCGTGAACCTTCAGGGAACTTTCCAGTTGAATATGGAGGGTTTAATTTTGGAATTTCAACATGCAGAGGCATGAAAGTCTGGAAAATCATAAGCCTTTTAGGAAATTCTAAGTTAATGTATAACTTAGTGAGGGCTTCAATAGACAATGGGACTGCTTGGGGGTCCGGTTGAAGCTGCAACATTTGGTTTATTGACTCTGCAGTAATGGTAAATAGGACCTCTTTGTTTGTATTGACAATAGCTCTTTGTTTAGGAATGTAGTACTGATGACATAGTCTGATACTTTCTTGAAAAGGGTGAGTCAGGGGAACTACATATTTGGGAAAATTGGATTCCCAAATATGAACATCTTCTTGATTATCTAGGGATTTTTCAAAACACTAGTTGTGGATATCTAACAGATTGAACTCAACAATAGGATCAGCTATTTTGTAGTCAATATCAGCTAAGGGACTATGCTAAATATCAACAACTGGGGGTTGTCATGGGTTGACTAAAATTGCAGTATTTGGAGTCATGGCAGGAGTAGCTTTAGGAGTCTTAGAACCTTTAGATTTGTTTCCATTCTATTTTTTAGGAATTTTGTTAGGCTTTTGCAAGTTCAAATTGTTTTCATAGGCAATTTTACTATAAGAGAGGCTTGATTAGGAAAATTTAGCAAAATAGAATGTCCCTTTGGATTTTATGCTCAATTAGGTCTCTCAAATGAATTTATGAGGCTAAAAACTGGTCTAAAACAAAAAATAAGGGTTTCTGAGTCTTTTGACTGCAAATTGGGCTAAAAATCTGATGAAAAAGGTTTTTTAGAAGATATAGGGCACCTGCAGAGGATTTTCTGGCCTTTTAAAGCTTGAAATTAATCAAAAACTGTGAAGAAATGATAATTTTCTTTGAAAATGGTGCGCAGCGGATTCTAGAGTTCCTGGAAAAATTTTGCTAGAGTTTTGCATGTTTGTGGGACTTTTGGGAAATTGAATTTAATCAATTTCTTAATTTTAGGATGCTTTTCTTTCTTTTAAAAGGTTTTTAAATTTGACTGCAAGTTAAATTCTGAGAAAAATACCTGGTATGCTGCAGGTATTTGTTTTCCGGAGAGGTTTATGAGGTTTCTTGTTGAATTGATATCTTCAGTGTATGAACTGGAGCGATATAGCTCCTTAGCAGTCTTTTACAGGCTTCTTAGGCAAAGGTTTGCAAGTTTTAGGTGTAAATATGGCAGAAAATGGCTATCAGGGCTTTTTGCAGCTTTACATAGTCGGGAGGGCAAAAACACTGGTTAAACGCGACATATAGGTGGAAAAATGCATATATAAAGGTTAATTAAATATTTTGATTGTATTAACCCTTGGCATTAATTACATGTTGCATCAGGCGGGAAGTGGTCTCGGAATTACAAAGGCGCATAAAACCGGCGGTTTATCGCGTAGAGTTTAAGTGGTAAGCAGTTTTAAACCAAACTCACGCGATCGAATCAGGAGGGGCCATATGGAGGGGAGGGGTCAACAGAAAACCGGTCATTTCGCGTGGCTTTTGCATTGGAGCGGTCGGGCATGTTGTTTACGCGATATCGCTCCTCAATCGTTGGATCTGAGATGTTAATGCGAACGGTGAGGATTGCTTTGGGAGCTGCGTCGGGATGGAAAGGTGGGACCGGGATGGATCAAATGTATCAGAAGGGTTTAATATATGTCTAAACCTTTATAATATAATCGAGGAGTATAGGTTTAAAACATATATGCAATGTTTTATTTATTTATAGCGGCGGGATAAATGTTTATTGCAAAGGTGCTTATTAAACAAGGTTTTTAAAGCCTTATTCATTGGCATATATATATATATCTATATATATATATATATATATATCTATATATATATATATATATATATATATATATGGCGGGGTTAATGTATTTATTTAAAACATTTGTTAAATGTTTTTAATAAAACATAAGCGGGTGGGTTTATACATTGTATTTATATAGTTTTCAACCATTTTTGATAGTTTAAAAACTATAGCATGAGATATTTGAATAACGATAATCTTTTAGACCAAAGGGTTTTATATCTTGGGGTTTTCATTTATGCACATGGGATAATATACTTTGGTCAAAAGTTTATAATAGTGGGTTTTTGGGATATTTAGATATAATGAAATTAATAACTGGGAAAAGGTATTTCTTAGGGATTTAATAAAATATGTTAAAAGTTAATATGAGAGGGGAGTGAAATGTAAAAAAAAATACATATTATCTCTAAATATAGTACAAAATCAAGCATTTCTCATTTTCATATTTCTTTCATTAATACTTAGGATAAATGTAACTTTGTGGGTTTTTATGAATGCTTATGAAGGAATGAATTTAATTACTCTAGGGTTACATTTTACTAAGCAAGAATGTGTTTTTACTTACGAAAAAGGGGTTTTAATACATGAATGAAGGATAAATGATGATAGATGAGGATTTAACATAAGAACTCAATATTTTTAACTAACCAGTCATAGAGCCTTGGGTCCGGTCCCAACAAAAGTCAGAGAAATTCTCTGAGCCTGTTTGACTAATAGATTAGAATACTGAACACTCATGGGGGAGGGGAAATTAGTGAATTTTCCCAATGATGTATTATTTACATGATTTCTCCACTGCTTTCTACCTACCCAATCTTGTATTTCTAACATTTTTTCTTCATTTTGCAGGTGATTTAGGCTTGCAACCTTAAAACATTTTCTTTCAAAGCATAAAACTATATAAATCTACCTTATTTCATCCAAGGGCTCAGATTAAATTGTTGAGCTCCTAATTATTCTCTATCTATCTACTGATTTGTCAAGTTTAAACTGTTTGACAAATCTTTATTCTCTATCTAAAACATGAAATTGAAACATGAACAGTTAAGATTAAACTATTTAACTGATAATGGATTATGGAATTTATTGACACTCTGCACATAATCATTATTTTTGCAGTAAAAAGTAAAATTAGTGGCATTTGGACTTGCTCACTTTTAGGTTTTATTTCTCTTTTCTTTTTGGGTTTATATTTTTCTAAGTCCTTTGATTTTTCTTTTAGGACTTTTTACCCTCTTTTTGATTTTTTATTATTTTTCATTTTTTCAAAATATGGGAAAACAACTTGCAAAAAGCAAGGCATGTACATATTTACAAGACTTATCAAAGTCAATTCAAAATTTTATGAACCTTATTATTATAGGACGCTAACAGTGGCTCCACATGGGGATGACATTTCCTGGTGAAATATGAAGAACTCTGAGACTAGTAGCCTTTGAAATTTGACTGTGATGATCCTGCAAATGTCTTCTGATATCTGCAACTTATTCATATTTATGATATTTACTTCTCAAAGCTTAGAGCCTTCTCTTCGGGCTTCAACTTTGCTAAGGAAACATCCAATCCAATCTAAACTTTGCAATGTATATGTACAATGATCAAAGTGAATAAAAACTAACTATTGGTTAACTCAGGTGAGTAGTAGTGCTTCAGCATTCTACCATTAACTGGTCCTTCTTGCAGATCTGTTCCATCCAATTCATTGAGAAAGAAAGCATTATTACCTCTATATCCATAAATTACATAAGGTCATTTCCATAGAAAATCAAAATTTCCATGTTTTCCTTTGTCTTCTCTTCTGGAATCCCATTTTAACACTTTATCTGCTATATAAAAATCATCCTCTTTAGTCTTTTTATCACAGATTTTCTTGATCTTATCCTCAATGACTTGAGATTTGACATAAACTTCTTCCTTTGTTTGTTGCAAGTGCATAGTTTGATTTATCCTTCTCTGGATGTCATTAGTTTCAACCTGTAATTCTTAGATCATTTTCATCACTGGTACACCTAGGGAGGAGGGAAAAAAAACATCCATTCCATAAACTAGTTGATAAGGTGAAGCACCAATGGATTTCTTAGTAGTAAGTCTATCTGCCCATAAGGCATTGACTAACTTTTTATGCCAAGTCTTTTTATTGTCTTCAAGTAATTTTTTGATGATATTTACTAGGCTTTTGTTTGAGGATTCGGCTAGGCCATTACCTTGGGGGTAATATGCAGTAGAGTGGCCTAGGGTAATATGATATTTGTGGCAAAACTCAATCATTTTCTTAGATTTGAATGTTGCTGCATTATCAGTAATTATATTTTGAGGGAACCCAAATCTTGAAAGGATGTTGTTTTCTAGGAAGGAAATACTGATAGTATCAGTGGATTGTCTGGAAGGTATGGATTCAATCCACTTGGTAAAATAATCAATGGCTGTCAAAATCCACTTATGTTGGCCTAAAGAGGGGGGGTGAATTTCACCAATGAAGTATAAACCCCATTGTTGAAATGGCATTTTAGTTGAAATTGGCTTTAAAGGGAGGGGTAATAATTTCTTCTTACCCTAAAAAATTTCTCACTTATGACATGAAGTAACATATTTTTTGACATCAACAAACAAGGTAGGCTAGTAAAAACCAGCTCTCAAAATCTTGTCAGCAGTAGATTTCCAGTATAAATGTCCTCCACAGTCACCTGCATGAAATTCTTCATGTATTTTGTCAACTTCTTCCTTTAGTAAACAATTTAATAAAATCCCACTATGATCTCTCCAAAAAAGTACATTATCTAAGATACAAAATCTGACTGCTTTAAGTTTTAAAAATCTAACTTTGGTTCTTGACAATCTAGGAGGAGATTGTAAGTTTTGGAGTACAAATATAATATCTGTATACAAAGGGGAGTGTGAAAAGGCCTCACTGATCGATGGAGTCACCATCTCTTCCAGATCATCTACTTGAGCAATAAAATTTATATCTAGGGCATTACAATTGGATTCAGCCATAAGTCTGGCTAATCCTTGACCTTTAATGAGCTTGGTGGGTTTTATCTCTATGTAATATTCCAATATAGTGGCAATCCACTTACCTCTTCTTCCATCAGGACCATCCTGAGTAAGAATGTCTTTAACTACAGAATTTGGGACATAGGCAATAATGTGTGAGTAGAGAATATAAACTCTGAAGTCTTTAATGGCCTTAACCAAGGCTAAAGCTTGTTTTTCCATAATGTTGTACTTTAAAGGGGTATCTCTAAGAGCTTTACTGAAAAAATCTATGGGTTGTTCAAATCCTTGATCATTTTTCTGCAGTAAGACTGCAGCAATGGTGTGTTCTGAAGCAAATGAAAAAATCATGAAATCTTTCTTAAAATCAGGACTTATTAGGACTGGAGTTTTAGTTAAGGCTTGTTTGATAGAGTTAAATGATTGTTTAGCCTCAATAGTCCATCTAAGAACTGAATTTTTTTTAGCATATTATTCAATTCTCTAATTATTTCACCTAAATTAGATATA
Organism: Pinus albicaulis; assembly: GCA_034641835.2. Lineage (NCBI taxonomy): Eukaryota > Viridiplantae > Streptophyta > Pinopsida > Pinales > Pinaceae > Pinus > Pinus albicaulis. Next base: position 24,002,527 of record CM076569.1, on the reverse strand, counting down.
AATCTTCTTAAAAAATTTATCTTACCTAAAAAAGCTTGTAATTCTTTGATGTTTCTTGGTGGGTTGATGTTCAAAATTGCTTCTATCCTAGCAAGATCTATCCTAATTCCTTATTTTGAGATTATATGTCCAAGTAACTTACCTTATTCTAGTCCAAATAGACTTTTCTTAGGATTTAAAGAGATGCCATATTTCCTACACTTAATAAAAACTTGTCTCAAATGATCCAAGTGTTCATTATTTGTTTTGGAAAACATAGTAATGTCATCTAAGTAAATTACTAAGAACTCATGTATTTCCTTTGCAAAGGCTATGTCCATATCCCTTTGAAAGGTTTCTCCTACATTCATTAGTCCAAAGGGCATTTTTACATACATAAAAGTGCCCCAAGGAGTAGTAAATGTTGTTTTAGCTTGGTCTTTTTCTTGAACAAGGATCTGGTTGTATCCTGAAAAACCATCTAACAATGAAATCCTTGAAGAACCTACTACCCTTTGTAATATGTGGTCCATTTTAGGTAAAGGGTAATTGTCCTTCAAGGATACTTTGTTAAGATTTCTAAAGTCCACACACAATCTAATTTCTCTTGTTTTCTTTCTTGTAGGAACTAAGTTTGAAACCCAATCAGAATATTTGATTGGTGCAATGATCTGGGCATCATACATTCTTTTAACTTCTTTTTCAATCAAAGGTAATAACACAGGTTTAATCCTTCTCAACTTTTGTTTGAATGGCTTTTGATCTTCTTTTACTGGAATTTTATGTTGGATTATGTTTGTATCATAAGAGTTTAAATCTTCATAACTCCAAGCAAACACATCTTGATATTCCTTTAAAATATCAATATATTTATCCTTTTCTTGTTGAGGTAAAATTTTGGACAGTTTGATTATATTTGGTTTTGATTCTTTACCAATGTTACACTCTTCTATGCCATATCTTACTGGCTCCATTTTTGGCTTTCTAGCTACATCATTAGAGTAAAAAATATCCTCTAAGGGAGTTAAACCTTTAGGTAAAAAATTATCCTTAAGGTTCACTATATTTGATTCATCTTCAATAATTTATTCAATCTCTACTTTCTCTAAGCTATCTATGTCAGCTTGACTAAATATAGTGGGTTTATAAAAATTTATTTTATTTACATATAATTCATTTAAATCTATTTCACAATCCAAATCATGATTTATTGTACAATCTGTATCTATAATACAATTCTGAAATTCTCCTTCATTGTTCATAAACTTGTAAATCTGTTCATCCTGAGAAACAATCTGCCAATACTTAAGATTATCTGGAATTATTGGCCTATGTTTGACTTCAGTAGTATATCTGTGATTAGGTTGAAATGGTAAATTGCATGTACTAGCAAAATTTGCAAGACAATGAGCTTATATATTTTGTTTTCTAGGTATGAAAACAAACTTACATTCCAATAAATCATCAGTTAAATCTATGACAGTGTCTCTATATTTTCTTAGTCTAGGATTGTAAACAAAATAAACTCCATTTACTTGTTTTATGATAAAATATGAATCTCCCATGATTAAAATTATTTTTCCTCCCGAGTTTCTAATGATTTGGAGTCCTAGGATAAGGGCTTCATACTTGGCCATATTGTTTGTACATTTGAAATTTAGCATAAAAGCATGACCTTCAGAATGATTCGTCTCCATATTTGTTATCCAGACTCCTTCTCCTGCACCTAACTTATTCACTGAATCATCAAAGTCTAAGTGCCATTGAGATTCATGAAAAATGTTATCATTGTTTGGTACTCTCTTTTTATCTACTAGTTCAGTTTGGATTTCACTTGTTACAGAGTTACATAGGATGAAAGAATCAAGGTCAGTTGGTGTAGATTAAATTGGGTAGTTTATAGATCTTTCAGCACTACTGACCATGTACTTCATTAATGTTTCCCTATATAATGTTTTAGGCTGGCCAAACAATGAGATAGTAGCATAAGACATGTCCAATTGTAGAGATCCCTGCAACTTTTCTCCCCATGAGCGAGAAAGTAGCATACCATATTTTGGTGGGATATTAGCTACTACAATGTCCATTAATATACTCTTACCAGGGTATTGAACTAGTGTTACACACAAATCCTTAATTAAACCTAAGCATTTAACTTTACCAGAATCAAAAGAAAACAAATCTTTGTATGACCTTGTAATTTCTAGATTCAGAGTTTCCATGATGGCTTTTGGCATTAAGTTATGGGAAGCTCCTGAATCTAGCATTGTGTTATGTAGAATTTGATCATGAATAGTGAGACTGATATAAAATGGAGTAACTGCACCATCTGCATGTTTTCCATTTACATTTGGGCCAAAAATCAACTCTGGCTGATCATCATTTAGATTTATGGAGTCTTCTCCATTATTCATATTTAATGTTTTAGTTATGGTTGATTTATATAGGTCATTCTTTACCAATTCAGTTAAAGGAATTGGTATTTTAAGTTTTACAATTTCTGATTATATATTGAATGCAGGTTGAGCTTTACTGATTTGAATCAGTTCTTCTTTTGTAACTGTAGTTTGTGTTGGTTTGTCTTGCTTTTCTACAGTTGTTTTTTCATTTTCAATTGTTTTAGGATTCTCTCTTTATGTTTCTTGTGTTTTACTATTTCTAACTTTATTTTCAGGGATTGTTTATGAAGCAGTAGATGTTCTTTCTGATTTAGAATTTTCAGCAAATGTTTTTGAAGTAACAGTCTTTGGGTCTACAGTTTTAGGATCAGCAAAAGGTTTTTTGGCATCTAAATTTGTTTTTTTTACAGAATTAAAAGCTTTAGTAGCAGTAGATTTTTGCGAATATTTTGGAGCTTGAGAAACTTCATCAGTAATATCAACAATTTTAGGGCCTGATGCTTTCTTAGGACTAGAAATGTTTTGGGAGGAATTTGAGTTTTGCTTATTTTCCCTAGGGAGAATTTGCAGAAATTTTGTTTTAGGGGCTTCTACTGTTTTCTGATTTTGAGTTTGGGAAATTTTCTTAGTAGAAGACTCATTATTTTTCTTGTTTCTAATGTTATACTGGCTATGTATTTCATTTATTGCATAGTCATAACCTTACTTATAATCAAAGGATTCACTAGAATCTAATTTAAGCTGTTGAAGTTCAAACAATTCCTGATCTTCCTGAGTAAGGAAAATAGTATTGTTGTCATCAATTCCCATTAGATTAATAGTATCTTCCTCATCGCCATTATTATTCTGAGAACTTTCAACATAGTTCTCTTGGAATGGTGCCCTAATTGTTTGGTTTGGGGATGTTTCTTTTCCTTTTCCAAAATTTATATTTTTTTCTAAAATTGGGATTTCTAAACTCTTGTTGGTTATCCCACTGAGGTCTTCTCTCCATATTATCTAATCTATAAATTACTCTTTCAAAGGTTTTAGCTATAACATCCATTTTTGTGTCTGAATTAGCATTTTCTTCTTTGATAGTCGCTCTTCCTTCATTTATAAGTCTAGCTTTTCTAGCTAGAATGTTCACTTCTACACTTACTGCATCAGTTTGCATTTTTTCTAAGGTATCTGCATCTCTTTCCCTTAATTGGTAAGCCATATCTATATCAAATCCATTAGGGAATTTGAGTAGAATGAAATAAGGAGTAGGTTTCAGATTTGTAGGGATAGAATTATAGACACTATTATACCTGGTGCAGTAATCTTGAACAGACTCATTTGGAGCTCTTTTTAAATTATCAAATTCAGACAAAATTTGGAGGGTGTTCTTTTTATTTTCCCATTTATTTAAAAACGAAGTAAAAAAGACAGCCAAATCAGTTACACTACCAACAACTAAATCTTTAAACCATTTCTTAACTGCTCCTGTTAAAGTTTGAGCAAACAGTCTCATTAGAACATCTGAATCATCAATTTCATAAATTTCAAAGAAGTCGGTCATCTTAGTAATTTGATGCTGAGAAGCACATTGGGTAGTACCATCAGACAATGGTATTTTATTTTGATAGTCTTGTGGCATATGTTAGAATATTATATATTACAGAGCAATGCAACACATAAAATATGCGAAAATACAAGCACACAAAACACATAAAACTAGAGAGACACGGGTATACGTGGTTCACCCAGTTTGGGCTACGTCCACCCCAAAAAGCCAGTCCTTCCTTTCTATTATCCAGCAAAATGAAGAGACAAAACCTACAACAGATCCGCTGTAATATCCTTTGTTCTCTCTCACAGTCTCCCTATCTGTTTCTCGCTCCGAGAATACACATGTCATACACATCCTCAATACAATACCCTCACACAAAGAGAGGGGTTGCCTTCTAGGGAAAAAAACCCTAAACTAAACATAACTTCTACCGTCAGATCATCTGCCTAATGAATGGCCCAGATTGACTAGAAATTACTATACTTTTACAAGGCAATTTTACATATGTTTTTAGCTTCGGGTGCCGCTTTCCCCAAAACCCTCACAAGTAGGGGGCCTATAAAGTCGCTGGCACTCTTAATCTCCCCCACTCAGCCGATTAATTTTTACTAGTGGCGTGTCACCCCATTTAAGGCACAGGTCCAATGCCGTGACAGCAACAAGATCAGGCTCCACACCCAACAATCTCCCACTTGGAAATTGATTGTAGCAACTCCACCACTGCTTCATTTGCTGGAAAATGACTCCTCTTTGGACCTGGCTATTTCTCATCTTCATCGTCATCCTTGAAGACCAATTGAAACTGAGCACATTCTCAGTTTCTCCCTGGTTACAACTTTTGTTAGCATATCTACAGGATTCTGGCTAGTGTGTATCTTTTCCAGCTTCAACTATCCATCTTCCAATATTGACCGTATGAAATGGTACTTGAGATGTATGTGTTTAGTCCTGGAATTAAATGCTGAGTTCTTTGCAAGATGAATGGCACTTTGTCTATCACTGTATAACGTGCCCATATCATGTTTCTTACAAAATTCATCCATAAAACTTTGTAACCAAATCATTTCTTTAATAGCCTCTGTAGCAGCAACATACTCTGCTTTTGCTGTTGAAAGTGCAACAACACTTTGGATTTTTGAAACCCAACTGACAGCTGTTCCACCTACATTAAATATATATCTTGTAGTACTCCTCCTGTTATCTCTTTCACCTGCCATATCTGCATCAACATATCCCTGTAGAGCAATGTTTGAACCACCAAAGCATAATGTTTGATTTGTGGTACCTCTCAAATATTTGAGAATCCATTTTACTGCCATCCAATGTTCTTTTCCTAGATTATTCATGTACCTGCTTACAACTCCCACTGCATGTGCAATATTAGGCCTTGTGCAGACCATTGCATACATTAAGCTTCCAACTGCTGATGCATATGGAACTTTAGACATGTAATCCATGTCTTCCTGGTTCTTTGGGCACATATCCTTACTAAGTTTGAAATGGATAGCAAAAGGTGTACTAACTGGTTTTGCATTGTGCATATTAAATCTTTTCAACACCTTTTGTATGTACTCATTCTGAGACAGTGTTAATTTTCGATTTTTCCTATCTCTGGTTATTCTCATACCAAGGATCTGTTTTGCAGCTCCCAACTCCTTCATTGCAAATGAATTTGCCAATTTTTGTTTGAGCACATTTATTTCCTGCATGTTAGACCCTGCAACAAGCATGTCATCTACATACAATAACAGTATAATATAGCTTCCATCATTTTTCTTTTTCAGATAAACACAATGATCAGAGTGACATCTAGTATAACCTTTTTCAGACATAAACTTGTCAAATTTTAGATACCACTGCCTTGGAGCCTGTTTTAAGCCATACAAGCTCTTCTTTAACCTGCACACCAATTTTTCTTTCCCTTTGACCTCATATCCTTCTGGTTGTTGCATGTATATCTCTTCCTCCAAATCTCCATGGAGAAATGTTGTCTTTGCATCTAACTGTTCAAGATGTAAATCTTCTGTTGCTACAAGACTTAAGATAGTTCTGATTGAAGTCATCTTAACAATAGGAGAAGATATTTCATCAAAATCAATACCTTTCTTCTGTGCAAACCCCTTCACCACAAGTCTAGCTTTGTACCTCTGTTTTCCTCCATCTTCTTCCTTCAGCCTGTAAACCCATTTATTCTGCAATGTAGTTTTACCTGCAGGCAACCTGACTAAGTCCCAAGTCTGGTTATGCATTAAGGAGTCCATCTATTCTTCCATGGCTAGCTCCCACTTCTTCCTGCTTTCAACATGCATTGCTTCTTCATAACATTCAAGTTCACCAGAATCAGTCAACAATAAATAATATAATGAAGGAGAGTATCGTTCAGGGGGTCTACTCATCCTGGTAGATCTTCTAACACCACTTTCAGGTGTTTGAGGTGTCTGTTGTTGTTGTGGTGGTTGTTGCTACTGTGGTTGTTGATTATTATTATTTTCAGGCACCTTTACTTTTTCAATTATCTCATCAAGAACTATGTATTCCTTGCTTTCTTTTTCCTATTTCTTTTCCTGCAACTGATTCTTATACAAGAGCTTTTCATTGAATATTACATCTCTGCTACTAATGATTTTGTGATTTTCATAATCATATAAGAAATAACCAAAATCATTAACACCATATCCAATAAAGATTATTTTCATTTATATGTGCCTCAGGGATGCCGTGGGCTTTAAAAAAAAAAAGAGAAGAAGTATGTCCATGCCTTTGGTAGAATGCCACCAGAATCAGTTCCCCATGATAGCGCATCTACCTGGGGTGTGAACTGATGCACCGATGCCTTGCACGCTCCATGATTGTTCTGTTCATTATTTTTGACACACCATTTTCTTGTGGTGTTCTTGGAACTGTCTTTTCTCTTCGAATTGCATGCTCTGAATAGTTCCTATCAAACTCTTTGCTGCAGTATTCACCTCCATTGTCTGATCTGAGACACTTCAACTTCTTTCCTATCTCAATCTCAACCAAACCTTTCCATTTCTTGAAAGTATCAAATACATTAGATTTATTTTGAATACAATAAATCCAAGTTTTTCTAGTTGCATCATCAATAAACGTAACATAATAGCGAGAGCCACCAAGAGATGATACTTGAGCAGGTCCCCATACATCTGTATGCACAAGCTCCAATTTTTCGCTCTTCTTTTCTTTCCCAACTCTGAGAAATCTGACTCTCTTTTGTTTTCCATAAATGCAATTTTCACAAAAATCCAAATCAACATCTTCAAACCTGGCAACAAATTTCTTGAGTGAATAATCGTCATCCCCTTCTCACTCATGTGTCTGAGCCTATGATGCCATAATGTTGCATCTGCTCCTTTGGAAGTTAAAGCATTAACATAGTTAGAAATACCATTGCATAAATACAATGTACCAACCTTTTCACCTTTTTCTATTACCAGGGCTCCTTTGGTGACCTTCCAAGCTTTATCTGTGAAAGTTGTCACACAACCTTCACTACCTAAATACCTTGTTGAAATCAGATTTTTCTTTAGATCTGGAACATGCCTTACCTCCTTTAATAACCATTGGTTTCCATTCTTATGTTTTACAAGAACTTTACCCATTCCAACAATTTTACAGGGTTTATCATCACCCAAACGAACTTGTCCAAAATCTCCTTGAACATAGTCATGAAAATATTTCTTATCAGGTGTGGTATGGAATGAAGCCCCTGAACCTACAACCCAAGAATCAGTAACATTTTTGAAAGAAATAATCAAAGCATCTTGTAACACATCACCTGTCACATTTGCTTCATGATTTTTTTCTTGCTATGCATCTCCTTCGTTTCCCTTCCGAGATCTACAGTCTTTCTTTAGGTGTCCTTTAATATTTCCGCATTTCCAGCACACTATCCCCGATCTGGACTTGGATTTGTCTTTCCTTGATTTATTGTGATATCTTGAGCTCTTTCCACTTTCCATTCTCCTTCCCCTAGACTTTGCACTAAAAGCATTACCTGATGTCTCACTGGAGCTTTTCCATTGCATTGCCTCGCTAAGGATAGCACCGACAACATCATCAAACTTTAAAGTACTAGATCCAGAGACAAAGTTACTAATGGCCATTACTAAACCATTCCAACTCTCTGGCAATGAGCACAAGAATAACAGAGCTCTAACTTCATCATCAAAGTTTACCCCTACAGAACTTAACGGACTGGTAACTGTATTAAAATCATTTAAATGGTCTGCAACAGATCCACCTTCCGACATCTTCATATTAAATAGTCGTTTCATAAGAAATACCTTGTTTGAGGTCGAGGGATTTTCATATAGTTTTGCCAACGTTTGCATCAAACCCTCTATTGTTGTTTCCTTCGAAATATTGAAGGCGAATGATGCCGCAAGGCACAACCGTACTGTTTCGAGTGCCTTTCTATCGAGAATGTTCCATTCCGCATCTGTCATGGCTGCCGGATTCTTTTTTTTTTCCACTCAATGGTAGGTACAGATCTTTCTGATACAAATAATCTTCCATCTGCATCTTCCACAACAGGGAGTTTTGGCCGTTAAAATTCTTGACCCTAAACTTACCATCTTCTGCCATTGCTCCCACTCGAACTAGGAACCCTTCTTTTCTGCGAGTTTATCATCCAAATATACCTTCGGCCCTGATACCAGTTGTTAGAATATTATATATTACAGAGCAATGCAACACATAAAATATGCGGAAAATACAAGCACAAAAAACACATAAAACCAGAGAGACACAGGTATACGTGGTTCACCCAGTTTGGGCTACGACCACCCCGAAGAGCCAGTCCTTCCTTTCTATTATCCAGCAAAATGAAGAGACAAAACCTACAGCAGATCCACTATAATATCCTATGTTCTCTCTCACAGTCTCCCTATCTATTTCTCACTCTGAGAATACACATGTAATACATAGCCTCAATACAATACCCTCATACAAAGAGAGGGGTTTCCTTCTAGGGAAAAAACCCCTAAACTAAACATAACTTCTACCGTCAGATCATCTGCCTAATGAATGGCCCAGATTGACTAGAAATTACTATAATTTTACAAGGCAATTTTACATCTGTTTTTAGCTTCAGGGGCGCTGCCCCCGAAACCCCCCACCAGGGGGGAGCTCCATAAAGTCACTGCCACCCCCCCTGGACCCCCCATGGCAATGATTAAATTACGGACGGCGTTGCCACCCCATTTAAGGTACAGGGGTCCAATGCTGTGATACAAAGTAAACAAGACAATCAGGCTCCACACCCAACAACATATCATGAAGTTGTTGTGGTAGGACAAGGGGATCATATCTAGCAGCCATAGCTTGAAGCTTTGCTTGACTAGGAGGTAAGGTTGAACTACTTGGAACTGTGCTGGAAATGATAGTGGATGAACTTAAGATAGTATTTGAAGTGCTGGGAAATGAGGACGACGTTTTTAAGAAATAAAAAGGTGAACTAATGGATATAGTGCATGAAGTGATTGGTGGAAATAACACTTTAGGTTGTAGAGGTAATTTAGGGATGAATGGATTTGTAGATGAGCTAGTAGTAGAATTTATAAATTATGTAACAACATAAAGAGATGAATCTCTAGATGGAATTATTGTGGTATGTAATTGGGAGGCTGAAGGTCTGTTTGCATAAGTCAATAAATGAGCTAATTCAATAGCTTCATCAATATCCTTTAGAATAGTAATATTAATATCTTCAACTTTGGTCTGATATTCAACTTTCTTAGGTCTAGAATTTAATGTAATAGATTTCTGTTTTGCATTCAAAAATGAAATAAAAGCATGGTCTAAAACAACAATTTTTAAATCATTTTCAGATTTACTTTTAAATAAGGAATGCTCAAATTTCAGATCAAAATCAATGTCTTGCAGATTTTCTAATTCACTTGGTAATGAATTGACTCTTACTAATGAGATTTCACCTTCTAAATTTTCTGTTTGTTTTTTCTTTTTACCAATTCGGCCTGGGTCATCTACTATGACAGCAGGCTTAGGATCTGGGCTAGACCTGGTATAATAGACTTTCCTAGAAGCCAGAATTACAATTTTTCAATACCCACAACCTATAAAATCAATCTTAAAGTAAAAGAATAATTTAAATGATTCCTTTAAGCCTAATTTTATGACTAAGGACTGGTTATTTCCCTAGTATGGTCGCCAGTAATGTTATCACTCTAGTAAATTCTTAAGTTGTGGGATTTTGGTTTTTAGTCAAAGAATACTAGAGGTAACCACAAACCTACTTCAAACTCTAGGATCTAACCTTCCTAGGGTTCAAAGAGGGCTCTCTCTTTAAAGTTTAACTTTGTTTCAGTTTTGAATATTAGGCTAGTTATTAAAGTGCAATTTGGTTTGGTTTTGTTGGATTTGGTGGGAAAATTTCACTTGGAGGGTAGATAGAGGGAAATCTACTTGTCCATTGGGATATGGAGTCTAATTCATGCTAACAGAACTGGGATCAAGGCCTAAAAGGTCAAATGTCTGCAGGGCAAGGTAGATAACCCTTGGAGATTATGGAAAATTGGTTTTTGAGATGGTATGATCCGGATAAAGGGCACTTAAGAATCATTAAATCCGGAAAAGGGAAGTAGAAGATAGAGGTCAAATGGGAGAGGGAGAAATTAAGGGTTCCCTACATTGGAAATCAGAAGAAAAAAAAGAAATGATAACTAGTTAAAAACAAGGTGCTATTAACATGTCCTGTGGTAATACTCCTAGTTATACATTCAGATTTAGAATTAAAACACAAATGTATGCATGAAACAAAAGAAGATAACAATGACAAGTTTAAAGAGAGTACTTCACTCCATATATCTTATCAATGGGATCCTGAAGTATGATGCCAAAAAGGTGATCTAGTCTGCTACTCAAATTCGAAATCCAAAGCCTTCAAGTCAACAAAATATCTATAGTAATCTCCAACAATTTTATTCCACCCAAAATACTTCAAAGGGTGAAGTATTTATATAAAATGTCTTACCAAATATCCTAGATGACTTCTAGGAATTAACTTAGGAAAATTAAATATCTTACAACAATAATAGTGACAACTTGCTCATCAAATTAGCAAGCTGTCCTATTTTATTCAAAATAAATAGAAATTGTTTTAAGATAAGAAGCAGCTGGCTGCTTATGTGTCCTCTCTGCTGGCCTTTTAGATATTTTCAGAATCTAACTTGCCTTCACTAACATTCTTTCTCACTGATACTCTCTCACTTCGGATACTCTTTAACCTTCAGTAGAATTGGTTTCTGCAGTATAAATCTATTTCACTGTGAAATCAACAAACATATTTTTTTCTTCTTCATTTGTTTGCCTTTCATTTTTATAGAAAATCAGTCAATGCCTGCCACTCCTCATTTTTAGGAATTCTAATATTCTTGAGGTTCCTAAAATTCTCATCAGCCTTAGTGTACCTGGAAAATGTGGGTTTGATGACAAACAAATGTTTGATTTCATACTGCAAATAAAACAAATCTTCAAGAATTTTTAGCAATACTTTTCCTGTGGGAATACCTTGGCTTGTTGGCTTGTTCACATGTTCTTTGGCATGTTCTCTTATCTTTTTGTCATAATCATTCTGAGGCATTAACTTATCATTGATCACCATGATATCAGGAAGTCCCTTTTGCCTTAAATTGGTTAATTTTACCATGAATCTAGTGATAGCAGTATTCATTCGTTCACATTTCTCCTCAAGCTGTCTCATCAAATTTCTTTTGGTGGTTACTTTCCTAATTTCTAGGATTTTGGTTGTCCTGTCATTTATTTTCAATTCTTCAAGTTGCTATATGTTCTTGTTGTTGAGGAAATTTATTAATCTTACAACCTGTTCTGGTTTATCTGCCAATTCTTCTTGTGTCTTTTGGATCTCTGCCTGAGCTTCCAATAGTAACTTTATCTGCTCAAAAATTACTTTAATTGATGGCCAAACATCATGAATGGCTTCAATTACATTATTCCATAGGTAATTTTTAATATATGATATTTGATCCTTGAGAGTTAATTCTTTCTGGAGCTTCTTTACCTCTTCACTCAATATGTGAACATTTTTCTCATGTATTTTAGCATCTATCTGAGCTGATTTTCTTGTCTTCTCAAGCCTTTCAATTATCTTGGTCAATCTATTGATTTCATTGGTCTTCGAGGACATCTCCTCCATTGCTTTTACTAGTTGACTGCTCTCATTTGTAGGTGGCAACACTGTTGTAGAAGATTCAGTTACTAAAGTTGTTGAAGAAGTCATTGGCACTGCAGTGGCCAGTGGCTCTTTGGGTGCCAAATTTTCTCCTAAAGTTGATGGAACTGCTGCTGTAATGATTGGGATGACAGTGGGAATGACTGGTTCCTTAACCGTCTCCTTTTCTTGGACAACTTGGTCCATTTGTACTTCCATCTCCTTAACTTGAGCAGTGAGTTGAAGTATCAAGCTCATCATTTCATCTTTCTCCTTTTGATCCTGTAAAACTACTTTGTTTGAGGATGCTCTCCTTGAGGAAGCTTGAGTTGTTTCCTCAGGGTAGCTATGTCCTAATTTTACTTTTTAACCAAAGCTTCAGCTACTTTGATGTTTGTAGGATCATATCCTACCTGCAATACTAACTCTTCTAAGGCCTTTATCTGTAGATTCTTTGCATATAATGAATCTTTATCCATCTTCATTTGGTCCTGCATATTAGAAATGGTATTTTGAAGTCTATGAGCACTCGTAGCTTTGGTAGTCACTCTGGAATAGAGCATCTCTAATGTTTTCCCGTGAAATTCAATCTGATTCAACTCATGGGTTTTATCTGTGGCTACTTCCATATCAACTTTTTTATAGTCAACCACTGTCTTTGGCACTGGTACAGTGGGCTGTAAAAATGACATAATCAATTTTGAGTTGAATAATCAAATGCTGATAGGAATCTGTTTTGGTTACCTAGCTTTTGCTTCAAAAACTAAGAATATATTTCAGTTTTGATTTCCTCATTCTTCAATTTTATTTTCTTGTATTTTTCCTTAATATCTAAATCCTTCTCCTCAGCTGAATGTGAGGAAGAAGCCTCCATACTTTGTTGCCTTTCCATTATCTGTACATCTTCATTATTCAATTGTTCTTGATTATGATTTGGCTAACTGATGATTACAGTGGCTACATTGGTATCTGTCTGTGTAGTGTTGGTATTCAAAGTTTGTGTTTCTTCAACATCTATTGTTACTTTTCCTTTAGCAGTTGTATCCAATTTTGGCCTCTTATTGTAAATGATTTTAACCTTTGTCTCTGTTGTAGTCTCTACAGTATAAGCTCCTTCTTCTCTGATTCTCTTAGTGGATGTCTCTGGCTATTTGGTAACTTCAAAGGGTGACTAATATTCCTTTGGTTTACTGCCTCTGTTAAAGTATTTTCAACCCACTCAATTTGACTAGCAAACTTCTCTATTTCTAGATTTGACTCATGGATAAAGGGTGTCAATTTACATTTTACCCTTAGTTTACTTAAGATCCCTTGTGGATCATAATTCCATGGGAATATTTCTTCTAATTTGTATTCCAGTAATTGACTTGTTGCTTCCTTTTCTGTTTGATTACATATGAAAGGCCCAATTTGATTTTTGAGTTTAAATTGGGTCTTTTTCTTGGCTGTCATGAAATTAATTGAATCTGAATTCAAAATCTGCCTAATGTACTATGTTATCACTCAGATTTTTCTTGAAGTTGTAGAGAAAAGGAAATTGTCCGAGGTAACCACAAACTAACCTTCAGATACAGAATCTAGCCAATTTGTATCCAGAGAGGGCTCTCTATTTAAAATTTAACTTTGTTCTTAGAAAATATTAGGCTAGTTATAAGTCCAAGAGTTTTGTTTGAATTTAAATGGTGGAATCCGCCAACTAAGGGTACGATTGAGTATTTCAGGCCATTAGGCTATGGAGTCGAAAGGATGGCTTTACTGGATTAAGTTTCTACACACAAGATGGCTTTGCAGGGCAAGATAGCCAAACAGAGAACAATTTTGGATATTAAACTGAATGGAATGGATTTTTGAAGGGATGAAAGGCAATTAAGAATCTTTCAACATGTTCAAAGAAAGAAAATGAATGATTACAAGTAAAGAGCAGTTAAGAATTCTTTACTATAGTAATCAAAATGTTTAAACCAACAAAACAAGAGCAATTAAGAATTCGTTGCTTATAACCAGTTTAGAAGAAAACATTTTGGAATAATTGCAATTGAAATCAGAGTACACTTAAGTAAGTTCTGATTTATTCTTTTATGTCAATTACTCAGAAATGGAACACAATGATATTATAAACAGATATAAAACTTAAAACATAGGATAGAAAAGACTTATTGAACTGTTGTCTGACACAGGAATCCTGCAAAAAGTCTTGAGCTTCAAATCATCATCCAGCAAGCCACAAAGAAGTATCTCCAAAACACTTTTATTCCAAAAAATTCAATGTTACAGCAAAGTAGTAGAATCCACCCTCAATACTCCATTCGAGGGCTTATTTATGCAAAAAATGATTAAAAAATATCTTACAACAACCTAGGAAATAATCTAGGGTGACTAATGAATAAGTTACAACATAAATAGAGACAGATGGTCTCGTAGATAGGATAAAAGGCAACTGTTGATGTGCTGTTTCCTCCTTTTTTGCATGTGCTGGAGGCAGGTCCTATAATCTGGCTCGATGCTGTCCTCTTTGGTAATTCTTTTCTGACTGCCTAGCTTCATTGATACTCTTTATTTCTACTGATACACTTTCAACTGCTAAGCTGATACTCTTTGGCCTTTTTTCATCTATTTATCTTTCACACTATAGTAAAAAGGAAAAATTTTCCATAAGAAGATAAATTTTACAAAATTTCTAACAGGTCTTCCCACCATTTGTCTTCTTCTATTTTGGTTCGTTTGAGTTTTCTTAATGTTTCATCAGCCTCTGTGTATCTAAAGAAATTGGGCTGATTTGGGAACAAATATCTTATTTCATGCTCAAGATGAAATAAATTCTTCAATTTGTCATAAAGATTCTTTCCTGTAGGCAATGTTGATTCTGATGAACTGATAGAGGAACAGGTTAAATTGTGAGCATGTATGTCCAATCTATTAACATAAGTTCCCAGGTCCATTATTTTGTCTTCTAAAATAATAGGACTGGGCAACCCGCTGGCTAATAAAATATTAAAGCTTTCTTTGAAGGCAATGATCTCTTCTTGAATATCTGAGCACTTTCGTTCCAGATTTTGCATAAGAGTTCTCTTAGTAAAAACTCTTTTTGTTTTTAAAATTGTGCCTGTTCTGTCCTCAATTCCAAGCTCTGCAAGCTGCTGTCTAGTCTGGGTGTTTAAGAACTGTATGAGTTGATTTGCTTGCTCAGGTCTGTCTCTCAATTCTTCTCTTGTTTTGTCAACTTCCTCCAGAGCTATTTTGACCAAGTCATTTTGTTCAAAGATTATTTGAATGGAAGACCAAATATCCTTTATTGAATGAATAATATTATTCCAAAGAATTTCATTGATTTCTCTCAAAGGCTTCTCCAATGAGAGATCCTTTTCTAAAGCTTTAACCAATTTCTCCAGCCTTTTGATTTCTCTTGTATGGTCAGCAACAGTCTTTTTTGAAGCATCATATTTTTGTTCTAAATTAGTGAGCTGTAACTTTGTAGACTGAAGTTCTGTTACTCTAAGTTTTAAACTTGCCATTTGTTTCACTAATTCTTCAGAACTTAAACTAGAAGTATTCACCTGTGATGATTCTGTTTACTGGTCTGCTGCTATTGTACCTGTACCTGTAGTAGCCTTTGTTGTGGATGTCTGAATGGTAGACTGCTTTTCTTTCAATGCTTGCTCCAGTTCCTTTTCTGTTTCACTTAATTGCTCATTCATTTTCAGCAGCAACTCCATCATTTCTTCTTCTAAATTTTTCTTCAATATTTCTTCAGTTTGAGGATGCCTTGAAGCTGGTAATTTCAATTGCTTCCTCAATGCAGCAATGTCATCATCCTTCTTTTTAATCAATGCTTCAATGCCCTTAACATCCTTGGGATTATGACCCAAACTGATAATTATTTCCTCCAAATATTTTATCCTGTTATCCTTTGCTTGGGAAGAAGCTTTCTCAATCTGCAACTGGGTACTTGTATTATTCAAAGAATCTTGCAATGTATGAGCTGCCATTGCTTTCCCAGTAAGTGTGGAATAGACCATTTCTCCAGTCTGCTTGTGTAGTTCAATCTGGTCCAAAGGATGAATATCGTTTTCTAGGACCTCAAAATTGGTTCTGATATAATCAGCTGCTGTCTGTGGTTGTTGCACTTTGGGTTTAAAATGGCTCATTAACATTTTTCCTTGTTGAAGGTCAAAAGCTGACATCAATCTCTCTTGATTTTTTGGAGCCATTTTAAGGTATTGATTATACACCTGCATCCTCAATGGATCATTCCTTGCTTTTATGCTAATGAATGTCTTTTTTATATCTCTTGCATCTACCTTTCGTTGTTTAAATGAAGACACTTCAGTGCTTAGCTGTCTTTGTATTTCCTTTCCTTTATGACCTGTATATGTTTCACTAACTGAACCAGTTAGCTGACTATCCTCCCTTTCTTCATCAAAGATTTCATCAATAGATTCTACTTCTGGAAGTGGATTAAGTTTTTTCCTTTTAGCCTGAGGCTGTTGTGAAGTTTCCTTGGGAGGAGTAGGACCTTTAACTTGTCTTTTCTTGCCTTTTTCCACATTAGATGGAGTCTGCAAATTTGAAACTTTAGGCTGATTGACTTGAATAGGAGAAACCTGTGCTTGATCTTGTACTTTGGAAGTTTGAGGTTTTTCTGTCATGGTGAATGTTTCAATGACTTGTACTTCTGGTTCTTTCTCTTTACCTTTGGATTCAACTGCAATTGATGGAATGTTTTCCTGTAATCCCTGCTGAAGAAGTGCCAATATTTGGTACCTGCACTTGCCCAAAAGATTCTAGGTCAAGCTTTTTCTCAAGATCTTTCATAACTTTGTTTATATTGACTTCTTCACTATCCTGTTCAACTAATGTTCCTTCCACCCACTCATCTTTATTAGCATACTGTTCTATTTCTGGAATTCTGTGATGGAAGTATGGTGCTGATTTATTTTTCATTCTCTTGTCACAAATGAAGCTGAATGGGTCATAAGGTATCCAATAGAAACTCTTTCGCAGTTTGAAATGATCTTCTAATATTTTTTCAGCTTCTTGTCCAGCATCCCTAGAATTACATATAAAAGGACCTAATTGACTTTTAATTCGGAGTTGGGCCTTCTTCTTTGCATTACAAAAATGAATAATATCTGAATTATTCATTTGCCTGAAATATTCCAAGGCAAAAAGTATCATAGGTACATATTTAGGCATCTTGAATGGACATAGCTCACATCCATATATTCTGACTTATGTATATTTTTGGTACAAGTACCAATCCCCCACTTTGTGCTGTCTTGAAAGCTGCAAAATTTTCTTAATTTCATTGCTGAGCCTTGGAGGAGCAACTCCTGTCAACAAGGTCGTTGCAGGATTTATAAACAGATCAATGAATTCATTATAGGAATAGGGGGAGGCATAGGAACTGTGAGTTATGGCAGACCAAAATATAACAGACCTGTGGTTTCCCTTGGCATCAAGCTTTTGAACAGGAAAAGGAAAGTTTTCATATTGATAATAAAGGATGAGATGATAAATGACTGAAGAATACTTAAACACTTTCTCATCCTCTAACCTTATGAATTGGTCATGGATTTTATTTGCAATGAAAGATGCAAAGTCATATTTAACGGCAGGAGGTTGTCCAGGAGTGAAGATAGACAATAATACTAGGGTTATTTCATCAACATACTCACTAGTATTAAAACCCATGATAAAAGAAATCATATTTAGGATGAGCTTGCCCAATTCAGTAAAATAAGAAAAACCATAGGGAGGAGGGCCCTTAGGTTGATGTTCAGGTAACATAAAATTCTGGCAGATGCATTTCAACTTTTCTGGGGACAACTGGGTAGATTTTTCAAGTAGTTCTTCCATGGACAAGGGAGTAAGATTTTGGTCAGGTTCAAAATGGATCATTTTATTGATAGATTGAGCAATAATGGGGAAAAGAATACTCTGGTTCGGGGATAACACTGCTCTTTGATTTGGATCATAATTGGAATGACAGTAATGGATTATTTCAGGGAAAATACGGACTGAGGGAATGAGATATCTTGGAAAATTGGATTCCCATAACCCAATGATATCCAAACCATTCGAATAATCATCTCTGCAGCGACAATAAATTCGAAGGGGATTTTCATCGAAAACTAAGTCTTTAATATGAAAATCTTTATCCACTAATGGAAAATATTCCAATTCTCTATGAGGGGTGTTCAATGGGGCTACATTCAGGGCCAAAGGAACTTCCATTTTGGTTCTTGTGTATTCAAAGTGGAAATTTCGGGGGTTTTTCACGGAAACAGGCACAATCTCAGTTTTGAAGATGAAAATTACAGCTTTCTGTGGACGCAATTGAAATTCTGGGAAAAGAGAAGACTCAAAATACTCTGTAACAGTCTTTGGTGTAGAATTTTAAACGAATGGCAGGATTTCACAGTTTAAAATGGGAAATGATGTAAATACCTATTTTTAGAAGATAAGCCGTGTTTAACAGGTACTGGTTGATGGCGGATGGACGCTTGGATACTGGATTGACGGGGTCTTCAGCAAATTTTGTTAATGGCAGTTTAACAGTCGATTTTCAAATTTTCGGTGTGGAGGGCGCAGTTGCTTTCAACACATAGAATGATGAAAAAATGCGCGAAATTTTGTTTTATTTGGAAAATCAAAAGGAATTTTTTATTATTTTTGAGGATGACGTCAATGGTGTACGAAAGGACACATCACGGGGAATGGGCGGTAAGCGATAAATTCCGCACCGCTTTTGGAAGAAGGCGGTATTTCATGAATTGGTAGCGATTCCATTCAGCACACGACGCGTGGCCGGTGCACTGTTTGGAAACCACTCAGATTTCGCGCATTAACGCTCGTACAGAGGATGGCTAGCGAAATCAATAGGAGTCGTCGATCTTGGATGGGGTGATATGACGGTTGTCGGGACGGGGAAATGGGGGAATGATAACAAGTGGGTCTGATGTGTTTGATTGGCGGGATTTGAACTGTTAATTAATCCAAATGATTAATTAATCCTGGTTTATGAAGGGTCGGGGTTACGGATGGTTAAAAGACTTCAAGTTTTTTTATTTTTTCGTTTTAAATATATAAAATATATGCTTAAAACCTTTTTCTCGTATAGTTTTATTATATGGTAATAAATTAATGAAATTTATTAACCATATGGGGTGGGGATAGTTTATAAAGATATGTTTTAGCCAAAGGGCATTGTAATGTGGGATTTTATTTCAAAATGTGGAATTAATACTTTGGTTAGAAGCTTATAGTAAGAGGATTTTGGGGATATTATTATAAAAGGGAGTTAAATATAATAGGATAAGGTATTTTCACTAAGGATTTAATAAATAAATTAAAGTTAATATGACAAAGGACAAGGTAAACTCAAAATACTTTACACAACTAGGAAAGTGAAGATTTCTGAAATGAATTGCATTGTATCAACTTCAACACTTAGATTTAGAATAGCAAGTAATTTTGAGGGACTTTTATGAAATATGGCATGATTTTCCTAAGTAAAATGAAATTTTACTTAGGAAAAGATTAAAAGTGAATAAGTGTAATGATGGATAACTTCAAGTACTTAGGGATTTTCAATTATTGGGCCGAGGGTCCGGTCCCTCCAAAATTCAAGGAAATGCCTTGAGCCCCTTTAATCTTCAAATTCCTTAGCACTTAAGGGGAAATTAGTAAAATTGTTAGGGAAAAAGTGAGAGGGGAAGTTAATGATTTTGACTTTGCTCTACTCTGAAATTCTGCCAATATAGTGTTCTGTCTTTGCACTTGGTGATGAAAGTAAAGGATTAAACACATTTAGCACCATCATTCATGACATGAAACTTTGCAACACCATCTACCTACCCTATCTACTTTACTCTACCATTTTCTCTTCTTTATTAGGGTGCACTTAGGCTGGCAAACCCTTATCAATCTTCTTTTTCTTTTACATGGCAAGCCTACCTAAGTCTACACTTATTACATCCAAGGGCTCAGATTAAACTGTTGAGCACCTTTATTTGCTCTACCTATCTACTTATCTGCCAAGATTAAACTGTTTGGTCAGATATTTATTCTCTAATTCTACAACATGAAATTGAAAAATGAATGAGTCAAGTTTAAACAGTTTGACTCTTCAAAAAATTGTGGCAAAAGTTTGACAAGCTGCACACAATTGCTTATTACAGAAAATGAAATAGTAGTGGCATTTGAATTTGCACACTTTCCTTGGTCCATTTTTGTTTGGGGTTCATTTCTTTCACTTTTTTGACCATTTTATTTTTCTTACCCTTTGATTTTTCTTTTAGGGTACACCGTCTTTACATTTTTTAAATTTTTTGATTTTTTGTAAATATGGAAAACTTTGCAACAAGAAAAGGTATGAAAATATTACATAGTTCATCAAGTCAATCATGAAAAATGACACCTATTGGAATAGGAGTCTAACACTGGCTCCACTTTGGGATGGCTTTTCCTGGTGAAAAGTCAAGAACATCAGATCAGTAGGCCTCAAAATAACTTAAACTGAACCATGAAATATTCTTCTTCCTGTTGCCTTATTGTATGTATGATAGTAAAACTTCTGAAGCTTAGGGCCTTCACTTCGGGCTTCAATTTTAGAAAGTCACCATCCAATCAAAACTAGTGCATTAGAAAGGATATAATATATACATGTCAAAAGTCAGAATATCCTAATAGATAGGATCAAAGTAGTGTTTTAACATTCGACCATTTACTGGTCCTTCCTTAGCTTCTGAACCATCCAAATTCTTCAAAAAGTGTGTGTTATTTCCCTGTAAAGCATGAATGATGTAAGGTCCTCTCCACAAGAAGTCAAACTTCCCATGTTTTCCCTTGTCTTCTCTTCTTGAATCCCACCATAAAACCTTATCTCCTAATTGAAAATATTCTGCCTTAGTCCTTTTGTCAAATATCTTCTTTAGTTTTTCCTGCAATATTTGTGATCTCTGATAAACCTCTTCTCTGGTTTGCTGCAAGTGAATTGTTTGATTTATTCTTCTCTGAATGTCATTTGGTTCTACTTGAGCTTCCTGAAGTATCTTCATTACTGGCACTCCTAAAGATGATGGAAAAACAGTCTCAATACCATAAACTAATTCATATGGACTGGTTCCAATAGATTTTTTGGTAGTAAGTCTGTCTGCCCATAATGCATTAGTAAGTTTCTTATGCCAGTTTTTCTTATTATCTTCCAATAATTTCTTGATAATATTAATGAGGCTTTTATTGGAAGATTCATCCAGTCCATTACCCTGTGGATAATAGGCTGTTGAATGGCCCAAAGTGATATGATATTTATTGCAGAAATCAATCATTTTCTTTGACTTAAAAGCAGTAGCATTATCAGTTATAATTTTCTCTGGACAGCCAAATCTTGATAGTATATTAGTTTCTAAAAATCCTATGATTACAGAATCATTGGCTTGTCTGGATGGGATGGCTTCAATCCATTTAGTAGAGTAATATGTGGCAGTAAGAATCCATCTATGTTGTCCAAAGGAAGGAGGATGGATTTCCCCAATGAAATCCAAGCCCATTGTTGGAAAGGTCTTTTAGTAGAGATTGATTTTAATGGTAAGGGTAACAATTTTCTCTTGCCTTCGAAAATTTGACATTTATGACAAGATGTAGCAAATTTCTTTACATCAGAAAACAAAGTTGGCCAATAAAAACCAGCCATTAAGATCTTATCTGCAGTAGATTTCCAATAAAGGTGTCCACCACAATCTCCTGCATGAAATTCATTGAGAACTTTGTCAGCTTCATCTTTTAATAAACAATTTAATAGAATTCCTTCATGATTCTTCCAAAAGATAACATTATCTAAAATACAAAATTTTAAATATTTCATTTTCAAAAACCTTTGTTTTGTTCTGGATAACCCTGGAGGAGCCTGCAGGTTTAACAATACATAAATGATATCAGTATACCATGGGGAATCTAAAAAGGCTTGACTGATTTGTGGAGTCACCATCTCCTGATTGTCATCCAGTTTGTTAATATCTAAGGCTTGGCAATTGGTTTCTGTCATGAGTTGAGCCAAACCTTGTCCTTTTATGAGTTTTGTAGGTCTTGTTTCAATATCATATTCTAGTATGGTAGCTATCCATTTACCCCTTTTGCATTCAATTCCATCTTGAGTTAAGATGTCTTTAACGATAGCATTGGGTACTTAAGCTATCACATGAGAATATAATATATAAATCCTGAAATCTTTAATTGTTTTCACAAGTGCAAAAGCTTGTTTCTCCATGATGTTGTATTTTAATGATGCATCTCTAAGTGCTTTACTAAAAAATGCTATAGGTTTTTCACATCCTTGATCATCCTTTTGAAGTAAAACAGTTGCTACTGTATGTTCAGAAGCAAATGAAAAATTATGAAATCTCTATCAAATTTTGGACTGGTAAGAACTGGTGTTCTGGATAAAGCCATTTTTATTTCTTCAAATGATTGCTTGGCTTCAACTATCCAATGAATAGTCGAATCCTTTCTTAACATGTTAGTGAGTAATCTAAGTAATTAAGCTAAACTAGAAATGAATCTTCTCAAAAAATTTATCTTTCCTATGAAAGCTTGAAGTTCTTTAATATTCCTGGGATGAGGTATCTGCAATATGGCTTTTATTCTTTCAGGATCAATTTTAATGCCATATTTAGAAATAATGTGACCAAGGAGTTTTCCTTCTTCGAGACCAAACAATGACTTTTTAGGATTCAAAGAAATACCATACTTTCTGCACTTTATAAACACCTGTCTGAGATGATCTAAATGTTGCTGATCTGATTTTGGAAAAAACAGTTAAATCATCTAGATATATAACTAGAAAATCATGTAATTCTTTGGCAAATGCAATGTCCATTGCTCTTTGGAAAGTTGCTCCTGCATTTTTGAGTCCAAATGGCATCTTAACATATTTGAAAGTACCCCAAGGTGTTGTAAAAGCTGTTTTATCTTGATCGAACCAGAATCTGATTGTATCCTGAGAATCCATCCAAAAGAGAAATCCTTGAAGAACCTACTACCCTTTGTAAGATATGGTCCATTTTAGGCAAAGGATAGTTATCTTTTAAAGAAACTTTATTTAAATTTCTCAAATCAACACAAAGTCTAATCTCTCCAGTCTTTTTCCTTGTTGGTACCAAACTAGAAACCCATTCAGAAAACCTAATAGGAGCAATAATTCCTGCATCATACATTCTTTTAATTTCTTTTTCAATTGAAGGTAGTAATACAAGATTGATCCTTCTAAGTTTCTGTCTAAATGGTTTCTGATCTGGTTTCAAAGGTATTGTATGTTGAATTATTGATGTATCATATGATTTTAGGTCTTCATAATTCCAGGCAAAAACATCTTGGAATTCTGTTAGAAGTTCAACATATTTTTGTTTCTGATCAGGAGGTAAAGATTTGGATAACTTGACCATTTTAGGATTCTCTTCAGTTCCTAAATTGTGTTCTTCAATATCTGCTTTCACTGGTTCCATTTTGGGTTTGCTTGGAATATCATTTGAGTCGAAAATATCCTCTAAAGGAGTTAATCCCTTAGGTAAATGATTATCTTTCAGATTAATGATTTCAGATTCATCTTATACAATCTCATCAACTTCCATTAATTTGAGATCCTTCATTTCTTTTTCAGTAAACTTGGTTGGATGAAGGATTTGAATCATTTTTTCTTCAGAAATTTTTGTTTCCTGTTCTTCTATTTGATCAGATTCAACTACAGTATCTTCATCTATGCTAATGTTAGAAAATTCATCCTCTAAAGTTAAAAAAATTTTAATCTGATCATTATTTGCAAACACTTGCCAATTTTTAAGATTGTCTGGGATAGATGGCCTATGTCTAATCTCAGCTGTGAACTGATGATTAGGTTCAAAAGGCAATTTACAAGTGCTAGCAAACATCGCAAGACTATGAGCATGCAAATTTTGTTTTCTGGGAATTTTTGCAAGCTGAGTCTGTAGAAAAGTATTGAGAAATTCCACAACTGTTCCTTTGTATTCTCTTAATCTAGGATCATTTGTTGAGAAATGTCCTTTAATATGTTGAATAATCAAATCTAAATCACCTATAACAGAAACTCTAACTGCTCCTTGTTAGCGCTCGAATCTGCCTCAGGCTGAAGAAGGCAAAACTCGAGGCAACATCAAACCAAGCTCAGCCTCGTAGCTAGCCCTACGAGGACAGGAGAGGGCTCTCTCCAGTCAATCTAGATAAAATGAGCAATAGGGTGCGAGATGACTTATAATGAGAACTGATTTTAGGCTAGTAAATGGATATGAATGAGGTTTTTAATAAATGACTGGGTTTTCTGGGTTGTATGGGGCAAAGACAGCAAGAGCAGAGATTTAATCAAAGCCACAGATTATTCCATAAGGCCAGATAGGAGTGAAGTTTAACAATTAAATTTGAAGTAATGTGGAATGTAAAGACTGTTGAAGAAAGTTGAAAAGGGCATTAAACAATGAATCCTTTCCAACAGAAGAAAATTATACAAATACTGAACGCTCCTTCAAGGCAGAGCAAATAAATTGGATTCTACCTCTCTTACTGCAAAAGCTTTCAGCTGGAAATGATTATGAATGAAATGAAAAACATAACGATTACATATGAAACAAAAGGAGAAAACATTCGCTAAACTCACACCACAGGGATCTTATGAATCAAAGTTGTATCCTTCCATTATTTCTCTGCTGAACTGTACAATGAAACTCTGATTTTTTCTCCCACAGCTCTGCCAAAACTCTCCAACCCCTTACAAATGATTTTTTATACAATAAATAAGCTCAGGAAAAACCAGATCGACCCAAAACAAGGGCGCTGTTTAATCATCATTAAACAAATAAAACTAAAAGCCAATCACCTTTTCTGAAGATAGAATAGCACTCCATTTTCTACTCAAATCTGTTGATGACAAATGAAAGAGCGAAAACTGTAGCTGAAGACCCTTCCGAATCACAACTGAAAACAAAAATAGGTTCCCAATCTTACCGCTCTGCTGTCTTCTCTCTAATTTTGTCTTTTGACTTTGACTGCCACATCACATTTACCTTTTGAATACAAACCAATTTTTTATAATTAACATTTTGACATATCAAATTCAAGTTGTGGATGTGTTGGATCTCGAATTACCAGTTCAGATCATGTTAATTATTTCACATCGAGGCTGATTTCACATTTGGGATTGGATCCTATTGGTAGTGCTAAGTTTCATTGCAGCTCTTACATCTTCAATACTGTTGTGACCTATTTTCTGCAGGTAAAGAAAGCCGGCTTAAAATGTGTGCCACAGGGATGTTTATGCAAGAGGGCTGTATCTATTACCAAATTGTGGATAACTTTTAATGCTAAAATGTCGCTCTCCATTGAATGCTCAACAAGAACAGTTTCTCTGGAAACCGGGTTCAGAAATTCTTCCTGAATATCTTGATTTGGTAACCATGGCCATCATTTACCTGTTGTCGCACTATACCTGGTATTGTAGTCACTAATTGCTCTTGAAGGTTTGACCAATTTGTCAAAAACAACCTTTTCCTCGACTTGTCAATAAAATGCCCTTGACACGTTCATCCTGAATGATCTTTGCATGCTTCACGACCTTTTAACATGCGAAATTATGGTAGACTCAAGAGAAACTATAGGAAGTCCAAGAGCACGCTGTGCCAAAGGTGAAATTCTGAAATTTGATGCATCAACCTTGTCAACATCACCAGGTGAGCGCGAGAAATGGCTGCGAATGTTTGCCACTCTTGAAGCTGCGCCCCACATTCTCCTCGCAATGCTTTCGAAACAGTATGTGTTTGCTCCAGCAGTATCCTTCCCTTACGCCAATTCCAGTCCAATTCCAGTCCATTATATGATGAGGTATATGTGCGTAAAGTTGTTGCCGGTAATCTTGAGCAACATCGTCAGCAAGAATGTTATATGATACTATTATAAAATGCTTGCTTTTACGAGCTTTAAACACCTCTGCTACTAACGTTCCCAACAACTGTAATACAGTCATGACTCCACTGCAGGTATTTCCTTAGAAGGTCTTTCACGAGAACCCGAGTTTTTGCAGTGATATAATCCTTTTCCATCTCTAGGAACTGAAGAAAACGGTCAACAATAGCATTAACATCATACTGCTGTAGTGAAATTTTTCCAACCGCTCGGACAGACTCTCTTGCAATGGCCACATCAACGTTTGCAGCATACTCACTGAGCTCCGTCACAATATCATATGTATTACTCTCATTTACCACAGTCGTAAGCATCTCAAGCTTCAATTTTTTCACATATGAGGGGTCACTGTAGCGACAATAAAAATTCTTATAATCTGATGAAAATAGTATTGGAGCACGTGCCACCAACAGATGTAGATGGCTCAAGACTGCGTATGACTGTTCTGGGCTTCCTGAATGTGTGCGCCGCGCTTGCTTCCCATTTCCTCCTACCGCAACAACATATGCTATGTCTCTTTTACAACTGTGTCTTCAAGGTTAGACGCTGCAACCCATTGTGAAACACCTCTTAAGGAAACTGGCAGCAAAGATATTTTTCTCCCTCAATACGTTCTTCTTTATCGATTTCGAAGGTATCAAGCTCTTCTTTCCTTTGGAACATTTAACACCCATATGTGAAACTGTGGCATACTCTGGCCAATATGAAACCCTTGAGCTCATCAACAGGGCAAAACCCTAGTACTTCATAAAACTAGTGACATGCCCATCTTTCAAATGATCTTTACCAACCTTTGACAAATTTCATTTTCTTCAGTTATTATTGCTAGGTTTCTTGATTTCTCCATGGAACATATTTCATTTGGCACTGTTGAGATGTTCAATTTTCTGTTAGTGTGCTTCTAAATTGGTGTCTCAGGAACTTGTGTTGAAAATGGCATCAAGATTACCACTGTTAATCTCAATACCAAGATTCAAACAATATACCAATGCTCGATTTAACTTCTATCCTTATCCTCGGTTTGCATCACCATGATTTTGAACGCAAACTGCAAATGATAATACCAAAACCTTGAATGCAAACAAAGCCCTGCAGAACCACTACGTTATTTCCTTTTGGTATTTCTCTACAAGCCAATCTATTTGCTATTGAACTCCTTCAAGCTGTTCCAACAGTCTTTCAAACTCTTTGTGCTCATCAAATGCCACCTTTTTGTTCTGGCTAAGTAGTCTCCTTCATTTTCATCTCCATCATGGCAGCAGACCTAGTTCTAGATTTACTTGACTGCTCAGCTTTCATATTCACATCTTCAACACTATGATTTGTTTGCCTTTGTATTTAACAACATGTACCAATGCTCTCCTTGATGGTTCTCCCCCACTGCGCCGGGAAACTTCTTGTGATATTTTATGCCTGATTTCTCTATTTTCTTCCTTCGAAATCTGAAGTTTGTTTTCATAAATGATCCACTGTTGATCTAGAAATGACCTTACTCTGTTTTGTGCTTGTAGAAAAAATCCTCGGATTATATTGACATGACTTCACCCTTTCAAAATAAACATTAGAACCTAGAGTGTATTATGATAAAAACTAGACAAATTGTGAACCCTCTTCTGACATGTTTCAGCTGATGGATAAGCACATGGAGGACATATTCGAGGGAAATGATGTGTGTAATTTGGAAAATTCCTGTGAAAAGATATTTCTATGGTTTCTCTTAAACTAATTACATTCAAGCTTGAGAAATTTCTGGAATAAAAACATCTTTAAAACTTCCCTCTGACCTGCTAGCCTTAAACCATAGACCTAATGACCAGGTTTAACTCTTTGCTTATCATTGGACAAAAACCAGACTGTAAATGATGAGAAATGAACTTTAGTGAATTTGACTCTGACAGAGGACTGACAAGACTGAGTCTAACATTGGCTCCAATGGGGATGGCAGCTGCCGCTTCTTGGAGGTGCCAAGAACAACAGATCTTTGGGAGAGCATACAGTGCCTCCATCCATTGGGCAATGGAATCCATTATTTCGACAGACAATACGAGACTTTCGACTCATTTATGGACTGAAACTTGACTGAAATGATTGAAAAACTGACTCGGCAAACTTCAAACTAAAACTGTAATGAAACTGGAACAAAATGCTGCCTTTTGGCTGCTTATTTATCTACCCTACTTTGCTGCAGAGTCCATGGATCAAGTAATACTGTAATGCCAGGTCAACCATTCAAGTAACTGTGACCAGGATGCTGCTTGAGAGTGTTTCCACCAGGACACAGATGTAATTTCTGGCAGCCCCACATGCACGTAATAAATCTGGCTATGTAAAATACAATCTGATCTATCTTTCAAACTGAAAAACATTTCCATGTACGTTGCAATGGGATCACAAAAGCCAGACTCTGTTTGCTGCCCCAACTCTGCAATACATACTTCCAGCTGCACACTATCAATGCAAACATCCACATGTAACTCTATGGTTTTTTTTTTGAAGGAGGAAGAGTTTCCAAGAACTTTTTGGGATCTCGGAAATCATATGACTGGATCTGATCATTTAAACACTGAATCTCCTTCTCAATTCTTTCGACAACTAACTCACAGAAACTAGTTTTAGTTTCAAGAGGAAACTTCGGAGATTTCAAACATTGAAGGAAGACACGGAAAAATTCTTCATTAATTTCAAAATCCACTAACTGATTTCTTACTTCTTTTATAGCTTCACACAGTGCAGGGTTTGCCACATACCCTACCATTGCATGAGTGGATCAGCGAGCACTGGAATCTCTGGATCGAGTTGGAGTCGCCAGGTGAATGTTTCAGCCTTCATATGTGTCTGACTGCTGCCCACCGTCAGCAGCAGATCTGCAACTTGATTTCATGTACTGAGGCAAGACAATCTTCAAGTCGAATGTCACATCAACAACAAACCATCTTCCCCAGTATGGTCGCCACTATGTTAGCGCTCGAATCTACCTCAGGCTGAAGAAGGAAAAACTCGAGGCAACATCAAACCAAGCTCAGCCTCGTAGCTAGCCCTACGAGGACAGGAGAGGGCTCTCTCCAGTCAATCTCGATAAAATGAGCAATAGGGTGCGAGATGACTTAAAATGGGAACTGATTTTAGGCTAGTAAATAGATATGAATGAGGTTTTTAATAAATGACTGACTTTTCTGGGCTGTATGGGGCAAAGACAGCAAGAGCAGAGATTTAATCAAAGGCACAGATTATTCCATAAGGCAAGATAGGAGTAAAGTTCAACAATTAAATTTGAAATAATGTGGAATGTAAAGACTGTTGAAGAAAGTTGAAAATGGCATTAAACAATGAATCCTTTCCAAAAGAAGAAAATACACAAATCCTGAATGCTTCCCAAGGCAGAGCAACAAATTGGATTCTACCTCTCTTACTGCAAAAGCTTTCAGCTTGAAACGATTATGAATGAAATGAAAAACATAACGAGATACATATGAGACAAAAAGAAAAAACATTCGCTAAACTCACACCACAGGGATCTTATGAACCAGAGCTGCATCCTTCCATTATTTCTCCGCCGAACTCTGCATACAATGAAACTCTGATTTTTTCTCCCACAAAATTACGAACTCTCCAACAACTTACAAATGATTTTTTATACAATAAATAAGCTCAAGAAAAACCAAACATCGACCCAAACGAGGGCGTCGTTTTTAATCATCATTAAACAAATAAAACTAAAAGCCAATCACCTTCTCGAAGATAGAATAACACTCCATTTTTCTAATTAACTGCGTGATGACAAATGAAAGAGCGAAAATCGGTAGCCGAAGACCCTTCCGAATCACAACCGAAAACAAAAATAGGTTCCCAAATCTTACCGCTTCCGTCGTCTTCTCTCTAATTTTGGCTTTTGACTTTGACTGCCACATCACATTTACCTTTTGAATACAAACTAATTTTTATAATTAACATCTTGACATATCAAATTCAAGTTATGGATGTTTTGGATCTCGAATTACCAGTTCAGGTCATGTTAATTATCGAGGCTGATTTCACATTTGGGATTGGATCCTATTGGTATTTTTAAGTTTCATTGCAGCTCTTACATCTTCAATACTGTTGTGACCTATTTTCTGCAGGTAGAGAAAGTCGGCTTAAAATGTGTGCCACGGGGCTGTTTATGCAAGAGGGCTGTATCTATTACCAGATTGTGGATAACTTTTAATGCTAAAAGATCGCTTTCCAATGAATGCTCAACAAGAACAGTTTCTCTGGAAACCAGGTTCAGAAATTCTTCCTGAATATTTTGATTTGTGGTTGTAACCGTGGCCATCATTTTACCTGTTATTGCACTATAGCCGGTATTCTAGTCACTAATTTCTCTTGAAGGTTTGACCAATTTGTCAAAAATAACCTTTTCTCCAGACTTGTCAATAAAATGCCTTTGAAACGTTCATCCCGAATGATCTTTGCATGCTTCACGCGCCTTTAACATGTGAAATTATGGTAGACTCAAGAGAAACTATAGGAAGTCCATCCACAAGAGCACGCTGCACCAATGGTGAAATTTTGAAATTTGATGCATCAACCTTGTCAACATCACCAGGTGAGCGTGAGAAATGGCTGCGAATGTTTGCCACTCTTGAAGCTGCAACCCACATTCTCCTCGCAATGCTTTAAACTAGTACAAACATGTGCTTGCTCCAGCAGTATCCTTCCCTTGCGCCAATTCCAGTCCATTATATGATGAGGTATATGTGCCTAAAGTTGTTGCCGGTGATCTTGAGCAAGATCATCAGCAAGAATGTTATATGATACTATTATAAAACACTTGCTTTTACGAGCTTTAGACACCTCTGCTACTAACGTTCCCAACAACTGCAATATAGTCATGACTCCACTGCGGGTACTTCCTTAGAAGGTCTTTCACGAGAACCAGAGTTTCTGCAGTGATATAATCTTTTTCCATCTCTAGGAACTGAAGAAAGCGGTCAACAATAGTAATAACATCATACTGCTGTAATGCAATTTTTCCAACCGCTCGGACAGACTCTCTTGCAATGACCACATCAATGTTTGCAGCATACTCACTGAGCTCCGTCACAATATCATATGTATTACTCTCATTTACCACAGTCATAAGCATCTCAAGCTTCAATTTCTTCACATATGACGGGTCACTGTAGCGACAATAAAAATGCTTATAATCTGATGAAAATAGTATTGGAGCACGTGTCACCAACAGATGTAGATAGCTCAATACTGCGTATGACTGCTTCCGTTCTCAAATGTGTGCCACACTCGTTTCCCATTTCCTCCTACCGCAACAACATATGCTATGTCTCTTTTACAACTGTGTCTTCAAGGTTATACGCTGCAATCCATTGTGAAATACCTGTTAAGGAAACTGGTAGCAAAGATATTTTTCTCCCTCAATACGTTCTTCTTTATCGATTCGAATGTATCAAGCTCTTCTTTCCTTTGGAACATTTAACACCCATATATGAAACTGTGGCATACTCTAGCCAATATGAAACCCTTGAGCTCATCAATAGGGCAAAACCCTAGTACTTCATAAAACTAGTGACATGCCCATCTTTCAAATGATCTTTACCAGCCTTTGACAAATTTCATTTTCTTCAGTTATTATTGCTAGGTTTCTTGATTTCTCCATGGAACATATTTCATTTGGCACTATGGAGATGTTCAATTTTCTGTTAGTGTACTTCTGAATTGGTGTCTCAGGAACTTGTGTTGAAAATGGCATCAATATTACCACTGTTAATCTCAATACCAAGATTCAAACAATATACCAATGCTCGATTTAACTTCTATCCTTATCCTCGGTTTGCATCACCATGATTTTGAATGCAAACTGCAAATGATAATACCAAAACCTTGAATGCAAACAAAGCCCTGCTGAACCACGACGTTATTTCCTTTTGGTATTTCTCTACAAGCCAATCTATTTGCTGTTGAACTCCTTCAACCTGTTCCAACAGTCTTTCAAACTCTTTGTGCTCATCAAATGCCATCTTTTTGTTCTGGCTAAGTAGTCTCCTTCATTTTCATCTCCATCATGGCAGCAGACCTAGTTCTAGATTTACCTGACTGCTCAGCTTTCATCTTCACATCTTCAACACTATGATTTTTTTGCCTCTGTATTTAACAACATGTACCAATGCTCTCCTTGATGGTTCTCCCCCACTGCGCTGGGAAACTTCTTGTGATATTTTATGCCTGATTTCTCTATTTTCTTCCTTCGAAATCTGAAGTTTGTTTTCATAAATGATCCACTGTTGATCTGGAAATGACCTTACTCTGTTTTGTGCTTGTAGAAAAAATCCTCGGATAATATTGACATGACTTCACCCTTTCAAAATAAACATTAGAAACTAGAGTGTATTATGATAAAAACTAGACAAATTGTGAACCCTCTTCTGACATGTTTCAACTGATGGATAGGCACATGGAGGACATATTCGAAGGAAATGATGTGTGTAATTTGGAAACTTCCTGTGAAAAAATATTTCTATGGTTTCTCTTAAACTAATTACTTTCAAGCTTGAGAAATTTCTGGAATAAAAACATCTTTAAAACTTCCCTCTGACCTGTTGGCCTTAAACCATAGACCTAATGACCAGGTTTAACTCTTTGCTTATCATTGGACAAAAACCAGACTGTAAATGACGAGAAATGAACTTTAGTGAATTTGACTCTGACAGAGGACTGACAAGACTGAGTCTAACACTCCTAATCTTTTGACAAGTTTAAGCCCTAACAAAAGAGCTTCGTACTCAGCCATATTATTAGTGGATTTAATGTTTAACCTATAAGCATGACCTTCAGCATGATCATTCTCAAGATTATGTATCCAAATTCCAGCTCCTTCTCCTAACTTGTTGACAGAACCATCAAATTCTAAATGCCACAGAACTTCATGTTCATAATTAGTGTCAGGAGATTCAGAAACTTTCTTGACAGTAAGATCTTGTTTTTCATTTTCTTCTGTTTCATTTGGTGTACCTGATGTTTCTTTGTTTTCAGAAATTTCTTGTATTTGAACAGTATATTTATGATTTACAATTTCTTTTGGTTCTATTGCTGGTGCTTCTAATTCAGTAGGAAGTTCAGTTTCAACATTGTAAAGGATAAAAGAGTCCATATCAGAATGTACAGAGTAGATAGGGAAATTTTCAGGCTTCTCCTGACTACTGACTACATATTTCATCAAGGTCTCTCTGTAAAGTCTTTTTGGTTGACCAAACACTGAAATAGTGGCATATGAAATATCTAATTGAATAGATCCTCCAAGTTTTGCACCCCAGGATCTTGAAAATAGCATACCATATTTGGGAGGAATATCGACCACTACTATATCCATCAGAATAGATTTGGCAGGATATTGAACCAAAGTAACACATAAATATTTAATCAATCCTAGACATCTTACCTGACTTGAATCGAAGGAGAAAAGATCTTTATATGGTCTAGTGATGTCTAAGTTTAATCTTTCCATAACAGCTTTAGGCATTAGATTATGAGACGCTTCAGAATCGAGCATGGCATTATGAAGTATCTTGTCATGAACATTCAGACTTATGTAAAATGGAGGAGTTCCCCCACTTTCATCTTTACCATTTACTTCTGGGCCAAAAAGTAATCTGGGTTGGTCATCAAAGACATTAACTGTATCATCAAATCCAGAAATATTAAGAGATCTACTGATTTGGCTTCTATAGACATCATGTTTAGCTAGTTCTAATAATGGAAAAAATATCTTAAGTTTGCCTATTTCAGCTTCCAAGTTAAAAGTTTTTTCTGATTGAGTTTTTATGTTTTGAACAGTTGGATTTTCTTTTTGTTCTGTGTTTTCAGTATTTTTCTTTTTTTCATGAATGGGGTTATGATTTGAAGTTGTTTCTGAATCAATATCTACATGTTCTTCTACATTTCCTCTTGGAGGAGAAGTATTAGAAGATTGTCTATTATTCAATTGACCATCAGAGACATATTCAATTATTGGATTAGCAAGATTAGGACCTACTTTGGAAAGAATTTGTACAGGAGGAGTGTTAGTTTTACCTTTGAGGTTTTGTTTCACATTTTTCTGTTTGTTGGTCTCTAGAGCATCAATCCTTCTACTTCTCAAATTGTATTGTTTATGAACTTCATAGACAGCTGTGTCATATCCTTCCTTAAAATCAAAAGATTCTCCGGATTGGGTTTGAAAACGTTTAAGAACTTGGGCTTCTTGATCATATTGGGTCAAGAAAACCTCTGGTTCCTCTTCACCATCAGAGAAATTGTTTATTTGATTGTCTTCAGTTGGTTCTTCAGAAGTTGAGCCTTCAACAAAATTTTCCTGGAAAGGTGGTCTGATGTTTTGGTCAGGAACACTTTTCCCAGTATTCTGATTTTGGTTTCTTCTAAAGTTCGGATTTCTAACAGGACTTTGGGCATCACCAGAAGACTTTCTTTCGATTGTCTCCACTCTATCTCCTAATCTTTCTATCCCTCTGATTAAAGCATCAAGTTTCTTTTCAATAGTTGAAGGTTCTTTAGCAACAGGCATTCTCCTTTCAGCTCTAGCTCTAGCTCGTTTTTCTATCAAATTAGCTTCAACACTAACAACTATGCTTTGCATTTCTTCAAGAGTTTGAGGAACTCTTTCCCTAAGTTGATATGCTATGTCAGCATCAAATCCATCAGGGAAATTGACCAATACTGAATTAGGAGGAGGTCTAAGATTTGGAGGAACAACATAGTAGGCTTCATTGAATCTAATGATATAATCTTGTGCTGCTTCATTAGGTCCTCTTTTCAATTTTCCAAAGTCTGACAGGATTTGAAGAGGATCCTTCTTCTTCTCCCATCTATTCAAAAATGACCTATAAAGGGCTAGTGCATCAGTAATACTGTCTGGAGAATAGCCCTAAACCAAGTTCTGACTTCTCCAGTAAGACTCTGGATAAAAATTCTCATCCTAACATCATCAACATCAATTTCATAAAATTCAAAATAGTCTGTCATTCTCTTAGTATGTTGTTGAGCTGTATAAGTGCCAGAACCATCAAAAGGGGTGATTTTGCTCTTATAATCTTGGGGTAAGGCAGCTGGATTGGATGGTAACCGTAAAGGGGCATATCTGTTTTCCATTGGAAGAGGTAATGGGATAACAGGTGAAGTTGGTCGATGGACGAGGGGTGGAGAAGTGGAAGGAGTGGTTTGAGGTTGGGGTATTTGGGGAAATGTTTGGGGAAAAGTGGAAGAACTAGGGGAAGCAGCAGTAATCACAGAAATATCTGAAGTTTCCTCAGAAGTAAACTCAGATTGTGTAGAATCTTGAAAATGTCTGTCAAGATGATATGTAACAAATTTAAATTGCAAATATTCCAGAAATAATGGATCTGGAACTAGTCTGGATAATTCAGTTTCAGAAAAATTCACAAATAAAGATGTTTCGAAATGCTCATAAAAAGTTTCTTCGTCAAAATAAATCCACTTTACAAGGTAGGATGCTGATCTATAAAGAGGACGTGAACTTCCAGAACTTTCCTGGCTTTCTTGACTTCCTTGTCTTCTAAGAATCCTGGGAATCAGGTTTGGATTTTCAAACACAGGAGGAGGATTTGGATCAGGATTAGACCTGGTTTGACGAATCCTTTCTGAAGCCAGTTTTCCTAGTTATGTTTCTTTTTAGTTTTTATTTGAAATGGAATGAAAATACAACTTCGACAAATTATTCAAGAAATTAAAGATTTTTAATAAAAATTTTCTCAAAGAATTAATGAACTAGAGAAACTGATTAAATGTCTGAAACTAAAGTTCAGTTTATAAGCCAAACCAGAGATGGACTGAAGCAGCATTTATTTACTATGAAATTGCAGAGCAAAAGCAGTTCAAAGGCTACCTGGCTGATCTTCAGGCTCTGTCCACAGCTTATAAGCAAACAATAGTAACAATCAAGGTATTCAGTTTCCCAGTATGGTCGCCACTATGTTATCACTCAGATTTTCCTTGAAGTTGTAGAGAAAAGGAAAGTGTCCGAGGTAACCACAAACCAACCTTCAGATACAGAATCTAGCCAATCTGTATCTAGAGAGGGCTCTCTCTTTAAAATTTAACTTTGTTCTTAGAAAATATTAGGCTAGTTATATCCAAGAAATTTGGTTTGAATTTGAATGGTGGAGTCCGCCAACTAAGGGTACGATTGAGTTCTTCAGGCCATTGGGCTATGGAGTCAAAAGGATGGCTTTACTAGATCAAGTTTTTACACACAAGATGGCTTTGCAGGGCAGGATAGCCAAACATAGAGTAATTTTGGATATTAAAGTGAATGGAATGGATTTTTGAAGGGATGAAAGGCAATTAAGAATCTTTCAACATGTTCAAAGAAAGAAAATGAATGATTACAAATAAAGAGCAGTTAAGAATTCTTTACTATAGTAATCAAAATTTTTAAACTAGCGAAACAAGAGCAATTAAGAATTCGTTGCTTATAACCAGTTTAGAAGAAAACATTTTGGAATAATCGCTATTGAAATCAGAGTACACCTACGTAAGTTCTGATTTATTCTTTTATGTCAATTATTCAGAAATGAAACAAAGTGATATTATAAACAGATATAAAACTTAAAACATAGGATAGAAAAGACTTATTGAACTGTAGTCTGACACATGAATCCTGCAAAAAGTCTTGAGCTTCAAATCATCATCCAGCAAGCCACAAATAAGTTTCTCCAAAGCACTTTTATTCTAAAAGATCAATGTTACAGCAAAGTAGTAGAATCCACCCTCAGTACTCCATTTGAGGGCTTATTTATACAAAAAATGATTAAAAATATCTTACAACAACCTAGGAAATAATCTAGGGTGACTAATGAATAAGTTACAACATAAATAGAGACAGATGGTCTCGTAGATAGGATAAAAGGCAACTGTTGATGTGCTGTTTCCTCCTTTTGTGCATGTGCTAGAGGCAGGTCCTATAATCTGGCTTGATGTTGTCCTCTTTGGTAATTCTTTCCTGACTGTCTAGCTTCACTGATACTCTTTATTTCTACTGATACACTTTCAACTGCTAAGCTGATACTCTTTGACCTTTGTTCATCTATTTATCTTTCACACTATAGTAAAAAGGCAAAATTTTCCATAAGAAGATAAATTTTACAAAATTTCTAACAGGTTTTCCCACCATTTGTCTTCTGCTATTTTGGTTCATTTGAGTTTTCTTAATGTTTCATCAGCCTCTGTGTATCTGAAGAAATTGGGTTGATTTGGGAACAAATATCTTATTTCATGCTCAAGATGAAATAAATTCTTCAATCTGTCATAAAGATTCTTTCCTGTAGGCAATGTTGATTCTGATGAACTGATAGAGGAACAGGTTAAATTGTGAGCATGTATGTCCAATCTATTAACATAAGTTCCCAGGTCCATTATTTTGTCTTCTAAAATCATAGGACTGGGAAACCCGCTGGCTAATAAAACATTAAACCTTTCTTTGAAGGCAATGATCTCTTCTTGAATATCTGAGCATTTTCGTTCCAGATTTTGCATAAGAGTTCTCTTAGTAAAAACTCTTTTTATTTCTAAAATTGTGCCTGTTCTATCCTCAATTCCATGCTCTGCAAGCTGTTGTTTAGTCTGGGTATTTAAGAACTGTATGAGTTGATTTGCTTGCTCAGGTCTGTCTCTCAATTCTTCTCTTGTTTTGTCAACTTCCTCCAGAGCTATTTTGACCAAGTCATTTTGTTCAAAGATTATTTGAATGGAAGACCAAATATCCTTTATTGAATGAATAATATTATTCCAAAGAATTTCATTGATTTCTCTCAAAGGATTCTCCAATGAGAGATCCTTTTCTAAAGCTTTAACCAATTTCTCCAGCCTTTTGATTTCTCTTGGATGGTCAGCAACAATATTTTTTGAAGCATCATATTTTTGTTCTAAATTAGTGAGCTGTAAGTTTGTAGACTGAAGTTCTGTTACTCTAACTTTTAAACTTTCCATTTGTTTCTCTAATTCTTCAGAACTTAAACTAGAAGTATTCACCTGTGATGAGTTTGTTTGCTGGTCTGCTGTTGTTGTACCTGTACCTGTAGTAGCCTTTGTTGTGGATGTCTGAATGGTAGACTGCTTTTCTTTCAATGCTTGCTCCAACTCCTTTTCTGTTTCACTTAATTGCTCATTCATTTTCAGGAGAAAATCCATCATTTCTTCTTCTGAATTTTTCTTCAGTTTGAGGATGCCTTGAAGCTGGTAATTTCAATTGCTTCCTCAATGCAGCAATGTCATCATCCTTCTTTTTAATCAATGCTTCAATGCCCTTAACATCCTTGGGATTATGACCCAAACTGATAATTATTTCCTCCAAAGATTTTATCCTGTTATCCTTTGCTTGGGAAGAATCTTTCTCAATATGCAACTGGGTACTTGTATTATTCAAAGAATCTTACAATGTATGAGCTGCCATTGCTTTCCCAGTAAGTGTGGAATAGACCATTTCTCCAGTCTTCTTGTGTAGTTCAATCTGGTCCAAAGGATGAATATCTTTTGCTAGGACCTCAAAATTGGTTCTGATATAATCAGCTGCTGTCTGTGGTTGTTTCACTTTGGGTTTAAAATGGCTCATTAACATTTTTCCTTGTTGAATG
Source organism: Pinus albicaulis (assembly GCA_034641835.2). NCBI lineage: Eukaryota > Viridiplantae > Streptophyta > Pinopsida > Pinales > Pinaceae > Pinus > Pinus albicaulis. The sequence goes on along the minus strand of CM076569.1, from coordinate 23,963,803 downwards.
TCAAAATCTGACATCAATCTCTCTTTATTTTTTGGAGCCATTTTAAGGTATTTATTATACACCTGCATCCTCAATGGATCATTCCTTGCTTTTATGCTAATGAATGTCTTTTTTATATCTCCTGCATCTACCTTTGGCTGTTTAAATGAAGACACTTTAGTGCTTAGCTGTATTTTTATTTCCTTTCCTTTATGACCTGTATATGTTTCACTAATTGAACCAGTTAGCTGACTATCCTACCTTTCTTCATCAAATATTTCATCAATAGATTCCACTTCTGGAAGTAGATTCAGTTTTTGCCTTTTAACCTAAGGCTGTTGTGAAGTTTCCTTGGGAGGAGTAGGATCTTTAACTTGTCTTTTCTTGCCTTTTACACATTAGATGGAGTCTGCAAATTTGAAACTTCAGGCTGATTGACTTGAATAGGAGAAACCTGTGCTTGATCTTGTACTTTGGAAGTTTGAGGTTTTTCTGTCATGGTGAATGTTTCAATGACTTTTACTTCTGGTTCTTTATCTTTACCTTTGGATTCAACTGCAATTGATGGAATGTTTTCCTGTAATCCCTGTTGAAGATTCCCTGCTGAAGAAGTGCCAATATCTGGTACCTGCACTTGCCCAAAAGATTCTAGGTGAAGCTTTTTCTCAAGATCTTTCATAACTTTGTTTATATTGACTTCTTCACTATCCTGTTCAACTAATGTTCCTTCCACCCACTCATCTATATTAGCATACTGTTCTATTTCTGGAATTCTGTGATGGAAGTATGGTGCTGATTTATTTTTCATTCTCTTGTCACAAATGAAGCTGAATGGGTCATAAGGTATCCAATAGAAACTCTTTCGCAGTTTGAAATGATCTTCTAATGTTTTTTCAGCTTCCTGTCCATCATCCCTAGAATTACATATAAAAGGACCTAATTGACTTTTAATTTGGAGTTGGGCCTTCTTCTTTGCATTACAAAAATGAATATTATCTGAATTATTCATTTGCCTGAAATATTCCAAGGCAAAAAGTTTCATAGGTACATATTTAGGCAGCTTGAATGGACATAGCTCACATCCATATATTCTGACTTCTGTATAGTTTTGGTACAAGTACCAATCCCCCACTTTGTACTGTCTTGAAAGCTGCAAAATTTTCTTAATTTCATTGCTGAGCCTTGGAGGAGCAACTCCTGTCAACAAGGTCGTTGCAGGATGTATAAACAGATCAATGAATTCATTATAGGAATAGGGGGAGGCATAGGAACTGTGAGTTATGGCAGACCAAAATATAACAGACCTGGGGTTTCCCTTAGCATCAAGCTTTTGAACAGGAAAAGGAAAGTTTTCAGATTGATAATAAAGGATGAGATGATAAATGACTGAAGAATACTTAAACACTTTCTCATCCTCTAACCTTATGAATTGGTCATGGATTTTATTTGCAATGAAATATGCAAAGTCATATTTAATGGCAGGAGGTTGTCCAGGAGTGAAGATAGACAATAATACTAGGGTTATTTCATCAACATACTCACTAGTATTAAAACCCATGATAAAAGAAATCATATTCAGGATGAGCTTGCCCAATTCAGTAAAATAAGAAAAACCATAGGGAGGAGGGCCCTTAGGTTGATGTTCAGGTAACATAAAAGTCTGGCAGATGCATTTCAACTTTTCTGGGGACAACTGGGTAGAATTTTCAAGTAGTTCTTCAATGGACAAGGGAGTAAGATTTTGGTCAGGTTTAAAATGGAGCATTTTATTGATAGATTGAGCACTAATGGGGAAAAGAATACTCTAGTTCGGGAATAACACTGCTCTTTGATTTGGATCATATTTGGAATGACAGTAATGGATTATTTCAAGGAAAATACGGACTGAGGGAATGAGATATCTTGGAAAATTGGATTCCCATAACCCAATGATATCCAAACCATTCGAATAATCATCTCTGTAGCGACAATAACTTCGAAGGGGATTTTCATCGAAAACTAAGTCTTTAATCTGAAAATCTTTATCCACTAATGGCAAATATTCCAATTCTCTATGAGGGGTGTTCAATGGGGCTACATTCAAGGCCAAAGGAACTTCCATTTTGGTTCTTGTGTATTCAAAGTGGAAATTTCGGGCGTTTTTCACAGAAACAGGCACAATCTCAGTTTTGAAGATGAAAATTACAGCTTTCTGTGGACGCAATTGAAATTCTGGGAAAAGAGAAGACTCAAAATACTCTGTAACAGTCTTTGGTGTAGAATTTTAAACGAACGGCAGGATTTCACAGTTTAAAATGGGAAATAATGTAAATACCTGTTTTTAGAAGATAAGCCGTGTTTAACAGGTACTGGTTGATGGCGGATGGATGCTTGGATACTGGACTGACGGGGGTCTTCGGCAAATTCTGTTAATGGCAGTTTAACAGTCGATTTTCAAATTTTCAGTGTGGAGGGCGCAGCTGCTTTCAACACACAGAATGATGAAAAAATGTGCGAAATTTTGTTTTATTCGGAAAATCAAAAGGAATTTTTTATTATTTTTGAGGATGATGTCAATGGTGTACGAAAGGACACGTCACGGGGAATGGGCGGTAAGCGGTAAATTCTGCACCGCTTTTGGAAGCAGGAGGTATTTCATGAATTGGTAGTGATTCCATTCAGCACACGATGCGTGGTCGGTGCACTGTTTGGAAACCGCTCAGATTTCGCGCGTTAACGCTCGTACAGAGGATGGCTAGCGGAATCAATAGGAGCCGTCGATCTTGGATGGGGTGATCTGACGGTTGTCGGGACGGGGAAATGGGGGAATGATAACAAGTGGGTCCGACGCGTTTGATTGGCGGGATTTGATCTATTAATTAATCCAAATGATTAATTAATCCTGGTTTATGAAGGGTTGGGGTTACGGATGGTTAAAAGACTTCAAGTTTTTTTATTTTTTCGTTTTAAATATATAAAATATATGCTTAAAACATTTTTCTCTTATATTTTTATTATATGGTAATAAATTAATGAAATTTATTAACCATAGGGGGTGGGGATAGTTTATAAAGATATGTTTTAGCCAAAGGGCATTGTAATGTGGGATTTTATTTCAAAATGTGGAATTAATACTTTGGCTAGAAACTTATAGTAAGAGGATTTGGGGGATATTATTATAAAAGGGAGTTAAATATAATAGGATAAGGTATTTTCACTAAGGATTTAATAAATAAATTAAAGTTAATATGACAAAGGACAAGGTAAACTCAAAATACTTTACACAACTAGGAAAATGAAGATTTCTGAAGTGAATTGCATTGTATCAACTTCAACACTTAGATTTAGAATAGCAAGTAATTTTGAGGAACTTTTATGAAATATGGCATGATTTTCCTAAGTAAAATGAAATTTTACTTAGGAAAATATTAAAAGTGAATAAGTGTAATGATGGATAACTTCAAGTACTTAGGGATTTTCAATTCTTGGGCCGAGGGTCCGGTCCCTCCAAAAGTCAAGGAAATGCCTTGAGCCCTTTTAATCTTCAAATTCCTTAGCACTTAAGGGGAAATTAGTAAAATTGTTAGGGAAAAAGTGAGAGGGGAAGTTAATGATTTTGACTTTGCTTTACTCTGAAATTCTGCCAATATAGTGTTCTGTCTTTGCACTTGGTGATGAAAGTAAAGGATTAAACACATTTAGCACCATCATTCATGACATGAAACTTTGCAACACCATCTACCTACCCTATCTACTTTACTCTACCATTTTCTCTTCTTTATTAGGGTGCACTTAGGCTGGCAAACCCTTATCAATCTTCTTTTTCTTTTACATGGCAAGCCTACCTAAGTCTACACTTATTACATCCAAGGGCTCAGATTAAACTGTTGAGCACCTTTATTTGCTCTACCTATCTACTTATCTGCCAAGATTAAACTGTTTGGTCAGATATTTATTCTCTAATTCTACAACATGAAATTGAAAAATGAATGAGTCAAGTTTAAACAGTTTGACTCTTCAAAAAATTGTGGCAAAAGTTTGACAAGCTGCACACAATTGCTTATTACAGAAAATGAAATAGTAGTGGCATTTGAATTTGCACACTTTCCTTGGTCCATTTTTGTTTGGGGTTCATTTCTTTCACTTTTTTGACCATTTTATTTTTCTTACCCTTTGATTTTTCTTTTAGGGTACACCCTCTTTACATTTTTAAAATTTTTTGATTTTGTGTAAATATGGAAACCTTTGCAACAAGAAAAGGTATGAACATATTACATAGTTCATCAAGTCAATCATGAAAAATGACACCTATTGGAATAGGAGTCTAACATACTCTAAGGAAAATATCCTCATAGATGGATGCTTAGGTAACTTGTAGGGCAACAAGTTAGAACCAAAAACTCTGATTTCAGTGAATTTCTCATAAAAATACCAATCACCTACTTTGCTTTGCTCTGATAGCTGCAATATTCTTTTCATTTCCTCATTGATTCTAGGCTGCTCTGTTTTTGTCAAAATGGTGGTCAATGGATGTACAAACAACTTTGAAAACTCTGAATAACTGAATTATGTGCCTTCTTTTCTAAGTATAGATGTCCAGAAGACTATTGATTGAGGTTTTCCTTCTATATCCAACTTATGAAGTGAAATTGGAAAAATATCTGACTGGAAGAATAGAAACAAGTGGAAAAGATAGGAGGTATATCTAAATACTTCTTCTGGCTACAAATTAGTCAATTGATAGTGAATGCTATCAGCTATAAAACCAGCATAGTCAAATACAACTGAAGGTGGTTGTCCTGGAGAAAAGGTGGACACAAATCCTGGGATAGAATAATCAGTATGCTCATCAGTGAAATACTCAAATACGAAGGAAAGCATGGAGATTACATGCCTTGAACCTTCAGGGAACTTGGTAGTTGAATATTGAGGGTTTAATTTTGGAATTACAACATGTAGAGGCATGAAATTTTGTAAAATCATAAAATTTTTAGGAAATTCTAAGTTAATGTATAACTTAGTGAGGGCTTTAATAGACAATGGGACTGCTTGGGGGTCTGGTTGAAGCTGAAAAATTTGGTTTATTGACTCTGTAGTAATGGTAAATAGGACCTCTTTGTTTGCATTTACAATAGCTCTTTGTTTAGGAATGTAGTACTGATGACATAGTCTGATAATTTCTTGACAAGGGTGAGTCAGGGGGACTACATATTTGGGAAAATTGGATTCCCAAATATGAACATATTCTTGATCATCTAGGGATTTTTCAAAACACCAGTTGTGGATATCTAATAAATTGAACCCAACTATAGGATCAACTATTTTGTAGTCAAATCAGCTAAGGGAATATGGTCAATATCAACAACTGGGGGTTGTAATGGGTTGACTACAATTGTAGTATTTGGAGTCACGACAGGAGTAGCTTTAGGAGTCGGAACCTTCAGATTTGTTTCCACTCTGTTTTTTAGGCATTTTGTTTGGATTCTACAAGTTTAAACTGTTTGTAGAGGCAATTTTACTATAACAGAGGCTCGATTAGGCAAATTCAGCAAAACAGAATGTTCCTTTGGATTTTATGCTCAATTAGGTCTCTCAAATGAAGTTTTGAGGCTAAAAATTGGTCTAAACCAGAAAACAAGGGTTTTATGAGTCTTTTGACTGCAAATTGGGCTAAAAATCTGATGAAAAAGGTTTTTTAGAAGATATAGGGCACCTGTAGAAGATTTTCTGGCCTTTTAAAGCTTGAAATTGATCAAAAACTATGAAGAAATGATAATTTTCTTTGAAAATGGTGCGCAGCGGATTCTAGGGTTCCTAGAAAAATTTTGCCAGGGTTTTGCCTATTTGTGGGACTTTTGAGCAATTGAATTTAATCAATTTCTTAATTTTAGGACGTTTTTCTTTCTTTTAAAAGGTTTTTAAATTTGAATGTAGGTTAAATTTTGAGAAAAATACCCGGTATGCTGCAGGTATTTGTTTTTCGGAGAGGTTTCTGAGGTTTCTTGTTGAATTGATATCTTCAGTGGTTGAACTGGAGTGATATAGCTCCTCAGCAGTCTTTTATAGGCTTCTTGGGCAAAGGTTTGCAAGTTTTAGGTGTAAAGATGGCAGAAAATGGCTATCAGGGATTTTTGCAGCTTTACACAGTCGGGAGGGCAAAAATACTGGTTAAACGCGACATATAAGTGGAAAAATGCATATACAAAGGTTTAATTAAATATTTTGATTGTATTAACCCTTGGCATTAATTACAGGTCGCATCAAGCGAGAAGCGGTTTCAGAATTACAAAGGCGCATAAAACCGGCGGTTTATCGCGTAGAGTATAAGTGGTAAGCAATTTTAAACCAAACTCATGCGATCGAATCAGGAGGGGCCACATGGAGGGGAGGGGTCAGCAGAAAACTGGCCATTTCGTGAGGCTTTTGCATTGGAGCAGCCGGGCATGTTGTTTACGCGATATCGCTCATCAACCATCGAATCTGAGATGTTAATGCGAACGGTGAGGATTGCTTCAGGAGCTGCGTTGGGATGGAAAGGTGGGACCGGGATGGATCAAATGTATCGAAAGGGTTTAATATATGTCTAAACCTTTATAATATAATCAAGGAGTATATGTTTAAAACATATATGCAATGTTTTATTTATTTATAGCGGCGGGATAAATGTTTATTGCAAAGGTTCTTATTAAAAAAGGTTTTTTAAGCCTTATTCATTGGTGTATATATATATATATATATATATATATACATATATATATATATATATATATATATATATATATATGGCGGGGTTAATGTCTTTATTTAAGACATTTGTTAAATGTTTTTAATAAAACATAAGCAAGCGGGTTTATACATTGTATTTATATAGTTTTCAACCATTTTCGATAGTTTAAAAACTATAGGGCGAGATATTTGAATAACGATAATTTTTTAGACCAAAGGGTTTTATATCTTGGGTTTTTCATTTATGCACATGGGATAATATAGTTTGCTCAAAAGTTTATAATAGTGGGTTTTTTGGGATATTTAGATATAATGAAATTAATAACTAGGAAAAGGTATTTCTTAGGGATTTAATAAACTATGTTAAAAGTTAATATGAGAGGGGAGTGAAATGTAAAACAAAATACATATTATCTCTAAGTATAGTAAAAAATCAAGCATTTCTCATTGTCATATTTCTTTCATTAATACTTAGGATAAATGTAACTTTGTGGGTTTTTATGAATGCTTATGAAGAAATGAAGTTAATTACTCTAGGGTTACATTTTACTAGGATAAATGTAACTTTGTGGGTTTTTATGAATGCTTATGAAGGAATGAAGTTAATTACTCTAAGGTTACATTTTACTAAGCAAGAATGTGTTTTTACTTAGGAAAAAGGGGTTTTAATACATGAATGAAGGATAAATGATGATAAATGAGGAGTTAACATAAGAACTCAATATTTTTAACTAACCAGTCATAGAGCCTTGGGTCCGGTCCCAACAAAAGTCAGAGAAATGCTCTGAGCCTCTTTGACTGATAGCTTAGAATACTGAACAATCATGGGGGAGGGGAAATTAGTAATTTTTCCTGATGATGTATTATTTACATGATTTCTCCACTGCTTTCTACTTACCCAATCTTGTATTTCTAACATTTTTTCTTCATTTTGCAGGTGCATTTAGGCTTGCAATCTTAAAATATTTTCTTTCAAAGTATAAAACTATCTAAATCTACTTTATTTCATTTGAGGGCTCAAATTAAACTATTGAGCTCCTCATTATTCTCTACCTATCTACTGATTTGTCAAGTTTAAACTGTTTGACAAATCTTTATTCTCTATCTAAAACATGAAATTGAAACATGAACAGTTAAGATTAAACTATTTAACTGATCATGGATTATGGTATTTATTGACACCGCACATAATCATTATTTTTGCAGTGAAAATTAAAAGTAGTGGCATTTGGACTTGCTCACTTTCAGGTTTTATTTCTCTTTTTTTTTTTTTTTTTGGGGGGGGTTCATATTTTTCTAATTCCTTTGATTTTTCTTTTAGGACTTTTTACCCTCTTTTTGATTTTTTATTATTTTTCATTTTTTCAAAATATGGGAAAACAACTTGCAAAAAGCAAGGTATGTACATATTTACAAGACTTATCAAAGTCAATTCAAAATTTTATGAACCCTATTATTATAGGACCCTTGACAACTAATAGAAGAAGGAGAGCGGAAGATGGTGCAGGGCGGGAGACGTTGGGATTTGAATGGCGACGGGCGTTCTGCTCAGGGCCTGTGCGACAAACAAGCTTCTGAACAGGCCAGGTGGTTTCAGGCGGGCCTACGGTCACAAGGCGCTGAGCTTATCGCTCTTTCTGCTGCTGATGGGATGTCTTCTACTGTTTCTGAAGGCGGGAATGCCGGAAAGGTGGGGGGGTGGTTTGTCAGGCAGAGAGGGAGCGTTTTCGTTGAATAAGGGACTGACTCCCTGCGTGATTTCAGAAGAGCAGGAGCTCGGGCTGCAGGGGAAGGTTTTGAATCATCTTTCAAGTGCGGTGGAATGGGAGTGTGAAGCAGGTGACTATCAGAGTTTTTATTGCTCTGGTTTTGCTTTGGATCAGGATCCAGCAGTGCTCTCGGAAAGAGGGGTGTATGGTTTCTGTGAAGGGAAGAGCGGGAAAGGTGTCTCAAACCTTCTAAGCCTGGAAGAACAGAGTGGGAAACTTGTCTTCGAAGGCACCAAAGAGACAGGCGCAAGCAATGTCAGGGAGGTTGGAGAGTCGAAGAAGGGGGGCAGAAAAAAGAAATGGATTAAAGTCAAAAGAGACGAGATAAACTACGTTTTGGGTGAAGACATAAGATGGGAGCAGGTCTCTCTTTTGGCCAACAGAACTCTGGTAGGTAGAGTCATGGGGAGGTTTTTTGCTATGAAAACTGTCGTTACTTGGGCTGGAGCTAACTGGAAAGATGACCTTGGATACGTTCCAGAAGTGGTGTCCCTATCCAAGGGGTGGTTTGCCTTCAACTTTATGCTTCCTGAACACAGCTAGTGGGTGTTGCAAAGGTGTTGGGCACTGGATCACTCTCCTATGCTCCTCAAACATTGGCACCCTCTTTTCGATGCTAGTAGGGAGAGGGTGGACTCAGTTCCCTTGTGGGTTCGTCTTCCTGGATTGCCTCTTCATTATTGGACTGAGGAACATCTCCGAGGTTTGGGTAATACGCTTGGGGTTTTTCTCGAGGCTGACCTTTCCTTCCTTCATACTAATCTCAGGCGTGTTGCTCCAATATTAGTGATGGTTAATATCAAAGAAGGCCTGGCTGAATCTCTGAATCTAAGGTGGGGGCAATATTTCATAAAGCAGTCCCTGGACTATGAAAATGTCCCTTTCCGATGTCGTCGTTGCTTTGCTTACGGTCATCTAGCCTCTGAGTGTGGTTTTTCCTGTCGTCCTGTAAAAAGGAGGTGGGTTAGACGCAGTGAGGCGGATCCTAGCGGGAGAGGGGCTGGCTCTGATACTCCCAAAGCTCAGTCTCTGTCCATTCCGCCCCCTAGTGGCACCTTGACCCCTGCTACCGTTGGATCATGCATTCCGGATGAGGTGGGCTTCGAGGATTCGGTTTTGGGATCGCTTCACCTTTCTGGGCAGGGGTCGCTCCCTCCGTTGACTGTTGATTCTTCTTATCCTGCAGTAAATGACTATAGTGGTCATTATGGTGTGGATTATCAGCTGAAGGATGACGGCATGTTGAAGGCTGTTTTATCTTTTCTGACTTCTGCTTAGTTGGGATCCTTTCCATTTTCACCAAACATAAATATCTCCCTTAACTTGGTACCGAATTTTGTCTCAGCTGATAAGGGTGACTGTGGGTTATTATCAGATGTTGCTCCTATTTTGTTCTAGCCAGCTCTTCTAGAGAAGGCTACTGTCTTTGATCCAGGTGATGGTCCGTTGGCGCCTTTTGAATCTTCTGTTCCTTTGGTCATGGGGTATAACCTGAGATCGAGTGCTAGAAAAAGTGCAGGGGGTTTTGGGAGGGGGAAACCCCCAGCTGCTCGGGGTAGGGGTCGAATCTCCTTCTTGGAAAGAGCTCAGGACCGAGCTATGATGGATGTTCATGATGGGAGGCAGGTTTCTATTGAGAGGGCGCTTAGAGCAAGACAGTCCCTGAAGTCTGGTGTGTAATGAAGATCATGTCCTACAATTGCAGGGGGTTGGAAGGACCCCAAAAGAAATCTGCTTTCCGGAGGATTATATTTCTGGACTGTCCGGATTTAATTCTGCTTCAAGAAACTTTAGGTGCTGGTTCTGTGGTCAAAGATAGGTTGGAAGGTTGGTTTCCTGGTTGGTTTTTTGAGACGTTGGATGTTAGAGGGCGTTCGGGAGGGCTGGCTGTGGGTTGGAATGGAAGAACTATCAAACCACTCAATTTCTGGGGTATGGAGTCGGTCCTGGGGTTAAATTTTCAGGTGCTGGAGCTAGGTGAGGTTTTTAACATTTTTAATATCTATGGTCCTTATCAAGATCGGATCTCGTTCTGGGATTCCCTACTGGGTAACTCTCTACTCAAAGGGGATTCGGTGATTTTGGGAGGGGATCTGAACTTTTCCTTGGGCCAGTCTGAGGTCTGGGGTCCTCATGCGCATGTTGATTCTTTGTCGGGGTACTTCACCCAAAAGTTGGTGGAGAATCATTTGCTTGATATTGAGCCCTTAAAGTTGAAGCCCACTTGGAGGAACAATAGATGCGCTGAAGACAGAATCGCTAAGAGACTTGATCGCTTCCTGGTGGCTGAGCAGATTGTGGACAGACCTTTTCAAATTAGGCAGTGGGTTGGATGTGGGGGTGCTTCTGATCATTTTCCCATCTTCCTTGATTTAAAGAACGGGCCTAGGCAGCCTCCCAGTCCTTTAAAGTTTAATAATACCTGGCTCAGGGATGTTTCTTTTAAAGCCCTTGTTCTGGATAGGTGGATCCCTTATAGGGATGATGGTCCTCTTTCTGCGGCTTTTCATTTTGCTGAGAATTTTAAGCGTGTCAAGGAAGCTGTAAAGAATTGGTCGGCTGCTAAGAGATTGAGGGAGGATTTGGATTTGAAAAAGGTTGAAGAGGATCTTCGATTGATATATGAGGGGATTGGAGGTGGGTTCCAAACTCAAGTTGATAAAGATACCCTCGTTTCTCTCGAAAAAAGAAGGAACTCCCTTCTTTTGGATAAGGAAGAATCTTGGAGGTTGAAAAGTAGGGCCACATGGTTGGCAAGTGGGGATGATAATACAAAATTTTTTCATGCTTATGCGCGTGGTCGAAAGGCGGCTAATTCTATTTGGAATTTAAGAGATGCTCAAGGCATTAAACACTCTTCCTTTGAGGCTAAAGCAAAGCTGGGCGTTGATCATTTTAAGGCTCTATTTAAGGCTCCAGCTCATGCTTCTCTTGCGGAGGTTATTAGAGTGGCTCAACTCTTCCCGAGGTTTGTGGAGGAGGCGGATAACATAACTCTGATGGCTGTGGTTTCGGAGCAGGAATTAAAGGAGGTTCTTCATAGCTTTCAAAAAGACAAAAGTCCTGGGCCAGATGGTTGGTCGATTGAATTTTTCTTGGCTCTTTATGATGTGTTAGGGGTTGATCTGCTGAAAGTAGTGGAGGATATCAGAATTTCTGGGAGGATACTGGCTTGTTTTAATTCCACGTTCATAGCTTTGATTCCGAAGGTGGATAACCCTCTTACTTTGGCTAATTTTCGTCCGATCTCTCTCTGCAATTGTATTTATAAGGTGGTTGCCAAGGTGATTGCGAGGAGACTCAAAAGCATTCTGTCTTCCCATATCTCTGGGGAACAATTTGGCTTTCTGGATGGTCGTCAAATTCATGAAGCAATCGGTACTACTCAAGAAGTTCTCCACAGCATGAAGACCAAGAATCTCAAAGGAACGGTGCTGAAAATCGATCTATCCAAAGCATATGACCAGGTAAGCTGGTTATATATTCGTATGCTCTTGACTCATCTTGGTTTTGGCATTGGTTTTATTAGATGGATTATGAGCTGTATCACTACTGTCTCTTTTTCTGTCTTGCTTAATGGGGTTGCATCCCCCTTTTTTCATGCTGAAAGGGGCCTTCGCCAGGGCTGTCCCCTTTCTCCCCTTTTGTTTTTATTGGTTGCTGAGGGCTTGAGCAGAGCTCTAAAGGCGGCCAAGAGACAGGGATCCTTGAAGGGCATCCAGGTTGCTCCAAATTTTTTCATCACTCATCTTCCTTTTGTTGATGATGTTTTAATCTTCTGCTCTGGATCGGTGTGATATGCTGTTACTCTTGGTGAGATTTTGGACCTGTTTAGCAAGGCCATAGGTATGGAAGTGAATGGTGTGAAGTCTTCCATCACCTCTCATTTTCTGCGGGAGGAGGAGAGGCAGGAGTTTGAAAGGATTTTTCCTTATAACTCTGTTGGTTTGGAGGATTGGATGACTTACTTGGGGTTCCATTTAAAACCCAATGACTATAGAAAACATGATTGGAGTTGGCTACTGGAAAAGCTGGAAAAGCGCCTAAGAGTGTGGTGTCATAAATGGCTGTCTAGAGCCGGGCGACTGACCTTGGTTAAGTCTGTGTTGGAGGCTGTCCCGGTTTATTGGTTATCCCTTTCTTGGATCCCAAAGGGTATTTTGGAGGCAACAAGGAGGATTTGCTTCAGATTCCTTTGGAGTGGGAAGCAGGAATCTTTGGTGACCCCTTGGGTTAGGTGGGAGAAAATTGCAGTCCCTAAAGGGTTGGGTGGTTGGGGACTGAAAAACATTTTTCTCTTTGCACAAGCTCTGGCTGCGAAGGGTGGGTGGAGGCTTCTTAAAGTTGACAGTATTTGGACTCAGGTGTTGAATCAGAAATATATTGCTCCTTTGTCTATTTTTGATTGGATAAGAAATCCTAGGAAATCCTCTGTGGGTGGTTCAGTGATATGGAAGGCTCTAGTAAATTCTTTTCATATTTTGGAATCTAGTCTGGCTTGGGATGTGGGTAGTGGCAGGAGGTTTCGGGTTGGTGAGGATCCTTGGATGGGAAGTGAACGACAACATCTTCTTCCTAGGCGCACGGTTGAGGCTTTAAGGTAGATGGGGATCACTTTTCTTGCTCAACTTGCTGATCCGGTTAGGAGAAGGTTGGGGGTTCAGTCTTGGATTCCGGCCTCGTCATTGGGTTTGGAGATTATGGATGAGAGGGATCTGGCTGAATATATCAGAGCTTTAAAACAGGCTCATATCTTGCTACAGGAGAGGGAGGATATGATCGTTTGGGATTTTGACTCGTCAGGGATCTATTCTTTTCGGGCTGGTTATAAAAAAATCAGTGCAGGGGGTGTTTTGGGTGAAGAGAGGTGGTGTTGGAAGAAACTTTGGAAATTAAATTACCCTCCTAAGACCCGCATCTTTATGTGGTGTGTTCTTGAAAACAAAGTCCCCACCTGGGACGTTCTGCAACATAGGAGTTTTCAGGGCCCTGGCTGGTGCTGTCTATGTAATTCTGATGAAGAATCGGTAAACCATCTTTTCCTTAGCTGTCCCTTCATTAAAGGGGTGTGGATGGAATGCACCAGGTCTTTGGGTTTTCTCTGCAGATGGGAGGGCTTATCTGTGTCACAGGCTTGGGATGCATGGTGGTTTTCTCAAGCTGAGCAGAATCTTAAAGCTCTGCCTCTCCTTGTGATCTGGGGTGTTTGGTTGGCACGTAACCGATTACTTTTTGAGGGGATTGTCAGTACTCCTGTGGTTGTTGGGGCCATGTCTATTGGTCTGCACTCTGATTTCCCTATACATATACGTGCTGCCAATCAGAGAGAGATCCTGTTGGTGGACATTGATAAGAGAGTTCCGTGGGGTTTTTTTGATGGGGCAATGCAGCATAACGTTTGTGGTGGTGGGGCTTTGCTGTTCCTATCTGAAGCACATTGGTTTGAGATTGCTGTTGGGCTTGGGGAAGGAACTAATAACCAGGCTGAACTGTTGAGCCTTAAGATCCTTTCGCTGTTTGCTGTGGAGAGAGGCTGCAGAATTTTAAATTTCTTTGGGGACTCCTTGAACGTGATTAATTGGATTAAAGGCTTTCAACAATGCAGTGTCTACCATCTACAACACCTGCTTCGTTCTATTAGGGAGCTCCTTTCCTCATTTGAAACTTTCTCTTGTCACCATATTTACCAAGAAAATAATGATATGGCAGATCGAGCTTCGAAGAGAGGGATCCAACAGGACGTGGGTTCCTGGAGGATCAGAGAACATATGGATGGCGCTATCTCTGAATATTTACATATATCCTTGTTTTACTGAGTGGCCACTGTGTTATTCTTTATGACAAGGAACTTTTCGCCTACAGGAGGCACTAACTTGATTGCTGTTGGGTGGAAACTGTTTTTAAACAGGCTGTTTTTGTGCTCATATTTCGGGGTTGTTCACACCTGGTGAACTGTTTTGTGCACATTTTTCGGGTTGCTCATACTTGGTTGCTGTGGGGTGGAACTTTTATTTAACTGTCCCATCTTTTTGCTGATGGAGATTGCGAAACTTTGGTAATCCATTCGTTGTTCAACACTGAAGGCTTCTACAGGGGGTTGCCTCCTTTTTTATATGAAAACAGAGCATGCGGGTCCCATGGGCGGTGTTTCAGATAGATTATGAGATTTTTTGCTGTGTGCCTACTTGTTGGCTCGACTGATGAATGATTAATAAGCTTGTTTCCTATTGAGCAGTGAAATTTCCCTTCCAGACATTTTGGCTGACCTACTAGTCAGCAGAACAGTGAGGTTGGTTTTTCTTGCTTGATCAGCTTTATACATAGGGTCATTTGAACAGTTTTGTTTCTCATAAACAGTTTGTAAAGCCAATTTCCGCAATGGCATGTTACACTTTGCATCTGAATTTGTAAACAAACTCATTGAGTTTGTTCTCTCTGTTTATATCTGTGTTTCTCACTATATTTGTTACTCATCTGATGTGCATCCGGCTTTCTCTCGGGAAAAAAAACAACGAAGAAAAAGAGTTTATTCACCTTTCCCCTCATAAGATTTACCCATGGTTAAAGCTTTAACTTTATCCCATTTTCCCGATACATATCACTTTACCATAGACTAAACCGTGGTTAAACCCTTTATTAACCTGCCCCATTCACTTTATTTTATGTATAAACTCACTTTATGCATAAAAATCCATCTATTAACCCAACTCCCTCTCGATCATTCTCAGCCCTCCGATCATTCTTATATTCAAATCCAACGATTTTCATTGAGGGCGATCATTGGGCCTCATGCCCCACCATTCCCTATCGCATTGATTTTAAATTGTCGATCTTCTCTCATCAAATCAACGGCGCTGATCAAAGTACCCGGTCCCACCTTATTTTCCCTCAGCTTCCCGATGCATCTCAGCCGTTCGCATCGCTCAACCAAATCCGACGGCGTGGATCCCATATCGCATTACCAAAGTGATCAGGCGAAGTTGTCCAAAATTTTTGCGATAAAAGTTGTTTTACGAAACCACCGCTCGCTACGTGTCCTAATTTTACTGGATCACATTGAAAAAGAAAAAAACCAGTTACTGCCCAGAAGTAATGCGATAACCACTAATGGTTTCGCCTTCAAATGCAAGAACCACTCTCGCCATTTGAGTTTGACCTGTAATTAATACCCTGCATATCAATTAAACCTAAGGTTTTAACCTTAGTTCTACATTGTTTCCATATCATTTGCGCCTTCGTCCTTCAGAAAGCTACTCCGGACACCATTGCTAAGCCTTTTCGAACCTAAAATCCATTTCCCCTCTAAAATTCACCTCCGAATACTCTCTGCGCCTTCTACCAAGCAAATGCGACCAGTTTGAAGACTGGTATAAACCCATAAAGCCATGTTTTCGACTGTGAACCTTTTTAAAGCCAATTTCATCAATTTTCACAGTTTAAAGATTAAATTCAAGGATCTGAACAACTAAAGCCTCTGAATTACCTTGATATTCCCCGTTTTCAATCAAACCCATTCAGAAAACCTAATTGAGCAAAAAAGGCCAAAAGAAGCCATCCTTAGCCTACATTGCTCAATTTCATCTCTGTTAAAGTGAATAACTCCTACAAACAGTCTAATCTTGCAGTAGCTAACCAAGATGCCTAAAAAACAGAGTTAAACCTCCATAGAATGATCTCATTCCACAAGTATTTCAAAAAGCCTACAATCACCTCCCTGCAGACCTAGATTTCATTAACAAATTGTTTGATTTTTGCAAGTTATTATCAGAATATGGATCTGGGCCAACAATTTCAATATTAGTTGACAAAATTGTTTGCTCCAAATTCTCAGATCTTAAATCAAAAGCTTCATTCAACAAACAGTTTGTATACAAAGAAAAATAAAATCAAGTCAGAGAGACATTAGAATGATGGAATTTTCACAATGAATGGTAAAAGTGAAATCAGAATTCACAATGACACTGAAAACATAACAGTCAAAGAGTATGAGTGGTTAAAGTGTATCAGGTAAAAGTCAGAGTGAAAGTTAAAACAAAGTTACAAGAGAAGTCAAAGGTAAATAGTAAAAGTAAATACAAAGGCAGTAAAATGGTAAAAAAAGATGAAAATACTTTCACCAACAATGAAGTTTATCTAAATTGAAAGTAAAACAGTTAAAAGAACAAAAATGGTGAAAAGATGAAAACATAACAAGAAGGAACATTTTTGCAAAAATTTCATGTTTTAGTCATTGTTTTGCAGAACATATTGTGACCAATCCAAGATGAATTTCTCAACACTGAAGGAGGTTTATGTTCCTAAGATTCTCAACTACAAAAACTTTCTCAATTTTCTAATAGCCCTTATGGATTGAGAAATATTAAACAATATTGGAGAGAACTTTTTGTAGAAAATTCCTGTTAAGTCATACTTTTGCAGAGACGATTGTGGCCAATAAAAAACACATATTAAAAAGATGAATGAGGTTTTTGTTCCTAAGATACCCATCTACAAAAACCTATCTCAATTTTTTCACAGTTATTTCAGACTGAAAGATACATGCACATATTTACAGCCTATTTTTCAGACTCTGTAAAACTCTGTTTTACACATATTTTTGCAGAGCCTATTATGGACATATGGAGCATAATTTTAGGAAATGAAAAGAGGTTTATATCAAAAACATATTTTTATACAATAAAATCTTTCACTTTTTACATATATATTACGGATTGAGAAATAAAAATATATCATTGGACCCCAAGTTTGCAGAATTGTTGGAGCAGAATGCACAAAGAAAGGAAGCAGTTAGTGACTTGGATGCCTCATCATCAACTAAGAGTTGGATAAAATTCGAATTATCCTCTCAGTCATCACCTATCCATAAAAAACAGTGCAAAATAGATGCATTAGTCTTGAGTGTCCTTTACTTAAGTTCTATTTATGTAAAACAGTTAGAGATATTTGTGAACTAATATTGATATTTTTTCAAGATATTCTAGCTTAGAATTTGTATAAATACTTCACTCTTTGAAGTATTGAGTGTGGAATAAAACTATCAAGACTACTATAGAATTTTTTGTTGAAAATTTGAGATTTTATGTGAGTTAAGTTGAAGCAGCAGGTTGGAACTTGAAGCAAATAGACATCATAACTAATGATCCTCGTGCTAATCAGATGAGTGTTGTATCTTCCAGTCTTCATTGTTTATTTCTTTAATTTTCATTCATACATCTTGTGTTATTTTCTATCTTAAATGAATAACTAGGAAAGGTATTACAGAATCAGTGTAAAAAGCTCTCTGTTTTTACTAGTTTTCATATTTATGTTTTCTGCTGATTTCTAGACTTTAGAATTATTAATTGCTCTTTAGTCTCGTTTGACCTCAATTTCCCTCTTCCTTTTCTGTGATCTAAGGATTCTTAATTTCCCTTAGTCTAGATTATACCACTTCATCAAAATAGCCTTTTAAAACTCTCTTAAGATCATCTATCTTGCCCTTAGTATATTTGTTCTTTTGGCCTTAGTTTTCTAGTCTTGTTTGCTATAAATTTGACTCCATTTCCCAATGGTTAGGTAGATATTTCTATGGTTTCCCTTGTAGTCCTTTATTCCCACCAAAATTCAAAAAATCAAACCAAATTTTCCACTCATAGATAGCCTAAAATCCATTACAAAACAAAGCTAAATCTTAAGGAGAGATCCCTCTCCGGAACTCAGGAAGGCTAGATCCTGAATTCTAAAATATGTTCTTGGTTACCCCTAGTTTTCTTTAACTATAAACCAAAATACCACGACCTAAGAATTACCAAGGTGATAACATACTGGCGACCATACTGGGGAACAAACCACTCTCCAGTTTTAAGTTTAATCTTAGAGGAATATTTTTAAAACATATCTTTTTTACTTTAAGATTAAGTTTAAAGGTTGTGGGTAATATAATGAAAATTATATTGGGGAAACTAACCTTTTCTTCAGAAATATTTTACAGGTTCAAATCTGATCTATGATGGTGGACAGTGATCAGACACACAAAGGTTAAAATCATCCACCTGGTGACTCCACACCAATTTCAAAATCAAGACTCCACTGGAGGAATGAACCTGGAAGAACAATATGGAAAGATCAGGCTTTCAACTTGGATCTTAATCCAAGACATTATGTTCTTTCTCGTTAAGAAATTTTTTCAATATGTATTGTATTTTATATAAGGATCTAACTTGGTTGTATAGATACAGTGGCCTTTCATTATGGCCGATTTTCAAGATGATCCAAGAATAAAACGAAGATATGCTCCCATGAGCAGAGATCACATACCTGGATTTCCACACA
The DNA here is from genome assembly GCA_034641835.2 of Pinus albicaulis. Lineage (NCBI taxonomy): Eukaryota > Viridiplantae > Streptophyta > Pinopsida > Pinales > Pinaceae > Pinus > Pinus albicaulis. The sequence goes on along the minus strand of CM076569.1, from coordinate 23,945,039 downwards.
AGCTACCAAAGGTAAATTGGGGTAACAATTTGCCCATGTTTCGAGATGAGAATATTGATGATCTTTTATTACATCTCATTAAATTTCACATACACTCATCGAGATTGAAGGGTGATTTGCATGAGGATTGCCTCATGAAGATATTCATGGAAACCTTAGAAGGAAAAGCAAGGTAATGGTACGAAGCTCTCAAACCTGCAAGTTTGTTTTCTCTAAAAGATTTTCATAAGGTATTTTATGAGCACTAAAAATAAGATTTTCCATCTTTATCATTAGCTGAAAATTGTTGTGATCAAGCTGAAGATCTTATACATTACCTTAAAAATATTGATGAAGATTTTGAAAATTAGCATCCTGAAGATTTATTAGAAGAAGTTCAGAACTTTCATTCTCAAGTTAAATGTCATAATAATCAAGAGGAGTTAAACAAATATGAAATAGATCAAGAGATGAATCAAGATCCCCAAAACCCCTCTGTATTAACAAATGATGTTTCATTTAATGTTTTGAATGAAGTTAAAGAAAATATTCAACCTCATGATCAATTTTTAGATAAGAGAAAAAACAATTGTCCTTTCAATCTAAGAATTCAGAGATTCCCACCCCCCGTCACCGAAGAAGATATCAATTTTCTTCTAAACATGCAACCATCCTCAAAATGTTTACATAATGAAGAAATTGTTTCTACTTCTTCTAATGTTGATGAATCTCCTTCTTGGCAA